>OU612087.1:14124337-14771837 GCA_914767735.1 Anoplius nigerrimus
TATAGTAATCAAATATATCAGTTCTTTTATATTTTTTGGTAAAACAATAGTCTGACCTAACTCAGGAAATATGTGAGCTCGGGGCAAATCCGCACCATGGCACGAATTTACCCAATGTTACATTTTAATTCTTACTTTCTCAACTGTTCCATTAAATTCCCTTCTTGGTAGGCATTTAATTTTGAATTTGTTAGATTGATAATACTTTTGCAACCCCACGATGGTCCGAAATTATGTAAAGAAATCAACACCGCACTATACAAAGGAAATGTTGGCTGAAGCATTGGCAGAAATTAAAGCTGATGTACAATCACCACCACAAACTTCAACATGCTCTGCCCAGTTAGTAGAGAATTGCAATGTAAGATTCGAAAATCTCCTGCTTGAAACTATAACATCAAATTTCACGGAAATTGTTAAAAAGAAGAAAAGATTTGCAAAAGGCGCGGAAGTTTTAACTTTAGAAGAAAGGAAGTTACGATCGTTTCCTGACAAAAACATCAAGGAAAAAAGTCCCAATTCTTCTTCTAAATAAGATGATAATTTATGTAGCATTTGCAAATGCGATTTTCCCTGTTACACTAACAAAAAAGCGTGGATCCAGTGCATTAAATGCATGCATCGGGTTTGCGGAAACTGTAACAATAGTTCGAAAAAAAAACAATATGAATGTGAGAGATGTCTTGACGATGATTGAATATAAATTTGAATTTTTATTTTTATGTTATTTTATTACTGATAATAATTCGGATCTTGCCCTTTAATATAAGGAAATAAGATTCAGTCGTTTTTAAACAGGTGGTGCGGTTTTTCCCCAGTTCCGGGGCCTTTGCGAGCCCAGTTTATATGTCAGTCTTCGGGATCATGGAGAGAGTTTTTCTATTGGGGAGGGCCAATCAGAGATGACCAACTCTATTATTTATATCTCCTTCATCGCACGGTCATCGACGAGGCTCAGTTCTAAGAAGAAAGGCATAATTCTATGGGTCTTATGGCATCAAAACTAAGCCGAAATATCTGTTTAGTCTCGGGCGCATGCACCAATGACTCGCTTTTCAAGTGGCCCGTCTCGATTGTCGTTTTTGGTGACACTATTGCTACGTTAGAATTTGTACGGACGTTGCACTTCACAGCATTTAAAGGAAATACAAGTATACAGGGTGATTCTAGTAACTGGGCCAAGCGATAACTCTTTTTTAAATAAATTTAGAACAAAATCGTAGAGGAAAAGTTTGTATTAGGTGAAAAGCTCTATCATCCTATGCACCGACTTTTTTCCCAAGTGCATTGGTGCATGTGCAAAGTGCAGTTGCACTGTTTTTTTAAATGGAACCACCCATTTTTTTTTACATAAACACGTTCCTTAAGCCATTCTGCAATAAAAACGTATAAGGGAAATCATCGAAAAAACAATAGTTTACGAGATATTTCACTTTATTCAAACAGGGTGATTCTAGTAACTGGGCCAAGCGATAACTCTTTTTTAAATAAATTTAGAACAAAATCGTAGAGGAAAAGTTTGTATTAGGTGAAAAGCTCTATCATCCTATGCACCGACTTTTTTCCCAAGTGCATTGGTGCATGTGCAAAGTGCAGTTGCACTGTTTTTTTAAATGGAACCACCCATTTTTTTTTACATAAACACGTTCCTTAAGCCATTCTGCAATAAAAACGTATAAGGGAAATCATCGAAAAAGCAATAGTTTACGAGATATTTCACTTTATTCAAACTCTTATAACAGATACTCGAACGTTTCACCGTTAGCTTGCAAACATTTTTTAATACGTTCCTATCCTTGAGTATGAGATGTTAGTAAACATGATTGGAACGTAACTCTGACCAAAAACGTTTAGATAATGCGATAGTGAACGGTTTGGGCATCTGTTATAAGAGTTTGAATAAAGTGAAATATCTCGTAAACTATTGCTTTTTCGATGATTTCCCTTATACGTTTTTATTGCAGAATGGCTTAAGGAACGTGTTTATGTAAAAAACAATGGGTGGTTCCATTTAAAAAAACAGTGCAACTGCACTTTGCACATGCACCAATGCACTTGGGAAAAAAGTCGGTGCATAGGATGATAGAGCTTTTCACCTAATACAAACTTTTCCTCTACGATTTTGTTCTAAATTTATTTAAAAAAGAGTTATCGCTTGGCCCAGTTACTAGAATCACCCTGTTTGAATAAAGTGAAATATCTCGTAAACTATTGTTTTTTCGATGATTTTCCTTATACGTTTTTATTGCAGAATGGCTTAAGGAACGTGTTTATGTAAAAAAAAATGGGTAGTTCCATTTAAAAAAACAGTGCAACTGCACTTTGCACATGCACCAATGCACTTGGGAAAAAAGTCGGTGCATAGGATGATAGAGCTTTTCACCTAATACAAACTTTTCCTCTACGATTTTGTTCTAAATTTATTTAAAAAAGAGTTATCGCTTGGCCCAGTTACTAGAATCACCCTGTATATGGGGCATTCCATGCCAAATCGTACACTTTTGTACCTCAGCCCCTTCGATTTTTTTTTCAACATTTTTTATGATTTTAAGACCGATAAAACACGCGTCCATGAACTTTTCCAGATTTTTTTGACCATCCGTTTCGAAAACATAAATTCTCTACAAAGGGCTCTGTTTTTTCAAATGCTCATAACTTTGCGAAAAATGCACCAATTCGATCGTTCTTTTTTTCAAAATTTGTTTTTGAATGCTCTTTCAAGAAAAAAATATAATTTTCATCGAATTTATTGTTTAATTTTTATTTAAAGCACAAAATATTTTTTATCTCAAAACATGTCCGCCCCGATTTTTTTGAAAAAATTCTCAAAGAAACTTTGATGCATGTAAGAACGTAAAAAATTTGTCCTTTCGTGGGGAAACTTTTTGTTTAATTTTTTTTCTTTATTCGAAAATATCCATTCTATCAAATCGTATGTTCCGTGTATTTCCACCGCGACAGAACAGATATTTTCGAATTAAGAAAAAAAAATAGAAGGAAGAGTTTCCCTACGATCGGACAAATTTCTTAAGTTCTTACATGCGTTAAAGTTTCTTTGAGAATTTTTTCAAAAAAATCGAAGGGGACATGTTTTGAGATAAAAAACATTTTTCATTGAAAATTACTCTCCTTTCGCCGTGTACTCAAATCGCAAACTAAAGTCTTCTGGAGGTGGCGTGAAACTCGCTTCATCCGAAGACTAGTTGAACAGTTCCTTCAACTGGATTGGCGAAAAATCTGCTCCATGAGTCGAATGGGCAAAAGCAAAACTTGCTCTGGAAAACGAAAGGCGCTCAGACTCTTCCTCACCAATTTGAAGAATCCCTAAAGAAAAAAGAAACCTTAATTGCGATCAAGTATTAGGAATCACGTCCTATCTCCTTATTCTCGCAGACCTTCCTCCAGTGACCACACAGATATCTCCTGAAGAAGAAATCCTGTTCGTTCAGGATAAAACGATTCCCACCTTTGACCCCATTTCCGAAAAACTCCGCTAAGCGCAAATCCCAGGGATGTGTCGCGTACGCACTAGTCCCCAAAAACGCACATACAGTACAATTTCTTGACGCCCGGACGTCACATTCGATTATGTTTATTTTATCCTTCATTGTACCACTAATACGGGAAATGGAGTTGTTACTATGGCAATGTAATTAAAAATTAAACGGTTTAAGTATTTGCTTAAGTCTATTGTTCGCTAAAGCGGAGCCAAATACAGTGTTCAAAACGTACATAAATACAAATTTCTTTAAAGATCGTGCCATCGCCGACCCACTACGATAGCAGATATCAATCAAATGTATGCCTCAAGTTACTGCAACATACGGTAATACTAAACTCGGTTGTTTATGTAAAATTGGCGAGCACAGTGAAATACGACACTGATGTCTGCAGAACCTGCAAAAAGTTAACAACATAATTGATTTTCACTTTATGTTCTTGTAATACAGTTACTAAATACAATGAACGGTTATCATACCGACATAAAGGTTTGCATTTCCAGTACGAAGAATTTTCCAGCTGTGATTTTACTGTTGCGCAAAGCTCTCATCAGGATGATGATTAACATTTTCTGGGCTTCCACCGGTATATCGTAGGAGTAAGATTTTGCACTGAAACGCACCGTCACAATTTCCGTTTAAAATTAATTGTGTCTGCTAATCTGGCAAATTGGTGAGTATGCATAACATTATAAATATCTGTTTAAAAACCGATAAGTGAATACATACAGTCACAGAGGTGAGTGATACAGTTATGATGTACGACATGAAATCGGTATTAAGATTGCGTCAACCTGGGTTGTACATGTGCAAACGCGTTATCACATACATGCTTGTACTTAAAGATTTTCTTCAGTCATAAAACGATTCTTACAAATCAATATAAAAATATTTTATTGTGAATTATTGACTTTCACCATGCGATCATATTCTGCAAATTACGTAAAATACTTATACAAAATATCTTGTCTTCATGTCTGCTTACCTCTAAAAAAGCAAGAAAAATTGTAACAACTTAGAAGTTTGTAATATTCAGGCAGAGAGTTAAAGACAACGGCCTATTCATTTCATCTAATGGTGAAAATCGTAGTCCATATTTAACCATAATATACAATAAAAAGAATTAGTATCTGACCTTAAAATGTACGGCAGGTCAATGTGAATATACAGGGTAAGCCAGAATTCGACGGAGAAAATTTAGGGGGTGGTAGAACACTTGAATACAAGCACTTATTATAATGTGGGATGTATGAATTTACCGTGTGTAAGTGATTATGAAAGTGTGAATGTGTGTGTGAGTGGCGCAGCGAAATGGTAAGACAAAGGGATGCGTCGCAAATAAACATTAATGACGCATCAGAAATGGGCCTTGAGGTGAAATTGGGTGGTAAAGGGAAGTATCCCGACGGAAAGGGGGAAATCGCGTAAACAGCGATCAAATAGAAGAGTCGCGTGAAGAGTTGCAGAGCGAGTCGTGAGACGAACAGTGTTACAGCGTTACGTAGAGTGTGCGAGCACAGAGTCGAGAGTGCGTGGTGAGAGAGAGTTGAGAGAGAGAGAGAGAGAGAGAGAGAGAGAGAGAGAGAGAGAGAGAGAGAGAGAGAGATAGATAGATAGATAGATAGATCTTTATTAGCTCCAGTAGCTACATTGAGTAATACTTACAAACTAGTATTATTACTAATATTTCTTAATATATCCTTATACTACGTATAACTAATTACTCGTCTACTCCTACTCCCCCTCTCCTTAGACTTTTAATATATGGTACCAATAGCCTCTTAAAGTTTTGCAGACTTTCCTCGTTCCTAATTTCATTCGGTAAGCTGTTGTACATTTTAGAACCGTCATGTAGTAACATTTTCTGTTCCTCTGTAGTTTTACATTTACTTATATATATATTGCCTCTCTGTCTAGTTCTTCTCGAGCCTTCGTTATGTAGATCTATTTTATCCGCTAGGTACTTTGGGCATAACCCATTTACCATTTTGTACACTAGGATATACACATTATAATCAATTCTTTCCCTAATTGTCATAAACTGTAGGGCTTCGAGCATATCTGTAATCCGCGCTCTTCTATTACACCGCAATATCACTCTCATTGCTTGATTTTGTAATTTTTGTAAATATTGCAAATTTGTTTCAGTAATGCCCATCAATACAGATGCACAATACTCAAATAACGGAGCCACTATACTTTTATACACAACGCACCTCATATACGGTGTCAGATTTACACTGACCCTCCGCATTACCCCTATTTTCGATCCTATTTTCTTTCCCATATAATTTACGTGCGCTGAAAAATTTAAATTTTTATCTATAATTACCCCTAGATATTTTATCTCACTAACAACTTCCACTACTTTACCCTGTATATTTATTCTAATGCTATCCTCTGACACTTTCTTCCTAATTCCTCTTATCAACATAACTTTGGTTTTATCTACATTTAATAACAACCTATTAATTTCTAACCATTTTTCCACTTTCTGCATTTGCTCATTTAGATTGTGATTAACTTCCATACTTGATTGTCCACTTGTGAAGATCAATGCGTCATCTGCGAATAATCTAAGTGAACATTTGTCACCATTTATAACTTTTGTCAAATCATTTACATACATTAAGAATAATAGTGGCCCCAGTAATGACCCTTGTGGAACACCTAAATCGACGTTAATAGGATCAGACAAACTTCCGTTAAATTTAACTCTTTGACTTCTATTTTCTAAATAACTCCTGAACCAATCAAGCACGACTCCTTTTAGTGCGTAACACTCCAGCTTCTTTAGGAGAATATTTCTGTCCACCAGCTCAAATGCCCTCTTCAAATCCAGGAAGACCACACCCACCATCTTTCCCTCTCCTATAACTCTTTTCCAGTCTGAGATTACCCATTTTAACGCAGTTTCACATGAATGCTTGCTTCTAAAGCCCGATTGACACTCTGTGAATATACTATTACCTTCCATATATTCCACTAACTGTTTATGTACTAATATCTCTAATATTTTTTCGTATGTCGGTAACTTATTTATTGGCCTAAACTCTTCCATTTTAATCGTTCCTGGTACTTTTGGTATAGGGACTACTATTGCTTCTTTCCATTCATTTGGGAATATCCCTTCCTCTAGCGATCTATTAAATATATGACACATTTTTTCTCCTTCTACCTCTACTACTAATTTCATTACTTCAACAGTTATCCCTTCTTCTGTACCTGATTTGTTTACTAGTCCTTTTACCACTTTAATTAAGTACTCTATCTCTATCTTTCTGAATGCCTCAAATTTACTATCTATGAGGCATTCCATGCCAAATCGGACACTTTCCGACCTCACCCCCTTCGATTTTTTTTTAAATTTTATATGTTTTTAAGGTGGATCAAAAACGCGTTCATGAATTTTTTCAGATTTTTTTGACGGTCCGTTTTGGAAATATGAATTTTCTTAAAATTTGGACTCTTTTTTTTCAGATGCTCATAACTTTGTGAAAAATGCACCAATTGGATCGTTCTTTTTTTCAAAATTTGTGTTTTTGAATGATCTTTCAAGAAAAAAATATAATTTTAACCAAAAAAAAATTGTTTATTGTTTATTTTTAATTTAAAGCACAAAATATTTTTTATCTCAAAACACGCCCCGATCGATTTTTTTGAAAAAATTCTCAAAAAAGCTTAGATGGATATAACAACTTAAAAAAATTGTCCGATCGTGGGCAAACTCTTCGTTCTATTTGTTTTCTTTAATCGAAAAGATCTGTTCTATCAGGTCGTACATTCCGTTTCAACGAAAAATGTTTTTTATCTCAAAACACGCCCCGACCGATTTTTTTGAAAAAATTCTCAAAAAAGCTTGAATGGATATAACAACTTAAAAAAATTGTCCGATCATGGGCAAACTCTTCGTTCTATTTTTTTTCTTTCTTCGAAAAGATCTATTCTATGAGGTCGTACATTCCGTTTCAACGAAAAATGTTTTTTATCTCAAAACACGCACCGATCGATTTTTTTGAAAAAATTCTCAAAGAAGCTTGGATGGATATAAGAACTTAAAAAAATTGTCCGATCATGGGCAAACTCTTCGTTCTATTTTTTTTCTTTCTTCGAAAAGATCTATTCTATCAGGTCAAACGTTCCGTTTCAATGAAAAATGTTTTTTATCTCAAAACACGCCCCGATCAATTTTTTTTTAAAAAACTTTTAAAGAAGCTTTGATAGATATAGGAACTTTTAAAAATTGTCCGATCATGGGCAAAGTCTTCGTTCTATTTTTTTTCTTAATTCGATAATATCTATTCTGTCAAATCGTCAAATCTGTCAAATATGTTCGTATAAAGAAAAAAAATAGAACGAGGAGTTTGCCCACGATCGGACAATTTTTAAAAGTTCCTATATACATCCAAGCTTCTTTGAGAATTTTTTCAAAAAAATCGATTGGGGGGTGTTTTGAGATAAAAAAAACATTTTTCATTGAAACGGAACGTACGACTTGATAGAACAGATATTTTCAAATAAAGAAAAAAAATAGAACGCGGAGTTTGCCCACGATCGGACAATTTTTTAAAGTTGTTACATCCATCGAAGTATTTTTGAGAATTATTTCAAAAAAATCAATCGGGGCGTGTTTTGAGATAAAAAATATTTTGTGCTTTAAATTAAAAATAAACAATAAAAAAAGTTTTTTTGGTGAAAATAATATTTTTTTCTTGAAAGATTGTTCAAAAACACAAATTTTGAAAAAAGAACGATCCAATTGGTGCATTTTTCACAAAGTTATGAGCATCTGAAAAAAAAGGGCCCAAATTTTAAGAAAATTCATATTTCCAAAACGGACCGTCAAAAAAATCTGAAAACATTTATGAACGTGTTTTTTATCAACCTTAAAAACATATAAATTTTTGTTGTGATGCGTTCGACACCGAGCATGCATTTCGCTACGGGACTATACGTCGCACGTGTTTGGGGATTTGACCCGGCAACAGGCCTTATCGCCTTCTTTTGTTCTCGGCGTGCGAGCTGCCGATGCGCTGCGCGTTTTCGGTCAGTCGCAGTGAAACCAGCAGAGAGTGTGCTACGATTTAATAAACATTTGAGCATATACGGATCTTTTATTCTTTCGGCGATCCCACCTCAACCACACTACTCCTACAGTGTTACAACAATTTTAAAAAAAAATCGAAGGGGGTTAGGTCCGAAAGTGTCCGATTTGGCATGGAACGCCTCCTATATATGGCACATTCCCAACATAGCCTGTTGTAATCACATCCTTCCTTAGCTGCCTCACACTATTTACAAAATAATAATTGAATGTATTAGCCATCTCCTGTACGTCAGTAATTACTCTATTGCCACATTTTTTTTCTTTGTAATTGTTACTACTTAAGCTACCTTTCAGCATTTCTTTCAAACATCCCCACATTTGCTTCGGGTTTTTCTTATTCTTATCTAGTTTTTGCTGTAAATAGTCTCTTTTTGCCTTTCTACACATATCTACCACTTTGTTTCTTAGTTGCCTGAATAGTTCCCAGTTACCGTCATTCTTACTTTTACGCGCTATCTTATACGCTGTGTCCCTGTGTCTTATGCTCTCGTAAATAGACTCAGAATACCACTGCTTTCCTTGCCACTTATTTTTTAATACAACCATCTTTCGTGGTACCACCACATGAAGACATTCTACTAATGCACATATTGTTAGATTCGCTATTACATTAGTGTTATCTCCTTCAATGGCATTCATCCGCACACTCACCATCCTTTTAAATTCATTTATATCCATTCGGTTATAGTCTCTTCGGATTATAGTCTTATTTACTGTTTCTACTTCTTTTACATTGCAGTATAACATAATTGTTGAATGGTCCGTTATCTTAGGTTCATGACGTACTTCAACCTTCATCTCCAGATTAGTAAAAACTAAGTCAATTATTGTTTCCGAAGTACTTACAATCCTTGTAGCTTCTTTAACCAGTTGTTTTAACCCTAACGAATTCATTGCTTTTGTTAATTTCTCTTGAATATGATGATTTACTTTCATGTCAATATTAAAATCTCCCATTATAACAACATTATCTCTTGTCATATCATCGGTACCGAATTCCTCAAGAAAATCAACAAATTTCGCATCACTGCTACTTGGTGAATGATAAACCAACATGATTAGACTTTTGAAGCTTCTATCCACAATTTTAACCGTTATTGCCCACCAATTTCTTTCATAGCTTTCTATTTTTAATACTTCAAATTGGATTTTCCTATCAATATATAACAACACCCCTCCTGTTCTACTATGTTCTGAATTACCTCTAACACATGTATACCCGTTAATCTGCAACTCATGATCTTCAATGTCTCGCGTTACATGAGTTTCTGTGAAACCTGCTATCATAGGTCTAAATTTGCTTATTAACACATTTTCGATTTCATCTTTATGCTTTAAAAATCCTTGGGCATTCAGACATATTATATTATTTATGCTTTCATCTGGTTGTTTTCGTTGCTACAAACTACATTCAATTTTATTCTTACGCTTTTCTATTTCTCTCTTATAGCATGGACAATTACTGTCGTATGCTGAGTGGTTAATATATAGATTTTTAATCTTAAAGTTCTTAACTTTGTCCTCACAATTCACACACTTTTTTTCTTGACTTGTACATTCTTTCGTTGTATGATCCCCAGCGCAATTTCCACACGTTTCTTTTCTTGTACAGTCTTTTGCAAAATGATAAAACCCGTTACATTTGAAGCACCTTAGAATCCCTATATACTCTTGGACTTTGCAAATCGCCCATCCTATTTTTACTTTTCCTTCTTTGAGCATCATGTTGCGGGTTTCATCATTCACTTCTGCAATGACCGTCGTCTGTCCGTTTCTATTATTTTTCGAACTATGCACTATTTTTCCCTGGAGTAAATCCCTTTCGAATCCATTTTGTTCGGCAATTTTTTCCCAGAACTCTTGTTCGTTTTCGCAATCTTCTTTTTCTGGTCCGACAATTTTTATCTTCAGCTTTTTCTTCATTGGGGCTTGAATTGCATATTTTTCGCCTAGATCCTTATTTACCTCTTCCTTTAATTTTTCTGCTTGAGCTTTGTTTTCACACCCAACCACTACTGCGCCTTTCGCTACTTTCTTCATCTTCGTTATCCCTACTCCTAGCTTTGCTATATCAATTTTATTTTTTATTTCTCTTCTTGTGGTTTCGCTTGTACTAGCCTCTTCATTCCTTGGTTTTATAATCATCACAGTTTCCCGCTTAGCTGCTTCGCTATACGTTTTTTTCTTTCTTTCTTCCTCGTTTTGCTCTGGTATAGTGATTTTGCTTAATGATTCTGTTAGGTTCACTCGTATTTCTTTTCTAATAATTTTTGTCACCATTTTTTCTAGTTCTTCCTCTTTCCACGCTTGTATTTCCTGACGGACCCTATCCATTTCTTCATCGATAGCTTCCGTTATCACCTCTTTTTATCTTTTCCTTCGCCATCATCTCTTCCTTTATGTGTTTTACCACTTTAAAAATTTCATCAATTCTAGCCTCCAAACCTTTATCCTCTACCTTAGACAATTTCCTTTCCCTGGTTCCACTCTCTTGTCCGCTAACCGTATTACCTTTTATTGTTATGAGTTCTAATTTTCCCTGACATGGGATTAGTTCATCTTGTGCATTATACACCTTATGTAGCTTGTGGCAGCTCGGGTGGAATATTTTGTCACAAGGTACGCATTTTGTCGCTTGAGTTTTAATTTCTTTTTTGCATTGTCTGCAGATTACTGGTGTCGCGCTGAACACCTCCATTTCACGCGCCTCATTAGATAACTAATTCACTTCCTTATCGACTCTTCCTTTGTTTTATCTTTTTTTCCCGTTCGTGTCGCTTTTGACTGGTGATTACACGTCATCAATTTTATCATACCTCAACCTGCCTTCTGCAGCCAGATTTAATTCCTATTTCTCGCACCAAACCTGGTTTCCTCACGATAGATAATACTTCTGTGGGTTCCTCTTCCCGTAAAATCATACGGTGCCCATTTATTTAATCCACTATACCGTTTTTCCCACAATAAAAGACACTTAATTGCGGAGCACTAACTAACACGTCTGACCTCAGAGAGAGAGAGAGAGAGCGAGAACGAGGCGAGAGAGAGGGAGAGAGAGAAATGAGAGAGAGAAAGAGAGAGAGGGGGAGAGAGAGAAATGAGAGAGAGAGAGAGAGAGAGAGAGAGAGAGAGAGAGAGCATTGCTATCTCACAAAACCAGCGCAGATCTGAGCAGCGCTCGGGGCTGACGGTTGTTTCCTCAGAAATTCGCGTAGCAGTTTGCGTGTTACCCTTAAATTTTTTATATTTGACCAAATAAATCAATAATATTAGTATTAATAGTCTTGTGAAATATCGGCTCTCATTCTTGTGATAATTCTTTAACACGTTCGCCGCCATGTCAGACATCGACGACGTGCGCGGCAGTCAGCGCGTTAAGGGGTCCGGCCACCATGTACGCTCGCCAGATGAGTACTATATTTAAAAATTTCATAAACGCGAAAATATAGCACAAAATATTTTTATTTTTTGTCACATACTAGAAAACGGTTTAGTGAACAAGTGAAAAAAATTTTGCGACAAAAAAATAAAAAATATCGACGTTTCGTCCATTTTGGTGAAGGCCCTCGGTACGAAACGCACGTGGGCTGTTCCATGACTACTTGCTTCATTTTGCATCTGAAAAAAAAATAAAAATTAGCTTATTCCTGGATCGTATTGCAAGGGCGTAACGCAGGGAAATTTTTTTTTTTACATTAAGGAAATTATGGTGAGCCGAAGAATTTTTTTTCACGATTTTCACCGAAATTTCACGAGAAAAAACGTCATTAAAAAAAAACTAATCAAGTAATCGCAAAAATCCTACGTTACGCTTTAGATAATGTATCTAAAAGTACTGTGTTCAAAATTTACAGCAATCGGACCGATAGTTTACGAGATTTACGCGGAACCGTTTCGAAAAATATAGTTTCGAGATAATCGCAAAAGAAAGTAAACGTGCGGTTATTCGGCTGACGGCGCGGTTTTTGTGAGTCTTACCTTCAATCAGCAATTCCTGGTCCATACATGTCCTCTTCGGCAGCTGTTTGAGCATCCTGGGCCTCTTTTTGAGAAGATCTACGTGCTTGGCGTGCCTTTTTGTGTTCGGACATTTGCTGTAGCGCAACACTCCTCGTCGACTGCTCTACAGAAATCGTAGCAGCGATCTCCGATGCTTAGATCCACGAGCTTCATCATCAGCAAAATACTGTTGTACCCATCGTTGAAAGTGCTGATAGCAATGTAACTGGCAATTTCGACGGTTTTCGAACCGCTGGAACTCGTTTTTGGAGCCATTGACCAGATGACGGAGTTGACGCTTTCGTTGACGTTTTGCGTGAAGCCTCCTTCGCACCGTTCTAACAATTCATCTCAAGTGAGGTCCTCATAAACAGGTCGAATGGCATCTTGAATAATTCGAGGCAGAGAATTCTTGTGTAGATATTCATCCAAAGTGCGAATCACTTTTGATATTTGCCAAGAGCACCACGAGTCTTCTCCCGGACGACAATTTTTATGCTGCGGGATTTCGTCGGTCGAGCTCTTGTGCTTGAATGTTGCCCAAATAGCTTTCTTCATTTCGTCTTTGGAGTTAGAGAACCTTCGAATAGCGAGACCGTAATATACTGTTAGCTCGTTAATTAGTTTATCGGTTAGCTTTCCTTTGCCAGCAAGACCGTTCTTTTCTTTTTTGATTTTACGAAGTCGTGTGCCCATCCTTTTCTGCACATGACCTATGCATTCTTTTTTCATCACTTTTTCTTCGTATGGATTCGAGTAAACAATTCTACTAACCCATACAAACGACACAATAGGACAGCTGCACGTGCTGAACCGTGCGAGTTGCATACACTGATCGAGCCGCGCGGTCGACCGCTCGCAGCGGCTCGACCTTCCTACCGAGAAATACCTGTAACTTTACCGATTTTACGATTTTCAGTACCAACTATGGATTTAATGATGCGTAAAATTTCAAAGATTATTATAACACATTAAAAAAAAATGAAAAAAAAAATTACATGGTGGCCAGACCCCTTAAATGTGACGGTGCAAAAATATCCTGTAACTTTTTAGCCCATGAGTTGTGCCCCATATATTATTTGACAAAATGTGCTTGTATTCATGTATTCTACCACCCCTTAAATTTTCTCCGTCGAATTCTGATTCATCCTATATATGTAGGCATGTTTGAGTTTCCTTCAACCCTGATAAGGATAACTGTGATAACAAAAAGAGTCTTTTTCTAAGTCCGTAAAATGGGATTTCATAGAGGTATGCCACAGGTCCTATATGACCTGACCATATCCGGAATTACGTATACGTACAACTCTTTGACGGGAGGTAATAGGGGGGCGACGCCCGCGAGGCAGCGCCGAAGCACCCTCCTCCACCTGGACGGGGGTGGACGTAGGCACTCATGCTGTCAGGTGCTGGGATAAGGAGTGACCAGCGCCGGGATTGTCGGTAGATGCGTTTTCGCGGCACGGCACCCGGTTGAGTGGTGGAACGGAGGGATAAAAAAATGTACATTATGCAGTAATAAAAAGCAGTCTCACGTCAGAAATAGAAGTATGTAAATGTCGTCTGATCTATGTCATATTTGGTGTCATTTTAATTGTAAAAACCTCAACAATATGGTACATACATTTTCAAGTAAAAATAAGCTAAATTATACAAATTTGTCTGTCATTATGTAATTGTGTTGTCACTTGTCAAGTCGTGAGATTTATGACAGTGCTGCGCCACACACCCGACGAAGCGGATTAAGATAACATAGGCGCAGCAACGTCGTTGCAGTGGCGTAGGGCCGAAACCTATGCTACTGTGAGAATCGGCCGGGTATGCCACAGTGAAAGGATTTACTGTATCTCCTCTCAACCAAGCGCTCTGGTTTCATGTCCGTTGAATCATTATTGTTTGGATCATCATTAGTCAAATTTCCTATGCCTCCCGTTGTTCGTCTCCTTATTTTCCTCTGTCCAAGAGTCGATGTCGGTAAGGATGATGTGTGCTTCGGATTGCGGTGTGAGCCCTGCCAAGGCCTCTAATTTCTCTACACGGATGAGCTGACTCTGGTATTTGAGCTTCAACGGCGAGCAATTAATCTCACCAATATTTTGGTAATTTCTGGTCTATAATTCAATTCTCCTTTCCTCACTCCCTTTCGTTATTATCATCTTCCCCATTCCCCAGCAAGATCCTATATATAGCTACGCACGCACGCACGCACACGCACACGCACACGCACACGCACACGCACACGCACACGCACACGCACACGCACACGCACACGCACACGCACACGCACACGCACACGCGCACGCGCACGCGCACGCACACGCACACGCACACGTTGCAATGTATCAGTGATACTTTCGGCGGCTTAAGATTCTTTTTTCTCGCGCGATGACTCACTGGAACGGTCATCCGGTGAAGAGATTGAATTAGTATTAATGAACAGTCTGTGAGGGTCTAAAATGACCCAGGTATGGGACCAGGCGTGTGGTACACGGAGGGTTAATAAAACGCTTTACAATTTTTGTAAAATAAAATTTTGAAAAATTTGCTGAACAGCATTAGGACCCTAACTTCACTAATATTATTAGATTAGTATTCAAACTTAAGTCAAATCAAGTAGTGAATTGCACCTCACAGCTTCATGATATTACACTTGAAGTACAATAACAGTACTTATTCATAACTACGCATTCTAAAATAGTACCCACATGGAATCCCAAATGCTTCCACTTTCATCTACCAGCAATTGTCCTGGAAAACTGAGTAAGTATAAGTGACACAACGCCCCACAAATATATGACAGACCCAATAGTGTCTCGTCCCAGCTGTCATTCTGTGTCAATATCTAAGAAAACAGTAACATTTTAAGAAATTACTAATATGAAAGAAATTTGCAATTTTAATCTACTGCCCTTACTTGAAAGCCTGTAAAGCTTATAAGAAGCATATTGCAGCCAAGTACGATGAGAAAAGTCGTCATAAAAGTGTCTTGCAGAAGTGAAGAGTAGCTTTTTTGAATTGCGGAGAAAAGTTAGTATTATTTAAATTCTGCATACTGCATAAACTATATAATTGTAGGTACTAACTTCAAAGCCTTGTTGTGCCAAGTCACCGCGTACGCAATTCTCTTAATACACAATCTTGTCAGTTCGGGATCATGTGCAGGGTTATCCACATTTAAAGTATGCAAATGTATTGATAAATCAGGAATGCCATCATGAAGGTGTTCCAGCCAATGTCTGCAAGTAATATTTGTTTAACAATACACTAAGTCATAATGGAGTTAGAATGAAACAATAGAGTTCTGTTCGGGAATCTTCCCGAATAATTAGTACACCGGCCACAGGTCTTCGGCGACAGCAGCTAAGGTAAAGGCAGCAGTAGTTGACCATGTGCCAATAGTTGACCACTTTGCAGTAAATCGTGAAAAATAAGCTTTTTCAAAGCAATGATGTTTCGCAAGAAGTATGGCAGATGTGCTAAATCCTTTGTGGACGCAATGCTAGTATACTTTTCTTTGAATACGATTGTTTATCATAACTACGGACGATTAATACCATTAATGTCAGGCGCGTTTCTCCATATCTCCGTTTTCTTAACGCTACCGCTAAGAGTTGGCGCGCAGTTAACGGTTAATAACTTTCCAGTTTTTTACTTAATATGCCTGAAACTTACACTATTTTAATCAGCATTAAATTTTCTATTTACTGTATACGATGATTTTCTCATTCCAATATAAAAAATGAAATTGACCAAAGGGTCAACTACTGGATCAGTTCATTCTGATAATTTCCAGTAGTTGACCGGCATGGTCAATTACTAACACAAATAAATAAAATTCATTTACCACCTATATTATATCCATTTTACATATAATTTCATTAGAAACAAGAAACAAAATGCTTATATTTATGGTAGAACGCGTTTCAGTAGTTGTCCGTACGGTCAACGATTTACTCTACTGACGGTCAATTACTGACATCATTTTGATTTCACTACCTTCAATCACTTCGCAATATTATTGAAATGAACAAAGTGATATAGTATACTTATACAGTGACTACCAAAAATATTCGGACACTAGGCTGCGCCTGAGTTTATGACTCTATATTTTGTTTGTATATCAAACAATCGACCTCATGACATTTTTCAACGATAACTCATTTATTTATGATGCCAAAAACCCAGAATTTATTTAAACAATTTACATATATTGTATAATAAATAATGCCGCAGCAAAAGATACCTCGTTTTCAGACCACAAGAATATTCAGACACGTATTACATTATTCTGTTTCTTCGCTTCTGGTGCCCGATGTTTTAAGAATGCAAAAACGTATGTTTGTAAACATTGCTTAGGTGGGTGTTAGGTATCCATGCCTTTTGTGTTATCCGCAGTAGTATACGAGAATTCGATTAAAATGGGTCGCAAAGGTAGAAACACGTCGTTTAACGTGCGACAGCTTGTGATTTTCCACCGGGAAGAAGGAAAATCATACCGGCAAATAAGTGAAATGCTTAATATAAGTAAGAGTACTGTCGCGGACATTGTTCGACGTTTTAATACCGAGGATCGGATTGAGTCAATCCCTCACACGGGACGGCCAAAACTGTTAACGGTGAAAGACGAAAGACAAATTGTGGGGGAAATACAAAATAATCCACACAATAGTTCCCCAAATATAGCGAGCGAGATGTTGGAGGAAACAGGGAAACAAGTGTCTCCTCAAATCATTCCACGAACATTACAACAAGCCGGCTACAATGGTAGAGCAGCTAGAAAGAAATCGTACATTAATGTAATAAACAGGAAAAAGCAATTTGGTTTCGCAAAAGAGTGGATTTCCAAGGATGAATCATGGTGGAAGAACGTGATATTTGCTGACGACAGCAAATTTAATTTGCACAATTCGGATGGCAGGACTATGGTCTGGCGAAAAGTTAACCCTTAGAGTGCCGTATACTTTTTGGCAACACTAATAACGACGTGTGGTCCTCAAGGGGCCCCACTTAAAAGAATTGTAGAATTGAAAACAAAAAATGGAGATGTTTAATATATGTATTTATTGACATACTAGAAAAATTACCCGGCGTTGCTCGGGTGAAAAATGCGGTGCTTTTTATATGTATTTTGCAATTTCAAGCGGTAGTAATTTGAAATCAACGGTGTTTATGACTCGACACATGCATTATAGGTTTTTTTTCTATTAATTTTCGTTCAGTAGTGAATAATGGAATAGTAACTGTCATTCATTATTGTTTGTGTAAATATTTAACTTCCGTTACATTAGTCAAGGCATATTTCGGTTGTTCCAGAGACGTGTATGGATGTGGCCGAAAATTCTGCGGTTTTGTAATTCTGCTATGTAATCATCGCGTTTACCATCGAGGCTATAGTATTTAGATTTATAGCCTTTTCTCTACCTGCATTATTTATTGCACTTTCTTCTCGTCGGCCGATGTAGTAAAATTTTATTGCCCTTGTCCCTTTAGTGGTCTATCAGTGGCTATGCTCTAAAGAAAAGGCCTATGGCGTCTTACTTTTAGACCGTGTTCGGTGGCATTTCTTCTTTATATGCAAAGCTCGTACACATGTATATCCAACCCAAATGTACATACGTACATGCATACATGTAAATACGCTTACATACATCTACATAAACAAACATGTGTGTAAGCGTCACCGTAGAGAAAGAGGGAGGACACACATATAAGGTGGTCGATGTATGTTCAGAGGCCAGATATGTTCAGTTAATTGAGTGACGTCTGTTACCACTCCATAGAGGACTGCGGCGTTATTTGGAAGTTCGCTGGTGTTTTGCACCCGAGGCGACGGCAAGGGGTCTGACACCTTACTGCTGGGTCGCGAAGGGATGCATAGTTTATTATGATGAGCCGGATACGTGGCTGACGGACCAACGGTATCGATGCCTCTTTGTCCGCGCGGCGAGTTAACGGTTCGCGGAAAAGGACCCGGCCACGGAGTGGGCAACGTCTTTTAGACGCCCAGATAAGAGGGCTTTAGCAACAGGCATGGAAATTACACCAGAAACTCTTACGCGAACGAACACCATATCGATAACTTTCAGACATGTGTATCTCGCCTTTGTAGTATTTTCGGCTGTTCAAGTTTAGACGTAAATAGAAGATTTATCAGGCGTTGCCTGGGCATCGTACGCAGTGCGTCATGTAAATATATTTTAATTATAAGCTACAAAATTGATCCGAACAACGATTTTCAGTCGGGACGTATACAGTGCGGCATTTTTATATAGAGCGGACCCTGAGTTAGCCTTTCCACGGTGTAGCAACGTTCCACATCACCCATGAGGTCTTGCTATTGGATGCGTTATATCTTTTTTTTGGCATGGTGATTTCGCCAGTAGGCTACATATCCATGACAATACTAATCCAATTACCGAATTGAAGTATGGATCGGATTATTCTAGATGTTTCAATTTCACAAACCGCGATTATTATTTTACTGTTCCAGACAGATCGACATACTAATGCAACTACTTGATTTAAGTATGGATCGGATTATTCTGGATATTTCAATTTCACAAATCGCGATTATTATTTTACTATTCCAGACAGATCAACATACTAATGCAACTACTTGATTGCAGTATTGATCGGATTATTCTGGATGTTTAAGTTTCACAAATCGCGATTATTATTTTACTATTCCAGACAGATCAACATACTAATGCAACTATCTGGTCGAAGTATGGATCGGATTATTCTGGATGTTTAAGTTTCACAAATCGCGATTATTATTTTACTATTCCAGACAGATCAACATACTAATGCAACTATCTGGTCGAAGTATGGATCGGATTATTCTGGATGTTTAAAATTCACAAATCGCATGTAAAATAATGTCACGTTTTTCAAATTCTTGTCCTACTATCACAACAGCCACTTCATCGTGAACGGGCACATTAAAACAACCTCTGTGCGTATTAGGTGGCCTATTATCTGCATGAATGACAACTTTGAAATTATTATCCGAATTATGAATTTCATTTTCCAACGTGGTTTTAAAACTTCTAATATACTTATTTTCAGAATGCAACATTTCTTGCAACTCCGTAACAATATTTAAATCCAAAGTGGGAAAGTTTTTGCACCTCAAATTGGCTTCGACTGCATTGTCTCCGACAAAATACAGTTGGAGAAATTTGGGTTTCTCAGCAGAATTTTCGGGTAAAATGGAACCAGCTAAAAATCTCCGGGTCCTCCCCTGTGCCCGCGGCGCCCATCGTGACGCCCATCGTGACGCCGCGCATCGCGCCCGGAGCGTCTTCGAGCGCGCCATGCGCTGCGCTCTCTTGTTTTTGCCGCCGGTCGCTCGCGTCTCCTTACAATATTGGGAAGTGGGCGATCAATTTGGCTATTTTTGTTGATTTTTTTAACAATGAAGGAGTCAACTTTTCCAACTTCCAAAAACGGTTTTGGATACATTAGTGAAAAGACTATGAATAGAAATCAAATTTAAATCGCCGACGTTGCAAAATGTAAAAAAAATAATTGTTTAAACAATTAGCAATAAACTTTTACAACGTTTCATAATTATTTTGGTATGTCGGGAGCAAGTCCAAAAGAATGCCGTAAGAACGAAATCTTTAGCATGTTGAGAAGTGGGAGATCTTTTTTGCTATTTTCGTTAATTGTTTTAACAATGAAGGAGTCAACTTTTCCAACTTCTAAAAACGGTTTTGGATTCATTAGTGAAACGACTATGAATAGAGATCAAATTTAAATCGCCGACGTTGCAAAATGTAAAAAAAATAATTGTTTAAACAATTAGCAATAAACTTTTACAACGTTTCATAATTATTTTGGTATGTCGGGAGCAAGTCCAAAAGAATGCCGTAAGAACGAAATCTCTAGCATGTCGGGAAGTGGGAGATCTTTTTTGCTATTTTCGTTAATTGTTTAAACAATGAAGGAGTCAACTTTTCCAACTTCTAAAAACGGTTTTGGATTCATTAGTGAAAAGACTATGAATAGAGATCAAATTTAAATCGCCGACGTTGCAAAATGTAAAAATAATAATTGTTTAAACAATTAGCAATAAACTTTTACGACGTTTCATAATTATTTTGGTATGTCGGGAGCAAGTCCAAAAGAATGCCGTAAGAACGAAATCTCTAGCTTGTCGGGAAGTGGGAGATCTTTTTTGCTATTTTCGTTAATTGTTTAAAAAATGAAGGAGTCAACTTTTCCAACTTCTAAAAACGGTTTTGGATTCATTAGTGAAAAGACTATGAATAGAGATCAAATTTAAATCGCCGACGCTGCAAAATGTAAAAAAAATAATTGTTTAAACAATTAGCAATAAACTTTTACAATGTTTCATAATTATTTTGGTGTGTCGGGAGCAAGTCGAAAAGAATGCCGTAAGAACGAAATCTCTAGCATGTCGGGAAGTGGGAGATCTTTTTGGCTATTTTCGTTAATTGTTTGTTTAACAACGAAGGAGTCAACTTTTTCAACTTTTTCGAATTTTCCGTTTTGTTTGGAGAGAAGAGCTAGTAGGGGACAAAATTTCAAGTTGCTAGCACTTGTGGAAGTACCAAATCTCGAACATCCGGTAATTAAATTTTGCCGTTCCGACGATGTTTAAACTAATTAGGAGTAAACTTTTGGAACTTTTTGGATCGGTTCGGTTAGTTTGAAAGCAAGATCTCGCTGATAAAAAAAGAATTAAGTCGCTAGCCCATCGGGAAGTGGTCTAACCGAATTTCCGGACATTTGACATTTATATATATAGAGATTTACGGTATGAAAATATAAAATTAAATTTGATTCTTCTCACAAAAAAATTAATACATCAAGACATTCGATACAATTTTTGTCTATTACTTCTCTTCTGTGATCAGTGCAGATGAACATTCGACATTATAACGTGAAAAATGCGAGGAATCCGACTTGGTTGGCGTTATCTGCCGATTTATTGCGCGAGAAATGGGTGGACACTAATAGCGGTATGGGATCTCCTGGAGACCCCAGTACGTTTAGAGTTAAAAACAAAATAACAGTAATGTTTTTAGAATAGACATATCACCCACAATACTTGACGATGAAAGTGAGCAAGTACATGGAATATGAAAAATTACAAAAAATTATTTACAAAGTTATTAAGGAAATATGCTTTCTGGGGTCCCTGTAGGACCCCACTCGGCACTCTAAGGGTTAATAAAGAGTTTCAATTTAAAAATACAAAAGGCACAGTGAAACACGAAAGAGTTAGCATAATGATTTGGGGCTGTATTTCAGCATATGGAGTGGGTAATTTAGTTTTTATTGACAGTATTGTGGACAAAAATGTTTATTTGAACATTCTCAAGAACAATTTAATTCAAAGTGCGGAAAAAATGGGACTTACAAGGGACTTTAAATTTTATCAGGACAACGATCCGATGCATAAGGCACGAATTGTCCAAGAATTCTTACTGTATAAGTACCCCAAAGTGCTTCATCCTCCACTACAATCTCCAGACCTTAACCCCATTGAAAATGTATCGGATTATTTAGACAGGAAAATTCGGAAAACTCCAATTTTCTCAATTATAGAATTAAAAGAAAGATTACATCACGAGTGGGACAATATAACCGTAGAATATTTAAATATGTTGCGCCTTGCGCATCGGCGGCGACTCGCGCTCCCTCCATCGCCGGGCCCTTGAGGCTCCCGGCCCTGCGGCCTACTCACCTTTCCCACGAGGCGGCAGTATTCCGGCAGACGGCAGTAAAATAGTCTCGTATTCGTCATTTGTACAAGATCGTCAATATAGATACATTGTTCATTAAATCTGTCTCTGTGAGTCCACCTAACCTCGACCCAATAGGTTATGGGCCCAGAGCGTTTTCGCAGAGAAGGGTACTAGTGCATTCGTTCAAGTAACGCGGAACTTCGACGCGGAAATAACCATGAGCGCCTTGGGGCTATCAAAGATCGAGTGCCTAAATAGGAACAACTACGATACTTGGCGCATTCAGATGCAGGCATTGTTGATAAAGAACGACGCGTGGGGATATGTCTCTGGCAAGATCGCGAAGCCAGAAGTTACGGCGGAGAACCCGCTATCGGCGACCGCCGCTACCACGTGGACCGATAGAGACGAAAAGGCAAAGTCGGATATAATTCTATCGATGAGTCCCTCCGAACTAAAACAAATAAAGGACTGCAAGACCTCGCGGGACGTGTGGCTGAAATTGGAAAGCATATTCCAGTCCAAGGGGCCAGCACGGAAAGCTACGCTGTTGAAAAGGTTAGTCCTCGAGCGCATGCAGGAAGGCGACGACGTGCGGGAACACTTGCAGCGATTTTTCGATACAGTGGATAAGCTGTCTGATATGAGTGTGGATATCAATCCCGACATGCTCGCGATATTACTGTTATATAGCTTGCCACCTAACTTTGAGAACTTTCGCTGCGCAATAGAGACGCGCGATGAGTTGCCAACACCCGAGGTATTGCGCATTAAAATCATGGAGGAGAGTGACGCGCGAAGAAATGATATGCGCGGTACATTGCCAAATGCAATGTTTGCGAACCGGAATGCGGGAAGGAGATGGGTCAACAAAAAACAAAGCACGAAAAAATGGAACAATAACGTCGGGGAAGCGAAGGGCGAAGCTGGGTTACGATGTCATCGTTGTCGGCGGATTGGCCATAAACGGGCCGACTGCACCGAACGCATTGACGAAGGCGGAAGACAATACGCGAAGAGCTCCGAGGATGTATGCGTGTTTGCAACATGCGACGCGGCAATCACGCCCGAAGCTTTGCAAACCGAGTGCGCGGCGCACAACGATAGATGGTGCTTGGACAGCGGTTGTACTTCGCACCTGTGTCGAAGTTCGGAAGATTTCTCGGAAGTCACAGACGCGAGCGTCGGACGACTTAACCTAGCCAGCAGCGCATCGACGGACATTAGGGCTAGGGGAACCGTCTCTATATCTACGGCCGTGGACGGAAAATATAATAACATTATTTTAAAGGATACGTTACACGTGCCGGACCTAAGAACGAATTTACTGTCGGTGAGTAGAATAACGGATAACGGATACGATGTGTTATTTCAGAAACACGGTGCCGCGATAATAGACTATAACGGGAAAACCAAATTTACGGCGAAACGTATCGGCGGACTGTATTATGTGGAGGCAGCCAAAACCAACGAGTGTAGAAATGTCTCAGGAAAAGGCGGAGAACCGACTGAGGACAACATCTTACATGTTTGGCACAGGCGTCTCGGACACCTCAACGTGAAGGACATGCTACACGCGATACGCAGCGGTACGATGTTGGGGCTAAACATCGGTAAGGTTCCACACCATGTCAATATTAACTGTGACATTTGCCTCCGGGGTAAAATGTCAAGAACTCCATTCCCCAAACAGTCCATCAGGAGGACAAAAGTATTAGAACTGGTGCATTCCGATTTGTGTGGACCGATGCGCGTCGAGTCAAACGGACGATCAAGATTTTTTATGACTTTTATCGACGATTGTACAAGGTGGTGCGTTGTAAAATTTCTGGGATCCAAGTCCGACGCGCTAAAAGCATTTGAAGAGTATAAGGCATTCGCGGAAAACTTCACGGGAAATAGAATAAAATGCCTTCAATCTGACAATGGCACCGAATACGTAAACACGCAATTTGATCAGTTTTTGAAAGCAAACGGGATCTCGCGGAGACTCACGGTGGCGTATAACCCGGAGCAGAACGGCACTGCGGAAAGAAAAAACCGAACCTTAATTGAAATGGCGAGGTGCCTTATCCTACAATCGGATCTTCCGCCTACTTTTTGGGCAGAGGCAATCCTGAGTGCTAACTATATCCGAAATCGCTGTCCCACTCGTAGTCTTAAGGGGAAGACACCGCACGAGTTGTGGACCGGAAGGATACCGAACGTGAAGTATTTTAGAGATTTCGGAGCCAAGGTGTACTGCCTAAACCGGAAGCCCAACATGGGAAAATTTGACTCGCGATCGCGACCGGGCGTTTTTCTCGGATACTCAGAGCAGTCCAAAGCTTACAGGGTCTGGCTACCTGAGGATCGAAAGATTGAAATAACACGGGACGTGAAATTCATAGAAGATGCATCGCGGACTTGCAGGGAGACAGGCGGCGGAGATGTTTTCACCCCGGAAAAAGACGCGGACAACACGGTCGAGTCGGAAAGGCGCGAGACGATTATAGAGATGATGCCAGTGCAAGGCGGGGAAAGCGTCCCACCTGAACACGACACTTTAAGCGACGTCGATGACGGCGACGGCGCAGTGGAAACGATTGTCCCTGGGAACACGGTAAGACGAGGCCCTGGTAGGCCGCGGAAGGAAAAGACCGGACGAAGGGGAAGACCCCGAAAGCTCTTCCACCTGATCGGCGACAGGGATACGCAGGGTGAATCGGCGTATATTGCCGAGGTACCGATCAGAGCGGCGCTAGGCGGCGAGGACGCTATGGAGTGGCATCACGCCATCGTATCTGAGTTGAAATCGATCATTAAAAGCGATACGTGGGAACTGGTCGACCGACCGGAGGAGCATAGGGTCATCGGAAGTCGTGTAGTGCTCCGAAACAAATACCGAGCAGACGGCACACTCGAGAGAAGGAAGGCTCGAATCGTAGCACAGGGTTTCAGTCAGCAGCCGGGGGTACACTTTCACGAAAGCTTCGCCCCTGTCGCACGCCTTGGCTCAATTCGGCTGATGATGGCTCTTGCAGTTCATTTAGGAATGACCGTGGCACAAATAGACGTGACCACGGCGTATCTTAACGGATCTATTGAGGAAGAGATCTATATGGAGGTTCCGGACATGATAGACAAGGCTCTGGAAATCATAGTCCGATCCAAAGGAGATGACACTCGCATCGTAAACGGAGCCAAGGAGATGCTGCGGATGTTAGAGCGAGGAGGCAAAGTATGCCGACTCAAGAAAGCGCTGTACGGACTTAAGCAAGCCGGAAGGAATTGGCATAAGCGCATCGACTCCGAATTAAAGAAATACGGGGCAACCCAGTCGATGATGGATTCCTGCGTATACTTCATGAATAGAGGCAACGATTTAGTAATTATATCTGTATACGTGGATGACATATTGATTGCATCCCGAGATCAAGACTCGATATCCAGCCTTACCAAGCATCTCTCGAGTCTGTTCGAAATTAAAGACATTGGAGAGGTTAGACACTGCCTCGGAATTGAATTCACAAAGCAGGACGGATGCATCCAGATGAGTCAGAAAGGGTACATCCGGGACATTTTGAAACGTTTTGGAATGAGCGATTGCAAGCCCATTGGTACTCCCATCGATGGCAACTCGAAACTAACAAAGGAGGAGGAACCACCGGATGTAGAGGAGAAGAGTCTGCCATACCGGGAATTGATTGGCAGCCTCATGTATCTTGCCGTGGCCACTAGGCCGGACATCTCGCACGCCGTCAGTTATCTTAGCCAGTTTAACACGTGCTTCAAAAGATCTCACTGGACGGCTGCGAAGCGAGTACTGCGATACCTGAAAGGAACGGCTGACCACGGATTGATTTTCAGACGAACCGGAGAACCACTAGCGGGATACGTTGATGCAGACTGGGCAAACTGCGCTCTGGATCGTAGATCATACACTGGGTATGTTTTCATTTTAGGCGGAAGCGCAGTGTCCTGGGATTCGAGGAAGCAGCGAACCGTGGCTCTGTCTTCGACCGAGGCTGAGTACATGGGACTGGCCGAGGCTGCGAAGGAGTCGATCTATCTGCGCGGCTTTCTCAACGAGCTCGGGTTTGGCGAGCTTACAAAGATCACGATTTTTAATGATAATATCGGGGCGCAGAGACTGGCGGACAACCCAATTTTCCACTCTCGGACGAAACACGTGGATGTTAGGCACCACTTCGTGCGTGAGGCTGTCCAAAACGGCCTAGTAGCTGTTAAGTACATGCCCACCGAGGACCTCATCGCGGACGTGATGACGAAGGGACTGCCTGGAGGAAAGCACAGGCAATGTGTCGAAGGAATGGGCATCACTGAGGTGCGGCCCGCGGCTCGAGGAAGCAGCTCATCGAGGGGAAGTGTTGCGCCTTGCGCATCGGCGGCGACTCGCGCTCCCTCCATCGCCGGGCCCTTGAGGCTCCCGGCCCTGCGGCCTACTCACCTGTCCCACGAGGCGGCAGTATTCCGGCAGACGGCAGTAAAATAGTCTCGTATTCGTCATTTGTACAAGATCGTCAATATAGATACATTGTTCATTAAATTTGTCTCTGTGAGTCCACCTAACCTCGACCCAATAAAATAGAATTACAAACAACATGCCAAAACGCTTAAAAGAAGTCGTTAAACAAAACGGCTATGCAACAAAATATTAAATTTATTTTGTAACCTTGTGACTAGTTAAATAACTGACAAAAAAGAGCAGTGTCCGAATATTTTTGGGGCCTGAAAACGATGTATCTTTTGCTTCGGCATTGTTTATTATACAATATATGTAAATTGTTTAAATAAATTCTGGGTTTTTGGCATCATGAATAAATGAGTTATCGTTAAAAAATGTCATGAGGTCGATTGTTTGATATACAACCAAAATATAGAGTCATATAGTCAGACGCAGCGTAGTGTCCTATTATTTTTGGGAGTCACTATATATGCAATCATTTTATAGCTTATCAAATTACCGACTGGTATTGCGAACTACATCACACTTTATGCAACATATGAATTTTATGTCCTTATCTTCATTGCTTATTTTCGTGATACCAGTATCCTTTCTTAAAAATAGAGCGAAAAGTTTGCTCACGATCGGACAAATTTTAAAAGTTCTTATATCCATCTAAGTATTTTCGAGAATTCTAAAAAAAATCGATCAGGGCGTGTTTTGAGATAAAAAACATTTTGTGCTTTAAATAAAAAATAAAAAATGAAAACAATAATTTTGATTAAAATTATATTTTTTTCTTGAAAGAGCATTTAAAACCAGAATTTTTTAAAAAAGCACGATCCAGTTGGTGTATTTTTTTCAAAGCTATGAGCACTTGGAAAAAAAGGAGCCCAAATTTTAAGAAAATTCATATTTCGAAACGGATGGTAAAAAAAATCTGAAAAAATTCATGAACGCGTTTTTCATCGGTCTTAAAAACATATAAAATTTTGAAAAAAAAACGAAGAGGGTGGGGTACAAAAGTGTCCGATTTGGCATGAAACGACCGTTATATTATTGTACGTGTCATTTATGACTCTTTTATGATTCGTTGTTTAATCTGTTTTATTATGGAGGATTGTTATATAAACGATATTAAAGTGATTGCCAACTTTATTGTCTTTAATCGGTTTTTAAGATCGTCGGTAAGATTGGTAAGAATCGTCGGTAAGATTGGTCAACTACTGATGTTGCGGATTATCTCTCATAATTCGCGCTCACAGAAGGCTTGGCACGTGACTCATTGTCAGTCGAGCGCGGCGCGGAAACGCCGCCACGCGGTCTGGCCCAGAAAAAAGCGCGGGACTTCGTCCTTCTCGTAGTGACACCGGTAGTGTGCGCACGTGCCAAGTCTTCTCAAAGTTTAATCTCATGTAATATTGTGCATCTCAATTAAATATTGTCAGACTCATACATTTTCATATTGAACAACTCACAAGTGATTACGCAAATAGTGTATTGCTCATTATAAGACTCATTGTAACTCACCGAGGCAACTCATAGGTTAACATAACCTTATAAGACAATTCATTAAAGAGGCGGCCGCGTGGAGAATCCCACCGCCTCTCTTTATTATATTGTGTACACCTTCATCGAACAATTTAATATATATATAAAGCACTCAAACTCATGAACAGTGACTCTTTACTCAAATGTTCCTCTCACCGGCACTCATTACAGTCCACTAATTGTAAGTAAATCTCGGTACGCAAAGTTTAAAACATTTTCGACGGTCAGACGGTCAATTACTGATTCTTTCACTCTCAAGGGGGGTCAACTACTGAGACAGTAACAGAGTTTATTAAAACTGTTCTAAAAACTATACAACATAAATTTTCGACAAAAATAAGTTTTTTAACATGATTTAGAAGGTTTGAGGTGTATATTGAAGCAAGCCAGACATTTAACATCAGTTCAAGTAGTTATTGCTGTTTAGATGAAAAATTTGTCTTAAATGATCAACTACTGGTGCCTTTACCTTACTGGGCGCCCGAAGTCACATGATATGACGTCACGAGACTCGCGAGCTAGTGGTAGCCCACGTGCGATCGCGGCTTATTCGCGAAAAGTTCGAATTTAGAAGAAGAAGTGCTATATAGTTTCTCTTTGTATCGTACTTTTTGTTGTTCTATTGCGCATTTAGTGATCCACGAGGTAATGTATGTGTAGAGCACTACGTTCTCAATTCTCAACTATAACTCTCGGCACAGAAACGCCGCATAATTAATATAACTATGCGGCATTTACCCTGCGACGTAACGTGATTAATTTCGTGTCTCTCAAAACCATATTCGTCGGCAGTGTATTAATATAATCTCGTGGACTTTTCTCAATCATACAACTCAAGCTCTGTATTTAGTCGAATCAGCTCGCTCGATCAACAATCTACAAATTGTTGAGTCAATCGTGGTCAAGGAAAAATGTTACTGAGAATAAACTATATCTTAATCATGATAAAATCTAACTGTTTCAATCCCGGCTCACCATCTACCCAGCCTTTCTCTCGAGATAAAAAACTTAAATCTTGAACAAGTTCGATTACACGTTGACGTGAATTTCAAATAAATTGTCATATGTAATAACACGAATATCATCCAAAAAATGTTACTTGCTTCGTTTAAATACTTACTTTGCAACCGCAAATAGGCAACAGGCATGTGATACTAAATTGACGAAGAAAAGGTCAGTCGCAATAAGGACCGATACTGATGTAACAGCTGCGGTTGCACAATGAATCGTCAGTCCAACAAAAAAATTTTCTGGGCCGATGTCTTGGGAATACCTTACGGGGAATACTAAACGCCTTGGGCGACTCACGTTAAGGGGCTTGATGTAGTCTGCTATAACCGGTGTCAAGGGCATTAGCAGAAAAATTGCCAACGCTGTGTATAAGATCTCTAAAGAAAAAATCATGATGTAAGACAATTATACATTGTAAAGCCTACTGATTATTCACCTCGGTTCTCAGACTTTGCAACTCTTGTTTTTATATGTTACAATTTTGTGAAAAATGCTGCCCGTTTCTTCAAGGATATTCTTTAGCCACGATGACTGTAAAATTCACGGATATTGAAACGTATACGACAAAATTCGAAAAACCGATGTCAACAATCAATAGTGTAACGGCAAATGCGTCTTTACTGTTACACCAAAATTTTTGCTGTTCGTAGCTAGGTTTAATTTTTTTGTCAACGTACTTGCGTATAATTTCGACATTGCCTTTGCGTTTTCACCGTAAATAATGAAAAATGTTTGCTCCTCTGCCAGCGCGTTTTTCCTATTGTTGTACATACGCGTTAATAAAGTTAGTATCTACGGACACAATAACTGTTAGGTGAACACGATATATTCACGATTGTAAATTTAATAAATGTCTCAAATTTTTCCAGGCGTACAAACGCAGGTATGCGTACCGATATGTGGTTGACGGAAAAATTGAAATATTTTGCTAACGTCATGCCTAATGTCAACAATGGCGCCAAAAGACCCGCTATCTTTTTCCTGTCTCCATTCCAAAGATGCATCATTTCCAAGATCTATTCAATGAAAGATAACATACACTCCAGTTTATTGAAATACGTGTGGACTAACACTCCATTGGTGTAGAAGTAAAATGTACTACATGTGCAGCGTTGTACAATGCGTGCGTGCCAATGCAATCTCAGCTATCGAATTTTTCGTGTTTGATTTGTTATAAGAGGAACCCCAGGAGATATATATGAGGCATTCCATGCCAAATCGGACACTTTCCGACCTCACTCCCTTTGATTTTTTTAAAAATTTTATATGTTTTTAAGGTTGATCAAAAACGCGTTCATCAATTTTTTCAGATTTTTTTGACGGTCCGTTTTGGAAATATGAATTTTCTTAAAATTTGGGCTCTTTTTTTTCAGATGCTCATAACTTTGTGAAAAATGCACCAATTGGACCGTTCTTTTTTCAAAATTTGTGTTTTTGAATGATCTTTCAAGAAAAAAATATGATTTTAACCAAAAAAAATTTTTTTATTGTTTATTTTTAATTTAAAACATAAAATATTTTTTATCTCAAAACACGCCCCGATCGATTTTTTTGAAAAAATTCTCAAAGAAGTTTGGATGGATATAACAACTTTAAAAAATTGTCCGATCGTGGGCAAACTCTTTGTTCTATTTTTTTTCTTTATTCGAAAGGATCGGTTCTATCAGGTCGTACGTTCCGTTTCAATGAAAAATGTTTTTTATCTCAAAACACGCCCCGATCAAAACACGATCGATTTTTTTATTATCGATTTGAGAGAATGGATATTTTCGAAAAAAGAAAAAAAATAGAACGAAGAGTTTCCCCACGATGGAAATTTTTTTATAGTTCTTACATGCATCGAAGTTTATTTGAGAATTTTTTCAAAAAAATCGAAGGGGACGTGTTTCGAGATAGAAAATATTTTGTGCTTGAAATAAAAATTAAACAAAGAAAAAAATTATGTCGAAAAAAATTATATTTTTTTCTTGAAAGAGTATTCAAAAACACAAATTTTGAAAAAAAGAACGATCAAATTGGTCCATTTTTCGCAAAGTTATGAGCATTTGAAAAAAATGAGCCCGAATTTTAAGAAAATTCATATTTTCGAAACGGATGGTAAAAAAAATCTGAAAAAATTCATGAACGCGTATTTCATCAGTCTTAAAAACATAAAAAATTTAAACAAAAAATCGAGGGGGGTGAGGTCCGAAAGTGTCCGATTTGGCATGGAATACCTAATATATCAAATTATATAATGTACAATAAGTATATAATATATTATAATATAATGTATAAATCTAGTAGGTACAAAGGTGTAGATGTTAGATATTTGCGCGATCGAAATTTTATATGTGCCGCGATACCGGTCGGTATGTCCGCGCATGCGCGAGGATCGGTGAGTCGCCACCGGTTCATCCTGCTACGCGCCGATCCTCTCTTCCGCCGCCGGGCATTGTGGTTGTAACTTGTAAGACTGAGAGCGTTACGGAGCACGTGCCGAGCGAGTAGAAAGTGTAAAGATTAGTTATAAAATATATATATAGAGAGATTATAGTCATAAGTGACTATCTAGTCTTGTTATTACGGACCTCCCCAACAATGGTTATGGGCCCAGGTACGAAAAAGGACGAAAAATAAGAGCATGGCCAAAAAGTAAGTGTGCACATCGAAAGGTTAGAAAGTGAATCTCTTATTATACTGAGTCTATTACGAGTATACCAAGGACAATGAGCGAATTAAGAGGAGAATTACAAATTTCCAAGCTCTCAGACTCAAATTATCAGAGCTGGAAGACGGAAATAAGCTGGTATCTCAGAGGGAAAGGCCTGCTCGACCACGTGCTCACAAGAAAGGTCCTGCCTGCTACTGCTACGGACGCAGAGGTAAGAAACTATCAAAATAACGAAAATAAGGCATTTGCGGCTATTGGCTTGCACATCGAAGCAGATCAACAAATTCATATCGAAGATTGTACCAGTGCGTTCGAAGCATGGGAAACGTTAAAACACATCCACCAGCCAAAGTCTAGAGTCCGCATTATGCAATTAAAGAAGGAATTTTACCATTTGAAAATGAGAGAAAACGAAAGTATGTCCGCCTACGTATCAAGAGTTAAAGTAAACGCGAGAAACTTAAGGGAAGCTGGTTCAGAAGTTAAAGATGAGGATATTGCATATACCATGTTATCAGGGCTCCCAGATAGTTACGAAAATCTAAACATGACTTTAGCTAGCCTTCCAGATGAAAAATTCACTTCAGCAGAGGTCAAACGTGTCTTATTAGAGGAATACGAAAGAAGGATGTCCAGAGAAGGAAAAACAAAGCAGCAACCCAAGGAGGCCCTGTATGCGAATAAAGGGAGTGAAAGAAAGGGATCTAAGGTACCAAACTACGATTCTAGACAAGAAATGAAATGCTACAATTGTAATAGAGTTGGGCACATAGCGAGGAACTGCCGCGTAAGGACGTTCAAGGGCAAAGGAAGACCTGAAACGAAACGCACGACAACTTACGACGCATTCCTGATAAGTTTAAATAATGTAGATTTGGACGACTTATGGCTTTTAGACAGCGGGTGTACGCACCACGTATGTAAGAGGCGCGATTGGTTCGCGAGGTTCGCACCGATCGACACTGAAATAGTCAACACGGCGGCGGATCCCGACAAAGGAGACAGTACAATCCTAAAAGCGTTAGGTATAGGAGACATAATTGCAAACATGATTGTAGGCAACAGAAGAAAGGCCGTTATACTCCGTAATGTTTACTATGTACCAAATGTTCGAAGAAACCTTATGTCAGTGTCTCAAATTGAACAGAAGGGGAAGGAACTGCTAATAAGAGATGGTATCGTAAAGATAAGGAACATTGCGACCAAAGACACTATTGGTATAGCATATAGGAAAAACGACCTATATATAGTTAAAGCGGAGGTGAGCGTAAATGTAGACCTACCAAAGGAATCGCACGTAGCAAGCATAGAAACGGACCAAATATGGCATCAACGTTTTTGTCACGTGAGTAACAATATAATAAAGAAATTGATGGAAACGAATCGCGTGACTGGGCTAGATAATGCTAAAGCGCACAAATATACATGCGACGCTTGCTGTGTCAGTAAAGCGACGCGAGCTGTCTGTAAGAAATTAACATTCAAGCAAACAAAGGAAACCTGTGAATTGATCCACTCAGACGTATGTGGCCCTATGCCGAACGATTCAATTGGCGGTAACAAATATTTCGTGACATTCACAGACGATTTTTCTAGATATACCAAAGTTGTATGTATCAAATCAAAGGGTGAGGTGAAAAACTGCATCAAGGAATATATCGCTAAAGTAGAGCGCGAGAAGGGCAAAAAGATAAAAAGATTTCGAACGGATAATGGTCTGGAATTTTGCAACAAGGAATTAGACACATATTTCAAGACTCTAGAAATTAAGCACGAAAAGTCTAATGTAGATACCCCACAAATGAACGGAGTTGCTGAAAGAGTGAACCGGACGCTCCTAGACTTAACGAGAGCGATGCTCAAATCGGCCCATCTACCGCAAAGATTCTGGGCAGAAGCCGTTACAACTGCAGCCTACATAAAGAATCGCATTTGTCACGCCGCTATTAACGACGAAGTACCGATGAGTATATGGACGGAACGTACACCGAGCGTTCGACATCTGAAAGCGTATGGGTGCCTGGCTTATGCTCGCATACCAGAACAGCAAAGGAAGAAGCTGGATGATCGGGCAATAGAATGTGTATTCGTTGGATACGCGAGTCAAACAAAAGGGTACCGTCTGTGGCGTCCCGAGACAGATGATATAATAATCACAAAACACGTTAAATTCGCAGAGGATAAAATAGGATATGAATGGATATATGGAAAGAGCAGGAAAACTTGGAGATACACAAGGTGGTTAGATGGAAATTTTTCGGAAACCGACACCTCGGACGGATCGGAAGCTCCAACCCCGCGCAAAGAAGAGGCACAAACTCGAAAAGAGCATACTTATAAATTAAGAAGTCGGTCAGAAAGCGAGATAGTAGGGGCAACAGAGCCCAAACCGACCCGTGAATTCGACACACCCAAAAGGGTAGTGCGAAATCCATATGGATGCAAGGGGAAGCCGAAAAATCAGAAATTAGACAGTAAGGACGACAGCGACTCCACAGCAGTAAGCGACGTAGAGGCAAACCTTTTCGAAATTATTGAACCACAAAGCGTCAAAGAGGCATTGACCTCACCACAAGCGACTCAATGGAAAACCGCGATCGAGGAAGAGTTAGACAGCCTATCAGACCGAGATACATGGATAGTTACCGAATTACCCGAAGGGCGAAAATGCATTGGTTGCAAATGGGTGTTTAAACTGAAGAGAGATGCAAACGGAAAAATACACAGGTATAAGGCAAGATTGGTAGCGCAAGGGTACTCTCAAAAGAAAGGGATGGATTACGACGAAACGTTTTCTCCAGTGGCTAGTTTCTCTGTGATCAGATTAATGTTAGCAATAACAGTAGACTTTCAGTGGCATACGAGACATTTAGATGTAAAATGCGCCTATCTGTACGGTCAATTGGAAGAGGAGATATACATGAAACTGCCACCGTTGTACGAGTGTGAGGAAGGACAAGTAGCCAAACTACTCAAGCCGATCTATGGGCTGAAGCAATCCGGCAGAAATTGGAATAAAGAATTGGACGATTTTCTCATTAAGCAAGATTTTGAACGACTAAAATCTTCGAGCTGCGTTTATTTTAATGGTTTTTGGACGGTCGTAATAATATATGTTGATGATATTTTTATTTTTGCCAGAGATCAGACCTCAATCACGGTCTTAGTGAAGCACATCTGTCAGGCCTACGAAGCAAAGGACCTGGGCAAAATAAGCTATGCCCTGGGAGTGAAAATAGAGCATCGCGAGAACGGAGGTATACACCTGTCACAAAGATCATACGTCGAAAATATCCTAAAGGAGTATGATATGGTGGAATGCCGCGGGGCAGCGACCCCACTGGACCCAGGGATAAAACTCACTAAGCATGATAGCCCCACATCGGAGGAAGAGAGAAGAAGGATGTCAAACGTGCCCTACAGAAGTCTGATCGGGTCATTAATGTACTTGGCACTTCACACTAGACCTGACCTGATGTACGCAGCAAGCAAATTGTCACAGTTTAATAGTGACCCAGGAGAGACACACTGGCACCAAGCAAAGCATGTGCTACGCTACTTGCAAAAGACGAAGAGTTATGGTTTGACGTATGCAGCAAACGAAAAACCCGCAATAAGAATATACTGTGACGCAGATTGGGCGGGAAATGTTGACGATAGACACTCCTACTCGGGGATGGCTATGAAAATAGGCAATAATACTGTGCAATGGTACTCTTCTAAACAGAAATGCATAGCGAGTTCCACTATGGAAGCTGAATATGTATCGTTGTCTCGAGGCGTTAAGGAAGCAATCTGGGTAAGCATGCTGCTAGGTGAATTAAGTTTATCAGAGTTTATGATTACAGGCGGTATTGAACTTTACTCCGACAATCGAGCCGCCATAGACTATTCCAAGAACAGGGTGGAAAAGGCAAGGACCAAACACATAGATATCGCTTATCACATTGTAAGAGAAAAGGTCGCAGAAGGACTGGTAAAGATCGGCTATATCGCAACAGAGGAAAACCCAGCGGATATTCTGACAAAAGGACTGAAACCCGTATCACATAATCGTTGTACAAAAAATATAGGAATGGGTCACGCAAAAGTAGGGGATTGTTAGATATTTGCGCGATCGAAATTTTATATGTGCCGCGATACCGGTCGGTATGTCCGCGCATGCGCGAGGATCGGTGAGTCGCCACCGGTTCATCCTGCTACGCGCCGATCCTCTCTTCCGCCGCCGGGCATTGTGGTTGTAACTTGTAAGACTGAGAGCGTTACGGAGCACGTGCCGAGCGAGTAGAAAGTGTAAAGATTAGTTATAAAATATATATATATAGAGATTATAGTCATAAGTGACTATCTAGTCTTGTTATTACGGACCTCCCCAACAGTAGATAACATTTTAAAACGTCTCGTTGTGATGCTTTTATATACGAAAGGCATCACGAGTGTTTGATATAAAGTGTGAATATACTTCTTTAAGTGATATCGAAATAAGAACACAACTTCACGCTACAGTCACAAAACACCAGTGTTGTAAGACGCATTGTTCATCGGGTCAGGACTTTCAAACTCGTTTGTTATCGCAGCGGACACTTCGGGTCGTGAGTTGCGGAGGTCGCGCACCGGCGTTGGCCATCGGTGGATGCGGCGATATCTACGGCTATGAAACATTTGTTAGGAGAACAAAACATAAAACGGAGAGGCAGGATGCCGTCCGCAAAGTAGGAACAAGTACATTAGAGTTTTAGACGTAAAGAGAGAGATTACTTTTAGCGTTGTAAAAAAGTGTAAATTACGGTATAAAATATAGTCCTATCCCCAATTGCGGCAATTGGTAAATCGAGGTAATAAGGTCCTCCTCCTGACCACTCTTTGGAATGTGACATTTGCGCAAATAGAATTGCTAACTTCAAACAAGAAATTTATGAATAGAAACAAGAAAAATAAGATATGAAATACAGACAAAACGGAGCGAAGTTACCGAAGGAGAGTGAAGGAGGAAAGAAACGAGCGGAAGAACAGGAGATAGTAGAGGCAGAAGGATGGAGAGAGAGCAGTTAAGGGAAGAGTGCGGAGGAATAACAGAGGGGTTGGTGAACGCAATAGCGGACAGAATACAGCAGATGAGAGAGGAAATGATGAAAGATGAGGGCGACGGTGATAGGTATAGTATAAAGGCTAATGCAAGAGGTAGAGAATCCAAAAAAAAAGAGATCAAGGAGATAAGGGAAGGTCAGGAGAGAGGGAGAGAGGAAGAGAAGGAGAGAGGGAGGGAGAGAGAATTGGTATAAGGTGTAGGTTTTAAGTGAATCATTAAATACTACTGAACTGAACTGAACTACTAAGAAAATTAGACAAACAATTTCAAAAATATAGGGTGATTGCGCGAACATAGTTTACCCGATGTTCCATTTGTAATTTGTCATTAGTAAAACAACATTATCGTTATAATCACTTTTTTTGCAGGGTTTCTATAATGTCAACATATGATTTCTTATCGAATCTCCATTGTTACATACCTAATGACCATGTTGGGATTATGGCAAATCTGAGAAACAATAATTTGTCAAATAACATGTTTTTTTCTGCTCGGTCGTGACATTTTTCATCTTTATTTCCTAAGTTACAGCATGCGTCGTTATGAACGTTATGTATATGGATTTGTCGGAGTTATTTTTTGTTTCCACTTCTGCCCTAACTTTCGTCCACACCCAAGACTTTCTGCAACAGAAACGTTGCCTTTTATTTCTTTCCGTCCTGTTTTGCCAACCAGTATCGTTGTAGTTCCGGATCACTCGGTATAACACTAACGATAAGTGCGGAATACATACGCGGTTTTTGGATACAACTCCAACTAGTCAAGATACTGTTACATTTGTCTGGGTTTGTTTGCTTACTAAACATTACTTTGCCATAAAATTATTCAAAAATTGCTCAGATCTTCTACACACCACGACACACTGCATAACGGTACGATAAAGTGCTTGGTATAATATTTGCATACGTAGTTGTGAATACCTATTCGGTACAAGGCAGATCAGCTGCGAAAACCTGGTACAATACTGTCCACTACACAAGCACGTGAAAGGTCAGCTTTTAGTGGGACTGATAGATTTTCACTAATGCATACGCATGCTTCTAATAATAGATAGTAGTTACAAGTATAATATTTATATTATTTTCCTTAACACAATTAAAAGTAGATATTTTCCATAAATAATTTTCTAACATGTATAACATTCTGTAGCATATAATTTGTAGCATGAGGAGACCAAAATATAAATGGTCGAAATGCAAATTGAGTTTTCAATATTTAACAGTCCAACTATCGCCGATCCTAAAATCCTCATTGTAATGACGGACCGATCGTCGTAGAAGCAGTAAGACGCTGTCTTTTATGTAGATATAAGCTAGTTTCCTAATAGCACAAAATATTGAATACATATGAGGCATTCCATGCCAAATCGGACACTTTTGTACCTCACCCCCTTCGATCTTTTTCAAAATTTTTTATTTTTTTGAGATTTTTTTGACGGTCCGTTTTGGAAATACAAATTTTCTTAAAATTTGGGCTCATTTTTTTCAGATGCCCATAACTTTGTGAAAAATGCATTAATTGAATCGTTCTTTCTTTCAAAATTTGTGTTTTTGAAGGATCTTTCAAGAAAAAAATATGAGTTTAAACAAAAAAATTGTTATTATTGTTTATTTTTAATTTAAAGCACAAAATATTTTTTATCTGAAAACACGCCCGCATCGATTTTTTTTTTAAATTCTGAAAGAAGCTTGGATGGATATAAGAACTTCAAAAAACTGTCCGATCGTGGACAAACTCCGCGTTCTATTTTTTTCCTTTATTTGAAAATATCTGTTCTATCAAGTCGTACGTTCCGTTTCAATGAAAAATGTCTTTTATCTTAAAACACGTCCCGATCGACTTTTTTGAAAAAATTCTCAAAGCACTCAAACTCCCCGTTCTATTTTTTTTCTTTATACGAAAATTTTGACAGATTTGACGACTTGACAGAATAGATATTATCGAATTAAAAAAAAAATAGAACGAGGAGTTTGCCCACGTTCGGACAATTTTTAAAAGTTCCTACATCCATCCAAGCTTCTTTGAGAATTTTTTCAAAAAAATCCATCCGAGCGTGTTTTGAGATAAAAAACATTTTTCATTGAAACGGAACGTACGACATGATAGAACAGATATTTAAAAAAAAAAGAAGAAAAATAGAACGCGGAGTTTGCCCACAATCGGGCAATTTTTTAAAGTTCTTATATCCATCCAAGCTTTGAGAATTATTTCAAAAAAATCGATCGGGGCGTGTTTGAACATCTGAAAATGTTGGAAATTACGGGCTTGAACCGACCATCCTCGTGTCATCATCTTTTGTTCTGCCCTCGACCGGCTCTGAGCGATAGTCATTGCTTTTCGTCTTGCTTCTCCTGCTGCGAGCTCATGAGACGCCGCACAGTTGTAAAACGTATCCCGCCACGTGCGCATCAAATAAAGCAGTGTGAAACTTTGCCAGTGTTTCTTTCCTTTGCCAAATTCCCATACGTTATGGGCCCAGTGCTATCAGCGAAAAGCTAAAGTACGACAGTAGTGAGTTTGTGAAGGAAAGGCTTGTTCAAACGAAGAATTTTTGCTTAAATCCCGTCCGAAAAGGATGAGTCAAACTATAAGAATTCCGTCCCTTCAAAAGGAAAATTATAGTACATGGAAAATACACATGAAAGCCGTATTAGTGAAAAACGACGCATGGGACTACGTAAATGGTCTGAAAACTAAACCAGCCGCAACTGCAGAAAATGCAGCAAACATTGCAGCGTGGGAAATCGGCGATGAAAAGGCAATGTCGGACATCATATTTGCTGTAAGCGCGGACGAATTAAAGCATGTAAGTAATTGCACAACATCAAGGGAAGTCTGGCTGAAATTAAAAGACCTGTACGAATCCGAGAGCCCGACAGGAAAGGCAATGCTCTTGGAGGAACTAATACACCATAAGATGGAAGAAGGCTACGACATGAGAGACCATGTAGCAAGTTTCTTCGAAACAGTAATTAAATTAGAAGCTATGGAAATAGTCATTCCTCTAGAAATGATAACAGTCTTACTGTTGTCGAGTATTCCAAATCGTACGAAGCATTTAGAGTAGCCATAAAATCGCGGCAAGAATTACGACAGCCAGAAGAATTAAAAGTGAAGTTACTTGACGAATATCAGGCAAGGAAAAGGAATACAGATGAAGGATCTGAGGCATTGATATCGTCAAGGTCATCTCAAAATTGTGACCGTAGAAAACAGGCGCACATAATGGCTGAAAACAAAAGCGAACAGTTCAAGTATGCCTGCTACCGATGCGGTAAACGAGGACACATGTCAAAAGACTGTCGATGGCGACGTCACAAAAACAGTAGACAACCGAACAAAAAGGAAACGTCGAGGCAAGCCGAGGAGGCAATGAAAATTACGCCTTGCCAAACTTGCGAAAATGACGTGTGGTGTTTGGATTCCGGTGCAACGTCACACATGCGTTCACGAACAGACAAGTTCGAAGCGATTGAAATGGCCAACATGGGTAAGCTACATTTAGCAAAATCTGACTCGACATCGAAAAAGGAGTCGGATCTGTCAAATTAAAGGTGAGCGATGATTTATCTCTAAATCTGCGCGAAACATTACTGGTCCCAGATCTCCGATCAAACATACTATCAGTTTCAAAAATTGTTGATAATGGATTTGAAGTGTTGTTCCAAATCAAAGGTGCCAGCATTATAAACCCGAAAACAGGAGTAAAGATCCTCACGGCACAGCGGAAGGAAGACTTGTATTTCGTGGAGGAAGTGACCGAAACAACACAAATCTTGCAAGTAAGAACATCAAATTTAGAAGAATGGCACAAGATATTTGGACATTTGAACGAAAAAGACATAAAGGATTTAATAAGAAACGGAAAGATACACGGAGTTCGAATGAACTTTAAAGAGAAACTGCCCACTTGCGAAATTTGCGTGAAGGGAAAACAATCGCAAACATCGCAACTGATCCACAGCGACATTCGTGGTCCGATAAGGAGCGAATCCTTTGCAGGATCGAGGTATTTCGTTACTTTTATCGACGATAAGTCCAGATGGAGCGAGACATATTTTCTGAAAAAGAAAAGTGAATTGTTCAACACCTTTCAAGAATTCAAGGCCAAGGTCGAGAAACAAACCGGAAAACGCATTAACACGTTCAAATCCGATAATGGAAAGGAATACACCAGCAAAGAATTTCAGCTTTCCCTAAAACAGGAAGGAATTCTGCATGAGCTTACCGTTGAGTACATCCCACAACAAAATGGAATTGCAGAACGTCAAAATCGTACGCTCGTCGAAATGGCGAGATGCATGATGCTCCAATCCTGCCTCCCGTCAACTTTTTGGGCAGAAGCAATCCACACGGCAACTTACATAAGGAATAGATGTCCATCACTTAGCCTAAATGGTAAGACATCTCATGAAGAATGGTTGGGTAAAATTCCAACAGCGATTCATTTTCAAATTTTTGGATCGAAAGCGCACATGCTGGACAAAACTAAAAAGGGAAAATTCGATTCAAGAACGATCGAATGCATATTTGTGGGTTACTCGACCGAATCGAAAGCCTATAGACTATGGGATCCACAAGTAAGAAAAATTCGTAGTAGTCGTGACGTCACATTCGTAAAGGTTCCCCAGCAAGAGAGAAAATTTGAACATTTTTTTGATCAGAAATCGTGGAACGAGAATCCACATTTATTCGACAGCAGTCACAAAGAGAGTTCTGATGAAAATTTGGAATTCACAATAATAGATCAGAACAAAGAGGTCGATACTGAAGGGACGATGGAAGAAAACGACCAACAAAACGTCCCTGAAGAAGAAACCAACCTAAGAATGAAAATTCCTGGGTCCTACGCACAAAATTAGGTGCTGACGGGTCAATCGATCGAAGAAAAGCTCGAGTGGTAGCGAAAGGTTTTTCACAAGAACCAGACGTAGATTTCCACGAAACATTCGCTCCAGTCGCGAGAATCAGCTCAATTCGGACCGTTATGGCACTGGCAGTGGAATACGGATTAAACATACACCAATTTGATTTCGTTAGTGCGTACTTAAATGGAGACATCGAGGAAGAAATTTATATGGAAATTCCAGAGGGTTTGTCAGAAATACTCGGCAGTGAAAGATCTGCAACGATCTCAAAACAAAAGGTGTATCGCCTGAAAAAGGCTCTGTACGGTCTGAAGCAATCTGGTCGACAATGGTATGAGAGGCTGGACATGAAATTAAGAATCCTAAAACTGATACCACTTGCTGCGGACCCTTGCGTTTACGTCCATAAAGAAAAGGGGATGTTAACTCTCGTCGTAATCTATGTTGACGATTTAATCATCGCTTCGAATAACTTGAGAAAGTTGGGTGAAGTGAAGGAGAGCCTCGCACAAACATTTGGAATGAAGGACTTGGGACCACTCCATTATTGCCTCGGAATCGAATTTGAACATGACAGAATCGACAACAAAGTGTATTCGCACCGAGGGCAACAGCGCTAGCGCCACGGGTGACGCTTTTAAGAACTTCATGCCCATTTTACGTTATTATTAAGCACGTGTCCGTATATGTTTACATCTATATTAATGATATAAAAAGTGTTTAATTATTTCATATAAGCTCATAAAGCATCTGAAAATATTATGGATTCAAGTCCGAAACAAATTTTGAAGTGCTGTGTCGAGAATTGTCATAATACTACAAGAAATTCTAAATGTGAATTTTACAGTTTTCCATCTGCTATTTATCATGATATTTATTTATGCTTGTATTATTTTAATAAAAAAACTTGCAGACCAGATGGATTAGCTTGAATTCCACAAAAGCGGAGTAGAATTTGTAGTTTTTATTTTGCTGGAAACAAAAAATCCGATCATCCAGAAAGTCCAAGTTACATACCATCTATTGTTGACTGTTCAACGGAAACATCGAAAAGAACAACATCTTCAGTCAATCGGTACCTAATTTTATTTTATAAAGTAAAAAAATTGCTCGTATGTACGATTGTTATTTTTAATATTTTTTGTTGGGTGTCAACGATTTTTAAAAAGAAGAATGCAATATTCAGCTGCTGCTAATTCAGATATTAAGAAATCAAAAGTTTCAAGCTCTCGAGAATTATTTGCAAATTTAAATTAACAAGGCGAAAATTCTACAACTGATGACCAAACAACTTGTGATGTTGAAACTAACGTTAACCCTTGCACTGGGCACCGTTTCGGACGTTACCTACCAACAACTCGACGCCACTTTTTCGCGAAAACGTACACCCTGAAATCATGATATTATATGGCACAATATTTTGCAACCAAGTAAGGCGTTGTAATGAAATTTGGTTTATATATATTTGTGGATATTCAAGAACACATATTTACAAAGAAAAAGAAAAATTTGTTTTTTATCATTTTCTCCAGTATGGTAAATTGATACGTCTTTTACGGAGATGTTTTCTTTTACACTACTTGTATCGCTATCACTATCTGTAAAATTTCTTCGTTTTCTTGTTGGTTGGATAATATCATCATCGTTATCATCATCGTTATCTTCTTCTGCTTGAATATTTATTTTGTTAAATCTGTCTGTATAAATGTCTATCTGAAACTCGTCTTCACTACTGCTTACATCACGAGGTTCACTGGTGTTTGGCCGTTTTGTCATTTTTATAAAAAAAAAATAATCATTATAAAATGAAAGGAAGGATAAAGAAATGCTTTGGAAATTACTAATGGTAAATTACGAAATCACAACGCTATCTTATTACTGCAGAGATATTTACTATTCGACGCTTCAATACGAACTGAGTTCATGTAAATTTCTTTTCTCAGTTTTCGGATTTATTTATTATCTTATAAGTTTCCCTATATCATTGAGCCATTCTCGTGCACCTTTGTTCCACTAATTCTACAAATCGCCCAATGGTTTAGAGAATTGTATAGTCCGTTGTGAACGCATTACGCACGTTCTGTTTCGACGTGTAAAGCCGTTGGATTTATTTGTCATGCATCTTGATAATTTTATCATATTTTGATTTGTTTTTTGTGCCATTTTAATAGAAAACTACAGGAAAACATATGTTTCTTAAAAAATTGCGGTGGAATAAATTCATTCTCCATAATCGGTAATAAACTTTCATGTCCCCTCAGCGGGATAACCGAGTGATATGCTAGACTTACGTTGTCCCATCAGAGGGGACAACCGAGTGGAAAGGGTTAATTTCTTATCTGATGACGATGAGAGCACTGACAATTTTTGCAAAAAGAATACTGTATTTATTTGTATTAACCATCATGACTTAAATGTCTGTGATGTGGAAACACAAATTTACATACCACGAAAAGACAAAGTCAAATCTAATTCAAGTACAAATGAGAATATTGTTTACTTATTGTTAATTTGTTATATTTGATCACTGATATTTTTACTCCTGAATAATAATCATTTAAGTAATAAGATTTTTTTCTTAAATACGTATTGTTTTCATACGTTATTACTGGGAGTGAAGTTATTTTTTTTGCCACGCATGGCGCTTCGCGCGTTTGCCCTCGCAGCGAATATCGAACGTCTTGAATCAGTGTTCTATATAGTGTGTTACGTTAGATCAGTGGTCGGCAAAGTGCGGCTCCAGAACCGCATGTGGCTCTTTGGCTCCTCAAGTGCGGCTCTGGCACAAATATCCACGGAAGGCGCAATAATATTTTCATTTAAAAAAAAAACTTGGAAAGAAAAAAATTACATCTTATTTTGATAAATTAAAATTCTTCTATAAATCGAGAACATGGATAATTTTTTGTTTAAGTTAAAAGATAGATAGGTAATTAATATTTTATGTTGTAAAAATACGTAAAGATGCAAGCACATTGTTCGCATTAATAAATATTTATTAAGTATGAAATTTAGTTTTACTTAGTGTACTACTTATTTAGTGTAATAAAAGTTTACTAAACAAGCAGATTTGGCTCCCAATTTTTTTTTACATTGTTGTAATGTTAATATTTGGCTCTTTGGCTAATAAGTTTGCCGACCACTGCGTTAGATAATATTACTCTTCTCGCTGTGCGTTGCGCATACGTGACAACTCAAAAGTAAGTATATCTTTATGTAATAATATTATATTCATATTGTATTATTGTCTCACATATATTGTGTACGTTCTAGACCGAAAAATGTCCGAGAAGCGCTATAAAATATATAAGTGTATAAAGAAAGAGATGGCTTCGTCGTCGTCTACTCAGAATCAGTGTGTTGACACAATTATTGAGGCATCCAGAATTACGCCAATGATTTCTGAAACAAATTTTACTCTTGTTCCCGACGTTAATATTGATATTAATCGTTCATTTTATTTTGAAACTAATAGAGATAAAGAAATAGATAGTGCAGAAACAATAATGCTATTGCAAATATCAAACATACTTAGAAAACAATATAAATCATATCCAATTGGGTAATTTATTGAATGGTTTGGAGGACATTTATCCAGAATATAAAGTTCCACGTGATGCTCGCACTGTACTAAAAACTGGACGATCATTGAATATTGTATCCGTTTTGAGTGAAAAGACACAACACAGCTCAATTCATATATTTTGGTGTAAAACAGAATCTATTAAAATGGTTACAAGCTGAAACAGGTGTGTTTCTTGATCTTAAAGAAACTTGTTCAATTCGGTTAATTTTTAATATTGATGGTATTCCAGTTTCAAAAAATTCGAACAATCAGTTTTGGCCGTTTTTATGCAAATTAGTATTAAAAAATGATACTGTATCCCCTTTTCCAATAGCAATTTATCATGGGAATGCAAAACCAGACTCCTTAATTGATTATTTAATTGATCTTATTTCTGAATTAAATGATCCTCTAAAACATCGATTATTTCATAATAATATCAAGTTCGAGGTTTCTGTAATATGCTTCACTTGCGATGCACCTGCGGGAGCATTTCTAAAAAATATTAAAGGACATACAAGTCGTCACGCACGTCACTGGTATACAATATAACCGCCGAACCATATATGAAAACAATAATGCTAGTGCTAGAACACATTTCGATTTTGAAAATTTTTACGATATGAATCACTATCAAAATGATGAAAGAACACCCTTATTTAATATAAATAAAATAAATATAATAGAACATTTTGTTCTGGATTATATGCAATTATACTGTTTAGGAGTAATGAAAAAATTGCTTCATCATTGGTGTAAGATAGAGCTTCGGTTACGACAGAGAAATAAATGATCGAAAAGAATGATTTCGGCTTCAAAATATTTACCGAACGAATTTAATCGTAAATCGCGATCTATATTACAATTGAGTAGATGTAAAGCTACGGAGTTTCGTTTATTTCTTTTGTATCTGGGACCCATTCTTTTGAAACAAATTCTTCCAAATAGTTATTGTTGACAAGACACCGAGAGTCAAAGGCTAACGATATAATAACTTGAGCGGTAGCCAGCTCGAGCAAAACTAACGTGCGTGCGCGAAGCACCTCTCGGTCACCCCCAAGGCCTGTCCACTCCCCCTCTAAAACGTGGTAAGTCTGTAGTACCGCCGGTGACTGGGGCGCTGTGATGTCGTGGTAGTAGCTCAATTGCTATTGGCTGCATATTTGCGAGAGCCATGACAGATTTGATATAAATATGAATCATCGCCTGTAGATTGTTTACATTCTTGTTGCAAGTATGAGGCACGAGGCAACTGGAAATTTAGTGCGCATTACCGGAAACTTCTACGTTTTTGTGCATTTTTTAAGTGTGTGGCGCGAGCAAGTAAGAGCCATGAGTCTTAGCGAGTGCTGCGTGCTTTGATGCCGTTCAACGAGGGATACGGTGCCAGCGCACCGTTTTCCGAAGGACCCTGCGAGGTTCGAATTGCGGAAAGCTGCAGTGTATTCGGACAAAAATAGGGGTCTGAGTAGCAACAAGCTAAGGAAGAGGAATGTTTGCTACCGTCATTTTGAGGAAGAAGATTACTGCGTGGTATTTGCACGCAGGACGCTGAAACGCAATGTTGTGCCAACATTGCATTTATTAGAAGCTGACAGCATATCTCCAGAAGAAATAAACGTATGTCACTTTCATTCAATCCTGCAATACGTCTATAAGATTCCCATATATTAATTCAAAATGTAATATATATTGATTTGCATAATTAGATAATAGAAACCATGCAGCCCTCTTGTTCTTACGAGGTGCAACATAGGGACAGAACCAACAGGGCACATATTCCTGTACGTGCTTCCACAACAGATGTAAAGGTTTACAACAATTATTCTAAAAGAAAGTGTGTGTTGTACCTTCATGATGTCATGCAAAATCTAATTGGTTTTCTCTTATGCAACCAGATATCAGGAGAAGTGCAGCAATCCCGGTCACATAACTTGGAAAGTGGCAGTAGAGCCTGTTTGCATACTTCTGTATGCACTCCCAAAATGGAAGTAAAAATATGTGTGACATATACAGCACCCTTATACTTTGCATATACCCTCAACCCAATGCAATATATGTAATATCCTCATATTTTTATACAATATACGAAAAAGTTTCATTTTGTTCACATTGTTCGCATTGTTCACATTGTTCGCATTGTTCACATTGTTCGCATTGTTCACATCGAAACAATCAGATCAGGTATTAATTACAGTTCTCTTTTTCAGGTTCCAGAAGCTTTCAATTTCGACAACTGATGCACTTTGTCTGCAGCCATGGAATCGGCAAAATACGAAAAACGGACATCCTTTATGAGAAGGGAAGTAAGAGCAGGCATTCTTCACATCAAATCAATCAGATGCAGGTATTAAAAACAGTTCTTTTTTTTCAGGTTCTGAAGAGGCGTTTCATACACGCAGCTGTCCAAAGTTATCTACAATGCATTGGTGCAATTAATAATATGAAACATATATAATATATGAGGCATTCCATGCCAAATCGGACACTTTTGTACCTCAGCCCCTTCGAATTTTTCAAAATTTTTTATTTTTTTAAGGTTGATCAAAAACCCGTTCATGAATTTTTTCAGATTTTTCGGACGGTCCGTTTTGAAAATATGAATTTTCTTAAAATTTGGGCTCTTTTTTTTCAGATGCTCATAACTTTGTGAAAAATGCCCCACTTGGACCGTTCTTTTTTTCAAAATGTGTGTCTTTGAATGATCTTTCAAGAAAAAAATATGATTTTAACCCAACAAAATTTTTTTATTACGTATTTTTATTTTAAAGCACAAAATATTTTTTGTCTCAAAACACGGCCCGATCGATTTTTTTGACTATTATTGATCAGGTTCCCATATCTTTGCAATTTATGTTTTTCGTTCATTATTTCTTCATTATTGTGTTCCTTTGGCTTAGTTAGTTTAATACATTATTACTTATTAGTTTAATTTCCAACAACCGCTGATACAAATATACACCAGATTAGGTTTTGTTCTTCTATCCTTTCACATTCTGTAATTACTAGTGAACGCTCTTTTTGTTTTTGTTACCTTCAGCATATATCATACAAACACTTAGTTCATTTTCCTACCTACTCATATGGTCCGTACGCTTTTCTATCTCTTTTTGTTGAATTTTTGCTTGCATAACTTAGAGACCCTTCCTTCTTCTCGGTTGTCTGACAATGAGTGCATTATATCTCTGGTGTACTCAGTCAACTCTTCTGTCCTAACATTTAATTGCTTCACGAGGAAATTAGTTACCGCGTTATTTCCAACGAAGCAATGTATCATTAATAATAATTTGTTCGTTCGTCCGTCAGAACAACAAATAACATCACAATTTTTTCATGTCTTCCTCTTCCATATATCATACCTCTTTTTCTATCTCTTTCACGTATTTTGCTATATAACTTAGAGTCATTTTAACACGTTCGCCGCCCGGTCAGTCAGCGCGTCAAATGTGACGGTGCAAAAATGCCCTGTAACTTTTTATCCGTTGAGTTGCGACCCATATATTATTTGACAAAAAGTGCTTGTAATTCATGTGTTCTACCACCCCTCAATTTTTTTCCCTCGCATTCTGGCTCACCCTGTATATTATGCTCCCTTCCCTCTTACAACGCGAGGTCTGGGAGGTTCCAGCCCTTGAGGGAGAAAGAAGTGCATCGCGCAACGCCTCGCGCTCCGTAACGCCCGCATGGCAACGAGCGGGCATACTCCGAGAAGCGGAGCGCAGTCACACGGTCACCTTCTGACACGTGGGTTACTAACAGCGTGCCCCCCTCCATGCGCAACGGTCCGGCCCGGTGACCGAGAGTTATCGCTCCAAAAAACTGCTCGCGCCAACCTTATGGCGCGAACAAATGTGGTACGCTGATTGAATTTTTATTTTGAAGAGGATCTGCGATTTTATGCGACCCGCGGATGCTGTGCGAGACGCTGCACCGGTATCGGCCCAGTCTCTTTCTTTTGTCTCTCTGATTGTGAGTCACGCGTCTTTGGTGTCCCCGCCCTCCACTTGTTGCAGTGTCTCCTATTGCCATGTGCGATTAGTTAGTCGGTCACGAAATCATTCGGACACTACTGTGGATCCGACTATTATACTCAGTATTTAACATAAACGTACAATAACAAAAATTAAATACGTAACACATATTACAATAGAGTATGTAGTTACTGGAAAGATACGAAACATTTTTTTTATAGTACCTGGGTTGGTAAATAATACGGAAAATACAAAAAGATCGCTCACTTTTACCTCACGAAAAATTTTAACACATTTAAAATTCTAGTTAGAATTAGGTCGGTGAGACGATGTTTATACACAGTAACTGGTCTTGTACTAAGGAATAGTAGCGTCTCAATACCTGTTATTGCTAGTTCAATCTTTTTTGTAATGGGTCGCAAATATAAAAACATGTCGTTCAATATGCCGCAGTTAGTAATATTTCATTACGAAAAAGGAATCTCCGATAGAAAAATGTCTAATATGTTAAATATTGGTAGACGTTCAGTGTGGGACATTGTCCGTAGGTATAAAAATGAAGATAGAATTGAATCTGTCCCTCCAACTATGCGAAAACCAATTCTAAGTATTCGCGAGAAACATTCCGTTATTCGGAAAGTTAAAGAAAATCCAAAGATTAAGTTATAATGGAAGAATAGCCCGAAAGAAACCGTATATTAACGGAACAAATAGGAGGAAGAGATTGCAGTTCGCTCAGAAGTACATTTCAAAAGACAGTGAGTCGTGAAGCGATGTAATTTTTGCGGGTGAATCGAAATTTAACATTAACGGATGCGATGGAAAGGTCAGAGTGTGGCGAAAGTCAAGAAAGGAGCTGAATCCGAAGCATTTGCAGCCAGCAATAAAACCCGGTGGCGGCTCTGTGATGGTTTGGAGCTATATTTCGACCTATGGAGTGGGAAAATTATTTTTATTTACTATATTTTGGACAGAAACAGATACTTAGACATTTTAAAAAATAATTTAATGACGAGTGCAACAAATATGGGACTTCAAAGTGGAATAAAATTTTACCAAGATAATGACCCGAAACACAAATCGCGAATTGTGCAGGAATATTTGTTATACAAGTGGAGAAATTTGTTGCAACCACCACCCCAATCACCGGACTTGAACCCCATAGAGAATTTATGGGATGAGACCCATTAGACCGCCGAATTCGGGTAACCCCCATAACTCTACAGAAGAATTAAAACAACGTTTGCAAGGTGAATTGCAATGTATTGAGCAAGACTTTTTAAAAAAAATCATTCTAAACATGCCCACACGGTTACGACTAGGGATTGCAATACCGGTATACCGGGATACCGAATATCGGAATTTTGAGCCATTTGTATAATTTTGTAATCCCGGCATTCACAAGTTCAAATACCGTTTATTCGGTATTTACTAGAAAAGGAATAAACGACTTAAACCTGCAAATTCATTTTTCCGATAGTAAATTCGGCTTAATATACAGAACTGTATCAGCTCTACTTTCAATAAAACTGGCTGTGGAGACATTATGTCGGAGAGATTCTATTTTATTAATAGCTAATGCAACAATAAATTTCATGTTGCAGTCACTCAAAGAACAGCACACATTACTATCTAAAATATTATATATTGTATAGAAAAACCGCACAGGAAAAAGGCACACCGAAATAGAAAATGTCTTACGGTATTTACACAATTATAATGATTTTACAAATAAAAATAAAAACAAGAAAAGAGATTAGCCAGTTAAAATTTGATCAAGTTTATAGTAAGTTTTCTTAAAATTTTTTATCCACAAACCTATCCACATTCAGAAGAATTCGGTACAGTTATCGAAGATGTTGATAACACTAATATCGATAGTGAAAAGGAATTGTCTCTTGAATAAAAATTAGAATTAGCGATAACTAGAAAAATTTCAGTAAACCAAAATACAATACAGAAATCAGTTATATCCAAAACCATCCGACCAGAAATAGATTTACTTGAAGATGGGGGATTTAGAGGTAAATACTTGGAAAAGTATATCGCGCATTCCTAACAGTACCGCCAACTAGCGTAGATTCTGAAAGAGCGTTTTCGACAGCTGGTAATTTTTGCACAAAATTATGTTCCGGGCTTAATGACAGTACAATTGATGCATTATGTTGTTCAAGATCACATTTGAAGAATTTGTAGTTGTACCACACATTGAATATTGATATTTACACTTTTTTGATGATTTAAATACATAAGATGCCCCTTGTACCTTTATTTTTCTGTAATTGTTTATATACTGTTATAATTTATAAGTTACAAAATATTAATTGTGATATTTATTCTCTCTGATAAAAGAGGCAAATAAAACAAAGAAATGCCTGTGTTTTCTTTCTTTTCCTAACATTTCTACTACCGGTATTAAAACCGGTATTCCGGTATTAAAATCTAAAAAATACCGAATACCGGTATTGAACTTTTGGTTTGATATTACAATCCCTAGTTACGACACGTCATAAAACATAAAGGTTATCCTACTAAATATTAATACATAAAAACACCATTGTTAAATACAGTTATAAACTTAAATTTCCCAGTGTCCAAATGTTTTCGTGAGGTAAAAATGAGCGACCTTTTTGTTTTTCCCGTATTATTTACCGACACAGGCACTATAAATAAATTTTTCGTATTTTTCCGGTAACTACATACTCTATTGTAATATATGTTATATATTTATTTTTTGTTAGTGTATGTTTATGTTAAATACAGAGTATAATAGTCGGACCCACAGTGGTGTCCGAATAATTTCGTGACCGACTGTATGTCCGTCTTCGGCCTCTCCAACATATTTTTAACAGAAATAAAATAAAATAAAATAAAACGATGGTAATACACTTATAAATACCTACCTTACGTGTTATTTGACGCTTCTTCTATGTGATATTTATTATTTGTCCACTTCGGTTGTATATTCTTTTTGGGTTTTTTTTTAAACACCCCACCGTTTTATTCTTTTCATTGTGAATTTGTTATTATAGTTTTCTTGCTGTTTTTTAGATGATGTATCGCAACTCTAGCCCGAACGGGTATCAGCTAAATTTTGAAAGGGCAGTTAATATACAGGGTGATTCTAGTAACTGGGCCAAGCGATAACTCTTTTTTAAATAAATTTAGAACAAAATCGTAGAGGAAAAGTTTGTATTAGGTGAAAAGCTCTATCATCCTATGCACCGACTTTTTTCCCAAGTGCATTGGTGCATGTGCAAAGTGCAGTTGCACTGTTTTTTTAAATGGAACCACCCATTTTTTTTTACATAAACACGTTCCTTAAGCCATTCTGCAATAAAAACGTATAAGGGAAATCATCGAAAAAACAATAGTTTACGAGATATTTCACTTTATTCAAACAGGGTGATTCTAGTAACTGGGCCAAGCGATAACTCTTTTTTAAATAAATTTAGAACAAAATCGTAGAGGAAAAGTTTGTATTAGGTGAAAAGCTCTATCATCCTATGCACCGACTTTTTTCCCAAGTGCATTGGTGCATGTGCAAAGTGCAGTTGCACTGTTTTTTTAAATGGAACCACCCATTTTTTTTTACATAAACACGTTCCTTAACACGTTCCGTGCCGGACCGATTTTTGAAGACTTTCCGTTCCACACTTTTACAATTAAATAAACTCGTTTTTGACGTACGCCTCACAATTTTTCAATAGCACAAAGCCATAATTACCAAGAAAAGGGTATAAATTTTAATATGCATTAGACAACAAAGAATAAATTTAATTTTTAAGGACCAGCAAGCGGCCTGAGCGGAAGGTTCAGCGTGGGTCGCATACGCCCCACGCGGCACGGAACGTGTTAAGCCATTCTGCAATAAAAACGTATAAGGGAAATCATCGAAAAAGCAATAGTTTACGAGATATTTCACTTTATTCAAACTCTTATAACAGATGCCCAAACCGTTCACTATCGCATTATCTAAACGTTTTTGGTCAGAGTTACGTTCCAATCATGTTTACTAACATCTCATACTCAAGGATAGGAACGTATTAAAAAATGTTTGCAAGCTAACGGTGAAACGTTCGAGTATCTGTTATAAGAGTTTGAATAAAGTGAAATATCTCGTAAACTATTGCTTTTTCGATGATTTCCCTTATACGTTTTTATTGCAGAATGGCTTAAGGAACGTGTTTATGTAAAAAAAAATGGGTGGTTCCATTTAAAAAAACAGTGCAACTGCACTTTGCACATGCACCAATGCACTTGGGAAAAAAGTCGGTGCATAGGATGATAGAGCTTTTCACCTAATACAAACTTTTCCTCTACGATTTTGTTCTAAATTTATTTAAAAAAGAGTTATCGCTTGGCCCAGTTACTAGAATCACCCTGTTTGAATAAAGTGAAATATCTCGTAAACTATTGTTTTTTCGATGATTTCCCTTATACGTTTTTATTGCAGAATGGCTTAAGGAACGTGTTTATGTAAAAAAAATGGGTGGTTCCATTTAAAAAAACAGTGCAACTGCACTTTGCACATGCACCAATGCACTTGGGAAAAAAGTCGGTGCATAGGATGATAGAGCTTTTCACCTAATACAAACTTTTCCTCTACGATTTTGTTCTAAATTTATTTAAAAAAGAGTTATCGCTTGGCCCAGTTACTAGAATCACCCTGTATATTGTACGAGGACAAAATGTCTGTTGTATACGTGAACGCGCAGCAAGATCACTCCTAAACGGTTGGACTGTTTATGAAGTATTTGTTCAACTTGCGATGCGAATCTGCGGTGTGGTTATGGTGAGGGAACAAGTGTATGATTGGGTGGGGTTCGATGTGTAGTGAGTCAATGTGTATGTGTGTCATACATGTATTGGTTAAAGATTACTGTATATAGATATTATATAATATACAAATACAAATATTAAACAATATAGCGTCAGGTACTGGGAGTGGAAACATCTCGCATGATGGCGAATAATGTTTTTTAAATCAATTGCCATTGACATCTGTGGTACAGACAGAAAATTTCGATGCTGTAGTCTCAGAATGTTTTGAAAATTTACTGGTTTGTAATCATAAATTGAGAAAGATAATATGATATAGTATTGTATTTTTACGAGTAAGGGCAATACTGTTTTTTAACTTTCATCAAATAATGGCATATACATTCTCCCAGGTACAATTACTGTACTTAGTTGAAGGAGACACAAACAAAATAATTATATATAATATATTAAATCATTTTTATGTTGTACAGCAAAATGGAGGGCAGGAAGCGCAGGTAAGGGAGAGGAGAAGAAAGGCGGCAGCGGCATTAAGGGAAGTATGGGGCTTGGGGAAAAGACTATGGGAAAGGGATTGGGAGACAAGGCTTTGGCTTTTCGATGCCTTAGTTTGGCCGGTGATGGGGTACAGGTTGGAGGTATGGGGATGGGGGGAGAGAAAAGGATTGGGGGGGGGGGGGTACAGGAGAGGTTTTTAAAGTGGCTGTTGGGGGTGAAATGAACAACACCAGGATATATGGTAAGGGAGGAAACTGAGAGAGACAAATTGAGGATGAGTATGGGGAGGAGAGCTTGGAAGTTCGAGGAGGGTTTAAGGAAAGGGCAGGGGGGGGGGGGGGGGGGGTGCTGACAAGGCGGTGTTGGGAGGAAATGTTAGAGAGAGGGAGAAATGGAAAGGTATTAGGGAGGTGGAAGAAAGAGAAGAAGGAGTTCTTGGAGAAAAGGGGGGTAGAGATGGGGAAAGAGGAAGGGTACGAGGAGCTGGAAAGGAGGGATCAGATACTACAGGAGAGAGGAGAGAGAGAATGGAGAGAGGATAGAGGGGAGAGCGTGTGAGAGGCGAGTGGAGGGGAGAGCGTGCGACCGTCAGACGGGGCGAGAGAAACCGAGTAGGGGGAGAGTGAGGAGAGAGAGAGGGGAGGAGAGTTGGAGTTATAGAATAAGAAAGAGGCGAATAGAGTAAGAAGCGGTAGAGTTAAGAAACGATAGACTTAAGATGCGGTAGATGTAAGGATAGAGGTGAGATTGTAGAGTAGGGCAGGGAAGGAGTTAAAATTGTAACTCACAAGGGATAATAAAGTATACATACATATTAAATCATGTTATTACCAGCGAAGCAGCGCAATTTAATTCAGGACAAGGATGAATTAACAAATTATTTTTTATAAAGTTAAAATTATATGATGCTGTAACTGGTAAGTAAAAAAAAATTATCAGGTTTCGTTCTGTTTTAAAACATATATAAAATACCGAACTGATTTTGTTTTTATGTTACAGCGACAGCAAAAAACGACAAGCGTCCATAACTGATGTCGAAATAAAAGAAATTACATCATTATTTTTAGCTACTGCACCTTCAAGGATGAAACACACTTAAAATTATTATATATTTACCTATTATACTATATAACTACTTATACTTACAATTGAACAATTAGTGTTCATGATTATTTATAAAATATATGGGGCATTCCATGACAAGTCGGACACTTTTGTACCTCACTCCCTTCGACTATTTTACACAGTTTTTATGTTTTTAAGACCGATGAAAAACGCGATCACGGATTTTTTCAGATTTTCTTGACTTCCGTTTCGGAAATGTGAATTTTCTTAAAATTAGAACTCCTTTTTTTTCAAATGCTCATAACTTTGCAAAAAATGCACGAATTGGATCGTTCTTTATTTCAAAATTTGTGTTTTTAAATGCTAGAGACTTGACTTGAATGCTTTGAGAATTTTTTCAAAAAAATCTACCGTGACGTGTTTTGAGATAAAAAACATTTTTCATTGAAACGGAACATACGATTTGACAGAAAAGATATTACCGAATTTTGAAAAAAAAAATAGAACGAAACGTTTACCCACGATCGGACAAATATTAAAAATTCTTATATCCATCCAAGTGTTTTTGAGCCTTTTTTCAGAAAAATCGAAGGGGGCATACATCTCGAAAAAAAAACATTTTTCACTGAAACGGCACATAATATTGGGTCGGCAAGAAAGTTCTTTCGGTTTGCACCAGTAGTTCCTCGTTATGGTTGTTTCGTTATTCTTGTGTCAATGTTAGAATTTTTTTCTTTTAGGATTTGGTAGTTGTTCGGGAATCTCCCGAAGTAATTAGGTCACCGGCCACAGGACTTCGGCGGCAGCAGCTCCTGAGCGCCCGAAGTCACATGATGTGACGTCACGCATCTCGCCGGCTACCGGGAGCCCTCGTGCGACCGGCGCCTCACTCTCGTAGTTTTTCAAATTGCGAACGCACGTGTTTAAAAGCTTTTGTTAGTGAGAAGTAATTGTGATTTAGCTGCATCATCCTAGTGATCCACGAGATTATGTAAGTTTTACAATTACAATCTCAATGTCGAACAATTGTTCTTTGCACTGAAATGCCGCATAATTAATATAATTATGTGGCAGCTATATTGCGGCGCAACGTAGTCAACTTCGTGCTTCTCAATTTCAACCACAGTCCTCGTTGCATTAATATAATCTCGTGGACTATATTCTCAAATATACAACTCGATCTCAAAATCTCACTAACAAAGCTTGCGCGATCGACGGTCAAATATCAGAATGTGCTCGCTCGATAGAATATCTAAATCTCAAAATGTACCTAAGAATAAACGACTTTTAATCATTGTAAACTTTACCTGTATCAACCCCGGCTCAACACCATCCCGGCAATTATCTCGAGATAAAACACCGAAATCTCGAACGGTAGTCAATACCTTTAGGTCGCTATAGAAACCAATTTCGTGTAATTTTTTTTACAACTGTCAGTTTACCGTCACTTTTAACATGGAATGCAAAAATAAGAATTTTCGACACATTTTACTTTTTTATTTTCATAAAGACAAGAAAGCGGCTGGTGCTCACAAAGAGATATGTGAAGTTTATAGTGATGATTGTTTAACAGAACGCACTTGCCAGAATTGGTTTAAAAAATTTCGTTCTAGAGATTTCTCACTGAAAGATGACCAACGTTGTGGTCGCTCTTCTGAGGTTGAGGATGACAAAATGAAAGCGATTGATATCGCTTCGATTGATTAATTGAATCGAATCGCCACATAACTGTGCGAGAGATTGCAAAACATTTAAATGTATGACAGACAACAATTGAAAATCATATAAGACGTCTTGGACTTCTTAAGAAGAGCGATATTTGGGTTCCGCACGAATTGAAAGAAATTCACCTATCACAACGAATCAATGTTTGTGATACGCATTTCAAACGTAATGCAATCGACCCTTTTTTGAAACGAATTATCACTAGTGATGAAAAATGGATCGTCTACAATAACGTTAATCGAAAAAGATCATGGTCCAAGCATGATGAACCAGCACAAACCATATCAAAAGCTAAGTTGCATCAAAAACAGATCATGCTGAGAATCTGGTGGGATTACAAAGGTGTTGTGTATTTTGAGCTGCTTCCAAACAACCGAACGATCAACTCAGATGTTTACTGCAAACAACTTGTGAAATTGGAGGAAGCAATCAAAAAGAAAAGGCCAGAATTGGCAAATCGCAAAGGAATCGTGTTCCAACACGACAATGCGAGGCCTCACACATCTTTAGCAACACGTACAAAACTATTGGAGCTTGATTGAGAAGTGATGTCGCATCCCCCATACAGCCCCGACCTTGCACCAACGGATTATCATTTATTCCGAAGTTTACAAAACTTCCTAAATGGTAAAAATTTCAGTAATAACTTAGTTGCAGCACTTAGTTGAGTTTTTTGCTATTTGGGACTAGAAATTCTATGAGCGCGGGATCATGAAGTTACCAGAAAGATGGCAAAAGGTCATCGAACAGAATGGAATATATTTGACTGATTAAAGTTCATTTTTTGTACAGAAAATTTGAATTTCATTTCACACTACGAAAGCGAAAGATTTTTCTTGCCAACCTAATAGATTTGATAGGATAGATATTTTCGAATAAAGAAAAAAAATAGAACGCAGAGTTTGCCCATAATAGGACAACGTTTAAAAATTCTTATATCCACCAAATTTTTTTTGAGAATTTTTTCACAGAAATCGATCGGGGCGTGTTTTGAGATTACAAACCATTTTTGTTTTAAATTAAAAATCAACAATGAAAACAAATATTTCGATTAAAATCTATTTTTTTCTTGAAAGAGCTGTTACGAGCCCGAGCGTGGGCGAGTGTATTAGGGTTGGTTGTTGCTGTATACAGACACGCCCGCTGGTAATTCCAGCGGGGTCTAGGAGTAGGACTATCTCAGACTAGGCCCACAGGCGAACCAAAGGGCTGTCGCTTCGAACTCCTTTAGAAAAGGTATTAGAAAGGGGTTTGGAATCGTAACATTTTATAATTATGGAAAACGTTCAAGCGGTAAAACGTATTCCTGTGGGCTGTTAACGGTGTAGGTCCAGGTTTTGAGGAGGCTGAGCAATGAATACAATGATAACTAAATGAAATATATTATTTTATAAAAAATAGTACAAAAGGTTAAATACAATCTATTCAGCGCTATTTTTGGTCAAAGTGATACTATAAGCAAAGATTCGTTTCGTCCTGGATCTACTGGCGGACTCTTCAGACATTAAATATTAACTATTGTTGCATAGAGAGAGGACAAAAAAAAACGATGAAAAAAAAGGCACCTAACAGGATTCGAACCCAAAGAAAAAGTTTGCTTCGACAAAACAGACTGTCACCTTACCCGTGTCGCTACCAACGATCTTTGGTTGATCTTCAATTTTTCAGAACATAAGGCATACATTGTGACATCGATTTCTTTCATTTATTTAGTTTTCTTACATTATTACGACTGTGCAATGTAATCAATAACATTAAACATTACATGAAATAGTTTTGTGACAAAAATTAAACCAAAGTTTACCTCATACGTTGTTCTGACACCCAAAAACTGACGAAAAAACGGGTTTTTTATTTTTCCGACGGTGTTGCTGGTGAGCAAAAATTATAAAAAAAATCAGAGAGATGTTGATTGTAATATTACATTACACAAAAAAGCGGCATCACTGATCCGGACCTCCTTCGGTATCAAATAAATGTTTTTCTGATTGACTTTTCGGTTTTTATTTTTTTACCAATAGGATTTTTTATGTAAAAATCTGAAAAAAATCTGGAATATGCGCGCCATTGCTAGATATGGCTCTGATTTTTTTCGATTTTTTTTATGCACTAGATTCCAAGAAAATGGTGGGAGAAGCGGACAATACATTTTACACCGCCCCCCCCCCCCCGCCCCCCACGGTCGAGATTCAAAGTTGAAAATTCACAAAAATGTTTCTTTTTTCATAAGCTGTCGAATGGCCCATTCAGAATTTCGAACGGTTTTGGGGCACATTTCACTGTCTTACCTGGCTATGCCCTTTAGGGGGTTCATGATGAGTGCGGGTATGGCTTAGCGCCACTTTGGATTATGTTATGAGGAAAACTTTCAAAAAACCTCAGGTTCATGTTCAGGGATCATGTGGATGAGGTGTTTGCAGTAGGGTGATTGGGGTTGGTATTTTCAGTTTATATGGAATTTGCATGATGTTATGTGTGCCTAGTTGGTTACAAGTGGGGTTAGGGTGCTTGTCCTGGTATAGTTTTTGAATTGAGGAGTTAATGTATTCTTTAATCGAGGGAATATTGGCGGCTTTGTGGAAGTCAGGTATGTGAGTGTCTTTGGGGAGGTTGAGGATGATTCTTAAATATTTGTTTTGGTTGATTTGGAGTTAGTTTATGTAATGTTGGGGGGCAGTGCACCGTATTTGATGGCCGTATAATAAGATGGGTCTGATGCAGATTGTGTAAAGTAGGAATTTGAGTTTTGTTTGCATGGGGCTCTTTTTTGCGATGAGGGGGTATAGGAGCCTGTAAACAGGGCCTGATTTTTGGATTCTGTCCAGTATCGCTGCACCCCATGAGAATCTGGTGTCGAGTTTTAGTCCAAGGTATTTTACTGTCCTTTGCCACGGGATTATGGTTCCTTTTATTAGGATTTGTCTTGGAGTTAGGGGGTTGCTTCTGCTTATTAGCATGGCCTGGGTTTTTTTTGGATTAGCTCGTAATTTCCAGTTGTCGAAGTACATTATTAATGCGTCTAGGTGGTCTTGCAAATATTTAGAAGCTTAGTTTTGTTGCCAGGAAGATATTAATATTGCTGTATCGTCTGCGTATAGGGAGATTTTGGTGTTGTGGTGTTTAAGGATGTCATTTATGTAAATCTGGAAGAGTATGGGTCCTAGTATGGAGCCTTGAGGGACTCCCGCTAGGATAGGGCTCGGGGATAAAGTTGTTCCGTTGTAGTAAACCTGTATTTATCTGTCTTGGAGGTAGTTTTGAATAATGTTAATTATTTTTAGAGGTGTTCATATTAGTTTTAACTTGTGTATTAGTCCGTCTTGCCAAACTGTGTTAAATGCTCTACTTAGGTCGAGTAGTAGGGGCTGGTATTGAATGTTTTTACTGTATTCCTGTGCCGCGTAGCCAGTTAGTCTAAGAATTAGTTGAACACTTGAGTGACCTTGTCTGAAACCGTATTGTTCGTCTATTCTGATTTCTTTTTGCGTTAAGGTGGTCTTGGAGTTGTTTTAGTATGAGCGTTTCTAAGATTTAACTCAAAGCGCATAGTAGGCTAATAGGTCTGTAATTCTCCGGGTCTTGGTGGTTTTTGCAGGGTTTTATAATTGGAATAATCTTTGCCTTTTTCCAGGTGGTGGGGAAGTAGTCTATCTGTAGGCAGGTTTGGAGTATGTAGTATATTTGTGTGATTAACTTGTGAGGAGGGTTTTTTTGAGTTTTTGAGGTTTTTTTTTGAGTTTAGCACTGTTCATTTTGTCAAATCCGGGAGCCTTGTTATTAGGGAGTTTTTTGATGATTTCGAAGATGTGCCTGGGGGATATGTTGGTGGGTCTAGGTGTTGTGGGTTCTGTGGGGGGTGCTAGGTTATTGTTCGCATTGTTTTGGGTGTTGATGAGGGGGTCTAAGATGAGATTGAGTTTGCTGCTTTGGCATCAGTGTGGTAGTAAATGTCTGCAAGGAGTTCTGTTTTTTCTTTATCGGTGTAGTGTATGGTGTAATTGTGAGTCAGGGGTGGGATGGGGGAGTTTTTTTCTTGATAATTTTGTATGTGTTCCATAGGGTGTTGTCTTTGGAGTCAAGTTTAGTCAATTTATCCACCCATTGTTGATTTCTGATCTTGTATATTTCTCTCTTGATTTTTTCAAAGAGGAGGTGTCGGATGAGTCTGTATTGAGAGCGTGCTGTGCGTTGGTATATCCGTCTGACTTTATTTCTGTCTTATATTAATTGGTGCAATGTTGAGTTTGGTTGGATTTGATACTTGGCTTTTGGTGTTTCTGTTGATGTCTGTTTGAATGTTTTGTTGATGTGGATTTAGAGTCTGTTAATTACGTCGTCAACTTCTTGGGGGTGGTTATTTGTGTGTTTAGTTAGTACTTGTTGGTCTGTTGTCTGTATTTGTCCCAATCTGGTATTAGTTTGGTGTCCCTGTTGTTACTCGTTTTTCCTTGGTTGATTGCTATATGCATGGGTAGGTGGTTGGATGTGAGGTCGTCTATTGTTGTGCATGTCATGTGATATGGTAGGTTGGATAGGAACAGGTCGATGTTGGATGGTCGTTTCCCGGGTTGTCTGTATGAGTATGTGTCGCTTGCAATTATGTAGTAGTAGTTGCTGTCTGAATGTTTTCTAAGTATGTTTCCTGTTTGATTGATGTTATGGCTGTTCCAGTAAATGTGTCTGGCGTTGAACTCACCTCCGAGAATGAAGTATCTGGTTGGATGGAGTCTTGTAAGTTTGCCGAGGGTATCGGATGTGAGCTTTTTCCCGGGGGAAGATAGATTGCACCAGTTGCTACTTCTGGGTTTGTTTTTAGTTTGATTAGAGTGTGTTCAATGTCGATTGTGTTGTTTTGTAGGATTTGTTTATATTTAATGGAGTTGTGGAGGATGATAGCTACTCCCTCTCCTCGTCTAGTTGTACGGTCGGATCTCTGTATTTGGTAGTTTGGTATGGATATTGTGACTGTGGGGTCCAGCCATGTTTCTGTGATAAGGGCTATGTCGATGTTGTTTTGCAGAAAGAAAACTTAGAGTTCGGGAATTTTGTTTTTGATGCTACATGCATTCCATGTGATGTGGTTTTTGGGGAGCGTCACTTGTTAAGGATTTCTGGCATCCACTATCTGTACTATTTTCAGGACTACCTGGACTTTTTTTAAGGTTGTTTGGCAAGGTGTGTAGTGTGTCTTTATTAGTTCAATGATCTGGAGGAATTCATATATTTCATTTGAGTTGAGGTTTGGTAACGAGTTTAATCCAGGGAGGGGTTGGTGGGGGTTTGATGGAGTGCTGTTTTATGGGAGTGATTTGGTAGCCTGTGCGTATGGTTTAAAGAGTGGGGGTATTAGGTTGGGGTGTGTGCTGTTGATTGTGGGTGCGGTCTTGATTTGTGGGGGGTTGGGGTTTTGGATACTTGAGTTTGGTGGAACTTGGGTATTTTGCCTTTTGACCATGTAGGTTAGGAGAGCCGGGCATTGGCTATCTTTTGCCGGATGGGCTTGCTTGCAGTTAACGCAAGTGGCTGGGGTGTCTGGGGTTTTGGTGTATGTACGTGTGTCGTGGTTTTGGCTGCACTTTAGACATGTAAAGTCCTTGGTGCAGTTCCTGGAGGTATGGCCATGTGTCTGCCATCGACTGGATGAAGTTACGGGAGGTTTGGAACTTTTCCCAGTAGATTCTCATATGAAGTAGGTAGCCTTGAGCTCTAACCTGGGCGATTTTTGTGCCAGGTGGGATGGTGAATTTGTATAGTGGAGAAGTAGATTTAGTGGGGACCTCTGTGCAGGTTACCGGTTCTCTTTTGTTATTTTTTAGCTGTTGAATGATTTGTCCGGTAGGTAGTTTCGGGTGGCCTTTAAGGTTTGCCAGGTTTTTTTTTCGTTTGGGAGAGTAAAAGTATGGAACTGGATTTTATCATTAAGGGGTCTGGCCACCATGTAATTTTTTTTTTCATTTTTTTTTTATTGTGATATAATAATCTTTGAACTGTTACGCATCATTTAATCCATACTTAGTACTGAAAATCGCAAAATTACTAAAGTTACAGGTATTTCTCGGTAGGATGGTCGAGCCGCTGCGAGCGGTCGACCGCGCGGCTCGATCAGTGTATGCAACTCGCACGGTTCAGCAGGTGCAGCTGTCCTATTGTGTCGTTTGTGTGGGTTAGTAGAATTGTTTACTCGAATCTATACGAAGAAAAAGTGATGAAAAAAGAATGCATAGGTCATGTGCAGAAAAGGATGGGCACACGACTTCGTAAAATCAAAAAGGAAAAGAAAGGTCTTGCTGGCAAAGGAAAGCTAACCGATAAACTAATTAACGAGCTAACAGTATATTACGGTCTCGCTATTCGAACGTTCTCTAATTCTAAAGACGAAATGAAGAAAGCTATTTGGGCAACATTCAAGCACAAGAGCTCGACCGACGAAATCCCGCTGCATGAAAATTGTCCGCCGGGAGAAGACTCGTAGTGCTCTTGGCAAATATCAAAAGCGATTGGCACTTTGGATGAATATCTACACAAGAATCCTCTGCCTCAAATTGTTCAAGATGCCATTCGACCTGTTTATGAGCACCTCACTTCAGATGAATTGTTAGAACGGTGCGAAGGAGGGTTCACGCAAAACGCCAACGAAACCGTCAACTCCGTCATCTGGTCAATGGCTCCAAAAACGAGTTCCAGCGGTGCGAAAACCGTCGAAATTGCCAGTTACATTGCTATCAGCACTTTCAACGATGGGTACAACAGTATTTTGCTGATGATGAAACTCATGGATCCAAGCATCGGAGATCGCTCCTACGATTTCTGTAGGGCAGTCGACGAGGAACGTTGCGCTACAGCAAATGTCCGAGCGCAAAAAAGTACGAAAGAAGCACGCCAAGCACGTAGATCTTCGCAAAAAGACGCCCAGGATGCTCAAACAGCTGCCGAAGAGGACATGTATGGACCAGGAATCGCTGATTGAAGGTGAGACTCACAAAAACCGCGCCGTCAGTCGAATAACCGCACGTTTACTTTCTTTTGCGATTATCTCGAAACTATATTTTTCGAAACGGTACCACGAAAATCTCGTAAACTATCGGTCCGATTGCTGTGAATTTTGGACACAATACTTCTAGATACATTATCTAAAGCGTAACGTGGGATTTTTGCGATTACTTGATTAGTTTTTTTTTTATGACGTTTTTTCTCGTGAAATTTCGGTGAAAATCGTGAAAAAAATTCTTCGGCTCACCATTTCTCCCTAATGTAAAAAAAAAATTTCCCCACGTTACGCTCTAGCAATACGATCCAGGAATAAGCTAATTTTTTTTTTTTCAGATGCAAAATGAAGCAGGTAGCGATGGTACCGCCCACGTGCGTTTCGTGCCGAGGGCCTTCACCAAAATGAACGAAACGCCGGTATTTTTTTTTTCACAAAATTTTTTTCACTTGTTCACTAAACCGTTTTCTAGTATGTGACAAAAAATAAAAATATTTTGTGCTATATTTTCGCGTTCACGAAATTTTTAGAATAGTACTCATCTGGCGAGCGCACATGGTGGCCAGATCCCTTAATACAATTGTTCTTAAAGGCGGCAAAGGTATCGATATCCTGGAAAATGATTTTCACTTTCCCATTTGAGGCTTTCGGCTGGAATTTTTTGCCGAAAACCTTTTTTATGTGTGTGATTAATTTTATTATATTGACTTGACTGTAGATGTATATTAGGGGGAGGGGTCTGATTTTTTCGTTATTTGACTGAAATTGTGGTGGGGGTGGGATGTGTGTCGGGGTGGTTGAGGTGATTTGGCTTGCCGGGATGCAGCAACTACTTACTTAAAGACTCGAAGGCATTAGGTCCCTGAATATTGTAGTTGGCCTGCATTTTGGACGTTGTGCTTGGGAATGAGGTAGGCATGGATTCCGTGTCCGACAGGGACTTGGATCTGCGAGGTCTTGTGGTAGTGTAGGGAGTGTCTCCGTCTGTTCTTGATTTTTGTCTACGCGTCATGTGTTTTTCTAGTGAGTTTGGTGGAGTTTCCTACAACTTGTAAATTTTCCCCGCCGGAGCGGGGGGTGGGGAAAGTGGGTCGTTCGTGTTTGTGTGTTTTGGTATTCACTTTGGGCTATTGTGCGGCCTGATGGGACTGGATGGATGGTTGAAGGTGTTCCAAGTCTTCCTTTGGTGTCACAGTTTTTGCTCGATTTCACACTTTTCAGTTAATTTGCACGACTTATGCGATCAACGTTGGACTGTCGACTTTTGGGATTTTTTCTGATCAACCTTGATCTAAGATTTGGGCCGCCTTTTATAGTGCAAGATCTAGATCGGTGGGAGCACTTTTGGGGAATGTGACGTCACAATGCAAGTCCGGGGTCTCTGTCTCCAAGCGGAGGCCCGTGACGTCACAGCAGTGAGCTCGCTTCGAACCGAGCGGGTGGGGAAACCATGCTCACAGACGATGAGTGCAGGAGTAGATGTAATTGTCCGCGGACTCGTACGTAACAGAGCATTCAAATACACAAATTTTGAAAAAAAAGAACGATCCAATTGGTGCATTTTTCGCAAAATTATGAGCATTTGAAAAAAAAGAGCACGCATTTTAAGAAAATTCGTATTTCCGAAACGGTGATCAAAAAAATCTGAAGAAATTTGTAAACGCGTTTTTCATCGGTCTGAAAACCATAAAATGTTGAAAACAAACAAAAGGAGTGAGGTACGAAAGTGTCCGATTTGGCTTGGAATGCCCCACATATATGTTGTACGTGTTTCTATATGTATTGGGTTGGGGAATAAGTTCGTTTTTAGATTTGGTTTGTTTTACAACGATTTTTTTGCTGTTTGACAAAGTGTATAATATTCATTTAGGTTGGGGAATAAGTTCGTAGCGTTTTTATCAAAAACTTTAATTTAAACAAAAATCAATAATTATATTATATCATACTCACACACACACACACACACATTCACAGTTCACAGTCTCATAATCACTCACTCACGGATCATTCATACATCCCATAGCTCTATTGAATGAATATTGTACACTTTGTCACACAGCAAAAAAATCGGTGTAAAACAAAGCAAATATAAAAACGCTGCGAACTTATTCCGCAACCCAATATGATTAAAGTACACTCCAATTTATCATTATCTATTCTTATTTTATATAAACTAAGAACTGATATGATAAACGCGCGTGTGATTTTAACCCTATTTATGAGCTTAAAAAATGGTATAATATGTAAAACAGGTTTGCATGGCTCATAAATAATTTTTAATTGGTGTAGTGTAGTCTGATAAAATACCAAAGAAAGAAAAAATAATGCTCATCCTTTTATATAATGAATAAAGAAAATTCGGTAATTCCTAGTTTTCTTAAAATTTAAACATTATTTAAATAATAAATACTTATTTTTTAAATATTGTTTTTTAATATTAAATACATATTTTTTTAAAATTATTTATATGTCGAATACATATTTTGTAAACATCTATTGTATATTTTTCAAATATCTATTTTATATTCTCCGAATATTTAATTAATATTTCTTGATCATACACTACAAATTTTTTGCACATATATGTACAATATCTAGAATTAATATTTTTTAAATACTAAAAAGTGTGGCTTAAAAAATATTTTTCCCATATTTGAAAAAAATCTTAAACTAATATTTTTGTACTACTAGGGTTTCTTACCAAAATAATCTATTATCTATGACTGGTGAGACTGGAATAGAAATTTATATTACTAATTATCAAACAACCAAACAATAATGTCAAGTAGATGTTGTTCACAGTTAAACAAGTTAAAGACAGCAATTAAAAGAAATGGTCTAGAGGTCAAATTAGAACGAAAGGTACGACGTTTCATGTTAACAATACAAAGAGACAAATGTTATTGACTACTAATGAAAACCGTTGATGATTAACTATCCTATTCCACTCGTCATATTCGCAAAAGTCTGCCTTGCTCACCGAGAAGTTTTTGATTGAAAATCGTAGAAGTTAGTCAATAAAACGATATGTCGGCTTTCACCACCATAATCACAATACACCACACACACATGAGGGATAGAACCACTCAGAAACCGTAACAACTCTATTTGATCTATCAGTATAATATTGTATGTATATTTGATATCAAACGGTATTGAATGTGACGGTGGAAAACTACCTTCTAACTTTACACCGCTTGCGTCCTGCCCATTCATTGCATTACAAAAATTGCTTGTGAAGTTGTATTCTATCACCCTATAAATGTTATCCCACGTTTTTAGATTCATCCTGTATATCAGATTTCTATTAATTCCTCAACTCTTATTTGCACAAAATACGTGTGGTCAAGCAAAGTAATAAAATGGTGTACATTTGCGTGCGTAATACGATTTAATTCGTGTAGGTGAGTGCAGCGGAGTTCTATACATAAGCGTTTGGTGGAATAATTGTGCTTAAATGATTTTGTCTGGCATTTAAAAGAATATATTCGGCGACGTGAATTTTACTTGAAAAGTTCTTATTTGCGTTATCAAAACTACAAAATCACATGCTCGAAGCACAGTTCGCAACACAAAAAACATTGTCATGTCAATGTGCATTTAATATAAGTGTGATTTTCCCAAATGCCACACATGAAAAAAGGTCAATTACCGCAAGTGGAACTCCGTTCAATAGTAATGCAAGAACTAAGAAGGTGAAAAAATTTTTCATTCGCGGGGACACAAACGGCCACCTTCCAATTGCAATCAATAGTATCCTTGTAAGCGAGAAATACTCTGTCTTAAACAGGTCAGCGTATTTCTCTGTGTGTTTGGCCATCGTTGATCAATTATATTAAGTTCCTGCGAAGAATGACTATGTAGGTGTCAGAATGTACAGTACTGTTGCACTACAGAACAATAACAACTATTAGAAGCGACACACGTCAGTACTGATCTTTTGTGACTTTAAGTGTACAATATATTATGCAAAATGCGTGTGTTATACCAACTCGGAATGTTATGACGACTAAGAAGATTTGCTGTGAATTCAGGTTGCAACCTGGATTAAAACTTTAATTTTGACACCGAGTGCCATTACACAAATCTAATGAATCTAAGAAAGTATATTCGACTAGTTCTGATCAATGAACTATAATCTTCAGTAAATAACACCAATCGGCTAATAACTAAAATAAATATGTAAAAATTGTTGCTACTTCTCTTGTCAATTGTTTTACTGCGTTAATTCGTTGTAATGTTTGTTCTTTCCAAACCTGATAACTTTGAGTCGACCCGTGACCTTGCGCCGATGTATAACTTGCTGAACTATGGCAATAGCAACATGCAATGCGAATGTATCCTGTATCGAATACAAAGACTATGTTTATGCATATACAACATTACTCATCAAAGGGTAAAAACGAAGTAAGGAATGGATGCGAATAGGAAACAAAAGGCCTAGGGGAGGGAGAGCATTGTGAGGGTGAGGGGGCTGCGAGAGAGTGGCGCGTGTAACGAAAGAGAGACAAGCGTAGCAAGAGAGAGGGGGGCGTAGGAAGAAAGGCGGCGGGCGGCCGCATTAGGTTCAGTATAGGGTATGATATGATATGTAAGAAGGAATGGAGGATATACGTGAAAAGACGGAACCCTCTAATGGAACCGTGAATAAACACATACCATACCATATCATTACTTATCATTCATGTAAGTCCACTTAGTATTATATATATCGAGTAGTCGCCCGTTATGTATAGCCTATGGCAGTTTTAATTATACTTAACAGTAAATTGCCGTTAATGGAAAGGTAATAAGTGTAGGTACATGTGTAGTGGGTGAATAAGTACAGCCTAGTACAGCCCAGTACAGCAACGTCCATTAGTACAACGTCCATTAGTGTATCAAGAATTACACCAGAACTGCCAAGGAACGTCTCAATATTGGTAATTCTTCTTCGCCCCATATTTTAATTACATTTAATCGATGTATGATGCTGTATTATCAAGACAGGTACCTAGTCTGTTATAACGTAACAAGCATCATCTTACTATTCAGAGTTTAGTTCTTTGTTTAATTATCGTAAAGTTTCGCGTATTACATATTCAAAAAATTACAATTATCTCATTATACCACTTTCTGTGGCGGCCTTATATAGTAAATTGGTCTTTTTTTTCGATGGGGAATCTTGAAAAAGACACCAACAGAAACGGGGGCAAACTGCTGGTAGTGTCAGGTTTCACTGACTAAACCACCACCGGTACTCTACTGGGTGGTAAGGGCTGGCATGATATCTACGTTAGCATCGGCCCGTTAGCAGCCCTCACCCGCGGCGTGGAAAAAACGAAGAAAAAACACCGCGTCCGAATCGTCAGTGAGCAAGAGAAGGTAGTGTGCGGTTAGTCTCCGCACCATGCACTCGGAAGACACAAAGCTTACTTATTTGTCTAGAATTTGCAGTAAGGATTTTGAGAAATCATGTTATATTTAAGTTTTTATACAATATCGAATATTAAATATTCAAGTTGCCTAAGTTAGACCGAAAACAGTTGCCTAAATTGGACCGGTCAAATTTCGGCAATGACATGTGTTTTATAAGGAAATTAAAATTTAAAAGATATTTTCCGAGTTACAATATCAAAAAGAAGACACTATGGACAATGGTCAGAAAATAATTTATTGTTAGCTATTGCAGCATACAAAAATAGTGATTGCGGTTTGAATGAATGCAGTCCTATGCACAAAGTGCCAGAAGCAACTATCAATCGTCTGATGGCGTCGCAGATCAGCCCCGCATCTTCCTCCGCCCGGTTGGCTATACTTCTCCAATCTCCCCTCCTGCAACTATGAGAGTATCATCCGCGTAACAGATGACCCTCACACCGTCGGGGAGATTCGCAGGACTACGTTGAAGGCCATGTTCCACAACAGTGGCCCTAAAACAGAGCCCTGCCGGACGCCGCGTTCTAATCGACGTCGCACTGTACCGTCTCGACCGGGGTATAATAAGGTAAAGGCACCAGTAGTTGACCATTTAAGACAAATTTTCCATCTAAACAGCAATAACTACTCGAACTGATATTAAACGTCTGACTTCGATGCTTCAACATACACCACAGACCTTTTAAATCATGTTAAGAGACTTATTTTTGTCGATTAATGTTGTATAGTTTTTAGAACAGTTTTAATCAACTCTGTTACTCTCTCAGTAGTTGACCCCCCTTGAGAGTGAAAGAATCAGTAATTGACCGTCTGACGAATCAGTAGTTGACCAATCTTACTAAAATCAGATTAAAGACAATAAAGTTGAAAATCATTTTAATATCGTTTATATAACAATCCTACATAATAAAACAGATCAAACAATCAATCATAAAACAATCATAAATGACACGTACAATAATATAAGGGGCGTTCCATGCCAAACCGGACACTTTTGTATCTCACCTTCTTCGTTTGTTTTCAAAATTTTATATGTTTTAAAGACCGATGAAAAACGCGTTCATGAATTTTCTCAGATTTTTTTGACCATCCGTTTCGGAAATATGAATTTTCTTAAAATTTGGGCTCCTTTTTTTCCAAGTGCTCATAGTTTTGCAAAATATACACCAATTGAATCGTTCTTTTTTTCAAAATTTCTGTTTTTGAATGTTCTTTCAAGAAAAAAATATAATTTCAATAAAAATTATTGTTTTCATTTTTTATTTAAAGCACAAAATGTTTTTGATCTTGAAACACGCACCGATCGATTTTTTTTGAAAAAATTCTCAAAGAGACCTTGATGGATATAAGAACATTTAATAGAGCAGAGACGAATAAGACAGTGAAATGTGCCCCCAAACAAATTGAAATTCTGAATGGGCCATTCGATAGCTTATGAATAAAGAAACAATTTTGTGAATATTCAACTTTGTATCTCGACCGTGGGGGGCGGGGGAGGGTAAAATGTAGTGTTCGCTTCTCCCACTATTTTCTCGGAATCTAATGGATAAAAAAAATTGAAAAAAATGAGAGACACATATGGTGAAGGTGGGCTTTTGTACATTGTAGACTTTTTTTCAGATTTTTATATAAAAACCCCAACTGGAAAAAAAATAAAAACCAAAATATGAGTCACAAAAACATTAATTTGACACTGAAGGAGGTCCAGATCAGTGATGCCGCTTTTTCCTGTGATGTAATATTAGAATTAACGTCTCCCTGATTTGTTTCATAATTTTTGATTTGGTGTCACAGTGTCGGAAAAATTAAAAACCGCGTTTCTGGTCAGTTTTCGCCTTTCCGAACACCGTATGAGGTAAAATTTGGTTTCCTTTTTGCCACATTACTATTTCGTAAGATATTTAATGTTATTGAGTACATTGAACAGTCGTAAGAGTGCAAAGAAACGAAATAAATGGAAAAAGTCGATGTCACAATGGGGCCATATATATTAAAAGATAGACGATCAGCTCAAGAGTGTTGTTACGTGCGAAAACTCCCATATTATCAATATTAAAGGAAATACTCCTTCAGAATATTTCTCGCCGAGTTGTAGCCTTCATTTAGAGATAAGAGCGCTCTGTCTTTTTCGTATACAAGAAAGGGGCGGCCAGGTCAAGCAATTAGCCACTCTAGCCAGCCCCTTACACACACTCCTCTCTTCGCCTCGCCTCTAGATTTTCCCGCCTGATTTTCCCGCCAAGAACAGTACCCAGCCACAGCATCTTCCCGCTCCTTTACTCTCCCACTCCTCTCAGAATCCGTGTATAAAAACCCGGATCCTGACGGACTCTGGGAGCATTCCTGAGTAGTCCATTCCGGACGACGAACCTCTGTCGCTAGTACTCCGTTAAAGACTACGAGTAAGTAGGCCATAACCTAGTCGTCTAGACTCCAGAGTGTCTCCAGCAAGATCGGATATTAGTTCCTTTCGAGCAAACCCCTAATCCATATTCTCTGCTAGAGAGGATTATTAGCAAGACCAGGCCAGTCCTGATCGCGCAAAACTTTAAATTATAGAACAAATCGAGCCTAACCCCACGGGTTAGTAGTATATAGTTACCGCGTTTCTTTTATTGTAATATTTTACCAAAAGAATATATTATTGTCTGAGAATTTGCCCATTTCGTTCCCAAAAGACCTTAACTCCGGAATGCCATTTATTCAATCTTAAATTCGCGACGGGGCCAGGGCCCACGACGATCCGCATTTGCTGTCAAGCGGATCGTATAGAGTAACAAAACGAGCCCTCTTTTAAGATACCCTTTGTACCCCCTCTCTCCTTTCCTTCCACTCGTCCTGTTCGACGTAATCCAGGTTATAGTAGAACAGTGTACGACCGTCGATTCGAATAGGTGCACGGCCGATGGGTAACAGTTGTTACTCAGGGGTTGAGCCCACGCATTGACCAAGCACAAGTGGCGGTTAACAAATGTCCAATCGACATTATATAATTCGCTACGGCTAGGTTCTGCTGTAGAGCGACGGTTAACAAGTGTTTCCAGTCGTCACTATATAATTCGTCGACCCAGCAGAACCGTCAACACGTGCGCCTCCCGTACAGCGTTCAGTTGTCTATCGCACGTGGTCGTCCCTTCTTCCTATCCTAAATTTCGTCCTGTTCGAAGTAACTCCGGTTACGTTAGAACAGTGTACGGCCGTCGACTTGAATAGATGCACGGCCGATGGGTAACAGTTGTTACTCAGGGTTCGAGCCCGCGAGTTGACTAAGCGTAGTGACGGTCAACGAACATCCACTCGTTGTTGCATGATTCGTCGCTACTAGGTTTGCTGTCTGATCAACGGTTAACAAGTGTTTCCAGTCGTCACTATATAATTCGTTGATCCAGCAGACTGACAACGTGTGCGTATCCCAACGACATCCAGTTGAATCCGCACACGGGAACCCCTCTTCCCTCCACGGACGATCCTTACGGTATTTCCGCTCGGTGTCGTAGGACTCATCCACCGTATCCCTACCAGGATACCCTCACCCCTACAAGGGGCTCGTAACAGTGTCGGTAGCGCCGGGCCAATGTGTCAGTCTGGTACGGCGGAGAAGACTTTTTGTCCGGGTTCGAATCCTGTTAGGTGCATTTTTTTTTATCATTTTTTCCTTTCTCTGTGCAACAATAATTACCGTTTATTGTCAGATATTTTCACAATATTTTTATCAACATTTTAATGTATAATATAAAGTCACATGTCTTCAAAGCGCCTCCCATGTTACTGTTTTTCTAGTCATATATTTTGACAATTGTGGTTTTGTTCAACAGTCTCTTATTCAAAGTAAGATATGATGCGTGTTTCCCAAAATGTTACCGACACTCTTGAGCTGATCGTCAATCTTTTAATATATATGGCCCCATTGTAACATTGACTTTTTCCGTTTATTTCGTTTCATTGCAATCTTACGACTGTTTAATGTACTCAATAACATTAAATATCTTACGAAATAGCAATGTGGCAAAAAGGAAACCAAAGTTTACCTCATACGGTGTTCGGACAGGAAAAAACTGACCAGAAACGCGGTTTTTGATTTTCCCGACACCGTGACACCAAATCAAAAATTATGAAACAAATCAGGGAGACGTTAATTCTAATATTACATCACAGGAAAAAGCGGCATCACTGATCTGGACCTCCTTCAGTGTCAAATTAATGTTTTTGTGACTCATATTTTGGTTTTTATTTTTTTTCCAGTTGGGGTTTGTATATAAAAATCTGTAGGATCGGGACAGAAAAATAAACGCTACCGGTGCGGGAATCGAACCCGCAACCTTTGGATCCGCAGGCCGGCGCCATACACACTGGGCCACCGGCGCTCTCGATGTTTACTGCGCTTAATTATGGGTAAGAGCCTCGCGCACCTTACGCCATCTCTCGTCTCTGCCCGATCCTTTTCGCATTCTCTTTCTATAGGAGACTCCGAACCCCACAAATCTGAAAAAAAATCTACAATGTGCGCACCATCACCATATGTAACTCTAATTTTTTTCAATTTTTTTTATCCAGTAGATTCCGAGAAAATGGTGGAAGAAGCGAACACTACATTTTACCCTCCCCCGCCCCCCACGGTCGAGATACAAAGTTGAAAATTCACCAAGATGTATATTTTTTCATAAGCTATCGAATGGCCCATTCAGAATTTCAATTGGTTTGGGGCACATTTCACTGCCTTCTTCATCTGTGCCCTTTGTCCGATCGTGGGCAAACTTTTCGTTCTATTTTTAAGAAAGGATACTGGTATCACGAAAATAAGCGATGAAGATAAGGACACAAAGTTCATATGTTGCATGAAGTGTGATGTAGTTCGCAATACCAGTCGGTAGTTTAATAAAGTATAAAATGATTGCATATATAAATATACTTTATCACTTTGTGCGTTTTAATAATATTGCGTAATGATTGAAGGTAGTGAAAACAAAATGATGTCAGTAATTGACGGTCAGTAGAGTTAATAGTTGACCGTACGGTCAACTACTGAAACGCGTTCAACTATAAAAGTAAGCATTTTGTTTCTTGTTTCTAATGAAATTATATGTAAAATGGATATAATATAGGTGGTAAATGAATTAGAAATGATCAGAATGAACAGATCCGGTAGTTGACCTTTTCGTCAATTTGATTTTTGATATTGGAATGAGAACATCATCGTATATTTACAGTAAATAGTAAATTTAATGTTGATTAAAATGGTGTAAGTTTCAGGCATATAAAGTAAAAAACTGGAAAGTTATTAACCGTTAACTGCGCGCCGACTCTTGGCGGTAGCGTTAAGAAAACCACGATATGGAGAAACGCGCCTGACACGCGTGGGAGGGCGATTACAAGAGTCCCAATTAACGTTTGGCCAAAAACATCCGATCTTACTCCCTAGCCGCCAACGGTTAACTGACAATATAACTCGCGAGGTATTGGGTCGGTGCATAAGTCCGTGCGGTATTTGCTTGGGTGAGCAACAATGCGGCATGAATGAATTTTTTATCGTTATTCTGTAGTTTTAACTTAGTTTGGAGTTTGTGTGTTGTGAAACACAGGTTTTCTTGATTGTGAACGTATTATTTGTATACAGTATTCTCTCCCACATTGTCACTACTGGAGCTACTCTCACATTGTCCGTGGGCTGAGTCGGCGACTATGCATGCGCCGTACTTACGCCTATGTTAGGTGAAGCGGACTCAGTCAAGCGTGTGAGATTTATGAGTCATCGAGCGTGGCGGCTTGCTTTGACGACAGTTGACAGTTTAGCTGTTTGTAACACAGTAGCATAATTGTTTAAATTTTACTTTTTTTTTTATAAATAAACCTGTGTTTAATATATTAATGAGATTTTTCCGCGTAAAATGAAACCAAACATGAAACTAATCGGCCCACATTTACTTCATCGGCCCGCTACGTTATCGGGAGCCTTTTGTCGGACGCGAAGAAACCGCGTCCTACGTTCTCACATTGTCAGTCTGCTTACTGCTGCTTACTGACAATGTGAGAAGGAAGGACACGATTTTTGAAGTGCGTGAAAGCACACGAAAGACTGTGTTGTCTATCGCAGGCTGGCCCGCTACGTTATCGGGAGCCTTTTGTCGGACTCGAAGAAACCGTGTCCTACGTTCTCACATTGTCAGTCTGCTTACTGCTGCTTACTGACAATGTGAGAGAGAAGGACACGATTTTCGACGTGCCTGAAACCGTTTTCCTCGTCTGCTACTATTAGTAAAAGACATCTCAATTACATCAAGTTTGATTTCATTTTTATCCCAACAATCTCATTATTGTTGATATACACTTCTTAACCAGAAAAGTTGGTAATAAAAGAGAATATGAATCATTTAAACCATATCATTTGATACGCCGGGATTTAAATGGCTCGGCTGTCTCGACTGCCGTTTTTGTTTTCTCTCTTTCATTCGCTGTCCTTTTCTTCGTTCGGCGAACTACAAAGGCAGTTCGCGCGGCTCGAAAACCGTGTCTACTATTCCCAAGTTGTCCAAATACGATTCTGGCCCGACTGACAATGTGGGAGAGAATACTGTATATGTAAGGAAAACACGCTGGCTTCCATAGCAACGGAGACATCAACCGCGCCGGCACACGACGAACGAGGCAGTAGAAAGAATAGAAGAGCAGAAAGGCAACACGTGGAAGCGGAGCTGTGCAAATAAGAAAGAAGTGGAAGAAACTGAACACTGAATGTTGTTTCTTTATTTATAGGTAGGCTGTACATACCCTAGCAGCACAACATTTTAAATAGATATGTATCTGATATTAAAAAGACATTCAATGTCTTTTTAAAATTTACATATGTAACAAATATTCATTTTAGGTTTAAAAATAAATATTTTTTTTACAAATTGTTACGACCCACACCCCAGACCCCATAGAATTCCGATAACATATATATAATTATAGCAACTGAGCAACATCATAATATTTATATTGTATCATTTATAATTAACATTAATTAAGCAGCGTATATATTTATATGAACAACAACACATAACGTCACCGCACATACACCATACCTACAGCCCCATACCTAAGATCCTCTTTATAACTGTATTCCGCAGGCCTGCGCCTGGGCCCTTCAGGGCGCTACCCCCTCTCCATATCCACACACCGACACACACATACATTTGTATACCTAGTTCTAAGCATATTTAAGAACCGACTGTAACCGCCAGCGGACATTCTATATTCTACATTCGACCACTTAAGTTTCAGCATTCCATTTTTGACCGTCAACTTTGAGTATTCTTCATCTCAGTCATCAGCTCCGATCAAACCATTTATCAAATAATTAATAAAGTATTGTGAAAGAAAATTATTGGAAGATACAAGGAGCTTTCTACCCGAAGAAAAACCCACCACGTATCCCAGGCCGTAACACAGATGTTTATTTAATATTCATTTTAGATTTAAAACAAAATATTTTTTGACAAATGTTTATTTATTATTAATTTTCAATTTAAAACGAAATATTTTTTGACAAATGTTTACCAAATATTTATCTTTGATTCGAAAAGAAATATTTTTTACAAATGTTTACTAAATATTAATTGGCGTTCCGTTTCCGAGTGCGTGGAGAGTGCATGCGGTGTGAGTGTGCTGAAGGGAAAGTGAGAAAGAACAGAGTAGGACAGATCAGGGAGGGAAGGGAGGGGGAGCATAGGGAAGGGGGGACAGGGAAGTGTGGGTGGAAGTGTTGGTGGGAAGTTTAGAGCGTGTGGGTGGGTGGGAAGAGAGAAAGAAAGTGGTAGCAAGAGTAAGAGGTTAGGTTTGGGAGGTAGGCAAGGGGGGGCAAGAAGCAGAGGGAAGGAGGAAGGGCAGAGGCAGCTAGCGGGATCTGGGAGAAGTAGTGTGGCGGTGAAGGGAAAGGGGGAGGGATAGCGGAGGTGTGATCAGCGGCTGAATGGAGTGCGAGGCAGAGTGGGTAGAGGGGGGGAAGGCAGCCGTAGGAGAGAGGGGAAAGGGAGAAGTGGCGGCAGGGGCCGGGTTGAGGCAGATGAAGTTAGATTTTGGGAGAAGGGGGAGTGGCGGGGAGGGGGGGAGCTTGGACAGGTTGTTAGGGAAGAGAAGGAAGAGAAGCGAGGGGACCAAGGGAGAGACGGGAGAGGGGTGGGAAGGGGAAGAGGCAGAGGGGAGCTGGGGGGGGGGGGGGGTCGTGGAACGTGGTATGGGTGTACGTGAATGGGGATCTGGAGGAGAAGATGGAGGACTTAGGAGAATGGGTGGGGGAGGTGGAAGAGGGGGGCAGAACAATGATAGGGGGGGATTTTAATGTGAGGACGGCGGAGGAGGGAGGAGGAGTGTGGCTGGAGGGGGAGGGAGAGGGGGGAGGAAATCGTGGGATGGTAAGTTGGATGCAGGGGGAAGAAAGTTATGCGGATTTCTGGAGGAAAGGGGGTGGGGCATTTTAAATGGAGTGCACAGGGGAGACGAAGAAGGGCATTGGACGTTTGTGGAGGAAAGAGGTAACTCGGTAATTGATTATATCATAGTGAACAGGGGCAAGAGAGAGGGAGTACACGCGGTGAGGGTGGAGGAGGAGACGGATTCGGACCACATGCCGATAACGGTGGTGGAAGGGGGGGGGGGGCTTGAGGGAGGCGAGAGGGGTGAAGGGGGGGGGGAGTATGGAAATGGAGGCCGGGGGAAGGGGAGGAATTTGAGGAGAGGTTTGGGTAAGGGGAGGAAGGAGAGGGAGGGGTGCAGGAGGACTGGGTGAGGCTGGAGAAGAGGGTGATGGAGGTGTTACGGGGGATGGAGGAGGGAGGAAAGGGTAGGGAGAAGGAGGGCTGGTGGGACGAGGAGTGTAAGGAGGGATGTAAAGGGAATAAAATGGTGATACTGTTTTTAGACCTGAAGGCCGCCTTTGACTCGGTGGATAGGGAGGTTTTGGTGCGGAGCTTGAGGGAGAGGGGGGTAAGGGAGGGTCTGGTGCGGAGGTGCAGAGAATTGGTGGGGGAGACGAGATGCACGGTGAGAGTGGGATTCTTCGCCTGAGTTCTTCGTGGAAATGTATAATAAGTACTTGAGGAACAATAGCTTCCCGGCGGAGTGGAAGACCCAGATCCTGGTACTTATCCCTAAACCTACGAAACCAGGAACGCCGATAGCATATAGGCCAATTAGTCTTATCAATAATCTAGGTAAAGTATACGAACACCTTCTCCTCCCTAGAATGGAGGAGGAATTGAAGCGGGCAGGAGACCTCTCGACTAATCAGTACGGGTTCAGGAAGGGTAGGTCGACCGTCGATGCCATCAGGCAGGTCGTATCGTACGCGACGGAGTGCAGCCGATTAAAGAAAAGCAAGATTTTGGTTGCAATACTTATTGATGTTAAGAACGCCTTCAATGCGGTTAGATGGGGTAACATACTCCAGGCCTTAGAAGCCAAAGGATTTTCAAAAAATATTATGCATCTGATGAATGAGTACCTTAGCAACCGAAAGCTTAGGCTGTGGTCCCAGGGACAAGAGTTGCACCTTCCAGTGTGGGCGTGGGTCCCACAGGGATCTGTCCTTGGGCCGTTCTTATGGAATGTCGCGTACGATGGCCTGGTGGGCAGCCGTACGGTCGGAGACATCAGACACATCGCGTACGCGGACGACCTAACAGTCCTGGTTTCGGCGAGAACGAGGGCAGGACTTGGGGTCAGGACCAAGGCTGCCCTGCGTAGGGTGGCATCGTGGTTTAAGAGCCAGTCCTTGGAAATAGCATATCATAAGACTGGCTATATTCAGCTTGCCGGGAGGAAACTGAACACTACATCCGGTGTCATATTCGGTGGGCACTGGATTAAGCGTACGCGAGTGGTTAAATACCTTGGTGTGGAAATTGATGAGTCCAGGCGGTTCAAGGATCACATTGACGCCGCCTGTCGCAGGGCCCACCGAGTAGCCATGGCGTTGTCAAGGCTAATGCCAAATGAGGGGGGACCATCGCAGTCGAGGAGACGACTCCTCAACTCGGTGGTCCTGTCAATCGCTCTGTACGCTTGTCCGGTCTGGCACGTGGCGTCAAGAATCAGGGCCAATCGCGCAAAGCTAGAAACGGTTCAGCGCTGCTGCGCATTAAGAACAGCCAGGGCGTACCGGACGGTCTCAACGGAGGCCCTCCTGGTGGTAGCGGGTACCCCACCAATAGATCTGGTGATCACGGCGCGTACCGTCCAGTACGAAAACAGGAAGAGGCCGGACAGACCCTCCTTTGACATATTTGGGACATGGCAGCAGAGATGGGACGATGCTCAGAAGGGCCGTTGGACCCATAGGCTGATCCCGAATTTGGAAGTTTGGTTAAACAGGAAACACGGCGCCGTGACTTTTCACGTAACCCAGTTCCTGACGGGGCACGGCGTATTTGCTGATTATCTGAATAGGATAGGTAGGGAGCGCACGAAGGAGTGCTGGGACTGCGGAGACGCAGACACGGCAGAGCATGTTTTTTTCTGTTGTTCAGCGGTAACAGCTCAGCTCAATACGCTAGAACTTGAGCTGGGGGAGAGCAAAACCCCAGAGACGCTAGTGACCGCCATGCTACAGACACCCGAGGCATTTGGCAGAATACAAGAGTATGCGACCGCGATATTGAAGAGGAGGGAGAATGCGGAACGTCTGAGGGAACGGATGGGCATCCGTCATCCGATCCAGGGAACCTAACTAATACACCTCGATCCCCCCTCCGGAGTAATGCTGAACAGGCGACCCCCGGGGGGGGGGGGGATCAAAACAAGAGGTGTAGTCGTCCGGGGGGAGTAGTGTTTTAGTGGAGTAGTGGGACACATAACATCGGTGTCCCGAGTCCCACACACCCCCCTCTTTCGTCTCGCTGAGGCGGAAGACGAGGAGTGCGTAAATGCATTTTTTGATACCCCCTAGTTAATAAAAAAGAGAAAAAAGGGTGAGAGCGGGAGGAGAGGTGAGTGAGGGATTCTGGACGGCCAGAGGGGTAAGACAGGGGTGTCCAATTAGCCCCTGTCTGTTCACCCTACTACTGGCGGACATGGATGAGGAGTTGGAGAGGGGTGGATGGGGTGGGGTTGGAGGGAGGAAGATCAGATCGTTGGCATACGCCGATGATGTGGCGGTGCTGGCGGAGAATGAGGACGGCATGAAGGGAGTAATCTCCACGTTGGAGAGGTATTTTGGGAGGAAAAGGTTAGAGGTGAACGTGGGGAAGACAAAGGTGATGAGGTGCAGGGAGGGGGGGGGGGAGATGGCGGAGGTGGAAGTGGAAAGAAATAGAGTAGGTGGCAGAATTTAAGTATTTGGGATATGTGATGAGGATGGATGGGAGGCAGGAGGGGCAGGTGGAGGACAGGGTGCGGAGGGGTGCGTCGGTGCTGGCAAGAGTGTGGGGGCTGGGGAAGAGGGTGTTTGGGAGGGACTGGGGGAGAAGGCTTTGGTTGTATGACAAGCTGGTGTGGCCTGTAGTTAGTTATGTTGTGGAGGTGTGGGGGTGGAAGGAGAGAGGGAAAGTGGAAGCCCTACATGAAAGGTATTTGAGATGAGTGCTGTGGTGGAGAGGAGCACACCGGGCTATATGGTGAGGGAAGAGATACAGAGAGAGATGATGAGGGGGAGAATGGCGCTGAGGGTATGAAAAGAGGGTAAAGGAGGGAGGAGGGGGGAGCTGGTGCAGGCATGCATGAGGGAGATTAAGGGAAGGATGGGAAGAGAGGAGGAAGGAAAGGGCTGGCAGGGAGAGAGGAGAGGGTTTTGGGAGAGGAGGGGATGGGGATGGGAAAGGGGGGTCGGAGGAATAAGGGGGGAGGAGATAATTAAATAGGAGAAGGACGAGCAGGAGAGAGAGAGATGGGAAAGGATAGGGGGTTCAGAATTCAACCAGGAGTATGGGAGGGATAAGGAGAGAGGGGTGCCGGGCTACCTAAAGAAGGGATGGGCAGAGGAGAGATGGGAGGGGATAGCGAAGTTCAGGCTGGAAAGTGGGATGGGGGAGGGTAGGTATTGGATGAATGAGGAGGAGAGACTATGCAGGATTTACGGGAGGGGAGGGGAGACGTGGAAACATTTATGGGAGGTTTGTGTGAGGGGAGGGGAGGAGGAGTGGTGGCAGGAGGCGAGGAAGTGGGTGCTGGGGGGGGGGGGGGGGAGATATGGTGGGGGGCTGTTTAGGGAGATTGAGAGGAGATGTGGGAGTTGGGGGTGAGGGGTGTGAATGAGTGGGAGAGTTGAGAGTGTGAGGAGTGTGGTATGAATGAGGAAACGGGAGTCCGGGGGGATGGTGGGGGTCGAGCGGGGTGTGGGAGAGAGAGTGTGGAGTCAGAGTGGTGTGTGGAGGAGTGAGGGGAGGGGTTGGAGAGAGTGAGCGAGGGAGTGAAGAATGAGTGATGAGGGGAGAAGCGGGCGGCGGGAGAGTGGCGAGAGGGCGAGCGGGGGCGCGAGAGGCAGGCGAGAGACGAGTGAGCGTGCGAGCGTGCGGGCGGCGGGAGACGAGCGGGCGTGCGAGCGTTATGGTTAATAGCGTTGATAGCGGTAATAGCGAGCGTCGATAGGTTAAGAGTAGGATAAGGTGTAGGTTAGTGGCGTAATGATAAGTTAGTATAAGGATGTACGTAGCATAAGTTATATTTAAGTTGTAAACCCAAGAGGGATACAAAATAAACTATATATATACTAAATATTAATTTTTGATGTAAAAAGAAATATTTTTTACAAATGATTATTTAATATTAATATATTTAATAATTTATTAAATTAATATTTATCTTAGATTCGAAAAGAAATATTTTTTTACAAATGTTTATTGTATATTTATTTTTGATGTAAACAGAAATATTTTTTACAAATGATTATTTAATATTTATCTTAGATTCGAAAAAAAATATTTTTTCTTTCATATGTGCATTAAATAATTATTTTATGTTAGTAGTACATACTTCACCGGTAGGGACTTAGACTTTTTTGTTTGCGGCATTCAAAAATTCCGCTGCGACAAACAACGATCGAGCTTGGCCCAGTCCAGGGAGATCTCTCGTTGTGGTAGGGGGTACTTTGACTCATATTTATTGTCGATAATGTTGAAATAGCGAGATTTCTGTATCGCGTAAAGATTGTGTCACGCTCAGACAAAACAGGCTAACGCCTTACCTTGAGGTTGTTGCCATGGAGGAAGAAAAAGAGCGGATATGTTCGTGAATACGATGCACTTGTTTATTGCATAGTAGAAACGCATCAGTCGTAGGAAGAAATCGGGCAAACCTGATAATCGTAATTCCGTCGATTGTAAGAGTGTTTATAGTGATCTCGCCGTACGTTTTACATACGTGTCAAGAGTAAAGTATGTACTTATCTTTATGTAATACTAGCTTTCATATTATTACACATTTGTTCATTGGTAATGTTGCCTCACCTAATATTTTATGTTGTGTATATTAGACTGAGAAATGTCCGACAAGCGAAACAAAAAGTATAAAGTTGTTAAGAGAGAGATGGCTTCGTTTCGTCACAATCGGTCTGTCGATGCAAATGAGCCATTGAGAAATACGCCTGCTATCACTTCAGAATGAAATGTTAATCCTGTCCTCTATAACGATCACATTATCCAGTCATTTCATTTTCAAAAGTACTGAACCAGAAATTACGGAAGTGAGCAGTGCTCTTGCAGAACAGCAACTTACCGCTTTTGCAAATTAAAAATTGATAAATCTGTTAAAAAAAATGGTTTGTAGAACAGAACATTAATCATACCCAACAAAATTATTTATTAAAGGGTTTAAAGGATATTTTTCGCGAATATAAAATTCCAGGTGATGCTCGAACTTTATTAAAAACTGAGCGATCATCTCATATTGTATCGTGTTTAAGTAGAAATAAAACCGCAGCACAACTTAAATATTTTGGCTAAAGAAGCACATATATAACTTTATTACAAGCAGAAGGTGTATTTGTAGAACTGAAAGAAAGTTGTACAATAAAATTAATTTTTAATATTGACGGTATTATCCCAATTTCAGAACATTCGAACAAACAATTTTGGCCTATTTTATGCAAATTAGTTTTAAATAATTATATTGTATCTCCCTATCCGATTGTAATTTTTACGACGATGCAAAATCGGATTCGTTGCCTGATTATTTGGATGAATTTACGCGCGAATTGAAAGATGTTTTGAAAAATGGAATTTTCTACAATAATATTACATTCAAAGTCCTTATAATTTGTTTCACATGCGATGCACCCGCGAGAGCTTTTTTAAAAAATATTAAAGGACACACAAGTTTACACGGTTGCGAAAGATGCACAGAACGAGGTACATGTTATAGTCACCGAATTATATATGAAAACCATAATGCTGATGCACGAACACATTGTGATTTTAAGAATTTTATTGATATAAATCATCATAATAATGAGCATAGGACTCCAATATTAAATATAAGCCAATTAAATGTAATAGAACATTTTGCTCTTGATTATTTGCATCTGTGCTGTTTAAGAGTAATGAAGAAACTACTTCATTACTGGAATAAGGAACTTGTGAAATATCTTGTGATATATCTATGATTGATATATCTATATAAATAACTTTGTGAAATATCTGCTCTCATTCTTGTGGCAATTCTTTAACACGTTCGCCGCCAGGTCAGCCATCGACGACTCGCTCGGAAGTTAGCGCGTTAAATGTGACGGTGCAAAAATATCCTATAGATTTTTATCCGTTGAGTTGCGCCCCATATATTATTGAACAAAAAGTGCTTGTATTCAAGTGTTCTACCATCCCTAAATTTTCTTCCTCAAATTCTGGCTCACCCTATATGTAGCAAAGTGGTCCATCAATATTGTTCCAGCGCTTCTTCAAACGCTCTAAGAAAACCATGTACTTTGTCGTCCCGTGATATCCACTTTAAAACTATTTCAAAAGTGTACAACAACAAAGTAACAAGTTTAGTTAAGGCACAATAATGTATACTCTGAGAATAAATGTGTCTTTTATGTTCACCAATCCTAGTCTTAAGCTGTCAAATGGCTTAATTCGTGTGGCAAAGAAGCGCAATACAAGTGGAGAAACCGATAAATGACCCGTGATTGTGCAATAGGAAGCAAATCTCTGATTTTCGGGAAAACTCGGGATTTTTTGTAGAACATAAATGTTAAATTTGGTGAGGAGTCGCCGGATATCGTGTGAATGTCCAGGAACGTACGAGAAAGAGGCAATATTGAACCTATTAAAGGCTGTCTCTTTTACAACGTCAACATATGATCTACTAATACCATTGACGAAGTATAGGATAGACTTATCATGTTATGGGCCTTCGTGTCTCATGTTCTGAATTACCGACCCGACGAAAAAGCAGGCAATTTCGAGCGCACTCTACGATTTATCGTGGTCAATTTGGAAATTATGTGAAAGAGAGAAGGCAGATGAGATCGCTCCTTACTTTGTTTCATATCCCGTAAAATGAAACTGCACAGTTTAACTGTCTGACAACCATACATATTTGAGCAAGTCTTCCACTCATCCATATAACATCTGTTACCAAAGCCCACTAGAAAGCAGTGTTATACGTATATTATACATATACATATACGACTAAAGTTTTATTATTATTAACAAATTTATTGCTCAGATGAATTTATTGTCACTTGCCAAGGACTAAAATTATAAATTATATAAAATTTCGCGCCGCATTAACGTGTTAAGAGTCATGTTCACTGAAGTATGCATGTACATAGTTTTAAATGGCTCGTAATCAGTTGTTGCCGTCATTATTATTTACTCTCTGTCCACTGTCTTTTTTTTCATCCGGCGAACAGCGAAGCGCGCTGCGAGATTCATGAATTCCTTCCAGCCCCGATTCTGACAATTGGAGTGCACACATCAGGCCTGTCGTTTTCACTTACACAAGCACGGTGCGCACACACCGGCACCAATACATAGTGCCAGGGCTTCTGGCATCACAGCGTCAAGAGTATCCACGCAAGGAGCCGTTCAATCCCCACCTGTGACACCAGACTTGGATCCTTTTTTTTTTTTTTTCTTACGATGGGGAATCTTGAAAAAGACATCAGCGACCCCGGGGGGAGTCGCCGATTGTGTCAGGTTTCACTGACTAAACCCACACCGGTACTCTCTACTGCAGCGGTCGGGGAACTTTTTTAATCATTACCCCAAAATATTTTTGTGTAAGTTGATATTACCCCATGGCGAAGAGCAAAAAAAACACGAAATCGCCTCTTTTTAGCATTTTTCATATTATAGCCCCATGATAATTTTGAAAAGAAAACAATAACTAAAAATTTACTTTTTACTCACAAAAGTTTCATTTTTACCCCCAAAAATTTCATTTTTACCCCATTTGGGGTAATTTACCCCGGTTCCCCGACCGCTGCTCTACTGGGTGGTAGGAGATACCCCGGTGCTGCGCGAGCATATACCGCAGCATCTCCCACCCGCGGCGCGTGCAAAAGATATGAATTTTGTCAAATAACGAAAATAAGTTAATAAAGCTACATCAAAAGATAATTCGCGCCCTACATCGCTAGTGAACTAAAAGGAAGAACATGCATGCAGTATAGAGAGAATGAAAGTGACAGCACATCAATAAGACAGGAAGAGGAAAGAATGTTATAGGGTGAACAGTAACGACCCACACCTCGGGGTGTGCCTCAATACACACCCCGCTTATGAGTCAGTTGTGAGAAGAAGAGAAAGAATAGCGAGGGGGTATAGAGATAGAGGAAGAGATAAAGTGATAGTGTCTTCTGACGGAAGCTAATTGTAAGTGACAGAAAGGAAAGCCTCGAATGGAATACGTCAGAGGGACAACATGCAATAAATTTAGTGTTCAGGCTAGCGATGCCACGCCCAATATCTTTCTCATAGAAGAGAGGGACATGCAAATGAACAAATTAAAAAAACAATAGACTATTATTTGGGCATTTTCCTTCGCCTCCTTTGTGGAGAAAATGAATTCATACTAAATTCGGCTAGTCGGATAGACATACCACGGAACAGGGAGTACGCGAGTTCCGCTTGCATACATTCTGAACGGCGCGCGTGGCAAGCAGAGAAGCCCCCGCTTCTCTACCCACCCACCGTTTAATGTGCGTTGTCTGATTGTCTCTGCACTTAGCACCCTGTCCGGTTGGCAGAGCGTTCTCACACATACGTACATTCCTTCCTTCGCATTTTAACATTATGCATTCAGCAAATACTTACATACTCAATCCGCGGGCGGTAAGCAGGGCGGTCCCATTATCGGTCAGGTTAGAGATGAAAATTGATACGCTGGGAGCTCGTGCGTTCTGCCACACCGGCTGTGGCTTTTTGAACCGAAGGTCGGTATACTATTTCGCGTAGAGACTTTTCCGCAACCGCCTGGCCGTCCTCTTCACGCGTTGAAGAGTCGCTACAGCCTCACGCCATGCGGTCACCCGGCTGCCGCCCCGCCTCAGGACTCTTAGTCCCGATGCGGGCGACCCCCGGGCCACTTAGCATTAACGTGACGCGACAGCCGCCCGCTAGGGAGGTCGCCGCGCCCACCCCGCGATCCGCGTGTACGTATGCGGGTATCGGATGCTGCGTTGAGAATTCGGGTCGCTTTCCCGCTCCCTCTCCGCAGCCTCCTTCTTGGCCATGACGTCCTCGGAGAACGCCGCGAACGCTGTAAGAAGTACATGCTCCGAGTCCTCAGAAAGCCAACCACAGTGTGCACATACCTCCGTTGGCTCTATACCTATACGGTATAGGTAACAGCCGAAGCAGCCATGACCGTTCATGATCTGCGTCATCCTATACGTAGGCACTCCCCTACTCCCACCCATCCAGCGATCGAAAATGGGCAGAATAGCGCTCGACACTCTGCGGCCCGATTCCGTCGGGCATTCCCCGAGGGTGTCCCTCCACTCAAGGAGGGCCTCACTTCAGGAACGGCGGCGCCACGCCGCAACCTCCTCCGCTGACGGCTGACACCCATCTCCGTTTATACTACGCTTGAAGATAAACCATTTGTAATAGTAAACCGCGAGGAGATGAAGTGGCATCGTTCTCGCCAGCAGGAGGGCAGCGTCGTATGCCACCGTCTTATAGCCGCGAATTATTCGCAGTGCGACCTTGCTTTGCCCCGCTCTCAGGAGAGCAGCACTCCGTTTGTCGCTCCGCAAATCTGCCGCCCACACAGGCGCGCCGTATAGCGCGACAGAGTGTGCCACGTTGACATACAGTCGACGGACTGTATTGTTCGGCCCGCTTAGATTCGGCAGCAGCCTTCCGAGCGCAACTGCCACCGAATCCATTTTTGGGGCAATCTTCGCAAAATGATTGCTCCAGCGCCACGAGTGTTCGAGGTGAAGCCCAAGATACTTCAATCCTCGAGAAACTTTAATTAATCGTCTCTGTAAATTGACCAGAAACAGTTCGGGCGGCTGCCGGGCCCGTAGACTATGATGGTAAAACCACATAGCCTCGGTTTTCTCGGCGGCTAGTTTAAGCCCTAGTGCTTCTATCGCCGCACAGATCCTTTCACTGCCATTCTCAGCCAAGTCGGCGGCTTCGCTCCAGTCGCTTCCCCCCGCGACGACGAGAGTATCATCCGCATAGCAGATGATCTCCACACCGTCCGGGAGGGCAGTACGTAGAACTACGTCGTATGCTAAATTCCATAGCAGGGGTCCGAGAACTGACCCCTGTGGCACTCCGCGTTCTATTTTTCTTCTCTCCCAACCGTCCCGGCCCGGGTACACTATGTACCTGTCACGCAGGTAGTCGCGCACAACAGCCTTTAGGTATGCTGGAACGTTATGAAACTCCAGCGCATCTCGAATACTTTTCCAGGGAATGGAATTGAAGGCGTTGACAATATCGTGGCTTATTGCCAAAGCCACCCCACCCCTGTTAGTTACTTTTTCAGTGTACTCCCGTAATTTTAGAATTGCGTCCACCGTTGAACGACCCCCCCCCCCCCCCCCTAAAGCCAAATTGGCTGTCATGTAGATTCGGTCCAACTGACTCTAAGTGCTCGACGAGGCGAAATGCAATGATACTTTCGTAAGTCTTGCACACCTCGTTGAGCAGACAAATCGACCGGTACGCGGAGGGCGAGTCGATAGGTCTCCCTTTCTTCCGCAGCAGTACCAACTTGGCTGTTTTCCAGGCTCTGGGGAACCTTCCCTCTCCATGCAACCATTAAGTAGTCGCATGAGTGTGGGTCCAGCTGCCCCGCAAATCCCAGCGAACGCTCTGCCCGGAACTCCGTCTGGTCCGGGCGCTTTATTGCCAGTTTTGGCCGCGACAATCATCATTTCGCCGAGCGAAACTGTCAGCTCTTCACTCCAGACACCCTCCCTCTCCGCCGCGGGAGGTGTGCCTGCCTCACTATCCGAGGGGAAGAGTGTACCGACTACATGATCCAGAAACCGCCGGTCAAGTTGCTCCGTTAGCGGAGCCCCCCGAGACGTCAGTCTCTGCAATACCAATCTATACGGTCGCCCCCATGGATCATCATCCAGAGTTTGAACGAGCTCCGTCCATGCGTTCGCCTTGGCTTTGCGAATTACTTTTTGCAATTCTTTCTTGGCCCCTCGGTAAGCCAGTTTCGCGAGCTCCTCCCCTTCTCTGTCGGCGATGCGTCTTCGTCGCAATCTTCTGTATCGGCGTTGGGCATCCTCGCATGCAACGCGCAGTGTTGCAATGCCCTCGGACCACCAATACGCATTTTTTCGCGACCCGTCACGCGCACGCGGCATCGATGCATCGCATATGGATGTCATCGACTTCCTAAACTTTAGTGCTTCGGCATCGGGATCGAACTCGCCGTTTCCGTTCTCCTCCGCACTACCGAACCAGTCCACTCCGATCGCCGCTGCGATCAGAGCGTCCTTATCCATCCTGTTTTTGTTCCACCTAACGCCCAGCGCCCCCGACTCGCGGGGTGTCGCGCGGGGGGCTCTGTCGTCGATGGTTATCATGATGTAGACGTGATCGGATAGCGTTTCGATGCCCTCGAACACGTCCCATCCCCTGACTCTCTGCGCGGCAGCCGGGCTGGCGAAAGATATATCTATGTACGATGACCCCCGCATAGTCCGAAAGGTTGGAGTCCCGCCCCGATTTAGTGGGCAAAGATCGGGACCTATCGCCCACGCATCGAGACAGTCTCCGCGCGGGTTATTTCTCGCGTTTCTCCACTTAGTAGACTTCGCGTTGAAGTCACCCATTATGAGCAACCTCTCCGGTGAAAGTCTTCGAACTACCCGCTCCAACCTCTCGAGGTATTCTTCAAAGCTGGCCAGCCCACACGCGGGTGAGACGTAACACGAACAAACGATATAGTCCCCCCATGGAGCAAACACGAAGCCTTCTCCCCTCTCAACGAGCGAAAAGGCAATCGGCCTGCCCACGTTTCGGTAAACGAGGCACGCGGTGCTAGTCGCGTCACCGAACCAATGCGGATGATCCGGGACACTATATGGCTCCCATACTGCCGCCAACCCGATTCCACGTTCGGCCATAAACTGAGCCATTAGGTCCTGCGCACGGCGTCCATGCCCTATGTTAACCTGTAGGATTTTGTCCGGCATTTTTGATTTTGTATTTTAATTCGCCTCCGCGTAGGCGTCGCTGGACTCACAAGTGTCCATATCCATCTCGTCACAGATGACGAGACGGTTAGCGGGCGCCAGCAGAGCGGGTGCTGTCGCCCTCCCCGCAGGCTGCACCGCTTCCGTCGCCCGACGGGCCGCGCTCTTGCAGGCTTGACCGCCAAGCCTGTGTTCCGCCGGCAGGCCTCTGTCGGAGCAAAGAGGGCAGCGCGACGGTGCTGTGCACACCGCTACGCCGTGCCCCTCCCCGCCGCAGTTGTAGCATCTGCCGCTCCGATCAGTTTCGGAGCGGCAGCTTCCCTGCGCAGGACCCACCTCAAGGCATCGGTAGCAGCGAAGCAGCCTTTTTTCGAGGTCATTTACCCATGCCCAGGTCCAACCGACCCGGAGCTTTCCCGCTGTGGCGATCCTCCTTGCGACCACAGCTGGGCATTGCACCCAGACTGTGGCGTAGCCACCCGCCGTCGCGCGAACCGGGCCCACCCTGATTTGAGCCACCTCGCATTGCGTGGCGTTTGCAATTGCCACGGCGACATCTTCGCTACGCGTGCAGTCCATCAGACCCCCGATCCTAAGATCCGCCTGTCTGATGGGCCGCGTAATATTGATGTTTCGGCCCCGGCGACGTCTCTGATGCGCTGCGCTAACGCGTCGGCCTTCTCGCCGCCACCGACACCCTGTATCTGGATCATATATGATCCAGATGCGGTGCGCCTCGTTCCCGTGCGGGTATGTATACCCAGGGCGCTTAGGTCAATTTTACGTCTGCATTCATCAAGGAATGCAGCGTATGTTACTCCCGCGTTCTCGGCAATATTAATCACCACAGCCGCGGTACGTGGTGTGGTAATTTGCGAGGGCTTTATTACCCCTTTCCTCGCTTTATGAGTTGCATTCTGCTGCCCGTTGACTTTATGACCAATGCCCTGGGCAACCCGCCCTTGTCCCATCGCGTCCCTTGAGACGAGACCGGTCGGTTCCGGTATCTTCACCCTGCGCGGTGGTGCACTTCTTCCGGTCGCTTCCGCGTAGGATGCAGGTTGCATCCTCTGCGGGTACGGGTTTCCTCCCAGGGGAGGAAAGTCGCTTCGCACCGGTGCGCTATAATTCGTCGGCTGCTGTTGCAGCCGACCACTTACCCAGGCGTCTCGATACACACGCTGTTGTTGTTTGAAGGTGGGCTGCTGTCCTGCTGTCCAGCCACCCTCTCAGCGTGCATCCTCGCTATGCGCTCATTTTCAAGCGCATACGCCTCCGCGGCGCGAACTTTCTCCACTCTTCGCATGTGGCGCTGTTGCCACTCCAACCTCTCTGCTGCGGCAGCTGATGGCTTCTTCTTTTTCCTCTTGCTGGTCGTCTTCGCCGTCTGCGAGTCGCTGTCCGCAGCCGCACACGGGAGGCTCGCAGACGGTGCACTCGCGTTGGCATTCGCAGCCTTCTTCGCGGCACTGCTGACGCCACTAGGCGCACCGTTTACCGCACTTCCGCCTCCCGTTACAGGAGTCACTGCGGCATTGTTTTGCCCGGAAATGTATCTCTCACACATTTCCTGGAGGCGGTCGATGCGCCTCTCATTGCTATTTTGTCCTGCTACTATGTTATTTTGTCCTGCTACTATGTTATTTTGTCCTTCCACTATTTTCTTAATAGAAGCGAGAACGCCAGCCATCTCGCTGGTGGGTTTTGTTGTACCACCAGTTTTCTTCTGCCCTTCGCTGCTTTCGGGCACTCTTGTTTCTTTCGCGGGTGGAGGCGGTGGCATCTTGCACCGCTCTCTCAGCTCCGCATTTTCCAATTCCACTCTCTCGAGAGTGCTACGGAGGTTGCTCGTGGCCCTTTGGTAGCATATCAGCTGCTCCATTAGGTCCTCCACTTCGGCTGGCTGCTTCCTAAACAGAGCCTCTTCACGCTCGATCACGTTATTCGCCTCTATAACGAGAGTCGAGCGTCTAAGATCGCTGACGAATGGCCCATTTAAGCCATTCGACTTTTGGGCAATCTCGCGTATACGGTCCAAGGCCGCAGTGATGTCCACTTGTCGCTGCTGGCTGTTTTTGCCTCTCGCCTCTTCGAGGAGATCCTGCATGCTGGGAAGCTTCCCAGTATACACCCTCTTCTTTCTGTGGGTTTAGGGAGGCAGTCCCGCTGGTGTCATCGCTTGACCCTGCACTGTCCGTGGTACATACGTCGTGTATCATTGGACGTTTCCTACTCGCCAGACTCGTTGGAGTGTCCGTTTCTTCTTCCGTCGTGCGAACCACGACTTCTTCGCCAACCCTTGCGATGCCTGCCACGGTAGGTTTTGGCATGACGAAAGTCGATTCCACTGGCACCATTACTCCGGTGATGGTGTCATCGGAGGAGAGAGACTGCTCGCTTTGGTGCTGTTTGTTTCCACCCCTCTCAGCAGCCCGTTGCTCCCTGGCGTCATTCATCTTTACTTTTGGTGAGCCACCCGCACTGTTTTGGCTCAGCCAGCCCTCGCATGTGCGGCTCTCCGGCGTGAACGTGTCTCTCGACACCCCCTCGTCGGAGCCTCGGGGAACCTTCGCCGTTTTGTTTTTTCCTCGCTCGCGGGTCAGAGTATTAGTGTCTCTGCTATGCCGCTTCAATTGTTTTACATCTCCTCCTCTAGAGCTCACTTGCTCTCCTAACCTGTCTTTTATATTCTTATTTATTTCTCTTCCTGCTTCCTTCTCCACACTCCTTCCGTTCCACCAACTCTTTCACTTCTCCCCCGCACTTGTCCCTATCAGCCGCATAGGTCTGAGTTGGGAAAGATCGAGCGTGTGAGCTTCGTACTCAGCTAGAAATATAGGGACAACTCGTCGGTCAGAACACGCGAACGCGACTTCCACTAGACTTGGACCCGTGGAACCATGGGTGCTGCTGTGTATAGACAAAGGGAGCCCTATACACCGCACCTTGTTTCCATTCGTATCGCTTGTAATGTGCGCAAAGTTAAAAGGATACGAATAAAAATGAGACGAAGTATATACATATATAGGTTTTTCCTTGTCGCACCAAGGGTCAAAATCTGACATCACTGATCCCCACCTTGACATAAATAATTGAAAAAGTCATCATTGAGCAAAACACATCGTGATATCGAGAAATTATGATATGTGCATTTTTGTTAGCATGTCTAAATATCGAATTGTTCCAATATTGTTGCGAAATAAACTATGTAATGTGTAACAAACGCGAGCCGGCGCATATCAAAAGACGATAGGGCTGGCGGCCGCTGACGTCACCGTGCTTGGATTTGTACTTGCGACGGCGGCCTAAACGAGAGAACGGGGGACGGGAGAGGCGAAGTGCGTTTGTTTCTGGACGGCCACGGCCGAGAAGGATAACATTTTTAGTAGCCGAATGGAGCAGATGACGTAAATAAAGCCAAAGTTGAATTGAACACTATTTATTTTTTTGAAAATCGCCTTACAAAAGGGAACAGAGCATCGACTCGATCATTGAAAGATATCCGTATACTATTCTCAAAGTTTTCTTTTATGTTAATATTAATTAAAATCACTCATGGAGTGTCAATGTCGCATAAAAAACGGAAACAAAATTTTAATGTGAATAAGTACAATTTTCTTATCTCTCATTAAATACAGTCTTCGAAATACGTGTAGTATTTCTCGAGGAGGTGCGGTAACAGATGAAGAATAACGAATTCTTCTGTTTCCAACGCACATGAAGAATAGGGAATTCTTGTTTTCGACGTAAATGTGTGGAATAGTGTGGCTACCATCTACGTTAATTTTCACATTCGAGCCATTTACTATACAAATCGATTAATTCCACTCTTTGAAAAATTTTTGTTTTAAGTTTCAAAGCACTTGGCAGTTTTAACTTTTTATATTTACAATAACTTTCCTGAATAATAAAGATTGGCATCACTTAACGGCAAAATCTTTTTGGCCGTCAATAATAAATAATTTATTTCAGAAATCAGTCTATTTATCTCCGTACTGTAATACAATTATTATTATAATACTGCAATCCAAAAGCTAGGTGTGACACTGGAAATCAGAATATGTTGAGGTAGATCAGTGTTGTCCAACTCGCAGCATCGAAAAGCCATACAGCCCAGTGTACAGGGTCTACCACACGCAGAACGCTCGCTTGCGAGAGAACGCTAAATGGCAACAGCGCTAGACTCGATACACTAAAGATTGTCGGTAGCGCCGGCGCACTGTCCCCGGCGGTGCGTGTATCGAGTCTAGCACTGTTGCCATTTAGCGTTTTCTCGCAAGCGAGCGTTTCGCGTTAAATGGTGTACCCTGTATGTGTCGCGCAATGAAAGTGGGTTGTGTGCGAAACAAACACACTTACAATGCGACCCAAGTAAGCTAAAATGTTGGACAACTTTGAGGTAGACGGATAAATTGACAGATTCTTAGGGGAACGAACGACCCGGGGGGGGGGGGATAAACAAGAGAAGAATGAACAGCAAGATGTAAAAGGTGACGTGAAGCGTAGAAGGAACCAAGCATGAAAACATGAGTAAGACAAAAGAAGGCAGTAACTCCTGCGTCGCAACAAAGTATTGTCAAAATAATTTATTTTCAAAATGCTGACAAGAGGAAATGTTATTAATATTAGATTTTGCGTCCGTGAATAAATACTTGAGAATGACCCTATTGTGTAATAAATTTAATTTTCGAAATGGGGGATGTTACATCACATCATTCTTTTTATTTATTATATTTGTTGTAATAGTTGCAAGCATCTTTAGCCCTTTGCATTCTGAACCATTCTGGACGTTAGCCATCACATCCAAAACGCCACTTTCTCGTTAAAACGTGTATATACCAATCATCATGTTACATTTTATAGTTTTGGAACCAATTTGTGTATTATAATAATATTGGACATACATGAATTTTGTAAACAACGAGAAATATAATGTATTTCATATACTTTAATGTGCTATGAGAGGGCAATATCAACTGCAAAGAGTTAACTATTGGATCCTCTGCATTAATTTACCAAGATATATGTATAAACGAAAGAACAAACAATACCCACGTATTATAAATTCAGATTTCGAGAAAGGGGTGCCGGGTTACTTGAAGAAGGGATGGGCAGAAGAGAGAAGGGGGAGGGTAGCGAGGTTCAGGCTGGGAAGTGGGATGACGGGGGGTAGGTATTAGATAGGGGAGGAGGAGAGGCTTTGCAGGATTTGCGGGGGAGGGAAGGGAGACGTGGAAGCATTTATGGGAAGTTTGCGTGAGGGTAGGGGAGGAGGAGGGGTGGCAGGAGGCGAGGAGGTGGGTGCTGGGGGGGGGGGGGTGAGGGGCTGTTTAGGGAGATTGAGAGGAGTTGGGGGGGAGGGGTGTGAATGAGTGGGAGAGTTGAAAGTGAGAGGGGTGTGGTGTGATTGAGGAAACGGGAGTCCGCGGGGGGGGGGAGTGAGTGAGAGGGTGTGAGAGGGTGGAGTCGGAATGGTATGTGGAGGAGTGAGGGGAGGGATTGGAGAGAGTGTGGGGGAGGGGAGGAGTGGGGGGGGGGGGGGGGAGGGGCGAGCGGGGGAGCGAGGGGCAGGCGAGCGAGAGAGCGTGCGAGAGACGGGAGAGCGTGCGAGCGTGCGGGCGGCGGAGGACGAGCGAGCGTGCCAGCGTGCGAGCGGTATGGATGAGAGCGTGATGGCGGTAGTGGCGAGCGGCGTTAGCTTAAGAGTAGGTTAAGGTGTGGGTGGTGGCGTTAGGATAAGGTAGTTTAAGATTGTACATTGGTTAAGGTACTTGTAAGTTGTAATCCCATTAGGGAAACAAAATAAACTATATACATATTATATATATAAATTCAGATTTGCCTCTATATCAATTGCGCTGTTGTGTCGTTTGTGGTTCTTAATCGGTAACGTCGCGTGTGACACGGAAATGGTAAGGGGGCTACGTAGCCCCCTTGACGTGGGACAAAAATTAGCATTGCATGTTATGTCTATCCTATACTTAGTCAATGGTAATGGTTAGATAACCGGTCCTCCGCACTAATTTGCATGAAACTTTGCAGGAACATCAATTTTTGCATAAAAATAAGATCTGTAAAAGCAAAAAAGTGCGCTCTCGTCTTATTAAAAAGTTATTAAACGTTAAAGTTTAGTTATAAAACCCGCCATACCGACATCACGAACTGATGTCTGCGCATGCGCACGGACATGTTTGCAGGTAATGTACGCGTATTTGAAATGAAATAATATTGAATTGGCGAAGGCTAGGTGTAGGCTAGGCTTCCCTTTCATAATGTTTTTGCGGGCTGGGTGTAGGCTAGGCTTCCCTTTTGTAGTGCTTTTGTCGATAGAAATTATGTTATCGCACTTTTGGCAATTAAAATATAACCCAAACCTACTCTCAAAGCATTGTTTGATTGAAAACTCTTAAACATTATGAAAGGGAAGCCTAGCCTACACCCAGCCCGCAAAAACATTATGAAAGGGAAGCCTTGCCCACACCCAGCCCGCAAATAATGCAAAAAGTAAGATTTGGCTTAGCAAAAACATAAACCTAAACCCACTCTCAAACCCCTGTTTGATTGAAAACCCTTAAATATTATGAAAGGGAAGCCTAGCCTACTTCCAGCCCGCAAAAACATTATGAAAGGGAAGCCTTGCCCACACCCAGCCCGCAAATAATGCAAAAAGTAAGATTTGGCTTAGCAAAAACATAAACCTAAACCAACTCTCAAACCCCTGTTTGATTGAAAACCCTTAAATATTATGAAAGGGAAGCCTTGCCCACACCTAGCCCACCTAGCCTTCGCCAATTCAATATTATTTCATTTCGAATACGCGCACATTACCTGCAAACTTGTCCGTGCGCATGCGCAGGCGTCAAGGCGCATGCGCCGACATAAGCGCGCATGCGCAGATGTTGTTCGCGCTGCCGGTAAAGCAGGTTTTTTAACTAAACTTTAACGCTTAATAACTTTTTAATTAGACGCGAGCGGGCAATTTGGCTTTTACAGATCTTATTTTTATGCAAAAATCTGCCATTATACGAAGTTTCATGCAAATCGGAGCGGAGGACGGGATTCTTTACCTTTACCCGAACTTTTATACATGATCGAATCCCATCACTCCCAATTTTTGTATCGTGATAATTTTAAGTGCTAGCAGCACCGACGAGGTTGAAAATGTTGCGAAAAGCACTTGTTAATTGAAGAAGTAAATGCCTTCCAATACACTTGCTCTCTTACATTGATTATAGTATTCCATTTCATAGAAATGATTGGAACATGAGAAACGAAACGACCCTGTCCGTATGCAAAACTTCTTTATTTCTGTCTTTGCAATTCTAAAGTTTTTCCGTTGCTCGTACATCCGGTGATTTGACACGAATGTCGTCTCTGCGCCACGTTGCCGGCCACGCTGGGCCACGCGCCCGTCCTAAACCGACATAAACCGCGTCCACGCCGAAGAAGGACAAACCGTCCTGGCGTAAAAAGGAATCGACTCGCGCGTCAAACCGACGAGCCGCCTGGCAAACCGCCCGACGACACTGCAAATCGTGTATTAGAGTAAGAATCATCTAATTTGTAAGATATTGTAATAAGTTCACTCAATTCATTAATCGCCGCATCACAGTCAACTTGCATCGTTCATAATCATCATTGTAATATAACCATTGACTCGCCCGTATATAATTCATCCATATCTCATTAGTCCATTCTCAATTTCATAATCTCATTATATAATTAAAGTTTATAATCATCCATAGTATAATTGTAAATATTCCTTCCTACACCTTCGGCCTGTTGCCCAGTGCACGATCACCACAAAGTGGTAATATTTTAGTAGAAAGATTAACTACGGTTACAAATTCTAAACGTATTATTCAATTACTTTAATCTACCAGCTGTTCGGAGTGTGGTTATAATTATCTGACTGTTTGGTAAAAATATCAGTGGACTGTATATTATGTGAAGATGTTAAAGAAACACAATGAGCCGGATTCAGAATAAGGAGTCTGGTGATAGCTGTGGGGAAATGAGTGCACACAATTAAAAAATAATTATGTTTATTGATCTGTGCAGCAATAAATAGATCATGAGTTTAATAAATAGATCAATAATGTGTATGACTTTGATCACTTTTGGAATTGTTAAATTCGATCATGTATTGATCAGAGCTCAGCCATTAAAATAAATAAATATATGTCGTCACACACTTTCTTCTTGATCAAATGCGAGCAGCAAAATTTATCTCAAATTCACCGTGCCGGCGTTGGTGGTTGCACGTGGTCGGTGCCAGTCGTTTAGAAAGACGGGCGTAAATCGTCCTCTTCGTGCTGGCTCTGCTCTAAATGAAATCTGCACCGTTTTCTACTGTTGTCAGTGATCAGTTCTGATATGCCTCAGTACTTTGCACGTTACCTCACAATTATTGTTCACTAATTTGCTTGAGCTGCTCAATAAGATCGGCTTGTCGCACCAGTACTTTGAACAGAACGGCCGACTTCCTGTATCCGCTTTCTTCTTGCGAGAAAGAAGGAAGTGGCGTGAACATGTGATCATGTATCGATCGGTGATTTTTCACCGCATTTGGACACGCAAGAGTCGTGTCCACTCCTAATTGGCGCGTAACGAACAATAGACTGTCTCCGCGCTATTGATCGATGATCACAGTCGCTCGCGCGTGTGGTATGTTTATTATCCGCGCTTAAAGAGCTGCGGGTATGCTGCTGCCGCCCGCCATGAACTGTATCAATCCGCAACACTGACCAATTATAATTAAGGTTTTAAAGCGACCCCTCTAACAATAGGTTTCTTTAGCGCAGCAGGAAAACGCAGTACGCCACAACAACGGGATCCCGAGTTCAAATCCCGTCAAGTGTTAAAAAAATTTATGTTGTGTTACATGGCCAGATGACGTACAACGGATGGAGCAATTAAAAACATAATGTTACCAAATAGTGAACAATCCCTGCTTTCAATTTTTCTTTTTGTTTTTTAAATTCAAATATTATTCAATATTATTTAAATATTAAATACTTACATATCATTTAAATATCTATTTTATATGATTTGAATACTTATTTTATATGTTTTGAATATCTATTTAATATATTTTGAATATCTATTTTATATGTTCTGAATATCTGTTTAATATGTTTTGAATATCTATTTTATATGTTGTGAATATCTGTTTTATATGTTTTGAATATCTGTTCTATATCTTTTGAATATCTGTTCTATATTGTCCGAATATCGAGATTTAATATTTCCTGAATATTAAAAAGTGTCGCCAAAAAAATATTTTTTTAACATTCGAAAAAAATATTAAACCAATATTTTTGTGCTACTAGGGTAGTTTGTAGGTTTTTGAAGTTAATAAAGGAAAAGGGATAACCTCCTCTTTATTCATAGTGAAACTATTCACCTCATTTGACCACGCCATCGTCTAATCCTAGACAAACCCCAAAACCCTGAAGGAAAGATAAAAAGAAATAATCCGTTATATATATTTTAGGCGATTAAAGATTGAATGTCAAGTTGAGAAAAATGAGCATTCGCGACACATTTTACCCTTCGAGTTTAACCAAGGATTAAATGGCGTACAATAGTTGGCTGATCAGCTTAAAAAACTTGCGCCATTTTCTCCAGCAATTGCTTCATTCCCGTACACTTCATAAATTGTTTTCGCAGCACCTGCTGCACTGGATCCTCGGTTAAACTCGAAGAGTAAAATGTGTCGGAAATGCTCATTTTTCTCAACTTGACATTCAATCTTCAATCGCCAGAAATATATGAGGCATTCCATGCCAAATCGGACACTTTCCAACCTCACCCCCTTTGATTTTTTTTTAAATTTGATATGTTTTTAAGGTTGATCAAAAACGCGTTCATGAATTTTTTCAGATTTTTTTGACGGTCCGTTTTGGAAATATGAATTTTCTCAAAATGTGGTCTCTTTTTTTTCAGATGCTCATAACTTTGTGAAAAATGCACCAAAAAGAAAAAAAATAGAACGAGGAGTTTGCCCACGACCGGACAATTTTTAAAAGTTCTTATATCCATCCAAGCATCGTTGAGAATTTTTTCAAAAAAATCGATCGGGGCGTGTTTTGAGATAAAGAACATTTTTCATTGAAACGGAACGTACCACCTGATAGAACAGATCTGTTCGAATAAAGAAAAAAAATAGAACGAAGAGTTTGCCCACGATCGGACAATTTTTTAAAGTTGTTATATCCATCCAAGCTTCTTTGAGAATTATTTCAAAAGAATCGATCGGGGCGTGTTTTGAGATAAAAAATATTTTGTGCTTTAAATCAAAAATAAACAATAAACAATTTTTTTTTTGTTAAAATCATATTTTTTTCTTGAAAGATCATTCAAAAACACAAATTTTTTAAAAAAGAACGATCCAATTGGTGCAGTTTTCACAAAGTTATGAGCATCTGAAAAAAAAAGCCTAAATTTTAAGAAAATTCATATTTCCAAAACAGACCGTCAAAAAAATCTGAAAAAATTCATGAACGCGTTTTTGATCAACCTTAAAAACATAAAAATTTTAAAAAAATCGAAGGGGGTGAGGTCGAAAAGTGTCCGATTTGACATGGAATGCCTCATATACAGGGTGAGTCAGAATTCGAGGGAAAAAAATTGAGGGGTGGTAGAACACATGAATTCAAGCACGTTTTGTCAAATAATATATGGGTCGCAACTCAACGGATAAAAAGTTACACGGCATTTATGCACCGTCACATTTAACGCGCTGCGTCGTCGATGCCTGACCTGGTGGCGAACGTGTTAAAGAATTATTACAAGAATTGGAGCAGGATATTTCACAAAATACTTTAATAACACTAATATTATTGATTTATGAGCGGCGCGCGTAGCTGACGGTTGTTTCCTCATAAATTCGCATAGCAGTCAGCGCGTTAAATGTGACGCTGCAAAAATGCCTTGTAACTTTTTATCCGTTGAATTTCGACCGATATATTATTTGACAAAAAGTGCTTGTATTCATGTGCTCTACCACCCCTCAATTTTTTTCCCTCGAATTCTGACTCATCCTGTATATGTTTCATATTATTTATTGCACCAATGCATTGTAGATAACTTTGGACAGCTGCATGTATGAAACGCCTCTTCAGAACCTGAAAAAGAGAACTGTTATTAATACCTGCATCTGATTGATTTGATGTGAACAATGCCTGCTCTTACTTCCCTTCTTATAAAGGATGTCTGTTTTCCGTATTTTGCCGATTCCATGGCTGCAGATAAAGTGCATCAGTTGTCGAAATTGAAAGCTTCTGGAACCTGAAAAAGAGAACTGACATTAATACCTGGGTCATTCCATGTCAAATCGACCAGTGGTTGGAATCGACCAATTTTGATTTGGATGAATTTTGGTCAGAACTTTTCTTTTATGATAAAACGAAGTCTTGCCAAAGGAAAAAAATTAAAAAAATTTTTTTTGGAAGTTATGCGAACTTGAAAATGTTGCCATTTTTCGGGTTTCTGAATCTTATTTTTTGAATATCTCGAGAACTATTATAGGTACAGAAATGGGCAAAAACTTTTTTTAAAGAGCATACTTGGAACTGTAATCAAAAATTATTGTGAAAAAAATTTTTCAAAAAATCGCTGATTTGCAGAATTTTGAAAACTAAAAAATCTTAAAAATCGCTGAACCCCCATAAATTTTTGGCTCAAATTTTTTTTTAAGGTACCTCTAACTAATCTCAAAAGATGCTGAAATTTTCAAGAGGGGGTTTTTTTTCTTTCAAAAGATATGAATTTTTTTTTTCTTTGGAACATACTGAATGAAATAACGATAAATACACTTGTATCAATTCAAAAATTTATATCTTTTGAAAGAAAAAAAACCCCTTCTTGACAATTTCAGCATCTTTTGTGATTAGTTAGAGGTACCTTAGAAAAAAATTTGAGCCAAAAATAAATGGGGGTTCAGCGATTTTTAAGATTTTTTAGTTTTCAAAATTCTGCAAATCAGCGATTTTTTCGAAAATTTTTTTCACAATAATTTTTTATTACAGTTCCAAGTATGCTCTTTAAAAAAAGTTGTTTTCCATTTCTGTACCTATAATAGTTCTCGAGATATTCAAAAAATAAGATTCAGAAACTGGAAAAATGGCAACATTTTCAAGTTCGCATAACTTCCAAAAAAAAATTTTTTAATTTTTTTCCTTTGGCAGGACTTCGTTTTATGATAAAAGAAAAGTTCTGACCAAAATTCATCCAAATCAAAATTGGTCGATTCCAACCACTGGTCGATTTGACGTGGAATGACCCACCTGCATCTGATTGATTTGATGTGAACAGTTTCTGCTGTTACTTCCCGTCTTATTATGTACCATGGTGAAGGGCAGCTTATCCTCTCGTTTTTTGTTTGCGACATCAGCAATTGTATTAGCAGCCGCATGCGTTGAAATTTTGCCGGAAATTATTTTATTAATGAAATTTGCAAAATTTTGCACGGAGATTTTGATGCATGCCTGAATGAACGCGTCTTTAACAAACTGACCGTGCGCGGTACAGTTACAGAAGCTAAAATCTATATTCGTGAATAAAAATGTTTCTAATACGGTTTTTAAATCAGCCAGATAAAAAAAAATGTTCTAAATAATATTCAGTTGTGAGTTCTGCATGATTGCATGCATCTTGAAAATCGGTGCCACTGATATTGTGAGTGCAGGAAGTGCACTCACGCAATGAATTTTGATTATTAAAAAAATTTCTAATTACTAATGTAAATCTACAACTGTCCTCTTCGTTTGCTTCTAAATTTAAAATGGGTTCATACGACAAATTTTCCGGCTCGCAATTGTCTTTAAAATTATCTGAATTTAACAAAATACTTAAATCGAAGAGGACATCTCCCGTGCTTTTATTTTCACAATTCGCGTATGTTGAATGACGCGCCGAGACGTTATTGATGAGCAAAGTTTTAAATCTGTTAATAAAGTCTAACGCGGTCGGTTTTATGTTGCGGCAACCCAGTGTACGAATTGAGCCGAAAAAGTTTTCCACCGGGTCTTGATTAATATATCTGGGCAACCAATATTCAAATCCTTCTCCGTGCAGGATAACGTTAAGAGTCTGGAACTCCTGCAGAGTGCTTACCCAGTTTCGTAGAATAGCGGAACGTTTCTTCCGCTGTCTAGTCACTGGGTCTCCAAATTGCATTCGTTCCAGTTTTACTGTTGCGCTGTTCCAAAATCCGACATGCGGACTGCTTTTACTGACGGCCACAGGGTACGTAGACTCCGGTCTTACCGTGTGGCCATTGCACGAGTCGAACAAATGATTAAAAAATTCGATGTACTTGGCCGCTTCTTCGGTCTCCGCAGCAGGCATAGAAAGCGGGCCACGAACGCTATTATAATATCCTGGAAAAAAAACATATTTACATGTATAAATTGACGAATTTACTCAAAAAATCAACAAAACGCTGGATTTATTTTTTAATTGTACTACATACCTTCCACACGAGCGAGGTGTCTGATAAACCGCGCTACAGTAGAACTTAACACTTGCGCCGCATGCTTGAACCGCATCTTCTTTATCTTCTGCCTTTTGAAGTGGAAGTCTGTCAGCTTCCTCATAACGCAATACATCAGTTTCTCCTGGTCGATCTGGTACGCCAGCTCGATGGTCCTCCACGATAGATGTTCCTTGGCATCCTCGGTGGCGTTAACGACCTCCAAATCTTTGGCGAGTAAACTGTTGCGGATTTCTTTGATGAGATGCGGCGGGTCGCAACAATTGGTCCCCCGTCGGTGTAGATTATGTTTCCTGCAAAAATTCTGATTAAACCTGTTTCGCAAAATACTCGTGTTCTGAGTGCAAGTTAATCCCTTCTAGGTAACTGCTCGTTTACCCTTTCTACCTAACTGTTCGTTAGTCCCCGCGATGCAATTAATAATTAACCTCCTGCACCTAGCTGTAAACCAGTTCCGAGTGATTCCGTATACATACAGTAATCCCTTCTATTAAACCGCAAATTGTAAAATCCAAGTCCAAAACACTACAAACGCGCTTTATCATTATCCCGGTAGAGATTACGGTTGTATTAATGACTGACCTAAAAGTTGGTTGTCCACCGGTGCCTGGCGTGCTGTTTTTGACACGAGTTCGATTATAGCTTTTACGTTTGACGATCCTTGATCGCAAACGTACGCTACTATTTTTAGTCCGCAACTCGCGACGGCCCCCATAACTTCTTTGATTAACATAAGTAGTTAAATCCAAAGAAGTTGTCTGGCTGTCAGAAAAGTAAAACGCGAATGGAAGTTTCCACCCGGTTTTAATTCTCCGCAGCATAAACACGAGGGTAACGTCTGCGAGTTTGGACGCCGAACTCTGCCAGGATCCTCGAAGCCCATAATCCTTTCGAGGGAGTGGCTCCAATCAATGTGGGCTCTGATAGAAATCTCGTCGTACATCAAGCAGTACACCTTTTCCACTCTCCTCATCCTCCGGGCTTTTTCCTGCAAATGGTTCATTAAATTATTATTACGTCCAGGGTGCAAGATCATGGAACGCAACAATTTTCTTAAGATTGTTCCGCTCGGCAAATTAAATATGGATTCCAGGTGCGCATATACTCTCCTGGATTGCTTGTACAGTGACAAACAAAGGATTTGCTGCAAAATTCGATGACCGCAATTGCATTTCAATAAATGCTTGCTGATTCGGCGACAAGCGTGCAGCCAGCGACTGCAGACAGTTTGTGGAATAAAATTTCTTGGCCGGCCTCAGCCTCTTCCTCACGGTCAGTAACTTTTTATTACTGCAGGTCTGGCTGTGGAACAACAATCGGGCTGCCCGATACAGCCTGGCCTTTTCAGGTGTTCAATTTGCTGCGTTTGTTCCTGCAGTTAATAAACGCAGCTGCCTCTTAGTGTTGCTCCGTGTTGACTTGCCAGACCTGGGGGTCTCCACACTTCCTACTGCCTGATTGTGCAAAAAGGAAACTTTTTCGTATATTGTATAAAAATATGAGGGTATTACATATAACGCATTGGGTTGAGGGTATATGCAAAGTATGAGGGTGCTGTATATGTCACACATACCTTTACTTCCATTTCGGGAGTGCATACAGAAGTATGCAAGTTTCAATTATCTGATTATGCAAATCAATATATATTACATTTTGGATTAATATATAAGATTCTTATAGAAGTATTGTAGCATTGGATGAAAGTGACATGTGCTTGTTTCCTCTGGAGATATGCTGACAGCTTCTGGTAAATGTAATGTTGGCACAACATTGCATTTTAGCCTCCTTTGTGCATGTTTCACGATGTAGTCTTCTTCCTTAAAATGTCGGTAGCAAACATTCCTCTTCTTTAGATCATTGTTTTGAGATTGCTGAAGAGTGTTTCTGAGATGGTTTTTCGGAAAGAAGGCACTCGGTTTGTTTAACTTATTTATTAAAGTCTATTGCACAAAAATCGTGGTAAAATATAAATTTGGTTATAGCAAGCAAGCAAATAACAATGGTATGCGCGATAATTAGCTTAAATGTGTTGAGAGGTACGACACGAGACGAATATAACGACGATTGAGAATATCGATGTAGAGAGAACGACGATTTGAGACTAACAGAGACTAATGGAGTTGGGAAGAGTTCGGTGGGCGAGAGGGGAGGTATAGGGACGTAGGACGACGGCGTAAGGCGATGCAGACGCATGGCGGTACTTGACGCCTTAAGATAAGGAGGTGATGACAGCGAGAGGTAGGGTAGTTCTTTATTATGCGCACTGAATAGAACCGTAGAGTTCTGGCGAGTTAAACATTTGACTTACACGTGGACCTTATCGACTTGCGCGTATTATGCCTAGCGTTGAACAATCATTGCTACTCAGACCCCTGATTTTTTCCGAATACACTGCAGCCTTACATAATTTGAGTCTGGCAGGGTCCTTCGGAAAAAAGTGCACTGGCACCTTATCCCTCGTTGAACGGCATCCAAGCACGCAGCACTCGCTAAAACTCTTGGCTCGCACCACACACTTCAAAAATGCACAAAAACGCAGAATTTTCCACTAATACGCACTAAATTTCCAGTTGCCTCTCACACTTGCAACAAGAATGTGAAACAATCAGAAACAATCGGCAGGCGATTATTCCTCATCACCTTTTTCGTATCAAATCTGTCATGGCTCCCGCAAAAATTCAGCCAACCCAATCGAGCTACTACTGCGACATCTGAGCCCACACAGAGTCCTGGAGGTACTACAGACTTACCATGTTTTAGAGGGGGAGTGGACAGGCCCTGCTCCAGACCAAGACTCTGTATCTAACAACAACATGTCTTCTTATGTCTAACAACGCTCTTCTAATCTATTGATTAAATAGTGTTCGTTGACATTGTTACGTCGCGGCCAGAATTAAAGAATGAAACGGCTCTCTTTGGCCGATCTGGGCAAGGAAGACAGACCGCGGCAACAATGTGTACGATTCCGACCTCGATCGGGCGTCGTACGAACGTCTGTTTTAGTCAATCGCGGTACCGCGAATTTACAGGGACCAGACGTTAGGTAATTAGTGAGCAAGATGGAGATGGAAACTAAGGAAAAATAAAAGGGGGTGGAGATGCAGGGAAAGCGAAAGGGGTTTTCACCGGATTAATACTTGTGCAGGGAATACGTAGTACAGGTACTTACCAATCTGTAGTGGGAAAGGTGTAGGCGTTTAAAGTCTACTGGTGATCGCCATGGCTGGAGTGGACCTCGGTCAGGTAATACACACGCGTAAGCAAGGGAAGGAGATTCGAGTAATGATGTGCAAGCGTTTAAATATGTATATGTATGTATTTGAACTGGTAGTGTGTTGTACTGAGGTGAGTTCACAAATGTCTTTGAGGAGTTAAAATGAGTAAGAACAGAGATCTCGGTCGAGAAGAGCAAAAGGGATTTTTGGAAGTTAATCGAACGCTGCTAAAAACGGAGTGACGGGAAATTGAGCGAGCGGAAAAACGGTGACTCCACACCCCCAGACCCAGGGGCCTCGCGGGGCGTTACTCTTGGGCCCTTGTGGGTGGGTCCTGGGTGTTAATTGGTTGGTTGCAGTTTCTCGCTCTATTTCCCGGAATTGAGGAGTCGCTTGGCGAGCTGTCACCTCGCGCCTTTCGGGATGGTTGAGACTAAACAGTTCGCGCGTCTGTTTGTCGTCGCCATAAATTAGGTCCTTGACTACGTGCTCGCGCTTGGTTTCGATTGTTAAGGGTTCTAGGAAAAGAACGTTTCCCACGTGTCCGGGTGGAGGCATGGCTAGAGTGAAAGGTTATAAAAAAAAGGTGAAGTCTGATGACGTAACAACATCTTCACCCATCTTCACGGCCGTAACAATATGTAAGGCACATCCGTGTTTGAAAGTGTCAACGATGCCTTTGATCAATTTTAAGATTACAAAAATGGCTAGTATGCCAGCGCTTGCTAATCCAACGATGGTAAAGGTGGACCACATTCCTCACCGGGCGTTTTCTGTAATTTTCTGCAATGTTCCTTCGTCGAGAAAATGTGACGGAGTGATGCCCTGAGTATTCTTTTGTTGTCCTGTTGCTCCAAATGCCATAGTGTTTAGTACCGCCGGTCGGTCAGCTGCAAACATTACATGTTCTTGTAGTCGGTTCAAGTCCTTTTTGGTATATAATCTTTATTTTGTTTTCCTTGCGGAATTACAACTTCTTCCATCTCCACTTCGCTTTTTCATTTTACATAACTCTCATCCTACTTACGCCTACATTACCGCTCCTTAACCCTCCGTATGCCAGGGCGGAGTCACTTTGACTCGCAATGCGAGAACGGTAACGCATACACTCTCATGGCTGACGGCGATCGCCGAAAGACATGAGAGGGTGCGTTATCGCTTTCGCGCGGCGACGACGTCCGGTTTAACGCTGCCCCACCACATTCTGAAACATGCGGTGTAGTACGGAAAACAAATTCAGTTCGCCACAGATCTGTGAACAGTGCGCACCTTTGGGCTACAGGGTCAACGGGAAGAATAATTCTAAAAAATTCCACTGTACAAGGGTAACAACGTACGCGATATTCAGTTTGTCGTGGGAGTAACAACCGTTACTCAACAACCTGTCATAAATGTACGAGATATGTGTGTGGTAACTATTCTGTACAAACTCGTACAATTACGTGAACGGTTGCACGAATGAAGATAAAAATGAATTGTAAAAAAAAATCAAAAATAATAAAATTATATTTTTTGAACATAGGCTTATTACTCAATATGTATGTTTGTAGCCAATGTGAGAAAACCCGCACGCGGAAAGTTTTGGGCAGCGGTGCATTAGGGATTATCTGCCTCCCCTGTCCGAAGGAGAGATGTTGCTATGCAAAGGGTTTCCAGATAGCGACAGGACAAAAGACGAATGAGAAAACGGTGACGCTGCCGACACAGGGCATCACGCAGGCGGGCATTCTTGAGCGAGCATTGCGAGCGAGCAGTTATAATTGATTGTGTTACGAGTCCAGAATAAAATATACTTCATCGCATTTCCAAGTATATTCCAAGTGCCTACTCTGATTCGGCCGATTTCTAACACCAGAAACCCGAAACTCCGCGAAAGTCTGCTGTTCAAACTCCTTTGAACTATCCGACAATGTAGATTACCCAGTAGTAGTGTATCCGTGAGACTTTCGAGCTCGAGCAAGCGTTTGATGAGTCACATATCGGTGCGGAGCTCGAGCGACTTGTATGTTTCAGTGAAAATCTGTGTGACGAGTCAAAATGACTCCGTCCTGGTCGTCGACGTGCGGCCGTCCGAGGGTTAATGGGCATCCTAACACTGTTGTATGTATTACTGTATGTCAAACGTCATGCTTTCCCAGGTACAATTTTGGCGGATTCTGTGGTATGTTTTGGTGACCCCTTTGTGTCCTGCTGCAGCCGACGCATGATTTTCCTGGATTATAGGGGGGGCCTTTGTTCGATTGGCGGTACCTATACGATTCCATGACATACCGTAACCGTGGCACGCATTTCCATTAACCTTCTGTGTAAAGCCGTCAATTTCATATCCCAAGTGACGCTTGATATTTCCGACGACTTTGCAATGCTGATATTTTTGTAGGCCGAGTTTTAACCCCTTGCACTATTTTCACGAGTCTGACTCGTGATGAAAATTTTAGGCGAAACTTGAATATCACGAGTCTGGTTCGTTGTTCAATTTCACGTCAAACGTGAATATCACGAGTCTGGCTCGTAATCGACATTTCGGGCCAAACATGAATGTCACGAGCCGTACTCCTGGTCTTAGTCTCTGGCCAAACAGGAACGCCTGAATGAGCTCTTATCTCTTCTTTTCCCTTCTTCCCTTTTCTTTATATGAATGGGTATTTTATATCTGGTACCCCAATGCAGTTTACGTGCTATTTAGGATACATACAGTCGGATTCCAGATAACATTTGAAACCTAAGTAAACATATACATTCAGCGAGACCAAGAAAGCTTCGGTCGTTCTTCAGTTCTTACTATTCCGGTAGACGATGTGCACACGTTTCGTAGTCTTCTTCACAAGAAGTAATATTCTTGATTATTTTTAATTTCGTCAAACCTTCCAACACGTATAAAAAAAGAAGCACAGTTACTAAAAAAGCAAGTAGTTCGCGCGGAAGTAAGAATAGTGGAAAGGCTTCCAATGATTCAAGTACACCTATCCCCCGATTTACACGAAAGATAGGTTCCAGAGAAAACCGTGTAAATCGAAATCGGTGATTTTTATTCGTAAAACCGTGTAAATCGAAAATAAACTAAATGTGCATTGTTTGGTAAAGTTCTAATGTGGACTGTATTTTGTTTAAGGTGTTTATGAATTATACCGAGCCGGATTTCGAATAAGGAGTCTGGTGACAGTTGTGGGGAAATGAATGCACACAATAAAAATAAATATGAATATATTGATCAGATCTTGGTTAATAAATAGATCATGAGTTTAATAAATAGATCTGCGTAGTGTGTGACTTTGATCACTTGTGGAATTATAAAAATTCGATCATGTATTGATCAGGGCTCTCCCATTTAAATAAATAAATATATTGTGTCACACACTTTCTTTGTGATCATTGCGAGCAGTAATCTTGTCTTAGTTTACCGTGCCGGCGTTGATGGTTGCACGTGGCCGTTGCCAGTCGGTTTGAGAGACGGGCGTAAATCGTCCTCCTCGTTCTGGCTCTGCTCTGAAGTTGATCTGGACGTTATGCCTGTAGCCTGGCTGATTGTTCAGTTCTGATCTGATCCTTTTTATTCTGTTGTTGCCTCACAGAAGATCACTTTTTCCTTGAACTCGTCACAGATATCTCCTTGTCGCACAAGTACTTTGAACAGAATGGCCGACTTCCTGTACCGGCTTTCTTCTCGCGAGGAAGAAGGAAGTTGCACGAACATGTGATCCTGTATCGATTGGTGATTTGTCACCGCATTTGGACACGCAGGAGTCGTGTCCACTCCCGATTGGCGCGTAACGAACAATAGACAGTCGGCGCGCTATTGATCGATGATCACAGCCGCTCGCGCGTGTGGTATGTTTATGATCCGCGCTTAAAGAGCTGCGGGTATGCTGCTGCCGCCCGCCATGAACTAGATCAATTCGCAACATGCATAATTCAGTTATTTATTTCAAAGTAAAATAAAACTAAATACATCTTAAAAAACATAAAAATAATAATAGTGTATATAATACATTTTACGTGTAGAAACAAGAAATATAAATTAAAAAATTGAACCAAAAATTTCATTATGTACTGCTATCACTTTCATAGACTCTTCGTTTTTTCTTTCTGTTTACTATGATGTCACTTTCATCACTCGCTAGTATTTGGTGCAATTCACTTTCGTTGTTAGATGAATAAGAAGCAATTTCAGATCGCTGAACCTTGGTAATGAAATCCGTAATTAACAATTGTGTTTGGTTTTTGGTCAAATCCTTATAGACCTCCTCATATTGAGTTAAGCATTTATTAATTTTAATATTTCGCTGAAATAGGAGAGCTCGTTCAACATTTGGGTCATTTTGTACAAAATGATTACCCAATTTTCGCCCTAATCCAAGTCCTTCACGGACAACTTTTTTTTTTCACATTTTGCTGTGAACGCTTCTTTATGAAGTTTTTATTCGTTCATATTTTATAAACCGTGTAAAAGTGAAATCGTGTAAATCGAGTACCGTGTAAATCGGGGGATAGGTGTAGTTAATCAATTAATATTGACAGAGTTATAAACAGTGATGCAAACTCTAGTGACAGCAGTGTGATTATGCCAGTTTTGAATCGCGCAAGAAGGTCAATTATATATGACAGTAGTGAAGAGGAAAATGCCAGACATGAAGTGAATGTTGAATGGGATTGGAAGGAAACCAATAACAGACCGATAATTTGGAAGTATTCCGAGTCTCGTGGTGTAAAAGACTATGTTTTATATCAGTTAGGCGCAAATCACGGATTGCTAGATTAATTTTTTATTGTGTCCGACGAAAATTTGTGGGACATATTAGTTACCCAAACAAATCTTTACGCGCAACAAATTATGAACGATGAAAGAAGAAGAAAACTGGATGATGGTTGGTTTCCAGTTACTCAGAATGAAACGATGGCCTATTATGTGCTCTGTATTTTGATGACTCAAGTCAAAAAACCGAACATACAAATGTATTGGACGAAACGAGAAGTGGTAGAAACACCTATATTTGGGAAAGTAATGCCGCTCAAAAGATTTTCACAAATATCACGATGTTTGCAATTCTCGAATAATGTAATGCATTGCAATAACGACCGTCTTGAAAAGATAAGACCAATCATTAATTACTGGAACGAAAAATTGAATAAGATTTACACACCAGATGTAAATATTAGCATTGATGAATCATTAATGCGATATAAAGGTCGCTTGATATAGATGAAACAATTTAACCCATCCAAACGAGCCAGGTTTGGATTGAAAATATATAAACTATGTGAAGCAAAAACTGGATTCTGCAGCAAGTTTAAAATATATACTGGCCAAGATAGAACTGACATAACTGATAGTGCATCAGAAAATGTTGTAATGGAATTGGCAGAATCGGTAGTAAATAAAGGATACACATTGTGCATTGACAATTGGTATTCCTCACCCGCTCTCTTTCTAAGATTGCACAAACAAAAGACGAATGTTATCGGCACCGTACGAAAGAACAGGAAAAATATGCCAAAGGATCTTCCAATCAAGAAGTTAAAACCCGGAGAGCATGTACACAGAACGTGCAATGGATTGTTAGCTTTAAGATGGAAGGATAAACGCGATGTCTATATGTTGACAACCAAACATGCATCCGTGGAATTGACGGAAGTGACAGACAAACAAGATAGGACGAAACTGAAGCCCAAGTGCGTAATTGATTACAACGAGGAAGGAGGGAAGTGTGGGAGAGGAGAGGAGGTTGAAACAGGGAAAGCAGAAAAAAAGGATAAGAAGTCACAAAGGGAGGACGAGGCAGAGAAAGGAAGAGATGGACTGGAGAAGAAAGAGGAAGCGGAAGGGGCTGAGAAGGTGAAGGAAAAGTATGGAGAAATGGCAGAGACGATTTTGAGGTTTGTGTGGACGAGGATGGACAGGGAGATAGGCAGGGAGATAGAGCGGATGAGGAAAACTGTTTTTGAGAGGGTGAGGAAGTGGATGATGGAGATAATGAAAGAGGTAGGAAGAAATGAGCGGGAGGTCGAGGAGTTCAGAGAAATACTGGAGAGAGAGAGGATGGAGGAGAGGTTAAGGAGAATTGAAGGGAGAACGAGGAAGCTGGAGTCAGAGGAGAAGAAAGGAGAAGGGAGAATGGAGGAGAGGACAGAGCGAGGCGAAGAAGGAACAGGGAAGCTGGAGACAGATGAGAGGAAAGGAGAAGGGAGGATGGAGGAGAGGACAGAGAGAGGCGAAGGAAGAAAAGGGAAGCTGGTGACAGAGGGGAAGAAATGAGAAGGGAGGATGGAGGAGTGGGCAGAGCGAGGCGAAGAAGGAACAGGGAAGCTGGAGACAGAGGAGAGGAAAGGAGAAGGGAGGATGGAGGAGAGGACAGAGAGAGGCGAAGGAAGAAAAGGGAAGCTGGTGACAGAGGGGAAGAAATGAGAAGGGAGGATGGAGGAGTGGGCAGAGCGAGGCGAAGAAGGAACAGGGAAGCTGGAGACAGAGGAGAGGAAAGGAGAAGGGAGGATGGAGGAGAGGACAGAGAGAGGCGAAGGAAGAAAAGGGAAGCTGGTGACAGAGGGGAAGAAATGAGAAGGGAGGATGGAGGAGTGGGCAGAGCGAGGTGAACAAAGAAAAGGGAAGCTGGAGACAGAGGAGAAGAAAGGAGAAGGGGGGGGGGAGAAGGGGACAGAGCGAGGTGAAGAAAGAAAAGGAAAGCTGGAGAAAGGGGAGAGGATTGGAGAGTAGAGGTTGGAAGAAGAGAGATGACCGAGAGGTTGAGGAAGATAGAAATCTGGAAGGAGCATGTTGCGTAGCATACCTCAAAGTCGTGCACGACATAGAACATAGGCCAGATGTAATAAATTGTATCGCGTAGCAATAAACAAACGTCAATAGATCACGTGCGTTACTCGTGCATCTCAAGTGGGTTCTAGTGCGTCTTTTGTTACAGCGATCGTAAACGCTCGACACGGCGACGCTGCGACGCACGTGCGCCCTTTCTCTGTCGCGGTACTTTTCCCATTTTTTCTGACGAATTTTCCAGAGAAGGGATGAGTGCCGAATCGGCCCATCGTCGTCAAGACGGTCACGGGCATGTCATTCTATAAGCTACTAGCGAACAGTCTACTTCTATTAGACCAACAGTTTGTAATAGATTCACGTTCAATAAACCATTTTGAAATCATATCAAAATATAGAAAACGAAACCAGTAATTGACCTTCATCCGAAACTTTTGATTACATACGAAACAGAGCAGAAGAGAGAGAAGGAAGAAGGAGGAATATGATTGTGAAGGGGCTGAGGAGAGGAGCAGAGAAAAGGACGGAGAAGATACGGGAGTTGATGGGAGAATTGGTGGAAGGGGAGGTGGAGGAAATCAGGGAACTGGGAAGGAGAGGAAGGGAATGGGGAAACGAAAGGGGAATGGTGGTAGTAAAGATGAAAAGTGTGGCGGGAAAGGAAGAAGTGATGGCAAGGAGATGGAAAGTGAGGGGGAGAGGAGTAAGGATAGAGGAGGATCGTACATGGGAAGAAAGGAGGATGAGGTGGAGGGTAGTGGAAAAGGCATGGGAGGAAAGGAGGTGGGGGAAGAGGGTGTGGATGGGAGATGGAAGGATCAAGATAGAGGGGACATGGTGGAGGTGGGAGGAAGAGAAGAGGGAGTGGCGGGAGGGGGAGGGGAGTGTTGGGGGGGAGGTGAGAGAAGAGCGGTGTGGGCCGGGGGAGAGAGGGGTTTAGGGGACGGGGTGAGAGAAGGGGGCGAATGGCGAAGAGGAAGGAAGCAAAGGAAGAAAGGCAGACAGAGGGGATGCGGTAGTCCAAGGAGAGCCTGAGGAGAGGGGGACGGCGTTGGAGAGGATTGTTGTTATTTATTGTTGTTGGTGCTTTTATTGTAAAGGTGTATAAGTTGCAAACCTGAAAGGGACGCAAATAAAGATGGGTCATTCCATGTCAAATCGACCAGTGGTTGGAATCGACCAATTTTGATTTGGATGAATTTTGGTCAGAACTTTTCTTTTATCACAAAACGAAGTCCTGTCAAAGGAAAAAAATTAAAAAAATTTTTTTTGGAAGTTATGCGAACTTGAAAATGTTGCCATTTTTCGGGTTTCTGAATCTTATTTTTTGAATATCTCGAGAACTATTATAGGTACAGAAATGGGCAAAAACTTTTTTTAAAGAGCATACTTGGAACTGTAATAAAAAATTACTGTGAAAAAAATTTTTGAAAAAATCGCTGATTTGCAGAATTTTGAAAACTAAAAAATCTTAAAAATCGCTGAACCCCCATTTATTTTTGGCTCAAATTTTTTTCTAAGGTACCTCTAACTAATCTCAAAAGATGCTGAAATTTTCAAGAGGGGGTTTTTTTTCTTTCAAAAGATATGAATTTTTGAATTCTGAAGAAAAAATTTTTTTTTTCTTTGGCACATACTGAATGAAATAACGATAAATACAATTTTGATTTGGATGAATTTTGGTCAGAACTTTTCTTTTATCATAAAACGAAGTTGTGCGAAAGGAGAAAAATTAAAAAAAATTTTTTTGGAAGTTATGCGAACTTGAAAATGTTGCGATTTTTCCAGTTTCTTAATCTTATTGTTTAAATATCTCGAGAACTATTATAGTTACAGAAATGGGCCACAATTTTTTTTAAAGAGCATACTTGGAACTGTAGTAAAAAATTATTGTGAACAAAATTTTCGAAAAAATCGCTGATTTGCACAATTTTGAAAACTGAAAAATCTGAAAAATCGTTGAACCCCCATTTATTTTTGGCTCAAATTTTTTTGTAGGGTACCTCTATCTAATCTCAAAAGATGCTGAAATTTTCAAGAGGGGGTTTTTTTTCTTTCAAAAGATATGAATTTTTGAATTCTGAAAAGAAATTTTTTTTTTCTTTGGCACATACTGAATGAAATAAGGATAAATACAATTTTGATTTGGATGAATTTTGGTCAGAACTTTTCTTTTATCATAAAACGAAGTCCTGCCAAAAGAAAAAAATTAAAAAAATTTTTTTTGGAAGTTATGCGAACTTGAAAATGTTGCCATTTTTCCAGTTTCTTAATCTTATTTTTTAAATACTTCGAGAACTATTATAGTTACTGAAATGGGCCACAATTTCTTTTAAAGAGCAAACTTGGAACTGTAATAAAAAATTATTATAAAAAAATTTTTCGAAAAATTGCTGATTTGCAGAATTTTGAAAACAAAAAAATCTTAAAAATCGTTGAACCCCCATTTATTTTTGGCTCAAATTTTTTTCTAAGGTACCTTTAACTAATCTCAAAAGATGCTGAAATTTTCAAGAGGGGGTTTTTTTTCTTTCAAAAGATATGAATTTTTTTTTCTTTGGAACATACTGAATGAAATAACGATAAATACACTTGTATCAATTCAAAAATTTATATCTTTTGAAAGAAAAAAAACCCCTTCTTGACAATTTCAGCATCTTTTGAGATTAGTTAGAGGTACCTTAGAAAAAAATTTGAGCCAAAAATAAATGGGGGTTCAGCGATTTTTAAGATTTTTTAGTTTTCAAAATTCTGCAAATCAGCGATTTTTTCGAAAATTTTTTTCACAATAATTTTTTATTACAGTTCCAAGTATGCTCTTTAAAAAAAGTTGTTTTCCATTTCTGTACCTATAATAGTTCTCGAGATATTCAAAAAATAAGATTCAGAAACTGGAAAAATGGCAACATTTTCAAGTTCGCATAACTTCCAAAAAAAAATTTTTTAATTTTTTTCCTTTGGCAGGACTTCGTTTTATGATAAAAGAAAAGTTCTGACCAAAATTCATCCAAATCAAAATTGGTCGATTCCAACCACTGGTCGATTTGACGTGGAATGACCCAGATACAATAAAAAAATTTGGAATCAATCGAAGGGGAAACATCAGACATTTTGTCTAATCACTTATTTCGAGTTATAACAGACAACAATTTGAATAAGAAAATTTTGGCGCTCTCGGCTGATAACACAAATACTAATTTTGGAGGACGCACCCGTAAAGGTGTCAATAATGTGCACACAAAATTACAAGATCTTCTGAAACGAAATATTTTGGGAATTGGTTGTCATGCTCACATTATATCAAATGCCATCAATACAGCATCAAGTTCAATGTCAATAGATGTGGAAGTAATTATTACAAATATATGAGGCGTTCCATGCCAAACCGGACACTTTCGGACCTCGCCCCCTTCGATTTTTTTTTAAATTTTATATGTTTTTAAGGTTGATCAAAAACGCGTTCATGCATTTTTTCAGATTTTTTTGAGTGTCCGTTTTGGAAATATGAATTTTCTTAAAATTTGGGCTCATTTTTTTCAAATGCTCATAACTTTGCGAAATATGGACCAATTTGATCGTTCTTTTTTTCAAAATTTGTGTTTTTGAATGCTCTTTCAAGAAAAAAATATAATTTTTTTCGACATAATTTTTTTCTTTGTCTAATTTTTATTTCAAGGACAAAATATTTTCTATCTTGAAACACGTCACCTTCGATTTTTTTGAAAAAATTCTCAAATAAACTTTGATGCATGTAAGAACTATAAAAAAATTTCCATCGTGGGGAAACTCTTCGTTCTATCTTTTTTCTTTTTTTTGAAAATATCCATTCTCTCAAATCGTTTGTTCCGTTTCAATGAAAAATGTTTTTTTTCGAGATGTATGCCCCGTCCGATTTTTTTGAAAAAATTCTCAAAAATACTTGGATGGATATAAGAACTTTTAAAATTTGTCCGATCGTGGGGAAACGTTTTGTTCTATTTTTTTTCATTATTCGAAACTATCTATTCTGTCACGGATTCTGTTCGTTTTGGTGGTTAAATTGAAATGGAACATACGATTTGTCAGAATAGATATTTTCGAATAAAGAAAAAAAATATAACGGAGAGTTTCCCCAAGATGGGAAATTTTTTTTAGTTCTTACATGCATCAAAGTTTATTTGAGAATTTTTTCAAGAAAATCGAAGGGGACATGTTTTGAGATAAAAAACATTTTCCGTTGTAACGGAACATACGATTTGTTAGAATAGATATCTCTATATATATAAATGTCAAATGTCCGGAAATTCGGTTAGACCACTTCCCGATGGGCTAGCGACTTAATTTTTTTTTTATCAGCGAGATCTTGCTTTCAAACTAACCGAACCGATCCAAAAAGTTCCAAAAGTTTACTCCTAATTAGTTTAAACATCGTCGGAACGGCAAAATTTAATTACCGGATGTTCGAGATTTGGTACTTCCACAAGTGCTAGCGACTTGAAATTTTGTCCCCTACTAGCTCTTCTCTCCAAACAAAACGGAAAATTCGAAAAAGTTGAAAAAGTTGACTCCTTCGTTGTTAAACAAACAATTAACGAAAGTAGCCAAAAAGATCTCCCACTTCCCGACATGCTAGAGATTTCGTTCTTACGGCATTCTTTTCGACTTGCTCCCGACACACCAAGATAATTATGAAACATTGTTAAAGTTTATTGCTAATTGTTTAAACAATTATTTTTTTTACATTTTGCAGCGTCGGCGATTTAAATTTGATCTCTATTCATAGTCTTTTCACTAATGAATCCAAAACCGTTTTTAGAAGTTGGAAAAGTTGACTCCTTCATTGTTTAAACAATTAACGAAAATAGCAAAAAAGATCTCCCACTTCCCGACATGCTAGAGATTTCGTTCTTACGGCATTTTTTTGGACTTGCTCCCGACATACCAAAATAATTATGAAATGTTGTAAAAGTTTATTGCTAATTGTTTAAACAATTATCTTTTTTACATTTTGCAACGTCGGCGATTTAAATTTGATCTCTATTCATAGTCTTTTCACTAATGTATCCAAAACCGTTTTTGGATGTTGGAAAAGTTGACTCCTTCATTGTTAAAAAAATCAACAAAAATACCCAAATTGATCGCCCACTTGCCAATATTGTAAAGAGACGCGAGCGGCCGGCGGCAAAAACAAGAGAGCGCAGCGCATGGCGCGCTCGCAGACGCTCCGGGCGCGATGCGCGGCGTCACAATGGGCGCCGCGGGCATAGGGGAGGACCCGGAGATTTTTAGCTGGTTCCATTTTACCCGAAAATTCTGCTGAGGAACCCAAATTTCTCCAACTGTATTTTGTCGGAGACAATGCAGTCGAAGCCAATTTGAGGTGCAAAAACTTTCCCACTTTGGATTTAAATATTGTTACGGAGTTGCAAGAAATGTTGCATTCTGAAAATAAGTATATTAGAAGTTTTAAAACCACGTTGGAAAATGAAATTCATAATTCGGATAATAATTTCAAAGTTGTCATTCCTGCAGATAATAGGCCACCTAATACGCACAGAGGTTGTTTGAATGTGCCCGTTCACGATGAAGTGGCTGTTGTGATAGTAGGACAAGAATTTGAAAAACGTGACATTATTTTACATGCGATTTGTGAATTTCAAACATCCAGAATAATCCGATCCATACTTCGACCAGATAGTTACCGTGCATTAGTATGTTGATCTGTTTGGAATAGTAAAATAATAATCGCGATTTGTGAAACTTAAACATCCAGAATAATCCGATCCATACTGTAACCAAGTAGTTGCGTTAGTATGTTGATCTGTCTGGAATAGTAAAATAATAATCGCGATTTGTGAAATTTAAATATCCAGAATAATCCGATCCATACTTAAATCAAGTAGTTGCATTAGTATGTCGATCTGTCTGAAGGAGTAAAATAATAATCGCGATTTGTGAAATTTAAATATCCAGAATAATCCGATCCATACTTAAATCAAGTAGTTGCATTAGTATGTCGATCTGTCTGGAATAGTAAAATAATAATCGCGATTTGTGAAACTTAAACATCAAGAATAATCCGATCCATACTGCAATCAAGTAGTTGCATTAGTATGTTGATCTGTCTGGAATAGTAAAATAATAATCGCGATTTGTGAAATTTAAATATCCAGAATAATTCGATCCATACTTAAATCAAGTAGTTGCATTATTATGTCGATCTGTCTGAAGGAGTAAAATAATAATCGCGATTTGTGAAACTTAAACATCCAGAATAATCCGATCCATAATTAAATCAAGTAGTTGCATTAGTATGTCGATCTGTCTGGAATAGTAAAATAATAATCGCGATTTGTGAAACTTAAACATCCAGAATAATCCGATCCATACTGCAATCAAGTAGTTGCATTAGTATGTCGATTTGTCTGAAGGAGTAAAATAATAATCGCGATTTGTGAAATTTAAATATCCAGAATAATCCGATCCATACTTCAATTCGGTAATTGGATTAGTATTGTCATGGATATGTAGCCTACTGGGGAAATCACCATGCCAAAAAAAAGATATAACGCATCCAATAGCAAGACCTCATGGGTGATGTGGAACGTTGCTACACCGTGGAAAGGCTAACTCAGGGTCCGCTCTATATAAAAATGCCGCACTGTATACGTCCCGACTGAAAAACGTTGTTCGGATCAATTTTGTCGCTTATAATTAAAATATATTTAGATGACGCACTGCGTACGATGCCCAGGCAACGCCTGATAAATCTTCTATTTACGTCTAAACTTGAACACCCGAAAATACTACAAAGGCGAGATACACATGTCTGAAAATTATCGATATGGTGTTCGTTCGCGTAAGAGTTTCTGGTGTAATTTCCATGCCTGTTGCTAAAGCCCTCTTATCTGGGCGTCTAAAAGACGTTGCCCACTCCGTGGCCGGGTCCTTTTTCACGAACCGTTAACTCGCCGCGCGGAAAAAGAGGCATCGATACCGTCGGTCCGTCAGCCACGTATCCGGCTCATCATAATAAACTATGCATCCCTTCGCGACCCAGCAGTAAGGTGTCAGACCCCTTGCCGTCGCCTCGGGTGCAAAACACCAGCGAACTTCCAAATAACGCCGCAGTCCTCTATGGAGTGGTAACAGTCGTCACTCAATTAACTGAACATATCTGGCCTCTGAACATACATCGACCACCTTATATGTGTGTCCTCCCTCTTTCTCTACGGTGATGCTTACACACATGTTTGTTTATGCAGACGTATGTAAGCGTATTTACATGTATGCATGTACGTATGTACATTTGGGTTGGATATACATGTGTACGAGCTTTGCATATAAAGAAGAAATGCGACCGAACACGGTCTAAAAGTAAGACGCCATAGGCCTTTTCTTTAGAGCATAGCCACTGATAGACCACTAAAGGGACAAGGGCAATAAAATTTTACCACATCGGCCGACCAGAAGAAAGTGCAATAAATAATGCAGGTAGAGAAAAGGCTATAAATCTAAATACTATAGCCTCGATGGTAAACGCGATGATTACATAGCAGAATTACAAAACAGCAGAATTTTCGGCCACATCCATACACGTCTGTGGAACAACCGAAATATGCCTTGACTAATGTAACGGAAGTTAAATATTTACACAAACAATAATGAATGACAGTTACTATTCCATTATTCACTACTGAACGAAGATTAATAGAAAAAAAACCTATAATGCATGTGTCGAGTCATAAACACCGTTGATTTCAAATTACTACCGCTTGAAATTGCAAAATACATATAAAAAGCACCGCATTTTTCACCCGAGCAACGCCGGGTAATTTTTCTAGTTTATATATATAGAGATTTCATACTGCAATGTAAATCAAGATTTAATGATGGATTTTTACCACTAATTCTAAAGAATAAACTGACCGTTTTGGAAGATTCCAATCCCGGAATAAAAAATGAATTTTTAAAAGAAGTTAAACATTTTTATGAAATTTGCTATGAATATATCGAAGAATGGATAGTGAACTTTAGAGCAATAAATTGTTTCAAATGGACCCTTTTAAATAGTAAAATTGAATGGAAAGAAGTTTCTTCAGCAGTCGAATTTGTAATGAAGGAAGTAAAAGATATTGTTATTAATGTCAATTTTCTCTTTGAAGAAATTCGAAGAGTAAATGTATATTTAAATGAAGAAAAATTGAAGGAATGGAACGATGAGAAAATAGAACTTGACAAAAGATGCGTAGAAATCTTTCGGCATTTTAGAGTAGAACATATCCCACATGAAAATTTAAAAGTTTTAATAGAAATTTCCTTATGTTGTCCAGGCACTAATGCTGCTGTTGAAAGAGTATTTTCACTAGGGAATGATTATTGGAGCATTGAGAAGTCGCAACTTTCTGTGAAAACATTATCTGCCGTCTTAACAGTAAAATTTAATATGCAAAATAAAAGTTGTTCGGGTGTGGCTACATTATTGGACGAATATCCTCATTTAGCAAAAAAAATCCACTCCGATGAAAAATATGTTTTTAAAAGAAAATAAAGTTTTTATCATCGACCATTTAGTACACGGACCGCTGAAGCCTACTCTTTATACACTGGCCGGAGCGTAACCGACATCTCCGTACCGAAAGAGAGAGTTGACACCAATGCGCATGCGTCGAATTCGGAAACTGTAGCAAAATTCCGGTAAAGGTAAAGAATCCCGTCCTCCGCACCGACCCGCATGAAACTTCGTGTAATGGTAGATTTTTGCATAAAAATAAGATCTGTAAAAGCCAAAAAGCCCGCCCGAGGCCAATCAAAAAGTTGCCGAGCGTTAAAGCCCAGTTACAAAACCCGCCCCACCGGGAGCGCGAACAACATCCGCGCATGCACACCGATGTCCGCGCATGCGCTTTGACGTCTGCGCATGCGCACGGGCAAGTCAGCAGGCAAAGTGCGCGCACTTGAAATGAAACAATATTGAATTGGCGAAGGCTAGGCTCCCTTTCATAACCATAACTTAATACATTGTTTGACTGAAGACATTATAAAAGGGAAGCCTTGCCCACACCTAGCCATAGAAATAAAACGAAAAGTAAGATTTGGCTGAAAGTTTTCCCCTTCGGGGAAAGCAGAAAGCTAACCCAAACCTACTCTCAAACCATTGTTTGATTGAAAACTCTTAAACATTATTGTTGGAGAGGCCGAAGACGGAGATAGGTCTTACTTGCTACGCGTCGAACGAACTAATCGCACATGGCAACAGGAGACACTGAATAAGTGGAGGGGCGCGCGACACCAAAGACGCGTGACTCAGAAATACAAAAGAAAGGGACTGGGCCGGTACAGGTGTACCGTCCCTCACAACATCCGCGGGTCGCATAAAATCGCAGATCCTCTTCAATTATGAAAGGGGAGCCTTGGCCACACCTAGCCTCCGACAATTCAACACCAGTTCACATCAAACACGCGCACTCAACCCGCAAAAATGTCCGCGCGCATGCGCAGACATCAGTGCGCACGCGCAGATATCACTCGGGCCGCCGGCAAGGAAGGCCCTACAACCAAACTTTAATGCCCAACAACCCTTCAACCAGGCGCGAGCGGGCCCCCCGGCCTTTACAGATCCCACCCCCATGCAAAAATTGATGTTCCTGCAAAGTTTCATGCAAATCGGCGCGGAGGACGGGACTCTTTACCTTTACCCTAGAAGTAATAAGTTTCCTGAAATATAAGAATTTTTATATTACGGACAACTGTTTTGATTCAAAAGAAATAATTTCCGTTTTCTATGTCTACAAATCTCAAAAGCTACTGATCGCAGTAGTTCGGCATTCTATCGAAATTCGAAATCGCGCTTTTCCCGACTGCTGTTGCCCATTGCTTGTAGCGCTTGCGCATAACTGCTCACTCGTAACTTTGGCATGAGAGATGCTGGCCACGGACTACACTATAGCTTAAGCGGTCCACACACTATATGGTCGAAGGTTTTTATCGTTTTTTCTTCTTTTTTTCACCTATGAAATACTTGCAAAGTCTACTCTTTTTGATCAAAAAATAGTTGGTCACCTTACCTATGGCTTGATTCGGCCAGGCCCTCGTCGTTATCTTATGCAGGCAGAGCGTTCTAATCTCCAAATAAGGGTTAAATTCCACGGGAAATATTCAGAAGGAATATGTGAAATTATATGTTTAGGAATTTCGCACGTAACATCCGTGTAAATGTGGAAGCTGAACTGCATTCAGGTGCATCGACAGACGGTTATGGAACGATCATGCTTCAGCGCGGTTTCGATGATGACAATTTACATCCAGTATACTACGCGAGTGGGAAAACAATGACAGCAGAAAGCGAATACTCAAGCTACGACTCGGAGGGATTTACTGTTATAAAGGCGTTACGACGATTTCGGATTTATTTATAAGGTATGCCGTTTAAAATTATAACTGACTGCAAAGCGTTCATGTTAACCATGAACAAGAAAGACTTGTGTATGACAGTTGCACGATGGGCGTCATTGCTGGAAGAATTCCAGTAAGAAGTAGAGCATTGTCGTGGTAAAAATTTGATGCACGTGAATGTTTTAAGCAGACACGCACTTTCTAATTGTTTAATGATTGAAGAAAACGATGACGGCTTATTAGTTCGGTTGCGTGCAGCACAACAGAAAGTTTCTGATATAATGAAAATTTCAGATTTGGTTGAGGAAAAACTAGTGGCGGGTTATGTAGTTAGAAGAGGTCTGTTATTTGAGGAGCAAAAGCAATGCAAACAGATATTATTAAGCGAGTAAACAACAGAGGACATTTTTCTATCCAGAAAACGGACTTATTAATTGAAAGAGATTATTGACTTCCGGGGCTACGGCCTATAGTAGAAAAGATAATTAGAAATTGCATAGCGTGTATGCTTGCGGAAAGGAAACAAGGGACACGGGAAGGGTTGTTGCATTTAATAGATAAGGGTGATATGCTGCTCCAAACAAATCACATACACCATTTTGGGCCTATACCGTCAACGCGCAAAAATGATCACTTTATTTTTATTGTCGTTAATGCATTTTCAAAACTTATTTAGCTTTATGCCACTAAATTTATGGACGTCGCGGAGGTGTTAGTCAGAACATTGAGCATGAAATTATAGCTACTGACATGCCGAGGGGCAATGGTCAGGTGGAGAGTGTAAGTAGGGGTCCGATGCGGCTCATCTCTAAGATGTCGAATCCAAAACCGGAAGAGTGATACAAGACGCAATAATTTTTGAATGTAACCCCAAATCGGAACATCCAAACGACACCCAGTCGGTTACTATTTGGAATTAAAATGAAAATTACGGAAGATCAGTCACTCACACAGTTAACACGTTCCGTGCCGTGGGGGTCACCGGTAACCGGCACTGACAATGAGTCGATCCGTCTGGCCGTGGGGGTTACCGGTAACCGGCGGAGCCAAGATTATTAGAAATACATAATTCGAGTGAATTTCCAATGTTTTTAAATTTTTCAATATTATCATCGTTAGCAAAAGATATGAGGAAACAAATGCAGTAGAGAACATATAAAAATAATTTTATTTATTTGTGTAACATGATTCTGTATTACGCGCGCCTTTTTCGATGCGATGTATTGAAACACTCCAAGCAAATGAAAGGTGAATCATTGCAGTCTTCACAGTGTGTCACAACTTTTTTTGTATAGTTTTTTGCCTTTGTTCTACTAAGTTTTCTAGCATTTTTTTCATAACAGATTTTACAAAATCGTCGTGTGATCCTAGCTTTTCCCGACACTTTTTTAAGTTCAGGACGCGGATTTCTTAGTAGACCCGTACGTGGAGAAAGGCAATCATCAGTTTCATTATCTTGGCATTTTGTTATATGCATAGCTATTTTCATTCGAAAATCATGCATTTTTATATTTCTATGACTTACTTGTTGGGACGATTCTAGGCCTAAGGATTGAAAGATACAAAAGGAAGATAGTGGGTAGGTGTAAGCATTTGAGTGTCCGAGGATTAGGAGACTACGACAAGGACTAACTGCACAGAACAAATGCAAGTTATACAACTTGTTTCTCGATACGAGACACATTCTATAACAGGCTACCAAAAAAAAATAAGTACAGAATTCAAAGTTCAAACATTAATAATTTATAAAAATGTATACATGTAAGTACATAATTATCGGAAGCAGTCAGGAAAAAAGAAATAAAAGAAATCATAAACTCACTCACTGGATACTAATAAACAAATAAAATAACGGTGGAGAGTACGGACTATTGCAAATTATTAAAAAAATTATTCGAACACAGTAAAACGTACGTCTTTGCCATGAACATCACCGGTCGCCAATACTACGGTCCGTCTGGCCGTGGGGGTTACCAGTGACCCCAAGTAAAATTAATGCTCTTATATACCAAAATTTACCTGTTGTGCAAAAAATTTCGAAAAAATGTGTAACGCATAATTAGAAATTTACGTTGGCGCCACGCGCCGGACACGCAAAATCAGTCCGGCACGCAACGTGGTAATAGATGAGGAATGGATATTCTTGTCCGAAGAGAATCGGGATGAATTAAGGAACGACATCAAAATTGCAATTTCTGAAATACAAACCGACAGTCGAAAATCATTTCGCAGACGTAGAAAAGAAGCGACAAAATATCAAGTCAAAGAGAGCCAAAGCCGTGTAAATAGCGAGCGAAAAGATCAAGCGACAGAGTTACGAGAAGAGCGTGAGCGTGCGAAGAGAGTATTCAGAGTGCGTAAAACGAGAGACAGAGAAATAGAGAGAGAGGGGGGGGGGGAGAATTTTAGTGTGTGAAACAGCGAGTGTATATACAGAGATAGAGATTTATTATTAAGAAACATTCCTTAAATAAATATATGTGCATTTTGTCTAACCACGCAACCCTAATCCAATAAGAATGAAAGTGCGTTTTTGGGGACTTGTGTCCATATGACACAGCCCTGGGAATTGTGCGTTGCAATGCGTTACAGGCTTGAGAAAGGATCAAAATTTGCCCATTCGATTGCTGAAGCGGGTTACACGCTGTCTCTAGTCGATCAGGCTACTCTACAAGTCTTCTGGTGACGCGGGTGGTACATAGCCTCCAGAAATAATTTGAAGAATGAAGTAAAGGCAGTTGAGTTACTCGGAAGAATATTCAAATAAATGTTGCGAGCGCGTACAAAAAACGTTGTATCAGAAAATCAGCGCGTACAGAACCATGTACCAGAATCAGCACGTACGAGAACAATTGTCAAAAGAAGCGCGTACAATACGATGTGTTAGAAGGAACGCGTACAAAACGATGTGTCAGAAGAAGTGCGTACAAAAACAATGGTCAGAAGAAGCCCGTGGCCCTTGCGAGCACGGTTTATATGTCAGTCTTCGGGAGCATGGAGAGAGTTTTTCTATTGCGAGGAACCAATCAGGGATGGCCAACTCTTTCGTTCATATCACCTCCGTAACGGAGGTCCTTGGTAAAGGTAACCTTGTCATTGGCGAGGCTCGGTCCTAAGAAGGGAGGGTAGTTCTATGGGTCTTATGACACCAAAATTAAGCCGAAATATCTGTTTTGTTCTCGCAGACCTTCCTCCAGTGACCATACAAATATCCCCTGAAGAAGAAATCCTGTTCATTCAGGATCACACGATTCGCACTTTTGACCCCTTTCCCGAAAAAAAACGCTGAGCGGAAATCTCCGGGATGTGCATCGTAGGCCCCAGTCTCCAAAAACGCGCATACAGTACAATTTCTTGACGGCAGGACGTCACATTATGTTTATTAAATATATTACATTATGTTTATTACAATGAGTCTTATGAAATGAAGCTGTTACCATTGCAATGTAATTAAAAATTAAACAGTTTAAGTATTTGCTTAAGTATATTGTTCGCTAAAACGGACCCAAATAGAGTGGTCGAAACGTACATAAATATAAATTTCTTTAAGGATCCTACCATCGCCGACCCACTACGATAATACATATCTCAATCAATGCCTCAGGTAAATGCTAGATTCGGTAATAATAAACACGGTTGTTTATGAAAAATTGGCGAGCACAGTGAAATACGACATTGAAGTCTGCAGAACCTGCAAAAAATTAACAACGTAATAGATATTCACTTTATGTTCTTGTAATACAGTTACTAAATGCAATGAACAGTTACCATACCGACATAAAGGTTTCCATTTTCAATACGAAGAATTTTCCTGCTGTGATTTGGCTGGTACGCAACGCTCTTATTAGGATGGTTATTAACATTTTCTGGGCTTTCACCGGTAAGTCGAAAGAATAAGATTGTGTGCTGAAATGTACCGAATGAGAATTTCCGTATAGAATTAATTGTGACTGAAAATATGGCAAATTTATACTTGTACTTAATATAATAAATAATATTAGTGCGTACCGAGAATAGGGCTTTGGTCATCTTAATTTTCTCTCGCTAGAGGGCGTCGATTATACAATATTTCTCGCACTAGAGAGCCTCACAGACCTCAATTGGAGGAAAGTGAGTCTGGGCGGTGTTAGCTTCGTCTGGGGCAGGATCTACTGGCATAGCCCCACTGATGAGTCCGCCAGTAGATCCAGGACGAAACGAAAAATTTGTAATTTTTAATTTAATTTGTTGTCTTTTATAGAGTGATCCTATAATAACGCCAGCCCCAATATTTATGTTTAATTAAAGAAGGCTCAACAAAAATTAAACTTATATTTCATAATAAATAATTGTTTATAAACCGACATACGAATGAATACAGCTATAGAGGTACATAATACGATTATGAAAGGCGACAAGAAATGGACATTAATATTACGTCAATCTGGGGTATATGAAAATGTGGGTGGATGGAAGGGTGAGGTTGTGGGACGAGACAAAGGAGGATTGGATAGGGGTCAGGGAAGCGGGGGCAAGAGGTGAGGGAGATGGGGAGAGAGGGAGGCAGGGTGGGGTTTTGAAACGTACCGAGGTGGAAAAATAAAGACAGGGAGTTTTGGAGAGGGCTGAGGAGATGGGAAGTGATAGTATTGCTGGAAACGTGGATGGAGGAGAGGGACAGGGAGAGGGTGAGAGGGAGGTTGCCGAGGGGGTATAGGTGGGAGGGGTAGTGGGCGAAAAGAGAGAAGAAGAAGGGAAGGGCGAGGGAAGGGATGTTGGTGGGAGTCAGAAGGGAACTCAGGGTGGTGGAAGGAGTAGGGAAAGGGAGAGAGCGCCTGGTGATGAAAAGGGTGGAATTGGGAGGGAAATGGTGGAATGTGGTTGGTGTATACATCAATGGGGATTTGGAGGAGAAGCTGGAGGCTTTGAAGGAGTGGGTAGAGGAGATAGGGAGGAGGGGGGCAGGTAAGACAATGATAGGGGGGGATTTAAATGTGAGGACAGCGGAGGAGGGGGGGGGGGGAGGTCGAAAGATGTAAAGCTGGATGCGGGGGGTAGAAAACTATGTAGGTTTCTGGGAGAGAGAGGGTGGGGTTTTTTAAATGGCAGTCATAGGGGGGATGAACTGGGAAATTGGACTTTTATCGGGGAGAGGGGAAACTTAGTAATTGACTATGTTATAGGAAATAGATCCTTGAGAGAGGGGATCTGAGAGGTTAGTGTAGGAGAGGAAGTGGACTCGGATCATTTGCCACTGACGGTGGTGGTGAGGGGAACAAGGGTGGAAGAAGGCGGGAGAGAGGGAAGGAAGAAGGGGGGGGATGGAGGCCGAATCCTGAGGAGAGGGGAGGAATTTGAGAAGAGGTTCGGGAGAAGGGAGGGAGAGGGGACGGGGTACAAGGGGAATGGGGGAAGCTGGAGGATAGGGTGGAGGGGGTATTGCGAGAGATGAAGGAGGGTAGGGAGAAGAAGAGAGCTGGGGAGTGGTGGGATGAGGAATGTAGGGAGGGCAAGAGGAGGTTGAGAAAGGAGTTGAGGAATTGGAGGGGAGGGAGAGAGGTACAGGAGGTGCAGAAGGGAGTATACGGAGTTATGTGAGTGGAAGAAAAGGAGGGAAAAGGAAAGATGGGAGAAAATGGTGGAGAAGGTGAGGACGGAGGGGCAGACGTGGAAGGTGGTAAACATGGGAAGGAGAAGAAGGATGGGAGTGGAGGAGGGGATTGAAATGAAGGAATGGGATGAGTATTTCAAGGGGCTGCCGGGAGGAGTAGAATGGAGAGTGAGACTAAGGGGGAGGGTGGAGATAGGTTGAGGGATAAAGAGGAGGATATAAGGAAGGAGAAATTTGACAGGGTGGTAAAGGTCCTGAAGGACGGGGAGGCACCAGGAGGGGACGGAATAAGGAATGAGGTATGGAAGTATGGGGGAGAGGAGGTGAGGGAATGGCTGAAGGGGATTTGCAATAGGGTGTGGAGAGGGGAGGGTTGGTCGAAGGGGTGGAGGGAGGGGGTGATCGTTCCAATCAGGAAGAAGGGACAGGGCACAGCGGTGAGTGATTAGAGGTGGGTGGCGCTGACGCAGACCACGTACAAGGTGTACGCGGCTGTGTTAGCGGAAAGGCTAAGGAAAGAGACGGAGAGCAGGCACCTCCTTTCTCCGAATGCGGCGGGGTTCAGGAAGGGAAGAGGGTGTGTTGACCAGGTGTTTATTCTGAACTACCTGGTCAACAGGCAGATAAGGAGAAAGGGGAACAAGCTGGTGGTGCTGTTTCTGGACCTAAAGGCAGCCTTCGACTCGGTGGACAGAGAGGTGCTACTGAGGAGTATGAGGGAGAGGGGGGCGAGGAAGGGTCTCATAGTGAGGTGCCGGGAGCTACTAGAAGAAACGAGGTGCAGGGTGAAGGTGGGAGGGAAAAGGAGCGAGGGGTTCTGGACGGCCAGGGGGTTGAGACAGGGGTGTCCCATTAGCCCCTGTCTTTTTACCCTAATGTTGGCGGATATGGACGAAAAGCTGGGGAAGGTGGGGGTGCGGGTTGAAGGGTGTGTGGTCAGGTCCCTGGCGTACGCCGATGACGTGGCGGTGTTGGCGGAGGTCGAGGGGGGATGAGGGCCGTGATAGCGGTTTTAGAAAGGTATTTTAAAAATAAATAGTTGGAGGTGTATGTGGAGAAGACGAAGATCATGAGGTGCAGGGAGGGGGGAGGGAGATGGAAGAACGTAAGTTGGAGGTGGAAAGGAAGGGAAAAGGAAGAGGTGGCTAAATTTATATAGGGTGATTCTAGTAACTGGGCCAAGCTATAATTCTTTATTAAATAAATTAAGGACAAAATCGTAGAGGAAAAGTTTGTATTTGTTGAAAAGCTCTATCATCCGATGCACCGACTTTTTTCCCAAGTGCATTAATGCATGTGCAAAGTGCAGTTGCACTGTTTTTTTAAATGGAACCACCCATTATTTTTACATCATTGCGTTCCTTAGGCCATTCTGCAATAAAAATGTATAAGGGAAATCACCGAAAAAACAAAAGTTTACGAGATATTTCGCTTTATTTGAACTCTTATAACAAATACTCGCACGTTTCACCGTTAGCTTGCAAACATTTTTTAATACGTTTCTTGGTGTTTTTTATTAAACTATTGACTTGTGCAGTAGTTATGAGTGAACAGTGATGCCTAATTCTTTCCTTCGAGTCGTCTACAGAAACAAAAGGTTGCGCGTACACTTCATTTTTTAAACATCCCCACAGGAAAAAATCAAGAGGATTCAAGTCTGGCGAACGGGGCGGCCAAGACGTTGGGCTGTGTGTACCAAACCAATTTTACCCATACGTTGCGATTCAAAATGTGGTAACGACATGGCCGTTATGTGCAGGTGCTCCGTCTTGCTGGTAGTATTTTTGAGTTAAACGCGATTGTAATGGAATATCGTCGAGTAGAGCGGGTAAAGTAAATTGCACAAACTGCTTGTATCGCACACCGTTCAAAATGTCAGGTAAAAAGTATGGCCCGACAAGAGACGTGTTGGGTATTCCGCACCACACATTAATGCTGTAACACAATTGATTGTTTATACTTCTCCTCAAATGTGGATTTTCCATATGCCAGTCGTGTTCATTATGCCTATTGGACATACCATTATTCGTAAATGTGCTTTCGTCTATCCATAAAATTGTTCGAGCAAAGTTGTCATTATGTTGCTCTTGTTGTAAAAAAAAATCGCCAAAATTGAATTCTTCTTAACGTATCTCCCGAGCAATGATGGATCTTTGAGTATCAGATGTTAGCAAACATGATTGGAACGTATCTGGGACCAAAATCGTTTAGGTAATGTGATATTGCACGGTTTGGGCATCTGTTATAAGAGTTCGAATAAACCGAAATATCTCGTAAACTATTGTTTTTTTCGATGATTTCCCTTATACATTTTTATTGCAGAATGGCTTAAGGAACGCGTTATTGTAAAAAAATGGGTGGTTCCACTTAAAAAAACAGTGCAACTACACTTTGCACATGCACTAATGCACTTGGGAAAAAAGTCGGTGCATGGGATGATAGAGCTTTTCGACTAATACAAACTTTTCCTCTACGATTTTGTTCTGAATTTATTTAAAAAAGAGTTATAGATTGGCCCAGTTACTAGAATCACCCTGTATAACTGGAGTACGTGATAAAAAGGGATGGGAGGCAGGACGAGCAGGTAGAGGATAGGGTGCGGAAGGGAGCGGCAGTGCTGGGACAGGTATGGGGGTTAGGAAAGAGGATTTTCGGGGGGGATTGCGAAAAAGGCTGTGGTTTTATGACAGGTTGATCTGGCCAGTGATTAGTTACGGGGTGGAGGTGTTGGGGTGGAAAGAGAGGGAGAGAGTGGAGGCCCTACATGAAAGATACCTAAGGTGGGTGTTAGGGGTAGAAAGGTGTACGTCAGGGTACATGATCCGCGAGGAGTTACAGAGAGAGATGATGAGGGGAAGGATGGCAATGAGGGCATGGGGGTATGAGAAGAGGGTTGAGGAGGGAGGGAGAGGGGCGCTGGTCCAGGCGTGCTTAAAGGAGATAAATGACAGAATGGGAAGGAGGGAGGGAAATAAGGGGTGGAAGGGAGAGAGGAGAGCGTTTTGGGAAAGAAGGGGATGGGGGATGGAACGAGGGGCGTGTTACGTACGAGTCCGCGGCCAATTACATCTACTCCCGCACTCGTTCGTCGGTGAGCATGGCTGCCCCGCCCGATCGGATCGAGGTGAGTCGCTGCGGTGACATCACGGGCCCCCGCGTAAAATCAGAGACTCAGCAGCCTAACGCTCATAATCAGCACTCGCTCTTTCCCCGCAAGTGCCCCTACCGATCTAAATCTAGCCCAATAAAAGGAGGGCCAAAACTCGCCCGAGTGTTCAGTCTTATCAGGAACGTTACGCTGAAAGTACGCTAAATCGCACATCACTGTCCGTGGTACTCGTAGCACTATTGTAAGACTTTGAACCCGCATTTCTCAGTGCGTCAAAACCGAGAGCAAGGGTCCGGCGTTATCCACTGTAAAAGAACGCGACATTACTAAAGAATTCTAATTACTTCGCCGTGCGACGCCTACGGAGATTAGGCTTCCCACGTTTATAATTTAAGAACTATCTAACCCTGTAACTGTATTTTATTCCTTGTATATTTTATGAAAGAATATATTTAGTCAATCAACAATTGTATTCACTGCTCAGCCTCCTCGGAATCGGGACCCACACCGTTAACGACCCACTGAAGTGCGTTTTACCGCTCGAACGTACTCCACAATTGTGAATTGTTACGACTCCAAATCCCTTTCTAACACCCTTCCTAAAGGAATATCGGAAGCGACAGCCCTTTGGTTCGCCTCTGGGCCTAGTCTGACAATGAGATAGTCGTACGCCTGGAATCCGCTGGAATCACCAGCGGATATCTCTCCACACACCACAATCGACACTAATACACTCGCCCACGCTCGGGCTCGTAACAGGTGCGAGGAATAAGGGGGGAGGAGATCATAGGGTGGGAAAGAGAGGAACAGGAAAGGGATAGATGGAAGAGGATAGGAAGGTCGGAGTGGAACCAGCAGTATGGAGGATGCAAGGGCAAAGGGGTGCCAGACTATCTGAAGAAGAGTTGCGGGGAGGAAAGATGGAAGAGGGTAGTAAAATATAGGCTGGGGAGTGGGATGAGGGGGGGGGGGGGGGCGGGGGGAGTGAGGAGGAGAGGATATGTAGGATATGCAGTGGGGGAGGGAGACGTGGAGGCACTTGTGGGAGGTGTGCGTGAGAGGGAGAGAGGAGGAGGGGTGACAGGAGGTGAGGAGGTGGGTTCTGGGGGAAGGGGAAGGGGAAGGATTTGTTTAACACGTTGACGCCGGCGTGACCCACCGGTGGGTCATGCTCGATTGTTCCATTGCGCTTGGATTTTCTCAAAGTCTGAGGGTGATCGACAAAAAGGGATTTCAGATTCGTATTTAGATCGCCCAGATCTACAAGGATCACCTACTGGGTATCGCCGCGCGAAAATTATATTGAGCAGTATAATCTGACGCTACGCCGCCCCATGAAGCGCAGCATGAATTCGAACGCCGCCGCCTCACAGGGAAAAACCTGAATATTGGAGCCGGCGTCAACGTGTTAACCCGCGACAACTCGCGCCTCGAACCGTCACGCGAGAACTCGCGCCGCGAACCGTCACGCGAGAACTCGCGCTATGACATTTTGTGTCACACTTACTTTAATGTACTTTTTAGCAGCATGTGCTTCGTTTATGTGGCATATTTTGTTACTACATGCAAATTTAGTACCCTTAGACACAACGTGACTGAACACATATGTGAAATTAATTATTTAAATATAAGTTTTTCGGGTTTTGCGAAGAGCCTGCAAAGCATGAAAATGCGTATACGCGGTACTCCGCCGACTCTGCTGCTCTCCCCACTCTTCTCGCTGCTTCTCTCTACCGCTAAATACGCGCGCACATGTATTTGCGCACACATTTACGCGCTAGATTGGCAGGCGAAGAATAACAGCAGAACGGCAGGAGAAGTGAGTATGGTGGGGGAAGCAGACTGTGCGTGCGATCGTCGTCGTTCACGGTAGTAACTCGAGAAATGTCGTCCCTAGATTATTATAAATAAATAATTACGTTAATAACAGGTTCAAATGATAGTGGACATTGAAAAACTCAGCGAGCCGGAACGGCAGTCTTCAATCTTTTCTATTTATTGAGATATCTTATTGTTAGATTCTTTCTCGGCGTGACACAAAATGTCATAGCGCGAGTTCTCGCGGGTTAAGGAGGTGGGCGGAGGTAGAGGGGGGGGGGGGGCGGAGTTAATGAGTGGCTGAATGAGATGGATGAGGAGTGAGTGGGAAAAAATGGAAACGGAAGTCCGAGGGAGGGTGGAGAGGGGCGGATGTGTGTGTGAATGTGTGGGTGTGAGTGAGGGCTTGGCAGCCAGCGGTGGAGGAGCGTGGGGGGCGAGCGTGCGTACGGCGATGTGGGCAGGCAAAGGAGCGGTAGGATTAAGTTAGGTTAACACGTTGCGTGCCATGGGGGTCACCGGTGACCGGCACCGAGTCGCTCCGTCTGGCCATGGGGGTCACCGGTGACCGGCGGAGCCAAGATTATTAGAACACATAATTCGAGTGAATTTTCAATGTTTTTAAAATTTTTCAATATTATCATCGTTTGTCGCTCGACGTCGGTCCGTCTGGTGGTGGGGGTCACCAGTCACCAAAACTAAGTCGCTCCGTTTGGCCATGGGGGTCACCGGTGACCCCAAAAAAAATTATTGCATTATACGCTCTTATATACTAAAATTTACCTGTTGTGCAAAAAATTTCGAAAAAATATGTAAGGCATAATAAGAAATTCACGTTGGCCAGACGCGGCGGACACGCAAAATCAGCGTGGCACGCAACGTGTTAAGGCGTAATATATAGTATGTAAGTAGGTTAAGTTTACACATAAAGAGTAGTGAAGGAGCCTGTAATCTGAAAGGAAACAAGGAAATAGGTATATATGAGGCATTACATGCCAAATCGGACACTTTTGTACCTCACCCCCTTCGATTTTTTTCAACATTTTTTATGTGTTTAAGGTCGATGAAAAAACGCGTTCATGAATTTTTTCAGATTTTTTTGACGGTCCGTTTTGGAAATATAAATTATCTTAAAATTTGGGCTCATTTTTTTCAAATGCTCATAACTTTGCGAAAAATGCACCAATTTGATCGTTTTTATTTCAAAATTTATGATTTTGGATGCTCTTTCAAGAAAAAAATATTATTTTTATCGAAATTTTTGTTTTCATTGTTTAATTTTTATTTAACGCACAAAATATTTTTTATCTCAAAACATGTCCCCTTCGATTTTTTTGAAAAAATTCTCAAAGACAGCTGCTTTTGCATTTATCTACTGGCAACAATCGTAGTCCATATTAAGCCACAATATAAAAAGAATAAGTTCTGACCTTAAAATGTAGGGCAGATCAATTTGAATATATAAAAGACTGAAACTTATTTGAAGTCTATTTGGGGTATATTCCAAAGCTAGGTCTACTAACAAGTTAAACTGACAGATTTTTCCGCAACATGAATTTGTTATGGAAGATATGGTATGCATAGTGAAAGTAGACGTTGGTGTAAAGGAGGGAGTACGGGAGTTCTCTTGAATCGAAGAGAAACAGGATACGTGTTGAGTCTGAACAACCTGGAAAACGTGAATCGGAGGTTAATACAAAGTTAACCAATCTTTGTGTGCTGTTATTTGAATTGAGTGTTGCTTTATATTATCAGAAAGTTATGAATCGTTACGCCATTAGTTAGACTAAGCTTTTCCCTGAGATAACCACACGCTAATAATATGTTAATATATGTGCCATAAAGGTTACGGTCACTATATCAGATTGTGTTTGTTTCACTTCCTATTGTACGTAAAGCGTATCTCGCAATATGCCGGTGGTACGTTGAGGATGAATTGACCGAAAGCTTACGCCCTTTACTCCTAAATTAACTTTACTTAAATGTTGGGTTTCTGGCGCATCAGCAGGGTAAAAGTATAGAATAAAAAAATATAAGATGTGAGTTCGCTACGAAGTATAGGAAATAAATGAATATCGTCGAACGTTAACGAAGGGTGTCAAAGGATCGTCAGTTTGGCACGTAGGCCACATTTCCATCCGAGGCATACATGCTGTACCAGCTTGGGTCGTGCATATCTTTAAGCAGTGCGTCGCGTTACTGTTAAACTATACCGGCTTGCGTTATTTTACCGGGTTCCTGAGTCAAGAGGTCATATAAAAAAGTATAAAATGTATATCGCATGTGTTATGAATATTCAGAGTTATTGGCACTTTCATGTTTTTATAACCTAAGGAAACTTATTTTCCTACAAGATAGTCGGCGTTATCATTATCAGGCTGTCATTACAAACACCGATCTGTGCTGGCATATGTTTCTTGTGCTTAATGATTTTACATATTGTTTCGATTAGACTTATGTAGTTCAATGTATACAGTGACTTCAAGAAGTGTTGGCTCACCGAGTTTTCTTGTAGTGGGTTTATATCCTAACGGAACTTATTAATACCAACCGTGTTTGACACTGTTTTTTTCGTATAGAATTATATGAACGGTGACCAAATAATGACTCACAATCAGTACTCCGATCTCGTTACCTGTGACTAGCGACTTTCTTGAATGCGGTTCGTGACTTGTTATGCGGAAAAACTACTTTGATATATTCTGCTTTGATATGTTTATTTCTCTGTTGCGAAAATGATCGATATGATATATGCTCGCTATCCGAAATACCATGTGTATTGCTGCTGTATACTGTATTGTTCGTTGTGCGCAGTCTGGAATGATCTCTTCGATAGGAAATTAGGAAGGAAGGTAAGGAACTGGGAAAGGGAAGAGTCCTTGGGATTGGTCACTCATGCGTGGTTCGTGTAAAGCAGAGGTAGGAATAAGACGGACGTGTGAGATATGAAATATACAAAATTACTGTATGCCAGGAGTCACAACATAATACTCGTACCGTGTTTATTGAGAACGCTCTGTTACTTTGTTTGTGTCTCGGTTATTTCATACTCAAAATGGTATTGGCAACCTATGATATTGTTAAAAAAAAAAATATTTATTCACAGTTAGGAAGACATGAAATGTGTAATGCATAGTATAATGTTATAATGCCGTCTCTAGTCTCGAGTGTACACAGCAGTCTTGGCGGGGAGGTTGAGGGAGGAGTTAGATAGGAAGGGGGTGTTAGGGGAGGGACAAGTGGGGTTTCGAAAGGGAAGAGGGACAATGGACAGTATATATACGTTAAACTATTTGGCAAATAGGCAGTTAGGCAGAGGGAAAAAGTGTATAGTGTTATTTGTTGATTTAAAAGCGGCATTGATTCAATTAATAGAAGGATAGTGGTGAGAGAAATGAGGGAAAAAGGGATAAGGGAGGGGCTACTCAATAGGGTGGAAGAGATGGTAAGAGAGGTAACCTGAGTATAGGATGGTTAGAGAGGTAATGAATGCAAAGTGAGGTGCGGGGACGGAGAGGGGGGGGGGGGGGGATTTTGGTTAGCCAGGGGATTGAGGCAAGGGTGTCCTCTAAGTCCGATATTGTTCAACGTATTAATAGCAGACTTAGAGGAGTATATGGAGAGAGGGAGGTGGGGAGGGTTGAAGCTAGGGGGAGGGAGGGTCTACTCGAATGCATATGCTGACGACATAGTACTGATGGCGGAGGAAGAAGATGATTTGAGGGCAATGTTGAAAAGGCTGGAGAGGTACTTAGACGAAAAGGGTTTGGAACTAAATACGAGTAAGACTAAGATCATGAGGTTTAGGGAGGGAGGAGGGAGGACAAGGAGGGTGGATTGGAGATGGAAAGGGAAAAGAATTGAGGAGACGAAAGAGTATTGTTATTTGGGTTACAGGATGAAAAGAAATGGAAGGCAGGACGCACAGGTAAGGGAGAGAGGGAGGAAGGCGGTAGCAGCAATGAGGGAGGTATGGGGGATGGGGAAGATACTGTGGGAGAGGGACTGGCAGAGAAGAATATGGATGTTTGATACGCTAGTGTGGCCAGTGATGAGCTATGGGCGGAGATATGGGGATGGGCAGAGAGAGGGGAATTGGAAAGGATTCAGGAGAGATTCCTGAGGTGGGTGATGGGGATTGAAAGAGTTACTCCAGGGTACATGGTGAGGGAGGAGAAGACAGGGAGGGACAAGTTGAGGGTGAGGATGGGGAGGAGAGCATGGAGGTTCGAACAGAGGGTGGAAGAAGGGAAGGGAGGGGGACTAACGAGGAGATGCTGGGAGGAGATGAAGGAGAGGGAGAGAAGGGGTAGGACGGTAGGGAAGTGGGAGGAGGAGAGGAGGGGGTTCTGGGAATCAAGGGGAGTCGAGTGGGGCAAAGAGGGAGGTTTTGAGGAGTTGGAGAGAAGGGAAAGGGAGAAGCAGAAGAGGGAAAGAGGGGAAAGAATTGAGGCGTCAAGGTCAAACAGCTGGTACAAGGTAGTGAGAGAATTAGGGAAGGCAATGTACATAGAAAATAAGAAATGATCGGATAGCAGGAAAAGGAGGTTAGCTAGGGCGAGATTAGGGAACGAGGTAAGGAGTGGGTGGTATTGGGCAGCGGAGGAGGAAAGACGGTGTAGGATATGTGAGAGGGAAGAGGAGACATGGGAGCATGTATGGGAAAGGTGTGAGGGATGGGGGGAGGAGAAGGGGAAGAGAGGGTGGTGGAAAGAAGGGATAGGGAGAGTATTGGGGGGGGGGGGGGGGGAGATTGGTTAGTGAAACTGGAGGAAGGGAGAAAATGAGAAGAGCGTAGGAGAGAGAAAAGTGAGGGGATGATAGGAAGAAGAAGAGAGATAGGAGGAATGAATGAGGAGAAGGGAGAGAGTGAGGAGGCAGCGGAAGCGGAGGTCGGGAATGAGAGGGAGAGAGAGATTGGAAAGAGTGCGGGAGAGAGAGGGTGGAAAGGAGTGTGCGATGAGGGGGAGGAGGGCGAGCGATAGAGTGAGCGAGCGTGCGAAGAAAGAGAGAGAATTCTAGTAGGCTAAGGTGAAATGTAAGATAGAACGTAGATTAAGTACGATTGTAGAAGGACGAAGGAGGAGATGAGAAAGAAATGTAATCCCGTAAGGGAAACTAATAAAATACACATTACATTACATTACATTACATAGTATTTCGGATGTTTGTAATTACTTCTCTAGAAGTGTCCGCCTTGAGTTATAATACATATTTCCTACTTTTGAACTTTTATATCTTATTTTTTCCAAAGGTTTCTTATAGGGTAAATATTGGATTATTGCGGCGGTGTGAGCAAAAATTCGCCGTACATTAAAAAGCAACTCCTCTCCTTTTGTTCTGATCGTATGCAGTCTTTAATGAATTATCTAACACACCAATATACACATCAACATTCATAACATTATTAACACCAATAAATGTTTATTCATCAGAGCCAAAAATATTAAATTGTCCCTCACCCAAGAAAATAACCATTCTATTACATTTTTTTAGATGATACGTGTGAGCTTCGGAAAAATGGTGTCTATATGTAGGCATGTTTGAATTTCCTTAAATCCTAATCACAAGAAGACCATTAAAAGCAGTCATAGTTCTCTTGGTGTGAACGTCTCGAATCAAGAGTTTCGAAAGATATAGTGAATTGTGATAAATCTTTGCTATTGATTCATGATATCTTAACAAGATTTAGAAATAAAAATTCTTTAAAATTCTTCGTACAATATCTCACAAGTGATTTGACTAATTTGATATAGCCAGGCGCAGATAAATAAACTACATAACAGTGAATTATTTACGTATATTATGCATGTATATGTATAGATTTTTTGTAACGGCCCATGTTATTTAATAATCATTGAGCGACAGCTACATCGTTGTATTAACTTCATAACTTAAGAACAACCCCAGTTATGTTTATACTTTTAGAACAGAGTTGGGTACGCCCAAAAAGAAAGCAAGACGAATGTTTAGATAAACCCATACATGCACCAATACCCTTTTAACCCTCCGAGAACGATCCCGGGATCCGTTCGGACTCGTTGCCGCAACAGCGATAACGCACACTACGATCGTTGAAAACAAGTGGTGTTTCGCAGCTATGTTCGGCCGACACACACACAAGTTACAGAAGCTCTTGTCGGTTTCTTTTGATTTGTAACGCGCGCTGTCTTGGCTACCTTCGATTGTCATGAGTCCATACCAGGGCCTGGTCACTCCCCCTCAAAAACGTGGTAAGTCTGTAGTACCGCTCCGGCGGCGGATCTTTAAGATGTCGCGGCAGTAGCTCAATTGCTATTGGCTGAATTTTTGCGGGAGCCATTTGATATTTGAAACAATATGAATCATCGCCTGTTGTCGCCCGTCGATTGTTTACATTCTTGTTGCATGGTCAAAGTGGACGCAACGGAAATTTGGCGGGCATTAGTCGAACATTCTACGTTTCTGTGCATTTCTGAAGTGCGTGGTGCACAAGAGCGAGTCATGAGTTTGCGCGAGTGCTGCGTGCTTGGATGCCGTTCAATGAGGGGTACGGTGCCAGTGCACACTTTTCCGAAGGATCCTGCCAGGCTCGAATTATGGAAGGCTGCAGTTTATTCGGAAAAAATCGGGACTCTGAGTAGCAATGATGATCTAAGGAAGAAGTGGATTATTTGCTACCGACATTTTAAGGAAGAAGACTACACCGTGGGATACGCAAGAAGGAAGCTAAAATGCAATGTTGTGCCAACATTACATTTACCAGGAGCTCTCAGCATATCTCCAGAGGAAACAAACGTATGTCACTTTCATTCAATGCTACAATACGTCTATAAGAATCTTATATATTAATCGAAAATGTAATATATATTGATTTGCATAATCAGATAATAGAAACCATGCAGCCCTCTTGTTCTTACGAGGTGCAACATGGGGACAGAACCAACTGGCCACATATTCCTGTATGTGCTTCCACAACAGAAGTAAAGGTTTGTAACAATTATTCTAAAACAAAGTGTGTGTTGTACCTTCGTGGTGTCATGCAAAATCTAATCGGTTTTCTCTCATGCAACCAGATATCAGGAGATGTGCAGCCAACGCGGTCAAATAACTTGGAAAGTGGCAGTAGGGTCAGGTTGCATACTTCAGTATGCACTTCCGAAATGGAAATAAAGGTATGTGTGACATATACAGCACCCTCATATACCCTCAACCCAATGCAATATATGTAATACCGTCATATTTTTATACAGTATCTGAAAAAAGTTTTCTTTTTGCACGATCAGGCATTTGGAAATATGCAGACACCCGGATCTGCTAATCCAACAGTGCGAGGCAGAGGCAGCAAGAAGAAGCAGCTGCGTTTGTTACCTGCAGGAACAAACGCACCACTGTCGGTCAAGCTCCGCAAAGTGGCCCGATCGCTACGCCGCAGCCGGACGTACTACACCCGTCAGTTACTGATCGCGAGGAAAAAACTAAAGGTGGCCAAGGAGTTTCGGTCATCGGTTGTTCTGCAGTTGCTGACCTCACAATTGACCAAGACTCAGCGAGATTTTATCCTCATGCAATTGCGGACATCAAAATTTGCACCACGGGTAAGCTTGCAGTAATAAAATAAATACTGAATTTTGTGTTTAAGATATACAACTATATTGTCATGTTTTTGTGATTTGTAGGGCCGGCGATTTTCGATGAAGGAGAAGATCCTTTGCCTGTCAATATACAAGCAATCCAGGACAGCATATGCGCATTTCAAATTCTTATTTAATTTACCGAGCACAACAATCCTAAGAAGATTGTTGCGTTCCATGATCTTTCAGCCTGGACTTAATAATAATTTAATAAACCATTTACAGCAAAAAGCCCGGAGTTTGGATAATGTCAAGAAGGTGTGCTGCCTGATGTGGCACGAGATTTCGATCAAATCCCACATCGATTGGTGCCACTCTCTTGACAGAATTGTCGGATTCGAGGACCATGGCAGAGTTCAGCGTCCAAAACTCGCAGACGTTGCCCTCGTGTTTATGCTGCGGGGAATTAAAACCGGGTGGAAACTTCCAATCGCGTTTTACTTTTCTGACAGCCAGACAACTTCTTTGGATTTAACTATGTTAATCAAAGAAGTTACGGGGGCCGTTGCGAGTTGCGGACTTAAAATAGTAGCGTACGTTTGCGATCAAGGATCGTCAAACGTAAAAGCTATAACCGACCTCGTGTCAGAAACAGCATGCCAGGCCCCGGTGGACAACCAACTTTTAGGTAAGTCATTAATACAACCGTAATCTTTTCCGGGATAATGATGAAGTGCATTTGTGTTGTTTTGGACTTGGATTTTACAATTTGCGGTTTAACACGTTAAACGCCGTATCACCCGTACTTGTGTGACGGCCCCTGTGGCTATGTTTCCCGGATGGCACTCGCCTTCGTTCAATTGAAACAGGATTTTTTAGGTAGTTTACAAGAATTTCATTTGTCATCCGGGAAACGTAGCCACGGGGGCTACATCCAAGTACGGGTGATTGGGCGATCAACGTGTTAATAGAAGAGATTACTGTATATATACGGAATCACTCGGAACTGGTTTACAGCTAGGTGCAAGGGATTCATTTTTAATTGCGTCGCGGGGACCAACGAACAGTTAGGTAGAAAGGGTAAACGAGCAGTTAGCTAGGACGGATTAACTTGCACTCAGAATACGAGTATTTTGCGAAACAGAAGAAACAATCAGAATTTTTGCAGGAAACATAATCTACACCGACGGGGGACCAATTGTTGCGGTGTACGACCCGCCGCACCTCATCAAAGGTATCCGCAACAATTTACTCGCCAAGGATTTGGAAGTCATCAACGCTACCGGGGATGCCAAGGAATATCTATCGTGGAGGACCATCGAGCTGGCGTACGAAATGGACCAGATCGCCCTCGATAGTATCATTATGAAGAAGTTGACCGACAACCACGTCAGCAAAAACCGAATAAAGAAGATGCGGGTGAAGCATGCGGTGCAGGTTTTGAGTGAGTCTGTAGCGCGGTATATATTAACCGTGGCTAGGATGAGAGGTATGTAGTAGAATTAATAAATATATCCAACGCTTTGTTGAATTTATGAGTAAATTCGTCAATTTATACATGTAAATATGATTTTTTCCAGGAGTTGCTGATAGCGCTCGTGGCCCACTGACCATACCCTTTGTGGAGGGCACACAGGCGGCAAAGTACATAGCATTTTTTAATGATTTGTTTGACACGTGCAATGGCCACACGGTAAAACCGCAGTCTAAATACCGTGTGGCCGTCAGTGAAAGCAGTCCGCATGTCGAGTTTTGGAACCAAGCCATAGTACAACTGGAACGAATGCAATTTGTGGACCCAGTGACTAGACAGCGGAAGGAACGTTCCGCTGTTCTACGAAACTGGATAAGCACTCTGCAGGGGTTCCAGTCTCTTAATATCATACTGCACGGAGAAGATTTTGAATATTGGTTGCCCCGATATATAAATCAAGACCCAGTAGAAAATTTTTTTGGCTCAATTCGCACCATGGGTTGCCGCGATGTAAAACCGTCCGCGGTAGAATTTGTAAACAGATTTAAGACACTATTAATTAATAACATCTCGACCCGCCATTCTAACTACGCGAATTGCGAAAGCAAAAGTACGGGAGATGTCCTCTTCGATTTAAGCAATTTACTAAAATCAAATAATTTTAATGAAAACTGCGAGCCGGTAACTTTTACATATCCTGATATTTTAAATTTAAAATCAAACGAAGAGGACAGTTATGAATATTCTTTAGAAATTAGAAAGATTTTGAACAATTTAAATTCATTGCGTGAGTGCACTTCCTGCACTCACAATATCGGGGGCACCGACTTTCAAGATACATGCCATCGTGCCAAGTGTACTATTAAATATATTTTGGAACAGTTTTCTTATCGAGCCGAATTAAAAACAATTTTGAGAACATTCCTCTTTACTAATTTAGATTTCCGCTTTTGCAGCTGCACCGCGCACGGGCAGCTTCTCACAGAAACATTCATTGAGGCATGTATAAATATCTCCGTGCAGAATTTTATAAAAGTTATTAATAAAATTATTACCGGTAAAATTTCAATACATGCGGCTGCTGCGAACACAATTGCCGAGATGGCTTCGCGGAAACATAAAAAAACTGTACCACGCCGGGCCACAAGACGATGAGCAGATCCTCACCATGGTACATAATAAGGGAAGTAAGAGCAGGATTGTTCACATCGAAACAATCAGATCGGGTATTAATCACAGTTCTCTTTTTCAGGTTCCAGAGGCTTTCAATTTCGACAACTGATGCACCTTGTCTGCGGCCATGGAATCGGCAAAATTCGGAAAACAGACATCCTTTATGAGAAGGGAAGTAAGAGCAGGCATTGTTCACATCGAAACAATCAGATCAGGTATTAATGACATTTCTCTTTTTCAGGTTCCAGAGGCTTCCAATTTCGACAACTGATGCACCTGGTCTGCAGCCATGGAATCGGCAAAATACGGAAAACAGACATCCTTTATGAGAAGGGAAGTAAGAGCAGGCATTGTTCACATCGAAACAATCAGATCAGGTATTAATCACAGTTTTCTTTTTCAGGTTCTGAAGAGGCGCTTCATACACGCAGCTGTCCAAAGTTATCTACAATGCATTGGTGCAATAAATAATATAAAACATATATATATATATATATATATATATATACGTTCGTTTGTGCATCTTTTTATGAATATAGATTTGATTTCACAACAATTATATACTGTTATTCTTGGTATGAAAAGTACCCGTTTTACTACATAAGTTTATATTTGCCGATGCACTGTAGATTTGTTCTGGTAAAACGATTCTAAGTATTCAAGTGTACCAAATGTTTAAAGGTTTAAATAATATTTGTTGTTCTCTTTCGGATTTAAGTAATTTCTGCTAGAGAACAATAAATATTATTTAAACTTTTAAACTTTTGGTACACTTGAATACTTAGAATCGTTTTACCAGAACAAATCTACAGTGCATCCACTTTTTGGAGCACTGCAACCTGGGGTTTTTGAGGGCGATCCTAGTCACAAATTTAGTTCATCTAGTGGGTTTTTCGCATTGATGGCGCGGCGGTACGTACCACGTTTTACAAGAGGGGAGTGACCAGGCCCTGGTCCATACCCAGAACCACCCAGAACTCAGTACGCCATCGGCTGTGTTTCTGGTAGAATTGCGAGTAGAGAAGGTGAAAACGTTGTGAACAAATCGAATGTAAAATAGTTGGTGCTATGGCTTCTATATCAAGCAGCGAAGGGTTTTCCGACTCTGACAACACTTGTGACATTTGTGATGAATCTTCGGAGGGAAGAAGCGTTTCAAATAGTGACGTTGAGTCTGAAGATCAGGGAAGTGAAGATGAGGAAGATTCAGATACCGCAGAACTGACTGAAGATTGTGGTGCATTTAGTGAAGATGCATCCGAAAAGAATTGGTGTGAGGTTGCACCGAACAGTGAACGTGCGTGCACTAATTATGTATGTCAGAAACATTCGACAACAGAAATAACAACTACATGTTACCGATGTACGGACGAAAATAAATAATAAATCTATTTTTGTTTACAACTCATAACGTTTCTAATTATTCTGCATCCTATCGCAAAACCTTTATGCTTCCAATCTTGCTTTCTTACTAACATTGTATATGAATGCGACTCGCCAGCTCAAGCGGAAGCGTCTGTCATAGTATCAGTACAGTATCGGTGAACCGCTCGAGCGTCCGTAACAATGTGTTAGTATCCTATCCGTGAGTGTTCGGTCGGACCCTGCAACCGTAGTCCACGGCCCGTAGTCCGAGGGTTAATTGGAAAACAATAATTTGTCTTATTTTTCTCCCTTTAATAAGTAATTGTTTATATTGCATATATTTGATACTAATAAATTGCTGCAGCACTTTTATATATTCCAAGAGAACTAGTTGTACTCATACTATTCCTGGACAATGTAATTTAGTTTCAGTACTCGGTTCTCCTACTAGTACTTTGGTGCGGATTATTATTCATAACTCGCGGTCACTGAAGGGCTTGGCACGTGACTCAGTCGAGTATGTGGCGAAAACGCCTCCACGCGGTCTAGCCCGGCGAAAAGCTCGGCACTTTCTTCTTCTCGTGGTAACAGCGGTGGTGTGCGCACGTGCCAAGTCTTCTCCCAAAGTTAATCTTATGTAATATTGTGCATCTCAGTTAAATATTGTCAGACTCATATATGTTCACATTGTAGAACTCACCAGTGATTATTCATTCTATGTATTGCTCACTATAACTGATTGTAACTCATCGAGCCAACGCATAGGTTAACACGTCGAGCGCAGCGTCGGTCCGTGGGGACCGACAGCGACCTTTCCGTTCGGCCGGCGTCAGTCCCTCGGACCGACAGTATCGGGGTAAGAAAATAAACGTGGTAACTTTACTGATAATTATTAAAACATTCTAAACAGAAATATGGTATAGATTTACATGAATGGTAACAGTTTCAAATGATAAAGTATGAATGGAAAGAAATGTTTAGGGACCAGAATTACGATGAAGTACACAATTATTGAGCGATATGCAGAAAGGAGTAGTGAAAGTAAGGTAGTGAAGGATTAATAAAACAAAGACTATGGCGTATATATACTGTCGGTCCCAGTGACCGATGCTGCCCAAGCGATAAGTTCACTCTCGGTCCGAGGGACTGACGCCGGCCGAACAGAAAGGCTGCTGTCGGTGCCCAGGGACCGACGCCGCGCTCATCGTGTTAACATAACCTTATAAAGACAACTCAATAAAAAGGCGGCCGCGTGATCAATCCCGCCGTCTCCGTGTATTATATTTTTTGTGCACCATCATTGAACAATTTAATTTAGATAAAATACTCATCCTAAAGAACAGTGACTTTTTATTCAAAAATGTTCCTTCTCACCGCACTCACAAGGGAACATAGGCAACCCGGAAATTCAAAAAAATATGAGCTTTTGCACACATGTAGTGTGAACCATCCCTAACACGAAAATATTTTTTTTACGTGCTGAACCCCACATGGAAGGGAGAAATCACCCCTTGAAAAAATGTTGAAATTTTCGTTTTCATGAAATATCTCCGAAACGGTAAGAGATATCGAAAAAAAGTTAAATTAAAAGTTAAATAGTTCGATAGCATCTGCAAAACTGTGTAATCAATTTTTGAATTTTTTTATTTTTTTATGAAAAACAACCCCCACCCCCATCCCCGTTTCAAATATTTGTTTTTTTTGTTCCGCAATAAGACACCTCTGAACAACCTCTTTTCACACCTGTAAGCGATTTTTGCGTTAGAATTTTTTTGGGGGGTTGTAAAGGCGAAAAACTGCCGACAGTAACAAGGAGAGGACCAGAAGTGTGGGTCACCGATTTTGTTGAAATTTGGCACAGACCTTCTTTAGCCGAAAATATTGGACACGTGTTTTGCCAAAAGTGGCACTTCTCCCTCATTTTTGAAAAAATTGAGGTCAAAAATCAAAATTTTTCGATCGACCTGAAATTTTAGATACACGTTTAGAATTGAAAAATACACAATACGTAATATTTTATTTTGCAAAATATGAATGTTAACAAATGATATAGATATTAAGTACTCTGTAGTTTATATGGTTTATATCGTACCGTGCTAGCCGAGTTGGTAAAGCGTCTGACTACAAGTCTCATGATGGAGAGTTCGAATCTCGGTTTTGTCGTTTTGCACGTATATTTTTTTTTCGCGTTTTTTTTATGTATTTTTGTCGTTTTATACTTGCATGCATAAAATTATAATAATATTTCATTTATTTAATAATACTAATGTTATATTCAATACTGGGTTAGGTTGGATACACGTTATATATTGGAAATGGTAGGGATAAGACATATTCGGAGACAACAATAAAAAATACATCTTCATTGTACTATTCGAGACACATGACGAATACTGATAAAATTATACAGTGTGATTGTGTATGTATTAAACCTTTGAACTTCTTATATGATTCATGAGCGTTGTCTTTCTGCAAAGTGCTCAAAGTGAAGATTTCGTAACTTCATTTGAACACGATTACGTACTTGAATTCTCCGATCCATCGGAACCGCACTCTCCGCAATTTGTACAGTACGTTACGCCTAACGAAAGAGAAGAAGACAATTTTGAATCTCAAGAGTGCACTGTTGATGATGAAGGTGGAAATGTCGATATAAGGTACAAGAAGAGAGCTGTTCGACATTGGAAATCGGGAGGACAGAATCGTCGATCTCTTACCAGCGTACAGAACCGATTCCGAAAGGTAAAGTCTGTGCAGCAGCTACACAGGTGGGCTAGCAGTATTGAAAGAGGTGGAACAAACGCAGAGAAATTCACAATGATTGGGGAATATGTGTTGCAAAAGTTCCAAGACGCATTTGATAGAAAACACATTGTCCATGACATGAACTTAAGATTCTGGGCTTTGGAGGCTAAATCATTGGTTGACTTACCCGAATTCAAAGCAAGTACTTGGTGGATTTGGAGATTCAAGAATGTGCATGGCATTGTATCTCGCAAAATAACAACATTTAAAACGCGATCTACGTTCCAAGGCATCGATAATTTGCGGAACATTGCAAGAACTTTTGTCGAAAACGTAAAGTCCGAAATCCCAACTGTCGGAACTGGTGAAACTTATAACGCAGACGAGAGTGGCTTCAACCTCGAAGTTCATTCTGGACGAACATTGTCAAAATCTGGACTAAACACAGTGGAAGCAGAAATTCAATCGGTATCTGCTATGACACACAGTTATACTATCATGCCAACCATATCGGCGAGCGGACGTCTTCTTTCGCCATTGTATATCGTTTTAAAGGAGGTCTCGGGAAGATTCGGTCCAAGAGTTGAGGAAACTCTATTCCGACCGTCAAATATTTTTGTCGAGGCCTCGTCGTCAGGAAAACTTACGTCAAACCATTTTAGAACTTGGTTCAGCCAAGTATATCTGGCAAATACTGGTCCAAAATCCATTCTATTACTCGATTCGTGGTCGGGACACTGTCCAGATCAGTTGAATCAATTGATTCCAGAAGACAAAGAGGTTACATTTAAAGTCATTCCAAAAAAGACGACGGGCATGATTCAACCCCTGGATGTGTTTGGTTTCCGAATTTGGAAAAATTTTGTGCGGACATTTTCGGATAATGTCATTCTTCTAGAAGAAAATATCAATTTACATGTTCGTAATAATATAATCAAATTACAATCGTTAACTCACAACCAACTCTCATCACCCAGATTTAGGAATCTTTTCCAATACGCCTGGTTTAAAAGCGGATATTTAGAAACGCATCCGGACGAGTTCGAAAATCCTGTAGATTTCTGTTATTTTAAGAGTGAGAAGTATGCACATACATGTAGTATTTGCGAACAGGTAGCGTTTATACGATGTGCGTGGTGCGGACAGTATCTGTGTTTAAAACATTTCTATGAAGAGTATCATTATTGCTCTAATTACATTGTATAATTTTAACTGTAAATAAACAGTATTCATCATGTGTCTCGAATAGTACAATGAAGATGTATTTTTTATTGTTGTCTCCGAATATGTCTTATCCCTACCATTTCCAATATATAACGTGTATCCAACCTAACCCAGTATTGAATATAACATTAGTATTATTAAATAAATGAAATATTATTATAATTTTATGCATGCAAGTATAAAACGACAAAAATACATAAAAAAAACGCGAAAAAAAAATATACGTGCAAAACGGCAAAACCGAGATTCGAACTCTCCACCATGAGACTTGTAGTCAGACGCTTTACCAACTCGGCTAGCACGGTTCGATATAAACCATATAAACTACAGAGTACTTAATATCTATATCATTTGTTAACATTCATATTTTGCAAAATAAAATAGTACGTATTGTGTATTTTTCAATTCTAAACGTGTATCTAAAATTTCAGGTCGATCGAAAAATTTTGATTTTTGACCTCAATTTTTTCAAAAATGGGGGAGAAGTGCCACTTTTGGCAAAACACGTGTCCAATATTTCCGGCTAAAGAAGGTCTGTGCCAAATTTCAACAAAATCGGTGACCCACACTTCTGGTCCTCTCCTTGTTACTGTCGGCAGTTTTTCGCCTTTACAACCCCCCAAAAAAATTCTAACGCAAAAATCGCTTACAGGTGTGAAAAGAGGTTGTTCAGAGGTGTCTTATTGCGGAACAAAAAAAACAAATATTTGAAACGGGGATGGGGGTGGGGGTTGTTTTTCATAAAAAAATAAAAAAATTCAAAAATTGATTACACAGTTTTGCAGATGCTATCGAACTATTTAACTTTTAATTTAACTTTTTTTCGATATCTCTTACCGTTTCGGAGATATTTCATGAAAACGAAAATTTCAACATTTTTTCAAGGGGTGATTTCTCCCTTCCATGTGGGGTTCAGCACGTAAAAAAAATATTTTCGTGTTAGGGATGGTTCACACTACATGTGTGCAAAAGCTCATATTTTTTTGAATTTCCGGGTTGCCTATGTTCCCTTGTCAGTACAGTCCACTGACACTCACGTGATAAAAGTAACGTCGCGGTACGCATAGTTTAAAACATACTCTTAATATGCATTCAGCCGTTTCCGGGTGACTGGGGAATGCATGTGGTGCGAGTGAGGTGAGAGAGAAGCGTGAAAGAGTGAGCAAAGAGTGAAGGGAGAGTGCGCGCGGGGAAGAGGGGATAAGGAAGTGGGTGAGGGAGTGTTAGTGGGCTTTTCAGTGCGAGTGGGTGGGTGGAATAAAGAAAAAGGAACAGGCTAGCTAGTGTGGAGGTTAGGGCAGAGAAGCTGGGTGAGGTGGGCGAGAGGAAGAGGGAAAGAGGAAGCGCAGAGGCATCTAGCGGCTGCGGTGGAAAGTAGAGAGGCGAGAAAGTGAACAGGGATAAGGAAGGTTGAGGGAGAGAGGCAGTGGAATGGAGTGTGAGATGGAAAGCAGTGAGGTAGGGAAGGCAGGGGGAGGGGAGAGGGGAAGTGATCGTAGAGGCGGGACTGAGGCAGACGAAGCTGGAATTTCGGAGAAGGGGGAGTGGAGGGGTGGGAGCCTAGACAGGTTGTCAGGCAAGAGAAGAAAGCGCAGTGAGGGGTGGGGGGGGAGGCGGGGGGGGGGGGGAGGGTGAGAAGCAGCAGACGGATAGAAGGATAGTAAGAATGATGGAAGAGTTCGCAAAGCAGTGGCTGCAGGAACTGGGGGAGGTGAGGGAGGAGATGAGGAAGGATAGAGAGGGGGAGGATGAGAGAAGGAAGGTGAGCTGGAGGAAGGAGGAGGAGAGGAGGCAATTAAGGTGAGAGGAGGAGGTAAAATGGTGGAGGGGGGTGGTGGAGAGACTGGAGAAGGTGGAAAAACGAATGGAGAAGGTAGAGCAGCGGCTGGAGGAAGAGAGGGGGAAGAGGAAAAAGTTGGTGGAGAGGATAGAAAAGTGCGAAAATAGGGAGGAGGGAGAAGGAGCAGGGGGGGGGGTGAGCGAGAGAAAAATGAGATGGAGGCAGGTGGAGTTGAAGGTGGATAGGGCAGAAAGGGAAAGGAGAAGAGAGAACATACTGAATATGCATTCATCAATAAAAAACCATTATGTAAGCACCTCTGTTACGGATGTAACTATATTAATTAATACATAGCGACCATGTACAACCTGAAGAAGCTGTGGGTTTATATGGCCCTGCTTCTGTCATAATTTTGTATTAATATAGAGGTACTTTCGCCACGTTGCCCACGCGATCCACGGGCACGCTTACGTTTATCTCCGCGGAAGACCCTGAGCGGAGGTCGGATGTTATAACGGGCTGCGGGGTTCCCAAGCTTCGCGAACTGTTCCCACATTTTCGCACAACCAACAACAATTCCGGGCGGGCTTAGCGCGTCTCCCGCCGTCTTCGCACCCCTGCCAAGCAACGGCGTGGAGACGCGTGCGATCGTTACCCGTTTCGATATACGTTGCACGCGCTGCAACGGGTACCTTTGCCCAGATTCTACTACGCACTCGCTTGCGTTTTTTTGTTACCAAGACCCCGTTGTTCTAGTTGGCGTTCGACCTTTTCGCGCGTACTTCCATCGCTTTGCATAAACCCCATCACCGCCCAGTTCTATGATTTGCCCAAACCGCAAACCCGCGTCTTATAAATAAGCGTATAATTTTTATACCAATATTATCACGAAAATACCCAAACAACCTCTTTGGTGCATGTTTCGTTTACCGCGGAACCATCGCGCAAGTGATTAAGAGTATGGCATGGATTTTATGTAAGGTCAAGGTATGTGAATTGGAAAGGTAATAATATATACGCATTTAACAGGAAATAAATATTAACACTAACAAGAATCCCTAGTAGCACAAAAATATTGGTACAATATTTTTTTCGAATATCAAAAAAATATTTTTTTGGCGACACTTTTTAATATTCTAAAAATATTAGATCTGGATATTCAGAGAATATAGAACAGATATTCGATACATATAAAACAGATATTCAGAACATATGAAATAGATATTCAAAACATATAAAATAAATATTCAAATCATATAAAATAGATATTTAAAAAATATGTATTTAATATGCAAATAATATTAAATAATATTTGAATTTTGAAAAAATAAGAAAAATTGAAAGCAGGGAATTATTCATTATTTGCGAACATTATGTTGTTAATTGATTCAGCCGTTGTACATGATCTGGCCATGTTACACAACTGAAAATTTTTTTACACTTGACGGGATTTGAACTCGGGATCCCGCTGTTGGTGCGTACTGCGTTTTCCTGCTGCGCCAAATGGACCTATTGTTAGAGGGGTCACTTAAACCCTAATATTAATTGGTCAGATAATTACAATCACAATCCGAACAGCTGGTAGATTAAAGTAATTGAATCATACGTTTAGAATTCTATGAAGACAGTATTAGTAGATAAAATGTTGACGTTGTAAAAGAGAGAGCCTTTAATAGATTCAATATTGCCTCTGTCTCGTACGTTCCTGGGCTTTCACACGATATCCGGCGACCCCTCACCAAATTTAACATTTATGTTCTGCAAAAAATCCCGAGTTTTCCCGAAAGTCAAAGATTTGCTTCCTATTGCACAAGAATCACACGTCATTTATCGGTTTCCCCGCTTGTACTGCGCTTCTTTGCCACACGAATTAAGCTATTTGCCAGCTTAAGACTAGGATTGGTGAACATAAAAGAAACATTTATTCTCTTGTCATAGAGGAAGATCATATAATAGGTTTCACTTTTGAAATATTTTAAAGTAGATATCACGGGACGACAAAGTGCATGATTTTCTTAGAGCGTTTGAAGAAGCGATGGAACAAAATGGGGGGGGGGGCACCTTGCTACATACAGGATGAGCCAGAATTGGAGAGAGAAAATTTAGGGGTGGTAGAACACTTGAATACAAACACTTTTTGTCCAATAATATATGAGGCGCAACTCAACGGATAAAAATTTACAGGGTATTTTTGCACCGTCACATTTAACGCGCTGACTGCCGAGCGCGTCGTCGATGCCTGACCTGGCGGCGAACGTGTTAAAGAATCACCACAAGAATGAAAGCAGATATTTCACAAAGTTATTTATATAGATATATCAATCATAAATATATCACAAGATATTTCACAAGTTTCTTATTCCAGTAATGAAGTAGTTTCTTCATTACTCCTAAACAGCACAGATGCATATAATCAAGAGCAAAATGTTCTATTACATTTAATAGGCTTATATTTGATATTGGAGTTCCATGCTCATTTTTATGATGATTTATATCAATAAAATTCTCAAAATCACAATGTGTTCGTGCACCAGCATTATGGTTTTCATGTATAATTCGGTGACTATAACATGTACCTTGTTCTGTGCATCTTTCGCAACCGTGTAAACTTGTGTGTCCTTTAATATTTTTTAAAAAAGCTCTCGCGGGTGCATCGCATGTGAAGCAAATTATAAGGACTTTGAATGTAATATTATTGCAGAAAATTCTATTTTTCAAAACATCGTACAATTCGCGCGTACATTCATCCAAGTAATCAGGCAACGAATCCGGTTTTGCATCGCCGTAAAAAATTGCAATCGAAAAGGGAGATACAGTATAATTATTTAAAACTGGTTTGCATAAAATAGGCCAAAATTGTTTGTTCGAATTCTTTGAAATTGGGATACCGTCAATATTAAGAATTAATTTTATTGTAAAACTTTCTTTCAGTTCTAGAAATACATCTTCTGCTTGTAATAAAGTTATTATGTGCTTCCTTATGCCAAAATATTTAAGTTGTGCTGCGGTTTTATTTTTACTTAAACACGATACAATATGAGATGATCGCTCAGTTTTTAATAAAGTACGAGAATCACCTGGAATTTTATATTCGGGAAAAATATCCTTTAAACCCTTTAATAAATAATGTAGTTGGGTATGAAATTTGTAAAAAATATTTCTTTTTAGATCTTAAATACTTAAATGTTTAGTAAAAATTTGTAAAAAAATGTTTCGTTTTAAATCTAAAATGTATATTAAATAAATATTCGTAAAAAAATATTTCTTTTCGAATCTAAGATAAATATTGAATAAACATTTGTAAAAAATATTTCTTTTTAGATCTCAAATTCTTAAATGTTTAGTAAACATTTGTAAAAAAATATTTCGTTTTAAATCTAAAATAAATATTAAATAAACATTTGTAAAAAATATTTCTTTTCGAATCTAAGGTAAATATTAAATAATCATTTGTAAAAAATATTTCTTTTTAGATCTCAAATACTTAAATGTTTAGTAAACATTTGTAAAAAAATATTTCTTTTTACATCTAAAATAAATATTTATTAAAAAAATGTTTCGATTTAAATTTAAAATGAATATTAAATAAACATTTGTAAAAAAATATTTCTTTTTAGATCTCAAATAAATGTTTAGTAAACATTTGTAAAAAAATATTTCGTTTTAAATCTGAAATGAATATTGAATAAACATTTGTAAAAAATATTTCTTTTTACATCTAAAATAAATATTGAGTAAACATTTGTTAAAAAATATTTCGTTTTAAATCTAAAATGAATATTGAATAAACATTTGTAAAAAAATATTTGTTTTTAAATATAAAATAAATATTCGTTACATATTTAAATATTAAAAAGACATTGAATGTCTTTTTAATATCAGATACATATCTATTTAATATTTTGTGCTACTAGGGATGACTCTAGGTGTTACAAATGTACATGTGGTGGTATGTGTATTTATTGTATTTAGTAATAACAGTGCGGTGTCAAATAATATAGTGTGAAGTGATGTATGGAAGCCGTGAATGTGTATTATAATTATGGTGTTACGGTCAATATGTAATGTTGTGTGTCGCTTCCTTACGGCGCACAGTGGGGTATTTGACCGTTCTAGCTGGCCAAAAGTCGATTTTGTCAAATTTTACCTGGGGTGATAAAAATTATATGATGGGGTACTTAAATAGTGGGGGAATATGTATGTGTAATATTTTTTTTTTTCTTCGTACCATTCGTCTGAAAACTTAGTCTGAAGTTGACGGTTGCTACTAGTAAACGTACCTCTTTCGGACACTCTCTGAACGTTCACGAGTTTGCTTGCGTTTTGTGTGTTAACCAAGAACCAGTGTGAAGTGCGGTGCTATGGCGTCTTTAGAGGAAGGTATGTACTTAATTTTAGAAAAAGTTTCAACGGTTTATTAAGTACCTATCAAAAGTTGTCGTGGTTTGAAAATAGGGTTTAAATATGAAAATTTTTGTTCGAAGATGTATCTTCTGCAATGATTTTGTTATATAAGACCGCTTGATATCGCAAAGTTTCTTACGCCATTGTTTAGAGTGAAGTGTCGGCTTCCTAGCGCAAAAAGAATTTCTTGCGAATATTTGCGAATTTGGTTTTTACGAGGAATTTTCTAAATAATGACACTTTTCAATGTTTCGGGCATTATCATAAATCGCTCTTTTTTCTGACCAGGATCATCAGGAATCAAACGGATTAGCCGCAGATATTTATATGATATCATGCAACAAAAAATTAAGAGTAATATTTCCGAAAAATCTGCATATTTGACACATATTTTGCAAAATCGGGAAAATTATTCGGAGGAGTAGCAAAAACGCCTAGAAGCATTAATAACTTGCTTTAAGAGTAAATTTATGCAAAAATGGAGGGCTGCATCTAGAAAGAAGCAACTTTTTGAGAAAAAAAATGCAAAATGGTTAGAGGGTATTATCGAAATACCCGCTGTGACGACTCGATCAGAACGGCCTGAGAAGTCTTTCAGTGACTCGAGTGAACGCAGCAAAAGAAGGAAAACGGAAGATGTCCGAAAAACATCGAGTGAAATGTTAACTTTTGCCACAGGGATGAAATTGCGGGAAATTGGCAAACGAAATGCTTCAGCGGTTTTGAAAGAAATTACAGAGACACCGCGTCGGGCAACGAAATATAGGAATGCGTACATTCGTAGCCTACAAAAAACCGAAGAACAATTGCCACCTTTACAAGCTCTCTCCATATTTGTTGAAGCAAAACAATGATATTCAAGTAAACCATCATAATTGATATCAAATAGGTGTATTTTGTCTCGTACGGAACCGATATAAAGAAATTTACGCGTTTGGGAGTATATGGACAGATCATAGATATTTATTACCTTTCAAATGGTGCGTTTCTTATTTAGCTTATGCAACTTTAAACTGTCTGAAATACTTCGGTGGGTGGTCACAGGGATTAAGGGGATATTATTGTCCTCAAGTCGCTTATTACTTTATAGTGCATTTAACTCTGCGGCGCGCATAATTGTACCTATAAACATGGGTGTTCCCATACAACACCGGTTTTGCCTAGCCCGTGAAATTTTATTGGGCAACGAAGAAAGAAACTCTTTCTTATATTGGCCACTGCCATTATTTAAAATATAACTGTAATTTTTTTACTGCGCATAAAAACAAAAATTTATTTAAACAATTGAAAAAAATTGTTTTTTTTATTGCAAAAATACTTTAAAAATTTAATTACTTCATACTCTAGCAAACTATGTCAATAGAATTTGTCTAAAGTTGAAAAATAATTTTGGCCAGCTAGAACGGTCAAATACCCCACTGTGCGGCGTTTCGAGTGCTCAAGGCTAGGCAGTGTATTCGGTACGTGCTCTGCGTAGCAAGTGAGTTAATGGGTGGTCATCGCGACGCGGCTAGAGGCTGCGACAAGGGACATCGTTGCAAACCGCCAGCTCACGCCCGGCGAAGGTAAAACACGCGGGCATCCCGCGAATTCTTTCATTTGGACAATTAAGTAATAGGCGTTGCTAGCCGCAGTCTTGCGCACGGTAGCAATAAAGGCTATACATATTTCGCGTCAAAACGCTCGCATCATCAATTCACACTGTATCTTTGTGGGCAGACTATCGCGACGCAACAGTGCATGCAACACTATTACCAGGTACCAACCCCAACAAGAAATCCATTTGTGTTAGTTAAATTGAGAAATTAGATTTTGTCACATTTCTTAACGAAAAATACGTTGGGGGATAATTGAAAACAAACGCTAGAATACATAGTATGCGGAATAGATAGTACACACTGGCAGATAATGTTTTTTCATAAATAATGTTGTAAAGGGAAAAAAAGAAAATGCTTTTCATTTAAAAATGGTTCAGCGCAGACAGACTTTATATTATCTCTGAAAGAGCATGCATGCAGCTAATATAGCATAGTACATAACATTATAAATACTTTATGACGGATGTCGGGCATGGTGGCAATGGAAATACAATATTGGGTACAACGAATTGCCAGCCTCAATAGTTCTGGGGTAAGCGCCGTCTTTCTGGGCTGAATTAGGTCTGGGTTAAGTTTGACACAGTCCTGTGATAGCCATTGACGACAGAGCTCTCCGCGCGACACCCCGCGGACGGCGCTAGACGTCCGGTGGAATAAGAGTAAAATTGACAGGGACGCTCTAATCGCAGCTGCGATCGGAGCGGACTGGTTCGGCAGTGTGGAGGATCAGGGGAACGATGTATTCGACCCCAATGCCGAAGCACAGAAATACATGAGACTGATGACATCTGCGTGCGATGCATGAATGCCACGTGCGCACGACGGGTCGCGGAAAAATGCGAATTGGTGGTCCGAGGGCATTGCAGCATTGCCCGCTGCAAGCGAGGCTGCCCACCTCGGGAGGCTCCATTAACGGAGAGACTTGACTGTCAGTTCTTAGACCGCGTGATAACTACGCTCTTCCCCTCTGATAATAAGGCAGACACACCTCCCGCGGCGGTTGAGGAAGGTGACTGAAACGAAAAGCTATCGATAGATATCGAAGAAACTATGATTTTTATGTCCAAGACTGACAATAAAGCCGCCGGACATGACGGAGTTCCTGGCAGAGCGTTCGCCGGGATTTGCGGGGCAACTGGTCCACCTTCATGCGGCTAATTAACGACTGCATGGAGAGGGGAATGTTTCCCAGAGCCTGGAAGACAACAAAGCTGGTCTTATTACCGAAAAAGGGGAGACCCGCCGACTCACCCTCCGCGTACCGGCCGATTTGTTTGCTGAACGAGGTGTGCAAGTCCTACGGAAGGATCATTGCGTTTCGCCTCGTGAAGCACTTAGAGTCGACTGGCCCGAACTTACACGATAGCCAATTCGGCTTCAGAGAAGGGCGTTCAACGGTGGATGCCATCATAAAATTAAGGGAATATACCAAAAAGGTAATAACCAGGGGTGGAGTGGCTTCGGCAATAAGCCTCGATATTGTCAACGCCTTCAATTCCATTCCCTGGAATAGTATCATAAATGCGCTGGAATATCATAAATTTCCAGCGTATCTTAAGGAAAATTGTTTGCGGAATGCCGCAGGGGTCAGTTCTTGGACCCCTGCTCTGGAGCTTGGCCTACGATGTAGTATTAAGAACTGCTCTCCCGGACGGGGTTGAAGTCATCTGCTACGCGGATGATTCATCGTTCCAGGGGAAGGAGATTACGAGGAAGCTACCAGATTGACTGAAATGGGCTGCAAACGTGTCTGAGCGGCGATAAAGACACTGGGGTTTAAACTAGCCGCTGAAAAAACCGAGGCCATGTGGTTTTACCACCATGGTCTACGGGCTAGGCGGCCGCCCGAACTGTGCCTTGTCAATGTACAGGGACAATTAGTTAGAGTGGCCCGAGAATTGAAGAACTTAGAGCTTCACCTCGAGCACGCGTGGCGCTGGGGGAATAATTTTGCGCACATTGCTCCAAAAATGGATTCGGTGGCAGCTGCGTTCGGAAGGCTGCTCCCGAATCTGCGCGGTCCTAACAATTCAGTGCGACGACTGTATGCGAACGTGGTGCAGTCCGTTGCGCTGTACGGCGTGCCCGTGTGGGCGGCAGACCTGCGGAGCGACAGCCGGAGCGCTGCCCTTCTCAGAGCGGGGCAAAGGAAAGTCGCTCTGCGTATCATACGCGATTACAAGACGGTGTCATACGACGCTGCCCTCCTGCTGGCGAGAACGATGCCACTATAGACGGAGAGCTGGCTACATGGTTAGCAACATATCTCGGTGCAAGCAAAATTTTACATGGAACAGGTTCGATTGTTGCCGGCAAAACGACAGCCCGATTGTCAGAAGGCGCACTGGAAGCTAAATGCGTGGGCGGGCGATTAAACGTGTAAATTTCCCGGCAAAAAAAACTGTCGATGTGCAAGGCTGAAAATTTGCACAGGTGTTGAAGAGCATTAGGAAAAGCAGGGAAAAAAATTTCAGAAGCGCAAGTGGAAGATAAACGGTTGTCAGAAGCTGCCAAAGTTGCGAAAAATTTCGGAAAAATTTACATGTCAAGGAAAACTTCTGACAATTTGCAATTGTATTGTTTAGCTATAGAATAGAGTACTTGCAAATTGTCAGAAGCCAAAGTGGAAGTGATAATGAGAAATTCGAGGGCAAAGTGCAGGAGCGTCTTCTCGCGCGCGGCGCGGCGCGCAGCGGACCGATGGCTTTTCTCTTCATTTTCATACCGTACATATTTCAGTGCACTTCTGACAATTAATATGAATATTTATAGAGGATTAAAGATACTATTGTTCAAATGTTAGAAGTCAATTAAGAAGACACATACATTTTTATGAGAAATAAAAAAATTATTTTTATTTGCAATAAAGTAAATTTAGAAATGTTCATGACAAAGAGTCCCAATATGATAGCGCTGCAGATGAAAAAGAAGAAACTGAACAGGATATTGCATACGAAACCGACTAATAATTTCTTTATTGCAAATAAAGATAATTTTTTTATTTCTCATAAAAATTTTCTGATATTTGAACAATAGTATCTTTAATCCTCTATAAATATTCATATTAATTGTCAGAAGTGCACTGAAATATGTACGGTATGTAAGTCAAGAGAAAAGCGATCGGTCCTATGCGCGCCACGCCGCGCGCGTAAGGACGCTCTTGCACTTTGACCTCGAATTTCTCATCATCTCTTCCACTTTGGCTTCTGACAATTTGCAAGTACTCTATTCTATAGGTAAACAATACAATTGCAAATTGTCAGAAGTTTTCCTTGACATGTAAATTTTCCGAAATTTTTCGCAACTTTGGCAGCTTCTGACAACCCTTTATCTTCCACTTGCGCTTCTGAATTTTTTTTCCCTGCTTTTCCTAATGCTCTTCAACACCTGTGCAAATTTTCAGCCTTGCACATCGACAGTTTTTTTTGTCGGGAAATTTACACGTTTAATCGCCCGCCCACGCATACTGCTTCCAGCGCGCCTTCTGACAATCGGGCTATCGCTTTGCCGGCAACAATCGAACCTGTTCCATGTAAAATTTTGCTTGCACCGAGGTATGTTGCTAACCATGTAGCCAGCTCTCGGACTACTACATCTTCTTGCATTCTATTATGATAAATGGTTTAATTTTAAACGTAGCGTTAACAGAGATGAGTGTCAGCCGTCGGCGGAGGCGGTGACGATGTGGCGCCGTAGATTTTGGGTTGAGGCCCTCCGGGACTGGAGACACTCTTGAAGAATGTTCATGACCTTTCGATCCGTGTTCGAATGTGATCGTTTATCGGTGATGGTAGGATCGTGAAATGATATAATTGTGTACGTTTCGACCACTTTATTAAGTCCTCTTCAGCTGTTGATTTTACACATATATGTTTTAGAAACCTTTGTGGAATTAGTATAGATGTATGGAAATCATAATGTATAGAGTTTTCTTAATTATATTTACAAAATAATATTAACAATGTATGTATGTTGGTTAAAGAAGAACGAATCTTCGAGGCTGGGCGAACTGTTGTCCAAGTTTCGGCTGTTACCTATGTTACGTGCGAAAACTCCCATATTATCAATATTAAAGGAAATATTCCTTCAGAATATTTCTCGCCGAGTTTTAGCCTTCATTTGGAGATAAGAGCGCTCTGTCTTTTTCGTATACAAGAAAGGGACGGCCAGGTCAAGCAATTAGCCACTCTAGCCATCTCCTTGCACACACTCCTCTCTTCGCCTTTCCCCTATATTTTCCTGCCTGATTTTCCCGCCTTATTTTCCTGCCAAGCACAGTACCCAGCCACAGCATCTTCCCGCTCCTTTACTCTCCCACTCATCTCAGAATCCGTGTATAAAAACCCGGATCCTGAAGGACTCTGGGAGCATTCCTGAGTAGTCCATTCCAGACGACGAATCTCTGCCGCTAGTACTCCGTTAAAGACTACGAGTAAGTAGGCCATAACCTAGTCGTCTAGACTCCAGAGTGTCTCCAGCAAGATCGGACATTAGTTTCTTTCGAGCAAACCCCCAACCCATATTCTCTGCTAGAGAGGATAGAGGAGCTAGACCAGGCCAGTCCTGATCGCACAAAACTTTAAATTATATTAGGTTGGATAATAAGTTCGTAGCGTTTTTTATATTTGCTTTGTTTTACACCAATTTTTTTGCTATTTGACAAAGTGTATAATATTCATTCGATAGAGCTATGGTATGTGCGAATGATCCGTGAGTGAGTGATTATGAAAGTGTGAATGTGTGTGTGTGAGTGGCGCAGCGAAACTGTAAGACAAAGGCGATGAATCGCAGAAATGCATTAACGACGCATCAGAGAAGGGCCGTCAGGTGAAATTGGATGGCAAAGGGAGGTACTTATTGGGTTGGGGAATAAGTTCGTAGCGTTTTTATCAAAAACTTTAATTCAAACAAAAATCAATAATTAGCTTGGGAAATAAGTTTCTACCGTTTTTAAATTCGCTTTGTTTTACAACAAAGTTTTTGCTGTTTGACAAAGTGTATAATATTAATTTTGGTTGGGGAATAAGTGCGTAGCGTTTTAATTAAACTTTAATTAAAATTAAAATGAAATAAATTAAAATTTAATTATTTATTTTTGTTTAAATTAAAGTTTTTGATAAAAACGCTACTAACTTATTCCCCAACCCAAATGAATATTATGCACTTTGTCAAACAGCAAAAAATTCGTTGTAAAACAAAGCAAATTTAAAAACGGTACAAACTTATTCCCCAAGCTAATATAATTATTGATTTTTGTTTGAATTAAGAACCGTACCTCTGTGTCAACTACTGAGCAACGCGCTCCATCCCCGGCGATCACATTTTGTCACAAGCGCTCCGTAGCGAAAGAGTTAAACTAAGTGGCCCGGTACCGCCCGCGACAGGACAAAGTGTCCTGAAGATGGGCGACTATCGGGCGACCGCATGTATTGAAGCTTGTACGACTCCCCATTATGCGGGGAAGGTGGCCGGGCCGCTGTCGGAGCGCTTCTACGCGAAAGTAGAATGTCGACCGTCGGTATACATTTTTGAATGTCACAACCGGGGTGACAGAGCGAAGAAGCTCTCTAGTGCATCATCCTTCATCTTTGACATCGTACGATAATTAGGACTGCACCGACTGCCGCCTGTGGATAAGGTATGCACGGAATCGTCGGATAGACTGCATGGCGGATGGCGCATGCAGTCTTCTTGTACGTACATGTCCCCCTGTGTCTCGCACTCATCGCGCAAACGTAACATCCGCGACGCTTATCTCTCATACATATTAACATCCCATCTCATCGCATCGCATCCATTTACCGCCTCGTTTTACCCCTGCATCCTCGCCACCCATCCCGCCACGTCCACAAGCACCCACACAATTGCCTCCCCCCCCCCCTGTTTTTTCACACTCATATTCCTCCTGGTGTGACGGCACACTCGAGAGAGGACGGGAGCAATGAAATGTCGCTAAGAGCGAATGTATCCGGATTGCTCGGCGGAGACTAAACGGTCTAATGCCGGGATAAGAATATGAAGATTCTAAAATGCGAATGGATAGAATATATGTATGCGTGAGAACATCCTGCCAGCCGGGCAGGACGCTAACTGCACGGATACTCTGCCCAAGGCACACTAAACGGTGGGTGGGTAGAGAGGCGGGGGCATGCCTGTTCGCCAAGCGCGCCGTCCGGAATGAATGCAAGCGGAACCTGCGTACCCCCTGTTCTGTGGTAAGCTTATCCGTCTAGCCGCAGTCAGTATCAACTTACTTTTCTCCAAAAAGGAGGCGAAGGGATATGCCCACTTCATAGACTATTATTTATATTTTATTCACTTGCATGTCTCACTCTTCTATGAGGAAGGCACTGGGCGTGGTATCGCTAGCCTCAACGCAAAATTTAATGCATGCTGTATCCCTGGCGTATTCGATGGAAGGCTTTCTCTTTTTTTCATATAGCATCCACCAGAAGACACTATTACTGTCTCTCTTCGTTCATAATATCCTCTATTACTATCCTAGCTCTTCTTCTCACTGACTCACATGGGGGGTGTGGTTTGAGTCACCACAGGGCCTTAAGCTGAAATAATCCTTTTCTACGACTGACTACATAGGAGTCAGTCGGAAACTTGTAAATACATTTCCCGTCTCTCTCTTACCATATTTCCACAACATTACCCTCTCGTGCGACCAAAAGTCATCTTTAGGCACCTCATGCAATGTATACGACTGAACTGCTCAGTCGAGTCCGCAGCCATCAGCCGCCATCCCCCTGGCCTTAAGCCACACCTCTGATCTGCACATCAGAGTTTTGGGCTGCCTCTCAGCCACACGTATGTTCACTCCGGGTTGTTAAAAGTAACCGACCTGGAGGCATCCCCGAAAGTGAGCGTTCTTCTCTGTATACTCCTTTTTACTTCATATCTCTTTTTACGCACTATCACTTTCACTTTCTCTATACTAATTGCATGAACTTCACCCTTGTTCACTAAGCGATGTAGGAGCGCGATTTTTTCTGTTTTCTCTTTCGACTTTTTTGCACGTAACAGTCTTCTGACTGGTGTGCTCTAAAATATATTTACATATTATAATTTATGTCGTGTTCGCATCGCGGGTGGAGGATGCTGCGGTGAATGCTAACGCGCGATACGACAGTTTCTCCTACCACCCAGTAGAGAGTACCGGTGTGGGTTCAGTCAGTGAAACCTGACACTATCGGCGATTCCCCCCGGGATCGCCGATGTCTTTTTCAAAATTCCCCATCGTTAAGAAGAACAAAGAAAAAAAGTTCGACACAGTCCTCTTTCCAGAGACCCTCAGCTCTCCCCACTTCGTAGTCAGATCTTTTTTCGACTGTTTATTGCATAGTAACGCGCAACGTAGCATCGATGACGTCGGACTGCCACGCCCGCCACGTGCACGCTCAAATGAATCTCTATCTCCTCGGCGCTCAGCAACAAAGGCACCGGACCCTTTGCTGGTACCTCGGATTCCAATAGCCCCGAGGAGCTATATTATATTATCGCAATACTAATTGTAAGAATTGCCCAGCTTAGGCCTCATTATACGCGAGCCCACCTCACCAGGGTGCGCGCCCAGTCTGTGTCTTATCCCTTTCTGCAGTGACGCTATGAGGTAAGTTTTAGAAAAAGCACGTATTTTGAAGGCAATATTTTTCGAAACGTACGAAGGAGTTTAATGTTACAAGTACTACGTTTTTTCTTGTTGTAGTAGAACACCGTGTATTTCCATCTCATATTCTTATCAGTCCACGTTGATATCTTTGATAGTTTAATATGTACGCGGACCCGAATTTCGGCCGACGAGGCTCTCGTGTTGCGTAGCATACCTCAAGCTGTCCAGGACGTAATACATAGACCAGATGTAAAAAATTGTATACCATAGCTGTAAGCAAACGTCAAGGGATTACGTACGTTACTCGTGCATGCCGAGTGGGTTGAGTGCGTCTTTTATTGCAGTGTCCGTAACCGCTCGACAGGGCGACGCTGCGTCGCACCTACGCCTTTTGCTTTGTGGCACTACTTTCCCCTTTTTTTTACGATTTTCCGGAGAAGGGACGAGTACCGAATTGTTCCGTCATCGTCAAGACGGACACGGGCATATTCACTCTTGTAAGAGACTCTGCCGAGAGCAGGCGATTCATAGGAATATAGATACCTACAACTAGAACCCGAACACTCGTCCTGTATTTTACCAATGTTTCTTACAAATATGTATATGTTATAAGAAATTTTATTAACTACATACAAGCTCAAGAATAGGGCCAGTGCATCGCATGTATGCTTCATTGTCTAAACTCGCACCCAGCGTTATTAATCTTTTTTTTTTAAGTGATTTTAATTCAAACTATTTTTGCGTACGTATTCGTTACAAAACATATTAGCAATCACGCAGGCCGAGTGTACTTTGCGCTACGCGATCCGCTTCATGTATTCGCTTTGACACGCCGCGCGATTCTTGCATTTGTCTTTCGAGGTTACCGGAGGTGCCGCGCACACTTTTCGTTACCGACCGTTTTAGTTTAGTTCAGCTCTTGCTTTCTCGTTGACAAAACGCTTTACAATTTTTCGTAAAAGGGCATAGCCGTATATACAGTCGGGGACAAAAATGAGTGGACAGTACTGGAAACAGATAAAATTGAAGTGTAATCGGATTAACGTAACTGTTACGATCATTAGCTTTATTTATTATATATCCTTATAGTATATATAGTATTTAGTGAATAATTGACCTTCTTATTTGCATTTTTGTGTATACACGCTGTACATAACGAAAATGTCAGCTATTTATGAGGGGACAAAAATGAGTGGACACTCTGTTGCAAAGTGACTGTGAGGCAAATAATGAATACGAACATCAAGCAGAGGTCACGCTTACACAGACCGATGTCTAACAAATTGATTAGTGCCAACTCAGCCTTTGTAGGAGTAAGAGAAATTTTAAAACAATTACAGAATGACAAAAACAGAAGAAATTTCAAATCAAATTCGCCGTTTAATCGTTTCGGACTATTGCGAAAAATTAAGTTACCATGTAATAGCTCGAAAGTACAGCGTATCTAAGAGTGCGGTAGAAAAAATTTTCAAAAAATATCTCGTACATAAAACGGTGAAAAATGTAAGTGGTCGTGGCCGCAAACGCTGCACCACAATACAAGAAGATCGTCGAATAGTACAAAAATGCCGACAGAATCCAGCGATTGCATCCAGAAGTACTGCAGAAGATGTGCGGTTCAACGTTTCTACAAAAACAATAAAACGCATACTGCACAAAGCTGGATTAAGATGCAGCAAGCCTAGGCGTAAGTCACACATCAGCAAAATAAATATAAGAAAACGTTTACCGTTTGCTAGAAAATATTTGAATATACCGCTAGCATTCTGGCAAAATATAGTTTGGAGCGACGAAAGCAAATTTGAGTTGCGGCAATTTAAAAAGAAGCAGCAAGCCTGGAGAAAAAAAAATTAACCGTATAAAAAAGGATTTATTACACCCACTGTTAAATTTGGCGGCGAATCATTAATGATATGGGGATGTTTTTCGTGGAATGGAGTTGGTACGTTGGCACAAATTAACGGAATTATGAATGCAAACAAATACATTGATATTCTAAGTGAAAATTTAGGAGAAGCAGTGGTAAAAATGGGTTGCGACAATGAATTTGTCTTTCAATAAGACAATGACCACAAACATACTGCTAAGAGCACTACAAGATTTTTGAAGGATTCCAATATTAAGTTGCTTGAATGGCCAGCTCAAAGCCCAGACTTAAATCCTATAGAGAATTTATGGGGTTTACTGGATGCAAAAGTTGCATTGGACCAGTGGAATAACAAGGCCGATTTTTTTTAAAGTTTACAGACTGAATTTGAAAAAATTAATACAGATTACATCGAAAATTTAATAAAAAGTATTTCCCGACGTCTGGAAGCAGTCATACAAGCAAAAGGTGCAATACGAAGTATTAATTTCAATATGAATTTCATTCACTAGGTATTTTATAAAGTGTCCACTTATTTTTGTCTCCTGATAAATGGCTATAATTTTCGATAAGTACAGCGCAGTTGCACAAAAATGCAAGTATGAACCTCAATTATTCACTAAATAATGTATGTACTATAAGGATGTATAGTAAATAAAACTGAAGATCATAACAGTAACGTTAATCCGATTACACTTCAATTTTGCCTATTTCCAGTAGTGTCCACTCATTTTTGTCCCCGACTGTACATACGTTGTTCTGATACCCAAAAACTGACGAAAAAACGGGTTTTTCATTTTTCCGACACTGTTGCTGGTGAGCAAAAATTATAAAAAAAATCAGAGAGATGTTGATTGTAATATTACATTACAGAAAAAAGCGGCATCACTGATCCGGATCTCCTTCGATATCAAATCGATGTTTTTCTGATTGACTTTTCGGTTTTTATTTTTTTACCAATTGGTTTTTTTATGTAAAAATCTGAAAAAAATGTGGAATATGCCCGCCATTGCTAGATATAGTACCGATTTTTTTCGATTTTTTGTATGCACTAGATTCCGAGCAAATGGTGGGAGCAGCGGACAGTACATTTTACACCCCCCCCCCCGCCCCCCACGGTGGAGATACAAAGTTGAAAATTCACAAAAATGTTTCTTTTTTCCTAAGCTATCGAATGGCTCGTTCAGACTTTCGATCGGTTTGGGGGCACATTTCACTATCTTATCCGGCTATGCCCTTTGTGTTGAGCAGCATTAAGACCCTAACTTTACTATTATTAATATAATACGTTAGTATTCAAACTTAAGTCAAATCAAGTAAGGTGCAGTGGGGCAACACCGGACCATAAATTGTACAGTTTACTGTAAACTGATGTATTTTCTATCTATTCCAATAAAATCTAATAATCTTCGTGTTTTCATTTAGCGCATAGTTTATTCTTCAAGTTGCATTAATTTGGATTAAAAATATGTAGGGAAAGTACGGGAGGTTCGTATCGCGCCGCGCTATTTCTGTCCACAGCTACCTGAGAAGGGCCGATAGCAAAGCATATGAGTAAGACCTCGTGTATGCGCCAGGATGACGTAGGCCGAGAACGCTAGACGAGGGCATGGAGAGATTGCGACAAGTCCTACAGGTGTTTCGAGAGCATAAATTGACGTTGAAACTAGATAAGTGCTCATTCTTTGCAGAAACGATAAACTATCTAGGACGAGAAATAAGCAGAGAGGGAGTACGACCTGGGAGAGAGAAAATTGAAGCGATCCTGAATATGGCCATCCCAGGAAACGTTAAACAGGTCCGACAATTTCTCGGGCTAGCGAGTTATTTTCGCAGGTTCATGAAGAATCATGCCACCATCGTGTCCCCGCTGACGAAACTGACACGGAAAGATGAACCTTGGGCATGGTCAGAACCCCAGCAGAGCGCGTTCGACACAGTGAAAGGCCTACTCACAACGCGACCGGTGCTATCGATATTTGACCCGGCCAAACGCACGGAGGTGCACACCGACGCCAGCGCAATGGGGGTGGGCGCCGTCCTCCTACAGGAGGGCCACGGGGCTGGAGACCAGGGGAAAATGACGGCCGTCGCATATTATAGCCGCCAGACGACAGCAGACCAACGCTGCTACCATTCATATGAATTGGAGACGATGGCAGTCGTGTTTGCATTACGACACCTTAGGCCGTACCTGCTGGGGATACAATTCAAAATAGTGACGGACTGTAACGCATTGCGGATGACGTTTGCCAAAAAGGATTTACTGCCACGTATAGGTCGATGGTGGCTGGAAGTGCAGGAGTTCACATTCGATATTGAGTACAGGGCAGGGTGCAAATTGGCTCACGCAGATGCACTGAGTCGAAATCCACTACCAACCACGCTAGAGGTCGCACACATTGACGTGACGGAAGGTGACTGGATCACAGCTGCCCAGATGCAGGACGAGCAGCTCTCTCGCATACGGAAGATACTCGAAAGTGGTAAACGGTCAGGGGAGACAAAACACTACTTTGACGAGTATGCAGTAAAACAACAGAAACTGTTCCGACGCCTGGGTGAAGGCGAGGAGGCATGGGTGGTACCAAGGGATGCACGGATGCAAATTTGCCGTTTGTGCCACGATGACGCCGGACATCTCAGTGTTGCTAAAACGTTAGAACGGATGCAGCGCAACTACTGGTTTGCTAATATGAGGAGGTTTGTAACCAAATATATTAAAGCCTGCCTAAATTGCGCTTATTATAAACATGCCCCAGGAAAACGACAGTGTAAACTAAACAGCATCCAGAAAGTCCCGATTCCATTTCATACGCTCCATATCGACCACGTGGGGCCATTTGTAACCAGCCGCAAACGGAACCAGTACCTCGTGGTCATCGTAGATGCGTTTACGAAGTTCGTAATCGTTGAGCCGGTGAAGAACCAGAGGACGAGGTACGTGGTTAAGGTGCTAACGAACCTGATGCATCTATTTGGGGCCCCAACCAGAATCGTCAGTGACCGGGGAACTGCTTTCACGTCACGGACATTCAGACTATTCTGCCTCACGTATGGCGTGAGTCACGTGCTGAATGCAGTCGCAACACCGCGAGGAAACGGTCAGTGCGAACGGTACAATCGCACGATTGTACAAGCCCTGGCAACGACGGGGGCTGGCAAAGATCCGCGGGATTGGGACGCGTCGGTGAAGCAGGTCCAAAGTGCCTTAAATACGATGCACAACCGGAGTATAAATACCACGCCAACGAAAGCCTTATTTGGGTGCGACGTGAGAAGCACCGTAGAGGCACGAATACTAAACGCAATCCGGGACCAGGCGGACCGGCTCGATTTATCGACCTTACGGAGTGACATTACCCAGCACATCAGGAAAGATCAGGAGGAGCAAAAGCGGAGATACGACAAGGCTCGTCGGGACGCACAGAAGTACAACGCGGGAGAGTTAGTCCTCGTACAAAATACGAGTGAGGTGGCAACAGGTAGCAGCAAGAAATTGTTACCAAAATTTAAAGGCCCCTTCCGGGTGCACAAGGTCCTGACGAACGACCGCTACGAGGTCGAAGACCTAAGAGAAGGCCTCCGGCGAAGACGAACGGTGGTGGCAGCCGACCGGATAAAGCCATGGATCTCCATGAACGGTGGGGCTTAAAGCGAACACGATAACACTAAAATATACATTTTTGCAGAGCGCACGGAAATACGTAAAATACGGACTGGGAGATGAGGGACGTGCGATCGCAGGCAACGGATCGCTAATGGGATAGGACGACGACGACACGGTCCCACGAACGTAGAGAGCAGCCGCAGGAGAGTTTGTGGCATAGCACCCAGACGAGTTACGCATAGCCAATGGTATCACGAACGTCAGCGGCATGACGGACAGTCTGCAGTTGCACAACGGTGCCCTCTGCTGTAGTACGAACGGGTTGGAGTGGCACAACGGTGCCCTCCAGCCGTATTACGAGCGGTTCGGAGGTGCACGACGGTGCCCTTCGGCTGCATTACGAGACAGTCTGCAGGTGCACGACGGTGACCTCAGCTGGATTACGAGCGGTCCGGAGGCGCACGACGGTGCCCTTCGGCTGCATTACGAACAGCTTGCAGGCGCACAACGGTGCCCTCAGCTGGATTACGAACAGTTCGGAGGTGCACAACGGTGCCCTTCGGCTGTAATACGAGCAGTTTGTGGTGCACAACGGTGCTCCCAGCTGGATTACGAGCAGTTCGGAGGTGCACAACGGTGCCCTTCGGCTGTATTACGATCAGCGGGCGCACAACGGTGCCCCATCCGCAGGAAGCATCCCCAGTAAGGGCATACACGCTCGGATGGCGGGACAGGACGCTACCAAAGGTCACGAACGAGGGGCAATGACGCCAAATGGGCCAACCGAGGGTAGTCGGCAGAGCACCAAAAAAACAACCCATGAGAAACCAAGGGAGGAATAATGAATCGACCGAGGTCAATTGAAGGACGGCAAACAAATTCACAAGGATGGAATGATTAATGTCTGAGGACAGACATTGGAGTCAGGATGGCCGAATGTAGGGAAAGTACGGGAGGTTCGTATCGCGCCGCGCTATTTCTGTCCACAGCTACCTGAGAAGGGCCGATAGCAAAGCATATGAGTAAGACCTCGTGTATGCGCCAGGATGACGTAGGCCTAGGACAATTGACGAGAGGCACGGAGGACATAAGACAAAACACGGAGAGCCCGGGCGGGAACGCCGGGCAGACGGAGGGAGAGACGGCCATTCTTGGGAGAGCAGTGAAACGTGGTAGCGAAAGAGACTGAGTGTTACGAGATTTGTAGTATTGTGTATATTTGAATAAAGAGAGAGCAAAGATAGTGTGAGTAGGGGTGTTTTCCTACAAATATCTTCTGAAACTTATGATTTTCTTAATAAATTCAAAATAGTGCTGCTACGGCGGAGTTTTCCGGAACTGGGGAAAAACCGTACTTTACGTGAAAGTGTTGGAGGATTCGCGAGACGATACGCGATTAGCCCTCGTGCCGTCATCTAGCGGTGTTGCTAGCGAGCGCTTGTTTTTTGCCAAGTGCGACGGCACGTGTTTATTGTCCTCATGCCGAACGCGTGGAGGTCAGTCCTTTGTAGGCCTTGCCACCGTCAACAGTAAACGTAATATAAACGTAAAATAAACTATTGTGTTACCGTAACTGCCTGTTTGATTTCGCCCACTTCGCAAATCCTGCTGACAGGTTATGGGCCCAGGAGCGCAGTCGAAAGCAGAGTAGAAACAGTGTCTTTTCTTTTAGTGCGGGAACGTAAAGCGTTTGGAAGAACACGCGAGTTTTTTCTGTCAACGGAATAAAGGTCGTTGCGTCGTGCGAGTGAAGATGAGTGCGTCGAATTGTGCGCGAATAGAGACTCTTCACAAAGATAATTACGACGCGTGGAAAATGCAGATGGAAGCGTTGCTTGTAAAGAACGACGCGTGGGGCTACGTCTCCGGAAAAATTCCAAAACCGCATCTCGTGTCGCGCGACGCGGCCTCGCAAGCAGCACTGAACACGTGGCTGGACAGGGACTGTAAGGCGAAGTCGGATATCGTGCTATCCATACATCCGACGGAATTAAAGCAGATAAAGGGGTGCGACACATCTCGTGCGGCATGGTTAAAGCTGGAAGGTATTTATCAGTCGAAGGGACCAGCGCGAAAAGCCACCTTGTTGAAGCAAGTCCTGCTTCAACGAATGGAAGAGGGCGAAGACGTGCGAGAACACCTCCGAAAACTTTTCGACGCAATAGATAAGCTCGCCGAGATGGACGTGGAAATTAACCCCGATATGCTGGCGATAATGATGCTGTACAGCCTGCCGTATTCATTCGAGAATTTTCGCTGCGCAATTGAAGCGCGCGACGAATTACCGTCGCCGGAAGCGCTTCGCGTGAAAGTGATCGAGGAAAGTGACGCTAGAAGAAACACGGGACGCGGCGCGTCGCAGGACGCGATGGCAGCAGCCAAGTATAAACCCCCGTACAGAAGCAGAGCTGAAAATTCCGAGCCGGCAAGCAAGGACGAGTTTAAGTATCGCTGCTATCGATGTAAGAAAATCGGTCATAAGGCTAACGATTGCAGGAGCGCAAAACCGGGAAAACCACGACAGCACGCGAAGAAAGCCGAAGACGTCACTCTGTGCGCGATAGAGGACTTTTCGGGCGCAGAAACATCCTTTCGCGCGGATGACATCATGCGTGAAGCGAAGTGGTGCTTGGACAGTGGCGCAACGTCGCATTTATGCGGGGATTCGCGCGACTTCACGGAGATAACCGATTCGAGACGTGGAAGGCTCAATTTAGCAAACAATGCTTCGACCGTGATAACTGCCAAAGGAACGGTTTCGTTTTCGGCCGATGTGGATGGAGAGACAAAAAATGTCAGGCTGGAGAACGTGCTTCACGTCCCGGATCTTCGTGCAAATTTGCTGTCGGTCGCTAAAATCGCTGACAAGAACTGTGTGATTAGATTCGATAAGCACAAGGCCAACGTCTTCGACAGCCACGGGGACGTGGTGTTAACAGCGAATCGAGTCGGCGATTTGTATCTCGTGCCTGAGCATGGGCATGACGAGTGTAACGCGATCCTAGAAGAAGAGAAGAGCGTCTCAGGGCCACTATCGGCGCTAGAGGTGTGGCATCGCCGCCTCGGACATTTGAACGTGCGGGATATGTTAAAGGGTAAAGCGAGCGGAGCGTTTCGGGATCTCGATCTTGGAAAGCACGAGGGCAACCTAAAGTGCGACATCTGTATCAGAGGAAAGATGACGAGAGTCCCGTTCGCGCCGAGATCGACAGAGGGGTCAAAACCACTGGACATTATCTACTCCGACTTGTGTGGTCCCATGAGAGTCGAGTCGAACAATCGCGCGAGATATTTTATCACGTTCATCGACGACGCATCGAGATGGTGCGCGGTCCGTTTCCTGAGGGCCAAGGGCGAAGCGTTTGAGGCGTTCAAGGAATTCAAGGCGCTCGCAGAAAACCAAAGGGAGCGAAAACTGAAGCATTTTCAAACCGATAATGGTCGAGAGTACTTGAGCGTGGAATTTGAAGAATACCTGAAGAAAAACGGTATTCAGCGACGACTCACAGTGCCGTATAACCCCGAGCAAAATGGAACGGCCGAGAGAAAGAACCGAACGCTTCTGGAAATGGCGAGATGCCTGCTCATCCAGTCCGGATTGCCAACGTCATTTTGGGCAGAAGCGGTATCGACTGCTAATTATATCCGGAACCGGTGTCCAACCAAAAGTCTGGGTGGACTTACGCCGTACCAGGCGTGGAACGGACGGGCGCCCGACGTCAGCCACTTCAGGGAATTTGGAAGTAGGGTGTACTGCCTGGATCGGGCGCCAGGCATTGGAAAGTTCGAGGATCGCGCGAGGGAGGGAACCTTCGTGGGCTACGCTTCGGACTCAAAGGGATGCCGAGTATGGTTTCCGGACAAGAGGATGGTAAAGATAGTCCGAGACGTTAAATTCATGGGATGCAGCGCCGGTTCTCCGGCGAGCCTCTACGAGGACTTTGGCCCGGAAGGCGTCGTTCGCGAGGGGAAGACCGATGACTCGAGACTCACTCCACAAAATGGCATTGCGGAGATCGAATTGAGAGGAGTGGGAGGTCACCCGAGCGACGATCTTGGAGTTGATACCGGCTGCGAAGACGCCACGCAAGGCGGCGCCGATGAAAATGCCGAAGAAGTCAACGCGCGGCCATCGAGGAGAGGTTCCGGGAGGCCGAGAAGAATAATGACTGGTAGACCGGGGAGGCCGCGGAAAGAATATCAGGCACCCCGTGAGGAAGCCACCCACGCCATCGAGTCCGGGTACGTGGCGGAGATACCCGCCAAACAAGCTGTTTGCGGTCCCGATGCGGACGATTGGTACCGGGCCATGGCTACAGAGGTAAAATCCATTTTAAAGTGTAATACGTGGGACTTGGTTGATCGCCCGGTCGATCGTGACATTATCGGCAGTCGAATGGTATTACGGAATAAATGCAAACCGGATGGATCTCTTGAGAGAAGGAAGGCTCGGGTCGTGGCGCGAGGATTCGCTCAACGCCCCGGCGTCCACTTTAACCAAACCTTTGCGCCAGTCACACGATTGAGCTCCATTAGGATGATGACGGCTCTCGCTGCGAACTACGGACTGGCAATGAGGCAGCTCGACGTAACGGCAGCGTACTTAAACGCCAAATTACAGGAGGAGATTTTCATGGAGCCCCCGAAATACCTGGTGGAAGCCCTGGAAATCGTCGCCGAAACGGAGAAGACCGACAGTGACATCGGAAGAAGGGCAACGGCCATGCTTCGCGAGTTGAAGGCCGGGGATAAGGTATGCCTTTTGAAGAGGGCGCTGTATGGACTTCGTCAGGCCGGAAGGAGCTGGTACAAAAAGCTGGATGAGACATTGCAGGATTTTGGAGCACGGCCTTCCAACGCAGATCCCTGCCTGTACCACTTGGGGCGAGGGGAAGATCTGCTCATGGTGGCGATCTATGTTGACGACATGTTGATCGCCTGACGAAACCTCGAGAAGATCGACAAACTCAAGGAACGTCTCGCACGTGAATTTGACATTAAGGTATTGGGCGAACCGAAATGTTGTCTGGGAATCGAATTCGAGCGAGACGGAGAAAATATAATCATGCGTCAACGAGGATACACAAGAGACATCCTCGAGCGTTTCCGCATGACTGACTCGAAGCCTGTTGCCACCCCCATGGACGTCAACGTGAAATTGAACAAACTGGAGAACGATCCGAGTGGCGAGGAACTAAAACTGCCGTATCGAGAACTGATTGGGGCCTTGATGTACCTGTCGGTGGGAACCAGGCCCGACATCGCGTACGCCGTGAGCGCATTGAGCCAGTTTAATGATCGTTACGGAAAGTGCCACTGGTCAGCGGCGAAGAGGGTGCTCCGTTACTTGAAGGGGACCCTGAACACCGGCTTGACCTTCAAGCCATCGGCGGATTCGATCGTGGGCTACGTCGATGCCGATTGGGCCAGTTGTCTGGTCGACAGACGCTCTTACACTGGTTACATTTTTGTTTTAGGCCAGGGCGCGATATCGTGGGATGCCAAAAAGCAGAGGACGGTTGCTTTGTCGTCCACGGAGGCCGAATACATGAGTTTGGCCGAGGCCGCCAAGGAGGCCGTATATCTGGCCGGGTTTCTGGACGAGCTAGGGTTTAAGAACCTGGGAAATGTCCGCTTGCTGAATGACAGCATGGGAGCTCAGCGACTGGCCGAGAATCGGGCCTTCCACGCACGCACGAAACACATTGATGTGCGGCATCATTTCATACGCGATGCGTTGAGGGACGGCCTGTTGCAGATAGACTACGTGTCAACGAATGACATGATCGCAGATATGATGACCAAGGGCCTGCCTGGTCCAAAGCATCGGAGATGCTTGGAACTCCTTGGACTTCGGACTCTTCAACCGGTCGAGAACTAATAGCGTCTCGAGGGGAAGTGTTGGAGGATTCGCGAGACGATACGCGATTAGCCCTCGTGCCGTCATCTAGCGGTGTTGCTAGCGAGCGCTTGTTTTTTGTCAAGTGCGACGGCACGTGTTTATTGTCCTCATGCCGAACGCGTGGAGGTCAGTCCTTTGTAGGCCTTGCCACCGTCAACAGTAAACTTAATATAAACGTAAAATAAACTATTGTGTTACCGTAACTGCCTGTTTGATTTCGCCCACTTCGCAAATCCTGCTCACAGAAAGTACGTTGTTTCTTCCTCGGGATTCACTTTTTTGTCCACTTTTTCCTCGGATTCGGTCACTAATTGTGCTTATTGGTATTTTATAGTACTTACTAGCTGTATAAATATTCATTTGGCCAGCTTTAATTTCTGCCAATGCTTCAGCCAACATTTGCTTTGCATAGTGCGGTGTTGTTGTATTTTTTATAATTTCGGACCATCGTGGGGTTGCAAAAGTATTACTTACTTATCTGTAAGAGATAACGCGTCACAAGAAAAGGATATGAGTGAAAAGAGATCGTATAACGGCTTGGGTAGCTTAGTGGTCAGAGCAACCAACCGGCAATCAGAAGACCCGGATTCGAATTCCGGCCTACCCGAGTCCGAATTTTTTCCGTTTTCCACCTCTTATATATCAGTCTAAAAAATTCAATATTAAACGCCTACCAAGAAGGGAATTTAATGCAACAGTTAAGTAGGTAAGAATTAAAATGTAACATTGGGTAAATTCGTACTATAGTGCGGTTTTGCCCCGATCGATAGTCCAGATTCGCCCCATGTACGGATTTACCCCACTCCACCTTAGTGATTTCTCACTCACAGCTCACAGCTTCGTAACATTACACTGAAAGTACAATAATCGTACTTATTCATAACCACGTGTTCGGGAATCTCCCGAAGTAATTGGGTCACCGGCCACAGGACTTCGGCGGCAGCAGCTCCTGAGCGCCCGAAGTCACATGGTGTGACGTCACGCATCTCACCGGCTACCGGTAGCCCACGTGCGACCGGCCCTTTTACTTTTGCGTATAGTTCAAATTGCGAACGGACGTGATTTTCTAAGAGTTTCGTTAGCGAGTGTAATTGTGTTACCCCTGCATACTTGTGATCCACGAGATTATGTAAGTTACCAATTACCTTTTCAATCTCGAACGATAGTTCATTGCACAGAAATGCCACATAATTAATATAATTATGTGGCAGCTACATTGCGGCGCAACGTGGTTCACTTCGTGCTTCTCGATCTCTTAAACAGTCCTCTGTGCATTAATATAATCTCGTGGACTTTATTCTCAAATATACAACTCAATCTCGAAATCTCGCTAACGAAACTCGCGCGATCGACGATCAAATCTCTAATGTGCTCGCTCGATAGACTATCTAAATCTCAAAAATGTACCTGAGAATAAACGACTGTTAATCATTGTAAAACTTTACTTGTATCAACCCCGGCTTAACACCATCCCGGCAATTATCTCGAGATAAACCACCGAAATCTCGAACATTTGGTCCTTCGAGCCGGATAGGGGTGAGACTTTGTGTGAAGTGCAGTGACTAAATTCTCAGGCTACATGACTTTCGCGCTCACAGACTTATTTCTGAGCCAGAAATCATCTCATCGGTATCGTGTATAACACGTGTGCCATATTCGAACTCGAGCCATGCGGTCGTTAGTCCGGTCAAAACCGTTGCGTCGCATTCGCGTATTGTGTTTAGAGTCAGTGAAAGTGACTTTTTCCTGACCCTTATTGTGGACATTTTCGGGCTGTTATCAACACCGGATCACCACCTCTCATCCCCACCTTGTAGCACATGGCGGGCAAGGAGGAGGCTCCCCCTCTTTCGTTGACGACGAAGGAGAGGGAGAAGGAGAAGGAGAAAAGGAAGCCCGCAGCGCGAGCGCTCTCTCTCGCACCGAAGCAGACGACACCAACGGTGACAGATCAGGCAGCGACCCCTCCAACGGAGACGGTGCGATGCACCAGGGCTACCTTACCACGATCTAATGTTCTGCCGACCGATGTAATGTTTAAGGCCAGGACACAAATCGGCCGTGTGGCAACGATGAGAAAATTTCCCAACAGGGATCGACTGAAGCAGCGCTATCATAACAAGAGGGCACTGATCCAGACCCAGATCTGCAAGCGGTAGTCCACGACCCCGGTGAAGCAGCGCTCATCAAAGGCCTTACGACAGATCCTGTCAACGGTCCTGGATGTGGACGTTACACTCTCCTCTTTGGCGACACCAGAAGAGAGATGGAGTGCAGTGTTACTTTAGAAGGCAGCGCCATTTCTCGCCGTCCGGACACTACTACGACTGGTGGAGGACGAAGCTCTGCAGCGCGGGCGGTTTTCCCCTTGCCAAGTGGCACTCCAACCACGCAGCACTGCTTCAGGCAGTCTCACCAACCACACCATCTCAAGAAACAACTCTCACTCTCGACGACTGCAACACCAAAATTCTCGGACTACGATGGAACTCGATCAACGATCATTTCACGTTTGCGACCAAGGCACCAACCCACTACAAGCTCTCAAAACGCCTCATTCTATCTGAAGTCGCACAAATTTTTGATCCACTAGGACTTTTGTCCCCAGTTATAATTCGTGCTAAAATGCTTTTACAGGAATTGTGGCTGTACAAACTCGATTGGGACGATCCACTGCCGTCTCAAGTCACATCTCGATGGAACGCGATCAGAGAAGATCTCACAAGACTGGCCAGTCTCTCGATCCCAAGGTGGCTCAACACCTACAACAGCTCGACAGTGGAACTACATGGCTTCTCTGACGCATCTCAACTTGCCATGGCAGCAGTAATCTACATTACTGTCATCTCGCCGTCCACAGATCTCAGAGTGACGTCGCTCGTGTGCGCCAAGACAAAGGTCGCACCTCTCAAACGCCTTACTATCCCGAGACTCGAACTCTCTGCTGCATTGATGCTTGCCAAGCTCATGCAATACGTTCAAGCACATCTCAAGCTCGACATTGCCAATGTCTACCTGTGAACGGATTCTCAAGTGACACATACATGGATCAAATCGCAAGCTGCCCGGTGGAAGGACTACGTCAGGAATCGTGTAACGCAGATCCAGGAACTAACATCTCATGCGCATTGGCGACACGTTCCTGGCACCTCCAATCCAGCCGACTGCGCATCTCGAGGCATCTCAACAGCTCAGCTTGAACAACACCAGCTATGGTGGACGGGACCACCATGGCTTTCTCAATCCAGCCAGGCATGGCCAAAAACTACAACCGAGACGGACCCGTCTACTGCCTTGGAAGCTCGTCCTGGAATCTCGAATGTGCTAACAGCACAAAAATCTGAGTATCACTGGGATCTTATCTACAAATACTCATCTCTCGCCAAACTCCTCAATGTTACTGCAGCTTGTTTCAGATTTATTTCGAGGCTACGAGCATCTGAGCCAGCTCCAGCAACAAACAAAGCAGTGGGTGATGTGACACAAGCCAGACTATTCTGGATTAAAGCCACTCAATCTGCTTTTTTCAATCTCGAGCTCAAGACACTCGCTGGAGGAGACACACTTCCACCATCTCACGTCTTCAGCCGTCTCACCGCCTTTATCGACGACGAAGGAGTGATACGTGTTGGAGGCCGTCTCGAAAATGCACATCTCGAATACACAGCAAAGCACCCAGCAATTCTACCTCGCCACTCTCGTTTGACTGAATTGATTATTGATGCTTCTCATAAAAAGACTTTTCATGGAGGTACTCAATTAACTTTATCTGATACCAGGCAACGCTACTGGATCATCGGCGGACGAGCTGCAATCAAGGCTCACGTGCTCAGGTGTGTTGTGTGTGCTCGACAGAGGGGGATCCGTGCCCATCAACTGATGGGCCAACTACCTCTCGCACGAGTCACACCATCACCACCGTTTTCGCACACCGGCATAGATTATGCCGGCCCCATCACCTTGACAACATGGAAGGGGCGAGGAGCAAAAACGCAAAAGGGGTGGATATGCGTATTCGTGTGCTTGGCGACGTCAGCAGTGCATCTCGACCTGGTCACCGACTACTCCACCGATGGATTCATCGCCACTTATCGTCGTTTCACAGCTCGCAGAGGCATCCCACACACTCTGTACTCAGACTGTGGGACAAACCTTGTAGGAGCTGACAGCACTCTCAAGGCCATGTTCTCGAAAAACACCGCAGAGAACCAACGATTATCTGCTCTCTTCGTCAACGACTGTACAACTTGGTCTTTCAACCCGCCAGCGGCCCCCCATATGGGAGGAAAATGGGAAGCAGTGGTAAAGTCAATGAAATTCCACCTTCAACGGACGGTAAAGGAAACATCGTTGACTTACGAGGAGTATGCAACACTACTCTCTCAAATTGAAGCAACGCTGAACTCTCGACCACTGGAGCCTCTCAGTGACGATCCTGAAGACTTCAGCGCACTGACATCATCTCATTTTCTCATTGGAAGACCAATCTCGACACTGCCCGAACCAACGGTCGAGCATGTGAATCTCCCTCCTCGAGCTCGGTGGCAACGAATTCAACAATCGTTACAACGATTTTGGAGACAATGGTCGACGCAATACTTGCAACGCATGCAATCAATCTCGAAGTGGCACCACCCATCCAATCTCATCAAGGTCGGATCTCTCGTCTTAATCACAGACGAGCGTTTTCCACCCTGCAAGTGGCCGCTTGCCCGGGTTCTCCAGCTACACCCAGGACAAGATGGACTGACACGAGTTGTCACTCTCAAGACGGCAACGACCCAACTAACTCGACCAACTGCAAAGTTGGCTCTTTTGCCTGTTTCAGAACCTGAATCAACATCATCAGCATCCTGCTGATCGCGGGCGGAATGTTCGGGAATCTCCCGAAGTAATTGGGTCACCGGCCACAGGACTTCGGCGGCAGCAGCTCCTGAGCGCCCGAAGTCACATGGTGTGACGTCACGCATCTCACCGGCTACCGGTAGCCCACGTGCGACCGGCCCTTTTACTTTTGCGTATAGTTCAAATTGCGAACGGACGTGATTTTCTAAGAGTTTCGTTAGCGAGTGTAATTGTGTTACCCCTGCATACTTGTGATCCACGAGATTATGTAAGTTACCAATTACCTTTTCAATCTCGAACGATAGTTCATTGCACAGAAATGCCACATAATTAATATAATTATGTGGCAGCTACATTGCGGCGCAACGTGGTTCACTTCGTGCTTCTCGATCTCTTAAACAGTCCTCTGTGCATTAATATAATCTCGTGGACTTTATTCTCAAATATACAACTCAATCTCGAAATCTCGCTAACGAAACTCGCGCGATCGACGATCAAATCTCTAATGTGCTCGCTCGATAGACTATCTAAATCTCAAAAATGTACCTGAGAATAAACGACTGTTAATCATTGTAAAACTTTACTTGTATCAACCCCGGCTTAACACCATCCCGGCAATTATCTCGAGATAAACCACCGAAATCTCGAACACCACGTATTCTGAAATAGTACCCACATGGAATCCCGAATGCTTCCACTTTCATCTACTAGCAATTGGCCTGGTAAACTGAGTAAGTATAAGTGACACAACTGCCCAAAAATGTATGACAGACCAAGTAGTACCTCGTCCCAGCTGTCATTCTGTGTCAATATCTAAGAAAACAGTGAAATTTTAAGAAATTACTAATATATAAGAAATTTTATTTTTTTAACTATTGTACTTACCTGAAAGCCTGTAAAGCTTATAAGAAACATATTGCAGCCAAGCACTATGAGTAAACTCGTCGCAAAAGTATCTTGCACAAGTGAAGAGTAGCTGTTTTGTATTACAAAGAAAAGTTAGTATTGTCTATATTTTGCATACTACATCAAATATATAATTGTAGGTACTAACTTCAAAGCTTTGTTGTGCCAAGTCACCGCGTGCGCAATTCTCATGATACACAATCTTGTCAGTTCGGGATCATGTACAGGGTTGTCTACAATGAAAGTATGCGAATGTGTTGATAAATCAGGAATGCCATCATATAGGTGTTCCAGCCAATGTCTGCAAGTCATATTTGTTTAGCAATACTCTAAATCATAATAGAATTGGAATAACACAATAGAGTTTGGTTACACGTTGTCATGAACTTTAAATAGGTTGTGATATGTAATATCACAAATGACATCTTAACAAATTTTGTTTACGTCGTCTAATTACTTACTTTGCAACCGCAAATAGGCAACAGGCATGCGATATTAAATTGATGAAGAAAACGTCAGACGCGATAATGACCGACATTGTGGTAACAGCTGCGGTAGCACAATGAATCGTCAGTACAACAAAACAGTTCTCTGGCCCCATTTCTTGGGAATACCTTACGGGGAATACTAAACGCCTTGGGCGGGTCACGTTAAGGGGCTTGATGACATCTGCTATAACCGGTGTCAAGGGCATTAGCAGAAAAATGATCATCGCGGTGTAGATGATCTCTAAAGAAAAAATCATGACGTAAGACAGTTAAACATTATAAAGCCTATTGATTATTCACCTCGGTTCTCAACCCTTGTTTTCATATATCAAATTTTGTGAACAATGCTGTTCGCTTCTTCGGGGATACAGTAAATCCTCTCATTGTGGCATACCGAGCCGATTCTCACAGTGGCATAGGTTTCGGCCCTACGCTACTGCAAACGACGTTGCTGCGCCTATGTTATCTTAATCCGCTTCGTCGGGTGTGTGGCGCAGCACTGGTCTTAATCTCACGACTTGACAAGTGACAGCACAATTACACAATGACAGACAAATTTGTTTAATTTAGCTTATTTTTACTTGAAAATGTATGTATCATATTGTTGAGGTTTTTACAATAAAAATGACACCAAATATGACATAGATCAGACGACATTGGAGGTATGGCAAGAGGTGGGCGTATAAGTCTACATACGCGAAAACCGCTGTTCAATCGTTGTACGTATATGTAATTACGGATTATTACTCATCGACGGCACGTCAGAAACCATATGTGTAAAAGGGTAAAGGTAAAGAATCGCGGCCTCCTCACCGATTTGCATGAAACTTCGTGTAATGGTATAGGTTTGCATAAAAATAAGATCTGTAAAAGCCAAAAAGCGCGCTCTCGTCTAATTAAAAAGTTATTAAGCGTCAAATTTTATTGTAAAACCTGCCTTACCGGCACCGCGAACGCTATCTGCGCATGCGCACTGATGTCTGCGCATGCGCACGGACAAGTTTGCAGGTAGAGTGCGCGTATTTGAAATGAAATAACATTGAATTGGCGAAGGCTAGGTGTGGGCAAGGCTTCCCTTTCATAATATTTAAGGGTTTTCAATCAAAAAATGGTTTGAGAGTTGGTTTAGGTCTAGATTTCTCTCAGCCAAATCTCACTTTTCGTTTTATTTCTATGGCTAGGTGTGGGCAAGGCTTTCCTTTCATAATGTTTAAGAGTTTTCAATCAAACCATAGTTTGGGAGTGGGTTTGGGTTAGATTTCTGTTTTCCCCGAAGGGGAAAACTTTCAGCCAAATCTTGCTTTTTGTATTATTTAAGGGCTGGGTGTAGGCTAGGCTTCCCTTTTGTAGTGCTTTTGTCGATAGAAATGATGTTGCTGCACTTTTGCTATTGAAATATAACCCGAACCTACTCTCAAACCATTGTTTAATTGAAAACTCTTAAACATTATGAAAGGAAAGCCTTGCCCACACCTAGCCATAGAAATAAAACGAAAAGTAAGATTTGGCTGAAAGAAACCTAGACCTAAACCAACTCTCAAACCATTGTTTGATTGAAAACCCTTAAACATTATGAAAGGAAAGCCTTGCCCACACCTAGCCTTCGCCAATTCAATGTTATTTAATTTCAAATACGCACGCTTTATCTGCAAACTTGTCCCTGCGCATGCGCAGACATCAGTGCGCATGCGCAGATAGCGTTCTTGCTGCCGGTAAGGCAGAATTTATAACTAAACTTTAACGCTTAATAACTTTTTAATTAGACGAGAGCGCGCTTTTTGGCTTTTACAGATCTTATTTTTATGCAAAAATTGATATTCCTGCAAAGTTTCATGCAAATCGGTGAAGAGGCCGCGATTCTTTACCTTTACCCACAGTGACATTTTCACAACCCATCCGGTATGCCACGGTGAGAGGATTTACTGTATTCTTTAGCCGGAATGACTGTAAAATTCACGGATATTAAATCGCATACGACAAAATTCGAAAAACCGATGTTACCAATCAATCGTGTAACATCAAATGCGTATATACAGTTACACCAAAATTATTACTTTTCGTAGTTAGGTGCGATTTGTTTGTCAACGTACCTGCGTATAATTTTGACATTGACTTTGAGTATTCACCGTAAATAATGAAAATTTTTTGCTCCTCTCCCACCGCGCTTTTCCAATTGTTATACATACGCTTTATTAAAGTCAGTATCTGCGGACACAACAACTGTTAGGTGAACACGATATATTCACGATTGTAAATTTAATTTTCTTAAAGGGCATAGATGAATAAGATAGTGAAATGTGCCCCCAAACCGATTGAAATTCTGAATGGGCCATTCGATAGCTTATGAGAAAATAAATATTTTTATGAATTTTCAACTTTGTATCTCTACCGTGGGGGGCGGAGGAGGGTAAAATGTACTGTTCGCTTCTCCTACCATTTTCTCGAAATTTATTGGATAAAAAAAATTGAAAAAAATCAGAGGTGCATCTGGTGATAGTGCGCATATTTTACATTTTTTTCAGATTTTTATATAAAAACCCCAACTGGAAAAAAATAAAAACCAAAAAGTGAGTCAGAAAAACATTAATTTGACAACGAAGGAGGTCCGGATTATTGATGCCGCTTTTTCCTGTGATGTAATATTAGAATTAACGTCTCTCTGATTTTTTTCATAATTTTTTATTTGGTGGAACAGTGTCGGAAAAATCAAAAACCGCGTTTCTGCTCAGTTTTTGCCTGTCAGAACACCGTGTGAGGTAAACTTTGGTTTCCTTTTGGTCCCATTACTATTTCATAGGATATTTAATGTTATTAAGTACATTGAACAGTTGTAAGAGTGCAAAAAAACTAAATAAATGGAAAAAGTCGATGTTCGAGTGTAGACTTATATGCTAAAAGATTGAAGATGAATCCAAGAACGTAGCTAGTACAACGGACAAGGTGTCAGTCTTTTAAGTAGAAGAATATAGAGAAGGCGGCGTTCGATCGGGTATGGATTGATGGCCCCCTGTATAAACTAATCCTACACAAATACCCCAACACACTCATCAAATTCATATCATCACACCTCAACAATAGACACTTTAAAGTACAAATTAACTCATTGTCAGTTAAATTTACCAGAAGGAAAACAAGAGCTCAGGTACCACAAGGCTCAGTACTTGGACCTATACTGTTTAATGTCTATCTAAACGATTTACCAACATACACAAAGACAAAAACAGCATTATTTGCTGACGACACATCCCTTTACACGCACTCATATAATGCCATAATCGCCGCAAAACAAATTCAAACATATATTAATATACTAGAACCATATTATCGAAAATGGAAAATTCAGCTTAACTCGAGAAAAACCGAAATTATTGTAATTTCAAAGAAGAAAGAAAAGAATAAACGAATAATACAACCAATAACTGTTTATGGACACAAAATAACGCCGACGAAAACAGTCAAACACTGGGAGTGCATTTGGATGATATGCTCACCTTCAGGCATCACATAAAGGAAACTGTGAAAAAAGTCCACGCAATCCTGCGGAAAATATATCCCCTAATGGTCTACAATTCAGCTCTGTCGACGGATAACAAGAAACTATTGTATAAAAGCATAATAAGACCCATCCTAACATATGCATCACCAGTATGGTGCGGGGCAGCAGCTACAAATATCAACATAGCCCAAGTGATGCAAAACAAATTATTGAGACTCATCCTGTCTGCTGATAGAGGAACCAGAATAACAAAACTTCATAAAGAGGCAGAAATACAATATATAGGAGAATACTCAAACGAACTGGCGGAGAACTTCTACCAGAAGCAGTCGAGAAACAGTGCCTTAACACAAAACCTAACAGACATTAGATACTGTAACATACCACATAACTACAAACATAAAATTCCATATCAAAAATTGCCAATTTCTTCCAAAAGTTCTAGCATAAGACAAACGGAATTGTGATAAAAAAATTACTAATAATACTAATGCAAGGTGCAAACGTACTGATAAGTAAAGTAATCTAGAATAATGTAGCATTAAGAGGATAGCAAACAGGCACGACTCGGAATGTGCAAGTAATTCACGCAAAAAGTTTTTTTTTCGTATATTTTCCCTTAATAAATCAAAATAAGAAATACCTTGTTACGGCCCACACCCCACACCCCATAGAATTTCCATAGCATATGTATGTGGGATTGGAAGATCTCGCGGCGTGATCAAAACAAACAAAGTGAATCACACCAGCGGAGGCACAGAGGTCGGCCGAAAGAAAGCGCGAAGGAGGGGGTTAGTCATCGTAAGACCGTCGAAGCGAGACGTTGAGCGTTTAAGAAGTATTTTATTTTCACTGTAATATCTTTCCTAATATATATCGTTTTTGTTTTAATAAACGCCGTGTATCATTGGCCTTCACAACCCAATCCTACATGTATAATCATAGCATCTAAGCAACACCACAACATTTATTATTAACATTAATGAAGTAACATATATATTTATACTAATCACAACTATTACCGTACAGACACATACCTGCAGCCCCAACGCAAGACCCTTATTATTACTGTATTCCGCAGGCCTGCGACTGGGCCCTTGAGAGCGCTACCCCCTCTCCATATCTACTCACCCACACACACATACATTTGTATACCTAGTTCTAAGCATATTTTAGGACCGACTGTAACCGCCAGCGGGCATTCAATACTCAACATTCAAGATTCTATATTCAACATTCAGCATCCAACATTCGACATTCTATATTCTACATCTCAGTCATCAGCTCCGACCGAACCATTTATCATATAATTAATAAAGTATCGTGAAGGAAATCTATTACAAGTTACAAGGCAAATTCTATTTTTTCATTATTTTTTTCCTTTCTCTGTGCAACAATGGTTTCTGGTTTCAATACCAGAAAGGTACCGTTGTGTACGGCCCTTTCCGTGCGTGCGCAAATATTCTGCGGAATCAGGGGGGACTTCTGCCGATTTCCGAAAACATAAATAGGATGGTTCGAGGTGCGAGAGAGGACTCTTCTTCGATACATAGTAAGCGTAATTAATATAAGAGAAGGCGATTCAACACCAAGGCAAAAAGGAAGTGTGGCTATCTGGTGACCTACCTCAAGTCATCCTGAGAGACCGGCAACCCGAGAGCGATCAGCCAGGGTTATTGAGAGGCACGGGACTCCAGTGTGACTAACCGAGTTAAATATCCGGAGAAGAGGATAAGGAATCAGTGCGACCCAATCCATTCTAAGAAGAGTCACGTAAAACCAAATTACGCTAATTACTCAACAAAAGACTTTGTGCCGTGCGCGCGTTGCGATAATTAGATTTCACGAACATTTGTCCAAATTAAGACCCTGCGCGGATCTAGCGGTTGTACACCCCCCATTTATATAAAATAAAATTATTTGTAAAAAAATAAAACGGTTACAACAATAATTAATATTTATTGTCAGGTGTTATTACAACATTTTTGCAACTTACATTCAAGAATTGTAAACACAGAGAATTAATCGGGTCTACTGAACCACTACGCCAAAATAGAATGTTGCGTTGAACTAACGGCCAAAAACGTTTTTCGACAAACCATGTGCACGTGTATTACACATTACAATGTTGACAAAAACATTGTTAAAATAGCTGACGTGTGAAAATATCTGTAAATGTTAATAATTGTTGCACAGAGAAAGGAAAAAAATAATGAAAAAAGATTGGATCTAACAGGATTCGAAACCCAGACAAAAAGTTTCCCTCCTACCTAAAAGACTGACACCTTGTCCGTTGCGCTAGCGACGTTCTTGGATTTATCTTCAATCTTTAGCATATAAGTCTACACTCGAACATCGACTTTTTCCATTTATTTAGTTTTTTTGCACTCTTACAACTGTTCAATGTACTTAATAACATTAAATATCCTATGAAATAGTAATGGGACCAAAAGGAAACCAAAGTTTACCTCACACGGTGTTCTGACAGGCAAAAACTGAGCAGAAACGCGGTTTTTGATTTTTCCGACACTGTTCCACCAAATCAAAAATTATGAAAAAAATCAGGGAGACATTAATTCTAATATTACATCACAGGAAAAAGCGGCATCAATGATCCGGACCTCCTTCGTTGTCAAATTAATGTTTTTCTGACTCACTTTTTGGTTTTTATTTTTTTCCAGTTGGGGTTTTTATATAAAAATCTGAAAAAAATGTAAAATATGCGCACTATCACCAGATGCACCTCTGATTTTTTTCAATTTTTTATATCCAATAAATTTCGAGAAAATGGTAGGAGAAGCGAACAGTACATTTTACCCTCCTCCGCCCACCACGGTAGAGATACAAAGTTGAAAATTCACAAAAATATTTATTTTCTCATAAGCTATCGAATGGCCCATTCAGAATTTCAATCGGTTTGGGGGCACATTTCACTATCTTATTCACCTATGCCCTTGTCCAGGTATTTGTATACGTACCGATATTTGGTGGACGGTAAAATTGAAATATTTTGTTAAGCCTAAGATGCATGTCAGCAAAGGCGCCAAAAGACTCGCTATCTTTTGCCTGTCTGTATTCCAAAGATTAATGATTTCCATGACCTATTCAAGAAAAGATAACATATACTCCAGTTCATTCAAATATATGTGGGCTAACAATAAGACTACGTTGGTGTAGAAGTAAAATGTAATATATGTGCACCATTGCACAATGCGTGCGTGTCAATGCAATCTCACTTACAAAAATGTTTCCTGATTGATTTGTTATAAGGGGTACGCCGACGATATATACAGGGTGAGGCAGAATTCAAGGGAGAAAATTTAGGGGGTAGTAGAACACATGAATACAAGCACTTTTTGTCAAATAATACATGGGGCGCAACTCAACGGATAAAAAGTTAGAGGGTATTTTTGCACCGTCACATTTAACGCGCTGAATGCCACGCGCGTCGTCGATGTCTGAGCTGGCTGTAAATGTGTTAACCCTCGAGAACTCGCGCTATGATATTTTGTGCCGCGTCGAGAAAGAATCTAATTGTAACATATCTCAATAAATAGAAAAGATTGAAGACTGGCGTTCCGGCTCGCTGAGTTTTACAATCTCCACTATCGTTTAAACCTATTATTAACGTAATTATTTATTTATTATAATCTAGGGACGACATTTCTCGAGTTACTACCGTGAACGACGACGATCACACGCACAGTCTGCTTCCCCCACCATACTCATTTCTCCTGCCGTTCTGCTGTCATTCTTCGTCTGCCTATCTAGCGCGTAAATGTGTGGGCAAATACATGTGCGCGCGTATTTAGTGGTACACAGAAGCAGCGAGAAGAGTGGGGAGAGCAGCAGGATCGGCGGGGCACCGCGTATACGCATTTTCATGTTTTGCAGGCTCTTCGCAAAACCCGAAAAACTTATATTTAAATAATTAATTTCACATATGTGCTCAGTCACGTTGTGTCTAAGGGTACTAAATTTGTATGTAGTAAGAGAATATCCTACATAAACGAAGCAAATGCTGCTAAAAAGTACATTAAAGTAAGTGCGGCACAAAATAACGCACGCGAGTACTCGCGTGACAATTCGAGGCGCGAGTTCTCGAGGGTTAAAGAATTATCAGAAAAATGAGAGCGGATATTTCACAAAACACTTTATTGACACTAATATTATTGATTTATATGCTCAAAAATAGAAAGTTTAAGGGTAACTCGCTAACTGTTCCGTATTGAGAGCGGCTCAACGAAAGAGAGCAGTAGTGACTATATGTCACTGTCGGCACGGATCATTTGAAGAAAGAGTAGCGGCAGGTCCTGGCGACACTGCCCCACTCTAGATCGCAAATCAATACACTGTTCGATGAATGGCTCGCCTATCAGTGGCTCGCGTGACGCGCTATTGTCCATACAAAGGGACAAATCATATTCCGAACAGCTCTTAGCGAAACTTCCTGTTTCCGTCCGCATCGATTACGCACGAAGATCTTTCCCGCGTGATCTATCGGCCATTATCGCCGTATACTTGATATCGTACAAACGTGTGAAATCGAGTAGTGAGTGAGATAGAGAGAAATTCATCGAAGCATTTAAGAGACATCACTACAAATTAACAGGCAGGTTCACCTTGTTCGGGCGACTGTTCGCCGTTGGGATAATTGCCGACGGAGGACGAGTGAGCGAGAGCGATTTTGTATAGGTTTTAAGGAAGCTCGGCTGGTGCGCTTGAGTGGCTTGTGCCTGAGCTGCGCCAGACGTTTGTTTCGGCGCTCAGTTGCCGATGTGCAAGCGCATAATAAAGATTGATTTTTCCTGAGCTAAGGAGAGTGTTTTATTTTAATAAAAATCTCCAGTAGCGAGACAGAGCGCGCACGAGAGCGTGCGTATAGTTGCGCAATAATTGAAAAGTTGTGCAAGTCATTACACACCATCAAAATTGTGTACTCATTATCATTGTTAATTTGCTGGCATTATTGTATTCAGATCAGCGAAAACACCGGCTCATTTCTTCGAGCAGTTCGCAGGTGAACGTGTGGTTTCGCAGTTAGCGATTCGTGATTCGTACAATTGGTAATTCATTTTATTGCTGTCTTGATCAGATCACATTACACACCTATTTATTTATTTATTGTATAAATCATCTTGTAATCACGTGTAGTGGCTGATTGAGCAGCTCACACGCACTTCGCCCAGCTTATAGAAAAGGTAAGTACTGTTCATATTCAAATGCACTGATCATTACAATAAAAGTACAGAACACAGCATCTTGTCCGATTATTTATGCTTGCCTGTCACCAGACACAACATCCTTTTCCCGGCTCAGCAATTTCAATGAATACAGTCCACTCTCCTTCTGAGATTAATCATCTTATCTCACCTATATATAGGAGAATACAAATTACAATACAATTCAATGAATACAGTCCATTCTCCTTCTGAGATTAATCATCTTATCTCACCTATATATATCGCATATAAATCAATAATATTTGTGTTAATAAACTGTTTTGTGAAATATCTGCTCTCATTCTTCCGATAATTCTTTAACACGTTCACATCCAGGTCAGGCATCGACAACGCAGGGGCCCAAGTTCAAATCCTGACGCCTCCACTTCCACTTTCTTCATTCTACCACAACACAATTTGTATTTCGAATTTCAGTCTCAAAATCCCCCGCCTGCCAAAGACTAGATGAACTTTCGTTAAGATAGTCTCTTAAATGGTTGGGGGAGAGGATACTAACATAGACGATTGCTAAATATGGTCATGATCGACGTTTCATAGTCAATTGTGATCTTAAGCGTCTAGTTGACATTTTTTTGGATGGATAAGTCCGAATGATGAAGAGGACACCCCGCTGATATGAAGGATTAAGGCGAGAAGAAGAGCTTCCATGAAGGAAGCTGTAACTGGGGGAAATGTGTCACCCGCATCCGATGACACGGTCACAGGAGTGACAACATCGGCGAGTGGGACAAACGACAACATTAACAAGGGTTTGTGTATCACGAATCTACAGAACGTTGAGACTAAAATCAATGTAAGAAGTGATATAACTATCCCGATGGACACACTGGCCAACACCAGGAAGCGGCCAATGGAAAGGGATCAAGTGACAACGAACAGCGCCGGATCCGCGGATGAAACGTCCGGCACAGCCTCCTCGGTTAAGCAAAGGAGGAAACGGCTGTATATCGGCAAGCTCCCAAATGCGGCAGAATTGCTGCGAGAGGCCAGAGCCAAGACACGGTAACATCGACAGATTGATATTGCCGCAGCCATAGAAAGGATCAGACAGATTGCTCAGAAAAGCAACAATCTGAAAGGACAGTTTGTTAACGATCTGCGTCGATCTGCGATGGTCCTCGAAGTTAATATTGAGGTAGAGAGTGAGGAGGCTAACATGAGACAACAGCCAGCTGAAGTGGAACAGCTGCTGGATCAGCTGATCCAACAGCAGAAGCTCAATGAGGAACTTCGCATCTCATTGGAAAAAGTGGAGGCGGAGAACGGAGAACTCCGTGAGCGTTGCCAGATGCCACCTCCACCGGCAAAAGGCGGAAATGCGGGAGCAGCTCCAGGCCCCAGACAAGCGCTGGAGAAAACGAGGAGGAGTAACACTGAGGACAGTGCCATGGTTGCTGTGATGAACAAAGTAATCGACAGCAACAATGACACGAACAAGCGCTTCGACCAGCTCCAGGAGCTGGTCCATCGCTTCATGACAAGTGCTAACACTATGCCGTCCGGTGGCTCAAGACACATTTAATGCCTGAGCGCCGGCAACGTATCGGTCACTTAAATCCCAAACGTCGGCCTTATTCACTTGCTAAGTAAAGTTTTAATATTTAAGGCAAGTGTGGTATTTCTCGATGTGAAAGACACTCATGCCAGCAATAAAAACTCCACATCATCGTGGGGCCTTTTCGCGGAGCCGGCTGTCAATGTGTTAATCGATAGTTTTCGTATGGCACCACGGTGGGACCACCGGCACTTAACCGATAGTTTTTGGATGGCACTACGGTAGAGCCACCGGACGGCATAGTGTTAATGAAAAGCTAAACGCACCGACTCCTGTAACGGGAGCTGCGCGTGCGGGTGTCGGAGCGCTTGTAGGCGCAAAAGACAATGCGGGTAGCAACAAAAAAGTGGCTAAAAACGGACAAAGTGCTAGTGCTAATAGAGAAAGCGCGGCAATAGACACAGACAGTGACGTGAACACTGGGAAGAAACAACAACAAAAGAAGAAGAAGCCCGCACAAGCTGCTGCGGACAGGCTGGCATGGCAGCAGAAGATGCTCCAGCTCGATGAAGAGCGAAGAGCTGCGGAAGGCTATGCCGCCGAGATGGAGAGGATCGCTAAGGCACACGCTGCAAGAGTTGCGGGCCAGCAGCCCACTTTTGATGAACAGAAGCGGGCATACAGCGCGGTCGCCGCTAAAAAAGAACAAGGAAAAGTGCGGAAAGTGCGCGAGGAGTTTCCCCCACTCGGAGGAAACCCATATCCGCAAAGAGAGCAGCCAGCCGCTTAGTATGCGGCGGCTATTGCGAGACCTGCCACGAAAAGGCAGGTCATGGTACCGGGCCCATACGGCCTAGTACCGAAGCGTGCGAATAGAAATAGCAATGCTGCCCAGAGCGCGGCTAAAACAAACGGGAAACAGCCGGTTGAGAGAGTAAAGAAGGGTGTTATAAAGGCATCCCAAATTACTACCCCGCGTACCGCGGCGGTGGTAATAAACATAAACGAGGGAGCGGGGGTAACATACTCCGAATTCTTAAACGAATGTATAATTATACAGTTTTCGGCGATTTCGGTCACAGAAAAACCAATAGCTCAACCAATTAATCGACAATGGATTTCAAAAAACACTGCAAACAATCGATTCGAACTATTCTATAAAGTAATTTAGAATTCAAAAACAAGAAAATAATTTTTAATAAAACGTGAGTTATAGTAATATTAAATGATGCAACAATGAGAAAAATTATAATCAAGATTGTGTGAATAAAGTTAAAAAGCAAATAAGAATTGTATATATATATATGAGGCATTCCATGCCAAATCGGACACTTTCCGACCTCACCCCCTTCGATTTTTTTTTAAATTTTATATGTTTTTAAGGTTGATCAAAAACGCGTTCATGAATTTTTTCAGATTTTTTTGAGTGTCCGTTTTGGAAATATGAATTTTCTTAAAATTTGGGCTCTTTTTTTTCAAATGCTCATAACTTTGTGAAAAATGGACCAATTTGATCGTTCTTTTTTTCAAAATTTGTGTTTTTGAATGATCTTTCAAGAAAAAAATATGATTTTAACCAAAAAAAAATGTTTCATTGTTTATTTTTCATTTAAAGCACAAAATATTTTTTATCTCAAAACACGCCCCGATCGATTTTTTTGAAAAAATTCTAAAAAACACTTCGATGGATATAAGAACTTAAAAAAATTGTCCGATCGTGGGCAAATTCCTCGTTCTATTTTTTTTCTTTATTTGAAAATATCTGTTCTATCAGGTCGTACGTTCCGTTTCAACGAAAAATATTTTTTATCTCAAAACACGCCCCGATCGATTTTTTCGAAAAAATTCTCAAAGAAGCTTGGATGGATATAAGAACTATAAAAAATTGTCCGATCGTGGGCAAATTCCTCGTTCTATTTTTTTTCTTTATTTGAAAATATCTGTTCTATCAGGTCGTACGTTCCGTTTCAACGAAAAATATTTTTTATATCAAAACACGCCCCGATCGATTTTTTTGAAAAAATTCTCAAAGAAGCTTGGATGGATATAAGAACTATAAACAATTGTCCGATCGTGGGCAAACTCCTCGTTCTATTTTTTTTCTTTATTTGAAAATATCTCTCCTGTCGAGTCGTACGTTCCGTTTCAACGAGAAATATTTTTTATCTCAAAACACGCCCCGATCGATTTTTTTGAAAAAATTCTCAAAGAACCTTGGATGGATCTAACAACTTTTAAAAATTGTCCGATCGTGGGCAAACTTCTCGTTCTATTTTTTTTCTTTGTTTGAAAATATCTGTTCTATCAGGTCGTACGTTCATTTCAATGAAAAATGTTTTTTATCTCAAAACACGCCCCAATCGATTTTTTTGAAAAAATTCTCAAAGAAGCTATGATGGATGTAAGAATTTTTAACAATTGTGCGATCGTGGGCAAAGTCTCCGTTCTATTTTTTTTCTTAATTGGATAATATCTATTCTGTCAAACCATCAAATCTGTCAAATATTTTCGTATGAAGAAAAAAAAATAGAACGAGGAGTTTGCCCACGATCGGACATTTTTTAAAAGTTTCTATATCCATCCAAGCTTCTTTGAGAATTTTTTCAAAAAAATCGATCCGGGCGTGTTTTGAGATAAAAAACATTTTTCATTGAAATGAACGTACGACCTGATAGAACAGATATTTTCAAATAAAGAAAAAAAAATAGAACGAGGAGTTTGCCCACGTTCGGACAATTTTTTATAGTTCTTATATCCATCCAAGCTTCTTCGAGAATTTTTTCAAAAAAATCGATCGGGGCGTGTTTTGAGATAAAAAACATTTTTCATTGAAATGAACGTACGACCTGATAGAACAGATATTTTCAAATAAAGAAAAAAAATAGAACGAGGAGTTTGCCCACGATCGGACAATTTTTTATAGTTCTTATATCCATCCAAGCTTCTTTGAGAATTTTTTCAGAAAAATCGATTGGGGCGTGTTTTGAGATAAAAAATATTTTTCGTTGAAACGGAACGTACGACCTGATAGAACAGATATTTTCAAATAAAGAAAAAAAATAGAACGAGGAATTTGCCCACGCTCGGACAATTTGTTTAAGTTGTTATATCCATCGAAGTGTTTTTGAGAATTTTTTCAAAAAAATCGATCGGGGCGTGTTTTGAGATAAAAAATATTTTGTGCTTTAAATTAAAAATAAACAATCAAACATTTTTTTTTGTTAAAATCATATTTTTTTCTTGAAAGATCATTCAAAAACACAAATTTTGAAAAAGGAACGATCAAATTGGTCCATTTTTCACAAAGTTATGAGCATTTGAAAAAAAAGAGCCCAAATTTTAAGAAAATTAACATTTCCAAAACGGACACTCAAAAAAATCTGAAAAAATTCATGAACGCGTTTTTGATCAACCTTAAAAACATATAAAATTTAAAAAAGAATCGAAGGGGGTGAGGTCGGAAAGTGTCCGATTTGGCATGGAATGCCTCATATATATGTGGAATGAAGGATTGAATTGACTAAGAGCGAGCGAACGCGCGCGCGCGTGTGTGTGTGTGTGTGTATGGGACAGAGTGTCCAAAGGCCGACTGAACAAAAGAGCGCGACGAACCCGATGCGATAACATTGTACGGTTGTCGAACGCACGTGCAGTCGTTAAGAGCTGCGACAGTCGAAGAAAGTCTACGAAGACGAACGGACACGAAATTACGACCTACGAACACGAACTTTGTATTTTGATTTAATATATAGTTTTTATTAATTATCGGGGATTTCACTAGTATTTGAAGAACTTTATCCTCGACTCGACTATTTGGTTATCCTCGACGATGTCGGACGATATGCGAGCGCTGAGAACTCGTGAACTCACACGTCTTAGAGTCGAACCACTTCGTGAGCGGCGTAAATTATTATCGAGTGATCAACCGTGTGCAGATTTTGTAAATTCTGAAATATCCGTGATGGCAAAAAACAACGACTCGAGGATTTACGAAGAATGTGGAATTGCAATTTCAGAAAATTGTAACTCATCGGGCGTTGGAAAAGTTTCGAAAGACAATGAGAATGTGTTATTAAATTTACAAATAAATAATAATAATGATACTGCTGACGAATCAGCACAGAAAGACGAAAGAAATAAAGAGGATACAGTACGTATCAGAACAGATGAAGAAGACACTCTTGTGCATCATCATCAGATTATTATGAACAATGAGATAGGAAAAGAGCCTGCACAGAATAATGACATCCAAGATATACGGCAATGGGCTTGTTTGACGCGAGAACTTGCGTTAAAGTTCAATCCTGTGAAAGCATCGGAGGGAAAATTATTCATTTTCCGAAATACAAATTTATTTATTATTATCAAAGGTACGTTACCATGTTTCTATTTATACGATTTGCGTTAATTAATTAGGATTTATGAAAAAAAACTATTTAAATCAAATAAGATTTCTTCTTCTAGCATCGTTTTCATCAACTTTTTCCGAAAATACCCTGACGGACAACGACGTAATAAAAGTGTACTGCACCTAAAGTACGAAGACGGAGTCAGTTCTGACTCGTCACACAGACATTCACTAATACATTCTTAAGTCGCTCGAGCTCCTCACCGATATGTGACTCATGAAACGCTTGCTCGAGCCCAAAAGTCTCACGGACACACTACTACTGGGTAATCTACATTGTCGGATAATTCAAAGGAGTTGGAACAGCAGTCTGTCGCGGAGTTTCGGATTTCTGGCTACATATATACACATTGAGTAATAAGCCGATGTACAAAAAATATAATTTTATTATTTTTGATTTTTTACAATTCATTTTTATCTTCATTCGTCTCGTAGTAAACTTCACGTTCAACGTTTCAACTTCAAACGTTCACGTAATTGTACAAGTTTGTGCAGAATGGTTATCACACACATGTCTTGTACATTTATGACAGGTGTTGAGTAACGATTGTTACTCCCAGGACAAAATGAATATCGCGTACGTTGTTTCCTTGTATAGTGGAATTTGTTAGAATTATTCTTCCCGTTTACCCTATAGCCCAAAGGTGCGAACTGTTCAGAGATCTGTGGCGAACTAAATTTATTTTCCGTATTACATCGCATGTGATAGGACAACGTTAAGCCGGATGTGTCGCCGCTCGAAAGCGATAACGCACACTCTCACGCCGTTCGGCGGTTGCCGCCAACCATGACAGTGTGTGCCTCACTGCTCTCGGATTGCGAGTCAAAAATGACTCCGGCACCGTATTCGGAGGGTTACGCCAGAAGAGTAAAATGCAACCGGATGAAGATGCATCAATCTTACGTCAAGATTGATATCGACGATATTTAATAAATTATAATTTGTTTAATTATATAATTCCCTAATTTTTATTATTATATACTTTTTCCAATATTCATTAATAAATAAAAAATTGTAACTAAAACAGCCTTATTTCATTCGCTAATAAATCAACCCAATTCTACCAGCAAAGTTCCTATATATATATATGAAAATTATTCATGTCTCCCAATGACACCCTAATAAGGCTGTTCTAATATGGGCCTAATGGGGTTGACCTCATTGGATAGTCATTGGCAAAACCTAAGACGGCCCTACTGCGCATTTCCTAAGACGGCCCTACTGCGCATTTCCTAAGACGGCCCTAATGCGGCTTTCCTAAGACGGCCCTAATGCGCCTTTCCTGGTTAGGAAGGCGCTCGTATTTCGCGTTACACATCCAATGCGGACCTGATGGGGCTGCCCCATTGGGGCCTAACAGAAAATTAGGCTAGCCGCATTAGGACCTAACGTGTGCCCAGTTAGAATTTCTAGTCGGGCAATTACGTGAAAGTCCAGTTTTTAGAGGGACTGATAGATATTCATTAATGCATACACATGATTCTAATAATAGATAGCAGTTACAAGTATAATATTTAACATGTTGCGTGCCGGACTGATTTTGCGTGTCCGGCGCGTGGCGCTAACGTGAATTTCTTATTATGCGTTACATATTTTTTCGAAATTTTTTGCACAACAGGTAAATTTTAGTATATAAGAGCGTATAATGCATTAATTTTACTGAGGGTCACCGGTAACCCCCACGACCAGACGGACCGACTCAGTGCCGGGCACCGGTGACCCCCACGGCACGAAACATGTTAAATTATTTTCCTTATCACAATTACAAGCAGATATTAAATTGAGTTTTTAATATTCAACAGTCCAAGTATCGCTGATCCTAAAATCCTCAGTGTATTGACGGACCGATCGTTATGGAAGCAGTAAGACGCTGTTTTTTATGTAGACATAAACTAGTTCTTACCAAAAAAAAACTATTATCTGTAATTGGTGAGACTGAAATAGAAATTTATATTACTAATTGTCAAACAACCAAACAATAATGTCAAATAGATGTTGTTCACAGTTAAACAAGTTAAAGACAGCAATTAAAAGAAATGGTCTTGAGGTCTAATTAGAACGAAAGGTACCACGTTTCATGTTAACAATATAAAGAGACATATGTTATTGACTACTAAACAAAACCGTTGATGATTGACTATCCAATTCGACTCGTCATATTCACAAAAGTCTGCCTTACTATTATTTCAATATTTACGACATTTTGTATGAATGCTCATCGAGAAGTTTTTGATTGAAAATCTTATAAGTTACTCAATAAAACGATATATCGGCTTTCACCACCATAATCACAATACACCAGACACACATGAAGGATAGAACCATTCAGAAACACCGTAACAACACTATTTGATATACCACCATAATATTATATATTTGGTGTCGATCGGTATTAAATGTGACGGTAGAAAACTACCCTCAAACTTTTCACCGCTTGCTTTCCGCCCATTCATGGCATTACGAAAATTGCTTATGTAGATGTGTTCTATCACCGTATAAATTTTCACTTTTTCAGATTCACCCTGTATATTAAATTTCCATTAATTCCTTATCTCTTATTTGCACAAAATATGTGGGGCCAAACAAATTTGTGATAAAATAGCGTACATTTGCATGCGTAATACGATTTCATTCGTGCAGGTGAGTGCAGCGGCGTTCTATACATAGGCATTTGGTGGAATAATTGTGTTTAAATCATTTTTTCTGGCTCTTAAAGGAAAATATTCGATGATGTGAATTTGACTTGAAAAAATCTTATTTGTATTATCGAAAGTACAAAATCACATGCTCGAAGCACAGTTTGCAACACAAAGAAGCATTTTCATGTCAATGTGCATTTAATATAAGTTTGATCTTCCCAAATGCCAGACATGAAAAAAAAGTTAATTACCGTAAATGGAACTCCGTTCAATATGAATGCAAGCACTAAGAAGACGAAAAGATTTTTCATTCGCGAGGATACAAACGGCCACCTTCCAATTGCAATTAAAAGTATCCTTGTAAGCGAGAAATAGTCTGTCTTAAACAGGTCTGCGTATTTTTCTGTTTGCTTGGACATTGTTGATCAATTAAATTAAGATCCTGCGAAGAATAACTATGTAGATATAAAAATATACAGTATCGTTGGACTACAGAACAATCACAACTATTACAAGCGACACACATCACTACTAATCTTTTCTGACTTTAAGTGTGCAATATTTTATGGAAAATGGATGCGTTATAACGACTCGGAACGTTATGACCACTAAGAACATTTGTTCTGAATTGAGGTTGCAACCTGAATTAAAACTTTAACCCTTTCGGTCACAGTGTCGTCCAATGACGACATGACTTTCTACCCTCTGGCGTTCATAAGTTTTGAAAAAAACCAGCAATTAAATTGTCTGGGTCTAATTATTGAACATTTATAAGGGTATTTTCATTGGCAACACTATTATTTGACGCACGTAAACAAAAATATATCCTTAAATAGTTGACCGTTCGCGGGAGTTTCAGTAACGTGCGAAACACGGCCAAGTTCGATTTTCAATAGGTAAATAAATAATCCGTACCAAATGCTGTAACTCATCACAGTTATAAATAAGGGTCCGCTATATACGCTGAACGTGTAAAATGTTTGATATTTTCAATAGCGACGCTCTGAGGATTTTTCGAAATTATGTGTCGTCATTTTCCGACATGTGGTTACACGTGATTGGGGGGGGGGGGGGGGGGGGGGGTAGAATTATGCCGATAATGCCAAATGGTTAAAAAAGGGCTAAATATTTAATTAACAAGAAATGGGATTTTTAGATCAAAGAATAGTAATTCGTGACCGAAAAAGTAAACTTTGAACTCGAATGCCATTATACAAATCTAATGAATCTAAAAAAGTTTATTCAATTGGATCTAATCAATGAACTATAATCTACAGTAAATAATACCAATTGACTAATAACTAAATTAAATGTGTACAAATTGTTGCTACTTCCTTTGTCAATTCTTTTAGTGCGTTAATTCGTTGTATGTTTGTTTTTTCCAAACCTGATAATCTTTATTCGATCCGTGACCTTGCGACGATGTATAACTTGCTCAATTATGGCAATAGCAACATGCAATGCAAATGTATCCTCCATCGTATACAAAGACTACGTTTATACATACTTATAGAACATTACTGAACATTAGGCAAAGACGAAGGAATGAATGGGAAGGAATAGAGTGCGAAAAGGAAACACAAGTCCTGCGGGAGGGGGAGGATCGCGAGGGTGAGAAGGGTGCGAGGCTAGTGGAACGAGACGAGCGGGCGGGAGCGGAGGGAATTGAGAGCGAGGAAAGAGCTGTGAGAGAGCCGGACGTTGCGAGAGGGAAGCGAGTGTAACGAGAGAGAGGCGAGCATAGCAAGAAAGAGGAATGGAGAATGTACGTGAAAGGACAGAAACCCGTAAGGGAACCGTGATACACACATACCATACCATATCATTACTGATCATTAATGTAGGTGCAATTAGTATTTACCGAGTAGTCCCCTGTTATGTATAGCCTATGGTAGTTTTAATTATACTGCACAGTAAAGTGCCACTATTGGAAAGGAAGTAAATGTACACGTGTAGTGGGTGATTAAGTATAGCCTACATAGTTCTTAATAGTTTATGAGTGATGTCTATCAGAATATCAAGAATAACCGCGGAACTGCCGAGAATGGCCTTAATATTCGTAATTCTTCTTCACCCCATACTTTAATTACATTCAATTGATATATGACGCTGTATTATCAAGACAGGTTCCGAGTCTGTTATAACGTAGCAAGCATCATCTTACTATTCAGAGTTTAGTTCTTTGTTTAATTGCCGTAAAGTTTCGCGTATCACAAATTTGAAAAATTACAATTATCTCATTATGCCATCTTCTGTGACGGACTTGTATGGTAAGCTGGTCTTTTGTCAGTTTATTTGAACAATTAATTTAACCACTAACAATGTGAAAAAAAACAGAAGTATTTTCTCACAAGGGGAGGACCGGGGTTGAGGATCACCGATTTTGTTCAAATTTTGCACAGACCTTCTTTAGCCGAAAATATTCGACACGTATTTTGCTAAAAGTGGCGACACTCCCCTATTTTAAAAAAAATCAAGGACAAAAATTAAAATTTTTTCGACCGGGTTGAAATTTTACAGACGCATTTAAAATTACCTCCTAAAAGATACTTACAGATTAATTTTGCAAATAAATAATGTTTAAAAATATGCATTATGAATAAGTTCCATAAAATTGACTCGGTTTCCATCGAAGCGGCGTAGCATAGTAAATATGATACTAGCGTGATAATTCAAGGTCTAGGGTTCGAGTCTCCATACGGTTTTGCGTTTTGTATTTTTTTTCCAAGTGCAAATTTTCCTTTTCCAAGTGCGGTTTCAATATTGTAATATACTTAAAAGCAATTATATTTTATTACATTCCATTATTTTGCCGACGTTTTTTTGTTGGCGCTACAAGAACATATTACATATAGGATTATCCAGCTTTGAAGAAAACAATAGAAAGGAATAACCCACACCTGATTAATTTATCGATGTATTGAAATAACGGTCTCGTGGATGGAAGCGGTATACCCAGGTATCATTCGGAATGAAAGTAGATTATCTGGACTTCTTGCTAATAATTCTCACTCATGACGTACCTAATGGTGTTAGTCGTGGTTTATATGGGTTGCGAGTTCGATTTGATGAAGGTGCCGAAATACAATGTCAAAGCGTGTGGCGACCCTACTCTGCCACTAGATGTCGCACGACCATCACTCCGCGATCATCCTTCCCGCTAGTGCTCGATCGCTCTTCGATCAGTACATATACGATCACCGAGCCTAGCGGGACGCCCTAACACCGACTCATCACACCAAATATAGGTAACACCAAAAAACATCCATAAGGCGGTGAGGGGGCCACGAGTCCCCAGGTACGCCCCTATGGAGGACAATCCCGGTGTCTCCCCGGGCTTGTAGTAAGCTCTCGGGAGACCCCTTGCAACAGTGTCCTCCGTCCAATCAAAGCATCTTTATAAAAAAAAAAAAAAAAAAAAAAAAAAAAAAAAAAAGCGGGACGCCCTAATACCGGCCAGCAGCGTCTAGGGCAGGATCCGTCGGCATAGCCCTACTGAAGAGTCCGCCGACGGATCCAGGACGAAACGCACACTCTTCAAAGCGATATAGTGATATTGCAAATCAAGACAATTTATTGTTTGAACAAGTACACGAGTCAACTCCTGCCGCAAGTATTGAATCTTACTCTACGTCTCCACCGCCCAAGAAAGGAGAAATGCAACATGGCACGTTGACAGAAAAAGTGAAAACTGTAACTGTTGCAAGACTTCATCCAACGTAGAGTTTGAAAACATTACACCTAAAGAAAGGGTTTGACAAAAAAAGGACCAAATTTATAAAGGAGAGGAAGAAATACCTACGGGTGGGACAAATTGTGATAAATATGCTAACATCGAGCAAGACTCGCAATCGTTTGATTGATGAAAGAGATATTCGTTTTTTTATGTCAACTTGTGTAAAATATTTCTGTGTTTGTAAGAACCAAGTGGATGTTTTGATCCTAGAACTACGCATCACATATCAAAATTGCCTGCTGAACGGAAAAAAGTTCATCTAATGTGTACAGGTCAGGCAAATTGATGAAAGTATAACACGCTGACTATTTAAATTATGTTTTGAAATCATATGTAAAGAAGAATAAAGGTTCGGTTCGTGATTCGTGGACTGGTCAGGTAGGTCCGAGCGCAAATAATGAGAAGATTCTGAATGCCAATAATGATAGTTTGTGCACTTTGCCAGTTATTTAGCCTCACTGGACACCGGTATGTCAGCTTTCCAATGTATATTTTTACGGTCAAGTCAAATTATTTCTTTAAACGTGTACAAAATTCAACAATATTACTAAAAGAATAGCAGGATTTAAGCAGTAACAAAGACGCCATTAAAATGCATTGTTTAATTCATCAACAATTATCTGCGCCAATCTTTTCGGTAATGTTTGAATATGCATGGTACGCGTAAAAATGAACAGGCACCCGCAATTTTTTTTAAATGTTAGCTAGGATTGTTTTCCTAAAGATCTCATGTAAACAGTGTGCACGTGGAAAATACAGTCATTTATAAAATGGTCGTAGTGCCGACGAAATTTTTGTTCAACATGCTCTTGCGATAAATATCATCCAAATAGTTACACATCATATTAATCTACATAAATGTGATATATATGAGGCATTCCATGCCAAATCGGACACTTTTGTACCTCACCTCCATCGATTTTTTTCAAAATTTTTTATCTTTTTAAGGTCGATGAAAAACTCGTTCGTGAATTTTTTCAGATTATTTTGACGGCCCGTTTTGGAAATATGAATTTTCCTAAAATTTGGGCTGTTCTTTTGCACCAATTGGATCGTTCTTCTTTTCAAAATTTATGTTTCTTGTTACGTGCGAAATTCCTATATATATATATATTTTCCAATATTCCTTCTGAATATTTCCGTGGAATTTAGCCCTCATTTGGAGATGAGAACGCTCTGCTTGTATAAGATAAGGACGAGGGCCTGGCCTTCGTCAAGACGTAGGACAACTCTAGCCGTCTCCTTCCCTCCCTCCACTCAGGAGCCTCCTTGTCTTCCACACTTTCCCTCCAAGGAACACTTTCCCGCCAGCCACACTTTCCCGCTAAGGAGCAGTTTCCCGCCTAGAGATCCTGCAACGCGGCCACCCAACCAGAGACTTTCCCGCTCTATTTTCCTGTAACGCAACTATCCAACCAGAGCAAGTCCCGCTCTATTTTCCTCCCACTTCTCTCAGAAAACACAGTATAAAAACCCCGGTCCTGAAGGACTCGGGGAGCACTCTTACTCAGTATAGTCGCGTTAACGAATCTCTGTCCGAAACCCTATCTGAGAAGTAAGTTGGTTTTCCCATAACCTCTTATAACTAAAGTGTCTCCAGCAAGATCGGACATTAGTTCCTTTCGAGCAAATCTCCATATCCAAGTCCTCGGCTAGAGAGGGCTACGGCAAAACCAGGCCAGGCCTGATTGAGCATTAACAATTATCGAACATTGAGCCTAACCTCACGGGTTAGTAGTTTATAGTGAATCTTCGTTTATAGTTATTCTGACCAAAGAATATAGTTTATAGTTTTCTTTTGTTTGTATTATTTTTCAACAAAGAATATAGTGTGTGGAATCAGGACCGAGATATAAAATGATGTCGGGAGATTTGGTGTCAAACTTAATATATTTTAACAAACAACAAATAACAATAACAAATAACAAGAAAAACGTACATGTGGTGCGCACGACTAACAAAACGAACTTACTCTCGGCGAGGCGAGTAAAAGACTGTCGTACTGCCCCGAAGGGCAGTCCGACGGCGGTCCTTCAATCGGTGAACCGTCGAAAATAATAAACGACGAGCGCGCGAAAGATAACATTGTTCGTCGTATGGTGACGCACGCATAACGGCGGCGCGTTTCGTCGCCTGCGTCGATACGCCACAGCACCCCCTTACCAGTGAAACGCTTATAAGAAAAAGAAACACACAAAAAAGAATGGAATAATAAAAGATAATAATTCTACTATATAGCTTATGTCTAAATGAACGGACAAACTGTATACACTTACATGCTAGCTATACACTAATTAAAACCAGCCTGAAATCGTTCAGGAACACGAACGACTCTACCCGAGCGAGTAACGGATCTGTTTGAGATCGGATTGCTCTCAACACTCGCGTTAGGCTCGGTTTCGGGCACAATGTCAGTCTCCACGATATACTCACGAGCGGTTGTTTCGTTCGTGATCTGCTCGTCGTCGGAGACTATAAAAGCAGGCTTAAGTCTATCGATGGACACTCTTACGTTCTTATCTTTAATCTTAATTACGTAAGACTTATCACTACGTTCGACGACTTCATATGGTCCGTCGTATGGTGGTTCTAATGGTCCCTGTACGGCGTCATGTCTTAAGAAGACGCACGGCGATGTTGCTAATTCTTTAAAAACGAAGACTCTTTTATCGCCGTGACGCTTCACGGGTTGCGGTTTGACGGTGTTCACTTTATCTTTCAGTTTATTCACGAATTTTGTATTAAGATCGTGACTGATTGGCTGAAAGAATTCTGCTGGCAAACGAATTCCCGTCCCATACACTAACTCGGCTGCTGATGCCGCTAAATCTTCTTTTATCGCCGTGCGTATTCCCAAAAGCACGATGGGCAGGTATTCGACCCAATTACTCCCGTCGTGACATTTAATCGCCGCCTTCAATTGCCGATGGAACCTCTCAACCATGCCGTTGCTCTGTGGATGGTACGCTGTAGTTCTTATGCGTTTAGTCCCGAGAAGTTTACAAAGTTCTCTAAACAAATTTGACTCAAATTGGCGACCTTGATCAGTAGTTATTCTGCACGGTACGCCAAAGCGGGAAATCCATGTTGCGAGAAAATTCTGGGCTATGGTTGAGGCTTCCATATCGACAATTGGAACGACTTCGGGCCACCGCGAGAAACGATCGATGCACGTAAGGCAATACCTGTATCCTTGCGAATATTGCATGGTAATAATGTCCAGGTGCACGTGCTCGAATCGACCGGCCAAGACTTTAAAATCGCTGGTGGGCGCAACCGCGTGTCTCGTCACCTTACAACGCTGGCACGCAGAACATTGTTTCGCCCAATCCCTTACGTCGCGATTTACACAAGGCCAAACAAACCTATCGCGGATTAAACGCTGCGAGGCCCGCATACCCGGATGTGACAAAGAATGAAGCGACTCGAACACTTGCCGGCGCAAAGGTTTCGGCACAAAAGGACGCACGGTATCTTGGGAAATATCGCAGTAAATATTCGCGTCATGTTCCGGGAAATGTATTTTTTTGAGACGCAACGAAGTGTCTGCTGATCTCAAAATGGTCTTTAATTCCTCATCGTCCCTTTGTGCGTTCTCGAGTGCTTTGTGATCCACACATGCGGATATCGCTTCAACGCGCGACAAAGCGTCGGCAACATCGTTATCAGTGCCTTTTATGTATCGGATATCGGTGGTGAATTGGCCGATGTAATCCAAATACCGAAATTGTCGCGGCGAACATTTATTTAAATTTTGTTGAAACGCATAAGTTAATGGCTTATGATCCGTAAATATGATGAAATTTCTGCCCTCGACCGCGTGCCTAAAACGTTTGACCGCGCTGTATATTGCTAGCAGTTCGCGATCGTACGCGCTATATTTTCTTTGCGATACGGACAGGGTCTTCGTGTAAAAAGCTAACGGTTGCCATGCGTTGTCTACTTGCTGCTGCAGTGCTGCGCCCATCGCGAAGTCCGACGCGTCAACAACAATACTTATAGAAGCACCGGGCACCGGATGCGCGAGTTTTGCGGCGCTAGCGAGGGCGTTCTTCGAATTCGTAAAAGCAATTTCCGCCGCATCCGTCCAAGCGACCGATGCGTTGCCCTTTTTTGCGCCCTTTAGCAAATCGCTCATCGGCTGTAACAATTTTGCTGCTTCGGGCACGAATCTACGATAAAAGTTAAACATGCCGAGGTATCGCCTTAATTCCCTAATCGTTGCCGGCTTAGGAAACTTCCCGATTGCCTCGACGCGTTCTTCCACCGGTCTTATGCCGGATGCGTCTACCTCGTACCCGAGAAAAGTGATTTTTTCGACACCGAAAACACACTTCGTGGGGTTTATAACTACGCCGTAATTGCTGAAACGTTCGAACAAGATTTTAAGGTGCTCGATGTGTTGCGATTCGCTGTCGGAAGCGATTAAGAAATCGTCGATAAACGCGTACACGAAATCGAGACCATTTATAATTTCGTCTACAAACCTCTGACAGGTCTGCGCGGCGTTACGCAATCCGAACATTGTATACAGCGCTTCAAAGAGACCGAAAGGAGTCGCGATTGCCGTTTTTTCCACGTCCCGTGGAGCCACCGGAATCTGGTGATAAGCCTTGACAAGGTCGATCTTTGAAAAAATTTTTTTACCGTGTAACCTTTGTGCAAAATCCTCGATATGAGGTGGGGTATACCGATCCGGCACGGTACGTGCGTTAAGTGCCCGGTAGTCGCCGCAGGGACGTAGCGTGCCGTCCTTTTTGGGCACGACGTGCAGTGGCGATGACCAGGGGCTCCTTGAAGGCCGGATTACTCCCTGCTGCAACATTAGGTCAAAATCTGCTTTGACCTCCTTGAGACGGTCCGGGGCGAGTCGCCGGGGTTTGCAGTGGACAGGTGGGCCGGGCGTCGTCTCGATGTGATGTTCCACGTTGTGCTTCACCGCCACTTTTCGAAACACAGGCCGTCGCGTCAAATCGGGATACTCCGCGAGAAGCCGGTCGTATACCGATTCACCAAAAACTGTTTTTACTGTGATCACATCCGATCGAACTGCGCGCCCGCTGACCGTCAGACCCGTCACCGAATCTACAATGCGTCTATGTCGCGGGTCGACGAGTAGGCCATAGTATGCTAAAAAGTCCACCCCCACAATAGGCGCGCTAACGTCCGCGATCACAAAACGCCACTGAAAATCGCGGCGCAGAGAAAAGTCTAATCGTACCGCCACGGTGCCGTAAGTAGATATTCGCGATCCGTTGGCGGCGAAAAGTTCATACACGCACTTTTTGGTCGGACGTTGCATACGATTGCGGGGGTAAACGCACAAATCCGCCCCGGTGTCCATCAAGAAATCCACCTTGCTTATTGTATCCTTGATAAAAACGCGGCGAGAGACCGAACCGATGCTATGGGCCGCATTCAAGCACGGCTCTGGTCGTTTTCCGCCTTCCATGAGCACGGGGAAACGCATTTGTTTGCGCGGGTCTTGAACCGGAAGTGATACCAGCATAGGCCGCCTTCCTCCTTTCCGCGTTTTGGCGTTTTAGACCGCCGACGGGGTGACCTGTCGTCACGACGGCGCGAGGTGGATCTCCGACGTTCTCTCGTCAGGGCGTCGATCTGCAGGCGTAACTGCCTCATCTCGTCACGCAGTTCCTGGACCTCGCTGACCTCCCTCACGGCCGCGATCCGTCCCTGGTCCGGGCGTATCTCATGGATGCGATCGGCCATCTCCATGAACGACGCCGCGTTCGAATCCGTCGATGCTGCCAAAACACGCTGTACCTCCGCCGGAAGACGGTTCCTCCAAAGGGTCAAAATGAAATCCTCCGGGATGTTAGAAGTGGCCAGCTTCTTCAGGTCACGAAAAAATTGTGATGGTGTGCGGTCGCCCATCTCTTCGCCCTCCATCAACTTCCGAACCCGTGTGCTGTCCGATTCTGTGAGCCGCTTAATTAACTCGTTTTTCAGGGATTCGTATGCCCCAGTCGATGGTGGGTTAAGAATAATGTCCTCCACTTGATCGACATAACTCTCGCCGAGGTTTTCCACCGTTAAATCGAATTTTGTTTCGTCCTTTGTAATGCGGGCAGATGTAAAACGCGCCTCTAACAGTTTAAACCACAAGTTTATTTTATGCGGCCAGAAAGGGGGAATTTTTAAATTTTGCGTGCTTATTGCACTCACTTCGCCCTCGAGGCTTGCGTTAGTTTCCCGCGATGCACCACTTGCGTCTTTTGCCATATTGTTACGAGAAAGTTCTCCTTCTTTCTATAATCACGATCAACTTCCTTTAACCCTCCGCAAGCCAGGACGGAGTCACTTTGACTCGCAATGCGAGAGCGGTAACGCATACACTCTCATAGCTGACGGCGTTCGCCGAAAGACATGAGAGTGTGCGTATCGCTTTCGCGCGGCGACGACATCCGGCTTAACGCTGCCCCACCACATTCTGAAACATGCGGTGTAGTGCGGAAAACAAATTCAGTTCGCCACAGATCTGTGAACAGTGCGCACCTTTGGGCTAAAGGGTCAACGGGCAGAATAATTCTAAAAAATTCCACTGTACAAGTGTAACAACGTACGCGATATTGAGTTTGTCGTGGAAGTAACAACCGTTACTCAACAACCTGTCATAAATGTACGAGATATGTGTGTGGTAACCATTCTGCACAAACTCGTACAATTACGTGAACGGTTGCACGAATAAAGTTAAAAATGAATTGTACAAAATCAAAAATAATAAAATTATATTTTTTGAACATAGGCTTATTATATGCTCAATGTATGTAGACAGAAACCCGAAACTCCGCGACAGTCCGCTGTTCCAACTCCTTTGAATTATCCGACAATGTAGATTACCCAGTAGTAGTGTATCCGTGAGACTTTCGGCTCGAGCAAGCGTTTGATGAGTCACATATCGGTGAGGAGCTCGAGCGACTTAAGTATGTTTTAGTGAAAATCTGTGTGACGAGTCAAACTGACTCTGTCCTGGCCGTCGACGTGCGGCCGTCGGAGGGTTAATCACAATCACGTCGGGGTCACCAATGTGGAATCAGGACCGAGATATAAAATGATGTCGGGAGATTTGGTGTCAAACTTAATATATTTTAACAAACAACAAATAACAATAACAAATAACAAGAAAAACGTACATGTGGTGCGCACGACTAACAAAACGAACTTACTCTCGGCGAGGCGAGTAAAAGACTGTCGTACTGCCCCGAAGGGCAGTCCGACGGCGGTCCTTCAATCGGTGAACCGTCGAAAATAATAAACGACGAGCGCGCGAAAGATAACATTGTTCGTCGTATGGTGACGCACGCATAACGGCGGCGCGTTTCGTCGCCTGCGTCGATACGCCACAAGTGTATAGTTTTATATTCAATTGAGTCCATTCAATTTGATAATAGAAACCCGTCCTCCTTACTAACGTTCAAGTACGCGCGCCACAAAGGTTCCTTCCGAACCTTTAATCTTAAATCTACGATAAAGCTAGGGCCCACAGGATCTGCATTTTCGCTACCAGCAGATCCAAACATTTCGAATACCCCGACATCCTCCTTCCCTTTCTCCTACTCCCCACAATTTCGTGCAGTTCAGGGTAACTTACGTTACTCCGGAACACGCGCGACCGTCTATCCGCAGTAGCCACGAGGTCAGCCGAGTAACGATTGTTACCAGGATTCGAGTGCGCGGATAGACACCCAGGGCAGTTGCGGTCAGCAACCGTTTCTAGTCGTCGGTATAGGATTCGTCACTGCCAGGTCGAACTGTGCGAGATGGTCAGCAACCGTTTCTAGTCGTCGGTATAGGATTCACCTCCCAGTAAGACCGAAAACACGTGTGCCTCCCGTACAACGTTCCGTTGTCTGTCACACGTGGTCACCTCCTCCCTCGCGCTCAGGCGGTCAGCAAACACCTACTCGGTGTTATAGGATTCGTCTGAGGCAGGGGCGCCGCATATCCTTACATCCTTCCTCGTACCACCCTTTCCCATACTTTCGTGCAGTTCAGGGTGACATTACGTTACCCCGGAACATCACGCACGATCGTCAGTCCGCAGTAGCCACGAGGTCAGCCGAGTAACGATTGTTACCAGGATTCGAGTGCGCGGACTGACGCCGAGGGCAGGTGACGGTCAGCAAACGTCCACTCGACGTTATAGGATTCGTCACAGGCCAGGTCGAACTGTGCGGGGCGGTCAGCAACCGTTTCTAGTCGTCGGTATAGGATTCGCCTCCCAGTAAGACCGAAAACACGTGTGTAACCCGAGCGACCCTGAGTCGCTTATCGTACGTGGAATACACTCCCTTTCCCTTTTCCTTTTCCTCCTTTACCTAAAAACTCCCCTGACCAGGCCCCATCGGCCGTGCTAGAACGCGGTCGCCGAGCTCAGGCCCGGCGCCACTTCGACCACGACCCGGAGCAGGTCAGGAAAACCCCCCTTTTTCCCGTGTGCTGCATAACTGCACCACACCACTCCCCCCTCCCTCTAGTCGGGGCTCGTAACATTCTGAATGCTGTTTCAAGAAAAAATATGATTCTAAACAAAATTATTTTTTTTATTGTTTATTTTAAATTTAAAGCACGTTTGTTATCTCAAAACACGCCCCGATCGATTTTTTTGAAAAAATTCTCAAAAATACTTAGATGGATATAAAAACTTTTAAAAGGCCATAGATGGATAAGACAGTGAAATGTGACCCCAAACCAATTGAAATTCTGAATGGGCCATTCAATAGCTTATAAAAAAATAAACATTTTTGTGAATTTTCAACTTTGTATCCCGACCGTGGGAGGCGGGGGAGGGTAAAATGTAGTGTTCGCTTCTCCCACCATTTTCTCCGAATCTATTGGATAAAAAAATTGAAAAAAAAATAGAGATACATATGATGATAGTGCGCACATTTTACATTTTTTCAGATTTTTATATAAAAACCCCAACGGGAAAAATAATAAAAAACAAAATATGAGTCACAAAAACATTAATTTGACACTGAAGGAGGTCCAGATCAGTGATGCCGCTTTTTCCTGCGATGTAATATTAGAATTAACGTCTCCCTGATTTTTTTCATAATTTTTGATTTGGTGCCACGGTATCGGAAAAATCAAAAACCGCGTCTTTGGTCAGTTTTTGCCTGTCAGAACAAAGTATGAGGTAAACTTTGGTTTCCTTTTTGCCACATTACTATTTCATAAGATATTTAATGTTATTGAGTACATTGAACAGTCGTAAGAGTGCATATAAACGAAATAAATGGAAAAAGTCGCTGTTATAGTGCAGGCTTATATGCTAAAAGATTGAAGATCAACCCAAGAACGTTGCTAGCGCAACTGACAAGGTGTCATTCTTTTAAGTCGGAGGGAAACTTTTTGTCTTGGGTGCGAGCACTGAGCAACAGACTGAAAAGGGGAATTATATTTATTATATTTATCGGATTACAAACTATCGTCGTCTTACTCTTACGGATCTTACAATGCTGTCGCGTGTTGGGCGGCGGGTCGTCGGTTTGACGATACGACGACTTGTCTTCTAAACGGTATGGCGGCTTGTCTTCTGGATATGCTGGCCGCTCCGGCTCCTCCGAGGACGGTTCGCCTTCAAGGGAGGGAAGGGCGGTTTGCCTTCGGGATCCGTAGAGGTAGCACGCACCGTTTATTAGACAATATTTGCGATTACAATTTACACTGTTCTATATTCCCGTAATGCGCTTCGATATGTTAGTTCTTAATCTGTCGTAATAAGTGTCACTCCTCGCTCTCGGGCCTTCTTTTGATACCTATCCCCTACTCCGTTCTGCCTAATTACCGCGAGCGCCTTTCACCAAGGCGGACACTCTCCGGGGATTTTCGGAAATCGGGAACTCTCTGTCGGTATGTAACCGACAGGTTACAACGTCCCAAATATTTCGATGTGGCTCAAAATATATGCCAAATACTGTCTGGTAAAATCAGTTTTTGTTTAAGATACGTTCCAAGGAATATTCGAATTTGAGATCCAACGAAACCCTGAAGTATCTTTGATGTATTTCTTCCTTGGCAACCTATTGGGACTATATGTGTGATTGGACCAGATCAGAGGTGTAAAACTAATTTGAACACAAAGAGAAAATTCGAGGTATGTGGAACATAGAAAAAGCAGGAAATGTTGTCCTGTGTCGAAATTAGTCTGAATTACTATGTCTACGAAACCAAATAAGCTTATTTCACTACAAATGTATTAACCGCGTAACAAGCAACGCTATTCAGAACAATTTTTCTGATTTAGACTAGCTATTCTCGTCACGTTAACAATGAAAAACAAGTCACTCCAGTGAAATATCGTGTAGCTTTGGAAATGATCTAGAACGGCGATGGCGAACCTTTTTGTGATGTGGTCAAATTTAGTTCATTATTTGTTTTAGTACTAGCTCATGGGTCACTAAGTCAGTGGTCATTCAGTTGGAAAGAGGAATTTGGGCACGGTTGAAACTACATTTAAATACTAGTAATTAACATTTAATGAAATTAATAAATAATGTAGACGATTCTAGAATATTTTTAGCCCACGCCGGTATTATTCTAAGACTTCGACCGCGAAATAATAATAACGCTGCCGTGTGGGTGACAGTCAAGTGCATTTCGGGAATACGTACTTCACGGGGTTGGATCTGACGTCGGAGCATCTTTAGGTGCCCGTGGACGAAAAACGTGAAGATGAATGCAAACCACACAAAATAAACGCGAAAAAAAAGAACGTGTTCGTGACTCCGAATGGAGTTGTGCGATGGCTAATGACGTCATTCGGATTCTGTATTGCCCCGACGGCTTTTCAACCGTTAATGGACTTGACTCTATCCAAATTAAATGAACGGTCAGGGCGTCGTCTACATTGAATGCGGCTGCTTCTTTGATCAGAACTGCAATAAAATATTTTATGAGAAGGTTGAGTATTGTTACTACATATTTGTTTTTCAGATTTCTCGCAGTGGACTCACTATGTCCATCGATATTTTATCAAACGCTGTCCCCAGAGCGTCTGTCAGAGTCATAGGTTAGCGGATTTTTTATGCGTAAATTTGAAAGCTTGGCCACGTGCACAAGATTAAATGTGTTTTTGTATGCCAATTGTTAAGGCTGGTAAATAGAAACTTTCGCGGGTGCGGCGGTACGTTTTACAGACGTCCTTGTGACCTCCGTAGGTCGATACACGGTTTTCTATAATTGTGTCAAGACGGTCGTTCTCGGGAGGAATTCTACCAATTTCTTAGCAAATAATGATCTTGACATGGTGAGCCGAAAATATTCTGCGTGTAATGACGTTTTCCCGTCATAGAATGTGATCGATGTGAAATCTTGCAATGCTAATTGTTCCTAATTGGAAGCTAAGTGCAACGTTTACCAGTAACTAAAAACATTTGTGGAGAATATTTTCGTCGACTGATTTAAGTAATTGCTCTTTCTTTCAGAGGTAACACAATTACTTGGCAGTTTCCATTCTTAAGAAGCTTTTTGATCTAATAAAAAATGCGATTGTCTTTCCTCATGTAAAGTTTATCGCGTGCTTCTATGAATTACGGATTTCTGGGAGTGCAGTGCACGTTCAGGTTGTCGAACATTGGTTCGTATGATTCGTTGTCGTTATCACGGGCGTCGCCTGTGCTAATGTCTGATAATTCGTCTGGTCCTACTGCAAGCGGAGGAATGGGGTGATGGGCGGGCGTAAGCCGTAGGGCTTGCACTACTACGGGAGGAGGTTTCGGGAAATGATCGGGCATAAGTTGTAGGGCTTGCACTACTGTAGGTACAAGAGTAGGGTGATAGTCTGATATGAGTGGTAGAACTTGTATTACTTGCGATGCTGTGGGATTTCTCGACAGACCATCTGCATTTACATTTTTCTTGCCTGCTTTGTAGATTATTTTGCACTCGAAATCAGATAATATCGAACGTCAATGGATTAATCTGGGAGTTGGGACTTTGACTGTGAGTAGCCATATTAGGAGTGTATGATGTATAAGTCTAAATTCTTTACCGTAGACACAGGGGCGAAAATTCTGAACATAGTACACAATTGCTAACCATTTCTTTTCTATCGTTGAATAATTCTCTGCTTCGGTTAGGATTCTCGCGACGTGGGCACTGGAGAGATCTGAACCGAATTCTTCATGACCTAAAATTGTGTCATATGTTGGGTTTGAGTGTCAAGCTTGCGGAACGCAGCTTTCCGGCTAAAGCGACTATGCCACGACGATGCGGGTCGTCTGGGGGCAAACAAATAATCGTGAAGGAATAGGTGGAGACGTCTCTGAGTTGCGCTTAGTATGAAAGTAATCTCTATCACCGTCAATGCCACCTGAACCCCATACGTAAAAAGCCATACCGGTCCATACGCAGCACGCAGACCACGTGGGGCCAGTCGAGATCACCAATAAGGGCAACAAACATATTCGTCGTAGTGGATGCCTTTACAAAATTCATCCTCATTGAAGTAGATAAGAATACGCGCGCTGAGTCTGTGCTGAAGATTCTGACTGATCTCATTTTTCTATTTCACACCCGGACGTATAGTTTCATTGATCAATGATTAGAATTTACGGTGCACACTGTTAGGGTCTTTTGCGAGACATGTGGCAATAAATACGTCCTGAACGCGGTGGGTACTCCATGGGCAAACGGTCAATGTGAGCTGTACAACCGCAGGGTCGTAAATTCGTTTGCCACCGCAATAGTCGGACGGCCACCATCAGGATGGGACACGCACGTTGAGCTTATTCAAGAGGTTTTGGACACAATGCACAACCGTGGTATGAATATGACACCGCTGAAGGCTTTAATGGGAATGCTGGACCGAAAAGTATGAATATTACATTTTAAGTTAAAGAGTGTTTCCTGTCCTTGTTGCTTTTAAATTATAGGGTGTGCTATATTTCATACAATGAGGCAATGCAAAATGATGATGAACGTCATTAATGTGTAAAAGTGATATGGCGTGGCCGCCGACTGTATTCGACACACGAGTTGTCAAGTGGATGCCGAGTATAGTCGGTGCCCGGAACGAAAGGGTTAACCGCCGGCGTTTGACGTTCATTGGAAAGGGGGGATGCAGGAAACTGGTTGTCACCGAGCGGATAACACTAATTATATGCTCTGTTTTAGGTAGAATCTGACGACACACTTCAGTAGCAGATTGGCAGAGTGTAAGGAAGCGCAAGGCCGGAAGTGCTTGAAAGGGCATATACCCGTAAATTTGGACCGCCGACGTGCCACGAAGGATGCGCGTACTTTTAAGGGGTCTGGCCACCATGTGCGCTCGCCAGATGAGTACTATTCTTAAAAATTTCATAAACGCGAAAATATAGCACAAAATATTTTTATTTTTTGTCATATACTAGAAAACGGTTTAGTGAACAAGTGAAAAAAATGTTGTAATAAAAAAATTAAAAATAACGGCGCTTCGTAAATTTTGGTGAAGGCCCTCGGTTTGAAACGCACGTGGGCTGTGCTGTACCATCATTATCTTCTTCATTTTGCATCTGAAAAAAAAGAAAAAAAAATAGGTTATTCCTGGATTGTATTGCAAGAGCGTAGCGTGGGGACATTTTTTTATTAACATTAGGGAAATTATGGTGAGCCGAAGAATTTTTTTTCACATTTTCACCGAAATTTCACGAGAAAAAACGTCATTAAAAAAAAACTAATGAAGTAATCGCAAAAATCCCACGTTACTCTTCAGATAATGTATCTAAAAGTACTGTGTTCAAAATTCACAGCAATCGGACCGATAGTTTACGAGATTTACGCGGTACCGTTTCGAAAAATATAGTTTCGAGATAATCGTAAGGGCAAGTAAACGTGCGGTTTTTCGGCTGACGGTGCGGCGTTTGTGAGTCTTACCTTCAATCAGCGATTCCTGGTCCATACATGTCCTCTTCGGCAGCTGTTTGAGCATCCTGGGCCTCTTTTTGAGAAGATCTACGTGCTTCGCGTGCTTTTTTGTGCTCGGACATTTGCTGTAGCGCAACGCTCCTCGTCGACTGCCCTACAGAAATCGTAGCCGCGATCTCCGATGCTTAGATCCATGAGCTTCATCATCAGCAAAAAACTGTTGTACCCATCGTTGAAAGTGCTGATAGCAATGTAACTGGCAATTTCGACGGTTTTCGCACCGCTGGAACTCGTTTTTGGAGCCATTGACCAGATGACGGATGACGCTTTCGTTGGCGTTTTGCGTGAAGCCTCCTTCGCACCGTTCTAACAGTTCATCTGAAGTGAGGTCCTCATAAACAGGTCGAATGGCATCTTGAACAATTTGAGGCAGAGGATTCTTGTGTAGATATTCATCAAAAGTGCCAATCACTTTTGATATTTGCCAAGAGCACCACGAGTCTTCTCCCGGGCGACAATTTTCATGCTGCGGGATTTCGTCGGTCGAGCTCTTGTGCTTGAATGTTGCCCAAATAGCTTTCTTCATTTCGTCTTTGGAGTTAGAAAACCTTCGAATAGCGAGACCGTAATATACTGTTAGCTCGTTAATTAGTTTATCGGTTAGCTTTCCTTTGCCAGCAAGACCTTTCTTTTCTTTTTTGATTTTACGGAGTCGTGTGCCCATCCTTTTCTGCACATGACCTACGCATTCTTTTTTCATCACTTTTTCTTCGTATGGATTCGAGTAAACAATTCTACTAACCCATACAAAGGACACAATAGGACAGCTGCACGTGCTGAACCGTGCGAGTTGCATACACTGATCGAGCCGCGCGGTCGACCGCTCGCAGCGGCTCGACCTTCCTACCGAGAAATACCTGTAACTTTAGCAATTTTACGATTTTCAGTACCAACTATGGATTAAATGCTGCGTAACATTTCAAAGATTATTATAACACAATAAAATAAAAATAAAAAAAAATTACATGGTGGCCAGACCCCTTAAACCTCGGTTAGGAAGGTTGGTGAGTAGAGTGTTTGGTATTCCATCTGGTCCTGGACTTGTGTGGGTGCATTTTTTAAGGATAGGTGAAAGCTCATTTATGTGGAATGGGATATTCAGTGCGGGGAGAAGCCTGCACAGATTGTTGTTAATGTTGGCGTTGTTATGTGGTTCCGTTAGGGGTTGTTCATCAGTTTTTTTTTTGTTTTTTTTTTACGTGGGGGAATCTCTACCAGATTCACCCGGGAGCTGTGAGCAAAGCGCAGTACCCGGGGATATGTGGGGCTCTCATCCACTAAACCAACCCACGATGACCTCCTTCGATTTATCGGCATCGGCACGGGATACGAGCGAGACGATTCGCCGTCCCGACGCCAAACTCCTCGCAAACCTGCGAATCCTGCTCTTGCATCGAAGTGATGCAGTACTTCAAACTATGTCGAACCATAGGAACATAGGCAACGACAAGGGGGGTCATCTCCTTGCCGCCCCTATCTCAGCCACCACACAAGAAGAGGAAAGAAAGAACAAAGAAAGAGAAGAAGAGAAAAAGAACAGGGGGGAATTATATACAGGGGGGAAATTGCGACTCTTCCAGCCTTAATTAGGCGGTCGTCTCCTTCTCCTCAGGCGTCCTGCGGCCCTGCGCCAATTGGATCGGGTTGGATCTACCGTCCCGGCCTCCCGGTCTCTCCTCCCTCCGCAGCTGATCAACGGCCAGTTTGCAAAATCTCGCCACTTCATCCCAGACTGCGGGACCCTCCACCATGGCCTGCACCACCGCTCTCGGTGACAGATCCCACCCTTTATTCTTCAGTTTCACCTAACCTGGCGGAATTCTGTCGTATAGTTGGCATCACTCGAGTTGTTTCGAAACGTTTCTGCCAGTAGGTTTACGATTTCTTTCTGGTTCGTGGTTATTATATTGTTGTTTTGAATGAGCGCAGGAATTATTTGTTGGTGTTTATGGCCATGAAATGCTCGTATTTTTTTCCATACTTCAGCTGAGGGTATGTTGCTGTTCATTGAGGATACATAGTTCAGCCAGGATTGTTTTTTTACTTCGTTTAATAATTTTGCGGGAGATTGCTCTATATTTTTTGAACGTAATAAGTTCATCCAAAGTTTTGTGTTTTTTATATTGGTTGAAGGCCTGTTTAGCTTTTCTTAGGGCATTTTCACATTCCTCATTCCACCGTGGGTTAAATTTCTATTTGTGGTAGTTGTTTTTTGTTTTCGGGATAGTTAGGTTGCTGCTTTTTTTATTACATCTATAAAGTCTAATGATTGGTCAATTGTTTTAGGGTTGATTAGGTTGTGGTCATCCAGTGTGGCAATTAGTTCGGAGACGGTTTTCCGGTATTCTGTCCAGTTTGCTTTGTCAAATTTCCACCTTGAGAAGGAGTTGATTACAGTTCCATTATTCTGGTGATGTGTTATTCGGATTGGAAAGTGGTCGCTGTCACGGAGATCCCCTATTGTTTCCCATGTTAGGAATTGGCAATTAAGGGGTGCAGAGAGATAGTACTATTGAGCTGAAGGTACCAGACGCTGTGCAAAAGTCGGTTGGATGGTTATTGTTAATTAGAGCTAGATTGGTAGAGTTGATGATTTTTTCCATGGTTTCTCCTCTTTTGCCGTTTTGGTGTGACCCGCACGGAAATAAATAGTTTGGGGAGTTGTTGTATTAAATTTTCAATTTCCAATTGGTCAAGTTTTTTGCTGTTGGGGAGGTAAATGTTGCAGATATGTAATGTTTTCGGGGTAGCAATTTTTGTAGTTATTACTTCAAGGTTTGAGTTTAAGTGAATTCTTCGCTGTGCTTGTTTTTCTTAATGTATGTAGCTACTCCACCACTAGCGTGATTGGTGATTCGGTTTCTTATGTAACCGTTATAGTTTTTAATTTTGGCATGGTGTTGATTTTTAAAATTAGTTTCCTGTAGGCAGATTATTTCCGGTTCGTGTGCGTTTATCAGAATTTGTAACTGTTCTCTTCTTGGGTAAAATCGGTTCAAGCTCCATTGTACTATTTGGAGGGGCATATTGAGGTATGTTAATTAGGTTTAATTTGTTTCGACGTCTGATTCTGTAATTTCGCTGGAGAAACCTTCGTCTTGATTTTTAAAGTTTAGATCTGATTTAATTTTTTTTATTATTCTAGTGCACCTATTTTTTATGCTACGGTTCTTTAAATGGGGGTAGACATCTTTGATCAGTTGAATTAGATCGTCTATGTTATTCGTGTATTCTTTTGCAATATTATGTGGGTTTGGCGATTTGAATATGGAACTGATCGTAATTTAGTACAAATTTTTTGTCGGGGTTATTTATGGCACTCTTAGCAGGTTCCAGTAATTCCCCTATAGGTGTTTGTGTCGGGTTGTTGACCATTTCAATATTAATTTTGTTAATTATTTTTTTAATTTTTTGTTGGGAGTTCTTTGTAGGTGGAACGGGTTCAATATTACTGGTAGCTGGGTCCGTTTGTAAGCTTTCTGGGAATAGGGTATCATTATTTTTATCATGTTCAGACATGCTTAGTTGTGATGAATGTTCTTTTGATGAACAGGTGGTGGATGAGGATGTGGCCGTTTTGCTGTGTGTGTGCACTCACATATTTCCATTTGCTCTGATTCTATGATTTGGTTGGGTTCTTGTGTTTTAGGGCAAGAGGAATCTGTTTGGATGAGCTTGGATAGAACTGTGTTATCCTGGGTAATATTGTGTTCCTTTTCAGATTCTTTGTCTGGACAGAGTCTAGCTACGTGGCCTTCTTGTTTACAAATGAAGCAGGGCATAGCATCAGTTGACGCGAATATACGGTAGGCTGAACCATCGTAATCAATCAGGAATGAGTCGGGAACTTTGATTTGTCTTCCGTGTTTATATAGACTTGACGTCTAAAGCTTAGAGTGTGTGGTAATTCAGAGATGCCCACTGTCAAATGTAAGATTTTCGATGTAGTTCGTATGTTTCTTGTTTTTAATTCGTCTTCTATGATTGTGCTTGGTATAGTCGGAAAAACATTTGAGAACAACTGTAATTAAGCAATCAATGGTTTTATGTCTATGACAGTTCCGTGTATGTTAATCTGTTTGTGTATGTTTATGAGATTGTCTACTGTTTGTTTTGTTGTTAAGAACGCGCATACCCGTCCTTTCGAGATTCTGGAGATGAAACGGATCTCGTTAGGGCTTGCAATTTTGGCGATAGCCATGGCGTATTCTTTCAGCGGGATGCTATTAATTGATTCCATTACTATCGCTTGATCCTGCTTGGGTACGGTTTCGTTGGCTGTCACTGATGAGTATGTACGGTTCATGTTGGGTTCCGTATCTGTTTCGTTCATAATATTAGATTTTTATGGAAGGATTCCTGTACTGATTGTGAGAGGTCTTCCTTGGGGGATCTTGACTATCACTCATTTTACTTTATGTTGTTTGAGATTATTTATCATTTCTGTGCAGTTAATTGAGAAGATTAAGGAAGGTATTGTCACTCGCGAACACTACAGCCGTGGGCACGTTTTAGCGGTTCCGCGGACAAGTGAAGTCTCCACACATTCTTAATTAACTAAAGAATTATAATACACGACGGGACACAAAATCAATAATTACTGAGAGGTTGATACAATTACTTTTATTTCAAGCTATGTTCTAAATGTTGCCTATTATAATATTATTACAAAATTATTAGTATATGTGCCACAATAAGTAGACAAAATTTTTCTGATCACTCACAATTACTCACGTCACATCAGAGACACCTTAACACATACCATGACGCAACAATTAAAAATACTGTGCAATACATAATTAAACGACGCAACTTTGTTATACATGTTTTCTTGCAGGTACGAGTCGGAATGGCACATGACTCCTTTGCGGTCGCAAAAATTACTCGTAACGATAATGCAGAGAAGTCACTTAAAAGCTGCATTCGACTCGGTAAACAGAAGGATAATGGTAAGAGCGATGAGGGAAAGAGGGATGAGGGAGGGACTGGTCGCGAGAGTGGAAGAAATGTTGAGGGAGGTTAAATGTAAGGTGAGATGCGGGGATGGGGAGGGAGGGGAATTCTGGCTGGCCAGGGGGTTAAGGCAGGGGTGCCCTCTGAGTCCGCTATTATTTAACATATTAATAGCGGACTTGGAGGGGTACATGGAGAGAGAGAAGTGGGGAGGAATGAAATTAGGGGGAGGGAAGGTGTACACTATGGCTTATGCGGATGATATCGTCATGATGGCAGAAGAAGAGGACGACATGAGGGCGATGATGATGAGGTTGGAAAGGTATTTGGACGAGAAAGGGTTAGAATTAAATGCAAGCAAAACAAAGATCATGAGATTCAGGGAGGGAGGAGGAAGGTCAAGGAGGGTGGATTGGAGGTGGAAGGGAAAAAGAATCGAGGAGGTGAACGAGTACAGTTACTTGGGATATGAGATGAAAAGGAATGGAGGGCAGGACGCACAGATAAGGGAGAGAGAGAGGAAGGCAGTAGCAGCCATGAGGGAGGTATGGGGATTGGGGAAGAGATTGTGAGAGAGGGATTGGTCGAAGAGGATATGGTTATTTGACACGCTGGTGTGGCCGGTGATGGGACATGGGGCGGAGGTATGGGGATGGGAAGAGAGAAGAGATTTAGAAAGGATTCAGGAGAGATTCCTGAGGTGGGTTATGGGGGTAGACAGATCCACGCCGGGGTACATGGTGAGGGAGGAGACAGAGAGAGACAAGCTGAGGGTGAGGATGGGGAGGAGGGCGTGGAGGTTTGAGCAGAGGTTAAAAGAAAGGAAGGAAGTTGGCGAGGAGATGTTGGGAGGAATTGAAGGAGAGGGAAGGAAGGGGTAGGACGATAGGGAAGTGGGAGGAGGGGGGGGGGGGGGGGTTTGGGAGGCAAGAGGGATAGAGGTGGGTAAAGAGGAAGGATTTGAGGAGTTGGAGAGAAGGGACAGGGAGGAGCAGAAGAGGGAGAGAGGGGAAAGAATAGAGGCATCGAGGTCGAATAGATGGTATAGGGTAGTGAGAGAGCAGGGGAAGGCAGAATATATAAAGAATAGGAAATGGTCGGATGTCAGGAAGAGAAGGTTGGCAAGGCAAGGTTAGGGAATGAGGTAAGGAGTGGGTGGTATTGGGGGGCGGAGGAGGAGAGACTATGTAGATTGTGTAGGGAGGAGGAGGAGACGTGGGAGCATGTATGGGAAAGGTGTGAAGGATGGGACGGAGAGAAGGGGAAGAGAGGGTTGTAGAAAGAAAGGATAGGGCAAGTATTGGGGGGGATGGGAGGGGGGAAGAGTGGTTGGTAAAACTGGAGGAGGGGAGAAAAAGAGAGGAACGTTGGAGAGGGGAAAAGGAGAGGGAAAATGGAAGAAGAGGCGAGGTAGAAGGAATGAATGGGAAGAAGGGAGAGAGTGAAGACGTAGCGGAAGCGGAGGTCGGGTGTGAGAGAGAGAGAGAGAGAGAGAGAGAGAGAGAGAGAGAGAGTGGGGAGAGTGCGGCAGAGAGAGAGATGAGGAGAGAATGCGATGAGGGGGAGGGGGGCGAGCGGACGAGCGAGCGAGCGGGCGAAGCAAAGGCGTGCGAAAAAATAGGTTAAGGATAGTGTAAGGATAATTGTAAGATAGAAAGTAAGATAGGTTAAGCACAAGTATAAATGTAAGAGGAAGGGAGAGAGAAGAATCAAATGTAACCCGTAAGGGAACATAAATAAGGATACTACTACTAATGCAGAGAAGTCAATTGTCCTCATCGCTTGTTTTCGCGAATCTGTTCGTTTTGTCTTTCGCACGATACGGAGAAGTAAACACTCATTTATATCACCATATTTTGCCAGAAAAATATATTTATTTGTGTTTCAGCTGATTCAAACATCCATGGCATATTTTACAACGCTTCTTTCTCTGCGATAGACTTGCATAACGTTAAAAATCTAGAGACAGCTCATATTATGGAATAATACATTTATATAATACAATTGCTAGTTAATGTCGTATACGTAGTATTCAGACTGCACAACACAGACAAATATTATATAATGCTAAACCCACAATTGCTTGCAAGCGACGTACGAATATCTACTTGCACATATTGTAAGGTGCATTCCTGAAAAAAAATTCAAACTTGTATGAGCTCAAAGAAGTCGAGACTTTTCGATTTCCGTTCGGTAGCTCTTATTAACTGAGCTATTAAAAAGCTTACACAAACTGTTTATCCGTATGCTTCTTAACGTACAATGCGTCTCCTATCATGTATTTTTTCCGTATAAATGTAATTGATTAGTCTTCGCATTCTTACATGTATGAATTTGATGAATCGAACCCATCCATGAATTGAAAAGACGAAGGATTGTTTCCACCACTCTACGACCCAATTCCGCGCTATCAGCAAGGATATCCGACAGAGCCTAGTGAGCCAGGTGAAACTCGACTTTAAAGCGGCGTCGTCGCACAAGCGTTACTCCAACCGACAACCTATACCCATGACCAACACCGCGTCTGTAAAAAAAACTCGCGTATGACTCGCAACGCAACCTGCCTTTGCCCCGCCTTTATAAGGGTGAGGCTGCGCCTTTCACAACGGCCTGATCCCCATTTACAGTGAGGCGCTGAACGGTGCGATTCGATTCTTTTAGGTTTAGCACCAGTCCACTGAGTGCAGCCACAATCACCACGATCTTTGCAAAGTGGTCGCTCCAGAGCGTCAAGAGTCGTCAAGATCATTAAGAGTGTTTGAAGTCAATATTTAAATACATACTTGAAACCTCTTGATACTTTGATTACCCGATGTCCAACAGCTATCCAGAGCGGTCCAGGTGATCGTTGTGACCCTAACGTGTGCCTGAAAAATCACGTAGTTTCGGAGATTTTCTCGGTGGATAGTTTAACCGTTCATGAACGTATTTTTATAAACATTTGAAAAAAAATCATTTTATTTTCCATAGTATTATACCACTCAAAAATTGGCTTGACTCATATACCATACAACATGCATTTATAAATCACAGAGTACAATATATGTCTTCATCAACAGTTTCACACCTTCTGATTTAAGTGATATGAAATAAGAAAAAGCAGTTTGTCTCTTTGTTCAGACATAATGGTACCTTACGCTTTACATAATGCACAAAGGACTTCCCAGTGCAATTTGAGCATTTGCACCTCCCTCGTAGGAAATGATTATTGCGGGTTTTAAGGAGAAGATTTAGCATGAATTTGAAAGAACTGCATACGGTCTGAAAATGTACTTTGAGGACGGATTGAGAGGGTAAGAAAGGATTAGGACGGTGGTTCGAAATGAGTGGATACTGCGGTTCGGAACATATATATAACTAAGAACAAACTTTTTAAATAATTTATATTTTCACTAAAGAAAAATAATAATTAGCTAAATCCTGCAATGGAAAAGTGAATGGAAACGCAACTGTCTTATTAGAGAACAAATCATTAAATTTTCTTACAAACAAGTAATAATAAGTAGCATGGCAACACCCAACTTCAGTTGCATGGAAGGCCAAATATGAACCAAATCGTTTTTTTCGTCATATCAACAAGTAATAATATTTTCAAAACTTTTTCGGGTATTCTTATACTCGATATAATCAAGGTTCATGAGATATTTTTATGTTCGTCTAATTCCAAACAATTTTCAAGATAACGAGAAGGAAATGGCATCTTTGCTACGAAGCGCTTTGCTGTACAGGATCAGGTGAAACTACTATTCAAAAAACTTCGCCCTGCGGCTAATAGAGTTCAGCAAAAGTTGCTAGCATGTCAAGAAAGATTCATGTATGATCTGGCATACATGAAAAGATTGCAAACTTTCAAACAAAAAACTAACAATTGTTTTTCTCGTTTGGTTCATATACAGAGACCGGTATGCATGAAGTATCGACCACAGTATCCTCCCTCGCTCGAAACCTTATTTTCAATCTTCACCTCCTGCAAATATGAGAATGTCATCCAAGGAGCAGATAGCCTCTTCAGGACCGATTTTTCAACGGTTTGTAACCGTTCCGATTACATATCAGAAAAGGTCCCGAATTATACGCCCCTTTCTATGGGCGCGCATTTATTCTGCGGAATCGGGGGGGGGGGGGGGGGGGGGGGGGGGGGGACTCCTACCGATGCGCGAATTCATAAATAGGACAACTTGGAGTGTGAGAACATTATTCTTCATAGTCAGACTAATTAGTAAAAGAGAAACCAAACTTACACAACACCGAAGGACCAAAGCAAGGAGAGCGTGAAGAACTTGTGACCTACCTCTAGTCATCTTGAGAGACCGGCAACCCGAGGGCAATCAGCCAGGATTATTTAGAGGCACGGGACTCCAGGGTGACAAACTGTGAAAATTATCCGGAGCAGAGGAGAACGAATAAGTCCGACCCAAGCTTGAGGAAATACGTAAGAACAGTTAAACTAATTCGTTCTCACAAAAGACTTTAAGCGCGCGCGCATTAGAATAATCAATAAAACCACACCGAATTTTTGTTAAAATCCTGTAATCACGAACATAGTGGTTGCTCGAACCTTTATATGTATCATAAAATTATTTGTAAAATAAAAACGGTTACAGCTTCGTCATCTGATTAAGATCACGACGCGGACGTACTTAGGGCCCCGCTTCGTTTCTATTTCTGCGAACGTACATCCAATATCGAAAATCTACTCACTTCGCACAGTTGCGAAGGGTTAAGATACCCAATATCGCTAGATTATCGCATTTTTCGCAACCTTGACCCTCCGTCACCGTGCCTGGATCACGGGTACCGGGATGCTTGGCTGCGGAAACGCACACATTCTAACAAGACGTTCGCTACTTGGACCGGTGTCGTCGGCGTTGGTCAATTGTTCTCCAAGCGATAACGCATACATAAGCAGACAAATGGTCTCTGCATGCGTGCGAAACGAAGCCGTGAAGCCGACTGCCAATTCAATATAAGACTTCCAACGATAATGATGTATATGACAAGTTTAGCTATTCCGCGAAAAGCAACACGACAAAAAATTGCAAAACAACCAAAAGCCACTGGACAGAAGCGCGCAAGATGCTGTTATTGCGTTGGAAACGACAACAAATATGCAATAAAGTCCAATAATTGCGATAGGCATCTTTGCAATCAGAGTTCAACATCACTTGGCGTAAGAACATGTGACATATGTAATGTTGAAATTGCCGAACCATAAACAAATAAATATATTAGGTTGAGGAAAAAGAAATCCATTATTTTTGCGTGAACTTCAAGTCTATATAACATGTTTAGGATTGTCCGATTTGGGTCAGGTATGTACCGTTTTGTTCTATAATTCCTGTGATTTTATATCGACATTTCCGACGACAAGTCTAAGTATGCGAGGTGCATCTTTAATGTCAAAAATATCTGAACGGAATCGACGAAACCAAAATTGCACGTAATTAGCTGTTACAATATCGGGACCGTAAACACCATTCACAATTTCAGCCGCCTGGCTTGCATTTTCATCTTTATCAAAGAAAAACTCTAAAATGTACCGAATTTTCTCTTTGTTCGCTTCCATTTTTAACACCCTGTAACTCACAACCGAATGGACCAAACAGAAATCAGAAAAAGAATTCCTGTACTGTGAAATGTCACCTTTCCAACGAGCGTAAATCTAAAATTGTTTGAACGATACTTTACGAGATACAGATCACTACACCGTCTGCCGAAAGAATAATGGATTTCTTTTTCCCCAACCCAATATCTTTATACAGGGTGGTTTCGACCCGGCGGCGGTACAACCGAAAAGGAGGTGAATCTACATGAAAAAATAAGTCGAAAAAAACGTATGACAATTTTTTTTAAACGCTCTGTTTTCTAGAAAATCGACTTTGAATTTTCGCAAAGTGCAAGCGCACCCGAGCGCGGCGCGATATACCGGATGCGCTGTAGGAATCTTGGTCGCAGCGCGATGCCTTATCTCATTGCGTGGTATCGAAGCAGGCCCGGCAGGGACATCTGGTATACGCGACAGTGGGACCGAAGCGGCCTATCGTGACGTCATAGCTGCCCCCGAACGTACTCGCAGCGACGCAAAGCGATAGATATACAGGGTCTTTCTTTTAACTCGGTACGCCCGATATAATGAAAACGCTAACGTGGCAACAGCGCTAGACTTGATACACGCGCCGCCGGGGACAGTGCGCCGGCGGTGCCGACACTCTTGACCGTATCGACTCTAGCGCTGTTGCTACGTTAGCGTTTTCACTATACCGAGCGTAACAAGTTAAAAGAAAGACCCTGTACATATACAATGCCATGCTTTAGGGCGCTTGCACCTGGCGAAAATTCAAAGTCGATTATCTTGAAATCGGAGCGTTTAAAAAAAAATTGTCATACGTTTTTTTCGACTTAATTTTGCACGTAGATTCACCTCCTTTTCGGTTTTACCACCGGATCAAAACCACCCTGAATAAATTCACAATCATTTCCTTCTTCCGCAATATACAGCGCTAATCCTACGTAGATATAAGACATTGTAGTATTCAATAGACTGTCGAGCATAAAAGATCTTTTGAAGTGGGCTGACGTCATCGGCCGAGTAGCCCGCTCGAGCCGTCACGTATTGGTATTAGTGAACTGTCTGTGAGGGGCCAAAATGACCCAGGCACGGTTGCGCTAAGTTTGGTAGTCGGAGCGTTAACCCTTTGACTGCTAAAGGCGTATATATACGCCCTCTCAAATCCATCAATATATACGAAAGGCGTATATATACGCCCTCACAAATCCATCAATATATACGAAAGGCGTATAAATACGCCCTCTGTATTTTTTAACTATAACTCTTTTATTACTGTTTTGCTAACTGATTCAACATGAAATTTGTTGTCTAATGTAACATTGCAACTAAATATCGGCAATTGTTTCAATATCGTTCAATCAATTGTCTTCGTATTACACTGTTGCGGCCCAAACCCAACAATAGCACACCATATAAAGGGTGTCCCAAAATTAACGCAAGATTTGAATTTGCCGCCATTTGTGCAGTGAAGTGTTGGCAACCCTGAAAAAAAGCAATTTGACAGCTAACAGTATAGGGTTATTAAAAATGGAGCGTTACACGATAGAACAACGTGTCTTCGTTATTAAAGAATATTTCAAAAATAGTGAAAGCTTGGCGGCTGCAGTTCGAAAATTTCATACAAAATATGGTCGGAATAGTGTTTTAACTTCGTCAACTGTGAAGAGATTAATTGAAAAATTCATGGAGACTGGATCCGTTGGAGACGCCAAACACACTGGTCGTCCAAAAACAAGCCGTTCAAATGTGAATATCGAAGCAGTGCGTGAGAGTGTTGCTGACAATCCAGGAACCTCAATTCGACGTCGTGGGCAAGAATTGCAAATTTCAAGAACCTCTCTACAGCGTATACTCACCAAAGATCTGTGTCTTCATGCTTACAAAATTCAATTAACACAACAATTGAAGCCTAATGACCATGCACAGAGAAGAGAGTTCGTTGAATGGATTATTGAACATCAACAAATGGACCCTGATTTTTCGAGCAAAATCATCCTAAGCGATGAAGCACATTTTCATCTTGATGGCTTTGTCAATCGCCAAAATTGCCGCATTTGGGGTTCGGAGAACCCATATGTGATTGTCGAAAAACAAATGCACCCACAACGCGTGACTGTATGGTGTGGATTTTGGGCTGGAGGCATAATTGGGCCATATGTTTTTGAAAATGATGCTGGTCAAGCAGTGACTGTTACTGGTGCTCGATATCGCGACATGATTACACAGTTCTTTCTGCCAAAATTGGATGATATTGATGTGTCCAATATGTGGTTTCAACAAGACGGTGCCACATGTCATACAGCCCGTGAAACAATTCAATTACTGCATGAGACATTTCCAGGTCGTGTACTCTCTCGTTTCGGTGATCAAAATTGGCCTCCTAGATCGTGTGATTTAACACCATTAGACTTCTTTTTATGGGGTTATTTGAAATCACAAGTCTATGTCAACAAGCCCACAACCACCCGTGCATTAAGGGGGGAACCTGATGGATCGGGTAAAAATTTTCGACTTTTTTTTTTTTGCTTAATTCGATAGTATGATTCTTTGAGAATATGTTCCTAAAAGCATAAGACAAAATTCAAAGTATTTTGAAAGATACAGGCCATTGAATAGTTGCGTGTACAGCTATATACGGCCGCGCAGCCGGGCCATCAATGCGTACGGTCCGTTTCTCAGCACCTTAGACGGGTTATCCGGCTTAAGATAGTCCCATTGCAATAGATAAACATGTAGGTAGATTTGATACAAAAGAATCCTTCTCGATGTATGATAACTGTATTGCGCTTCGGAAGTTCTGAAGCGATTTATTTCAACCACGATCATTACAGTCTTGAATATTCCGCGGCGCATACGTACCACACAGTTATATATATTAAAGTTTTAGTTGAGGTTGAGGAAATGAAAAAAGCAATCATGGCGACACTCGACCATATAAAATCAACCAACGAACACCCACTTCACGACGGTTGTCCGGCTGGCAAGAATAGTTGATGCAAGTGCTTTAGGCTGAAGCGGAAGGAACATAAAACGATTTTAATCACTCCCCTGCACTCCCCGCAGATATTTTAGATAATTTAAAACCTATATATGCAGACCTTACAAAAGAAGACCTCTTAAATAGGTGTTTTGGGGGGATACTCACAAAACCCGGATGAAAGTGTTAATCCGACCATCTGGCGCTTAGCACCGAAACATTTAAATTCCGGTGCAAAAATTCTAAAAATTGCAACGTTTATTGCTGCCGGCGTCTTTAACGAATGTTACACCTTCATATTACAAGTAATGGCGGAACTAAAACTCATTATCGGACAGCAATGTAAAATCTACGCTGATTGTTACGTCGCGAAACGCGTTGTACGGTAAGACCGCCGAGCACTATGTCGCACTAAAGAGACTCGTGTACATAAACAATTGGCCGAATCTAAAAAAAAGGAATATTTTGAAGTAGAAGAAGGTCTACTTTATGGACCAGGATTAGCAGATTAAGTGTAAGTTGCCATTAACTGTTACTTTTCTGCAACAACAACTTTAAACGCGTTTATCTCAGAACCACATTTTTTAAGTTTGCATACACGATTAAGAAAAAACTATTTGATGGATCGACTTGATTCAAAACTTTTTAGTTACAGACAAGTCCCCCAAATTCGATGAACCACTAAAATTAAGAAAAAAACTGCAATTAAACAATTTCTTACGTCAAAATAGAGTAAGATTCTTACGTAAAATTCAGAGTTTTGTGTTCAATATGTCATAACTTTTGCAAATTTCCACTTTTTTCAGATTTTAGAGGTTCATCGACGACAATATTTATCCTAAATTAATGAACTGTTTCAAATTTTTGGTTTCCGTAAAAAATGTTGACACCAGACTGTATGCAAACAAGGGACCTCCGCTGCGCGGTGGCGTAAAGAAAGTCATTTATTATTGTATTTTACAAAATATTTGGGAAAGTAAAAATTTATTTGCATAATATAACCTTGAAGCAAGTTACTGCAAAAAGAATTTTAAAGATTGTGTTACTGATTCCTGAGTAAAAAAATGTTTGAAAAACAACGAGAAATCCGGGGTATCCATCAGGTTCCCCCCTTAAAGGAGGAGATTCAACGCTGCATCAACGAAATTCAGCCACATTTATGCAGAATGGTCATGGAAAATTTCGACAAAAGAGTGCGCATGTGCATGCAAAGCCGTGGAGGCCATTTGTCCGATGTGTTATTCCATACATAACCCTATCCTATGTACTTTATGAGTCAATAAAAATATAACTATTAAAAGACTAAAAACGGCATTTTCTATTTAATTCAAATCTTGCGTTAATTTTGGGACACCCTTTACAAGACTACTCGCAGCGACTGACAAGCGAAAAACGCGCCGTCCATATGGATGGATTCCTCTCCCCAATACACTCGCCACAAAGGTTCCTTCCGAACTCTTAATCCAAAATTGACGAATACACCGACATCCTCCTTTCCCTTACTTCCCCACATTTTCGTACAGTTCAAGGTAAATAACGTTACTCCAGAACTCACACTATCGTCAACCCGCTCCTGCACAAGGTCAGCCGAGTGACAGTTGTTACCAGGGATTCGAATACGCGGTTTGACGCTAAGGGTACTGACGGTCAGCAAACGTCCATTCGACGTTATAGGATTCGTCACTATCAGGTGGAACTGTGTGAGACCGTCAGCAACCGTTTTAGTCGTCGGTATAGGATTCGTGTCCCAGTAAGACCGGAAACACGTGCGTAACCCAAGCAACGGTGAGATGCTTATCGAACGTCGAAGACTCCTTTTCCCTGACCTACCCCATCTGGTCCATCGGTTGTCGGAGACAGTCCGAGCTTAGATCCTGCGCCACTTCACTCATCCGGAGCAGGTCAGAAAACACCCTTTCCCCCCACACAGAATTCGCACCCTCATCCCTCCTTCTTGTCCGGATTCGTAATAACAGCCTGAGAGCGAGCGTGAACTTGTAAAAAGTGATTGTATTTTGAACATACTTTATTTTTAATTTAAAAAGATACTTATCGACCGTAAATTAATTAATATGAGTGACGGAGTAGAACCACTCCTCCGGACCTGTGTCGGTCATACGGACATCACTTGTTTTCAAAACAGTTTTTTCAATACATCCAACGTTTCGATCCACGTTTCGGATCCTCCTCAAGGATAATTAAATTATGTCTGTAAAAGATAATTAGTACGGAAATAAAGTGTCGAAGAACAATGTATAAGTAGAAAAGAAATTTTGAAGACTGTAGGTGGAGCATGAAACATATTTTTATCGTTAATAGCAAAAACGTGGAGACAAGAGTGTGTTACTGAGAGTCAAATTTTGAAGACTGTAGGTGGAGCATGAAACATATTTTTATCGTTAATAGCAAAAACGTGGAGACAAGAGTGTGTTACTGAGAGTCAAAATTACTTACTTTTCATTAAACGTAGTGGTCCGTGCATTGGTTTTCAATTATAGACATACTTAATTGGAGATATTAACAGATCAGAATTTTGTGTAAAGTTAACGTTAATAAGAATAAGAAATTAATAAATCGTGTTTGTTCTAAATGAATAATATGATGTTACAATTGGTCTTCCTATTCCTTCACATTTTTCCGTTCCCTTGGATGTTGTTGGGTGTCTGTCCCGAGGCCGACTGACCTCTCGGTGTTTACGGAAATATGATTTCGCATACTGCGTAAATGCGATATACCCAAAAACTAGCCAATGCGAGTCTTGAGAAGTTATAAGATCGCTAAATGGGGGGATAGGCTGGCCAATCATTATCCCGTATTCTCTCTGTAGATACAAACAGTACGGTGCCAAATATTCGAACATGAGAAACAAGAGGTGTGTACCGAGAAACTGATTGTTACGTGGAAATGGCAATGGAAAAATTACAGGGACATGTGCGCATTGCTACGCGGAGCAATGTGTTCATTATTTATTTTCTATATTGTGTATCGTTTCTTAGGGACTAACGCGGAAACTAAGTCCAGCTCGTGAAACGATTAAGTTGTAGGAAAGATGAGCACACTGTGTACATTGTCGAGACTATGTACTCAGTGTGCCGGGAAAAAAGGAAGAGACTCTAAGTTAATTTTCAAAAAATTAGTGAAAGAGATAGAAAAGATTATGACGTATTAAGGAGAAAAAACATGAAAAGATGAGTGTTTATGGTTGTTCAAACGGATGAACGAACCTTATATTATTAATGAAATATTGCTTCGTAGGAGATAACGCGAATACTAATCTCCTCGTGAAGCAATTAAGTTTTAGGAAAGAAAAGCTGTCTGAGTGCAACACCGCAGTGTTACACTCAAGACAACCAGGAAGAAGGAAATGACTCTAAGTTATATGCAAGATTTGGTAGAAAGAGATAGAAAAGCGGTCAGATAATGTGTGTAGATCGGATATCGAACTGAAAAAGACGATGTGTACGTGCTGTATTGAAAAAACTGTTTTGAAAACAAGTGATGTCCGTATGACCGACACAGGGCCGGAGGAGTGGTTCTACTCCGTCACTCATATACTTTATTTTTGCCTATAAAGCTTGAGTGTCTTACATTATTACGCCATCTTAGTAAAACGGAATCCTACATATATTGGCAACAAAGCTCAACAAAAATTCGGGATGTAAAGAATTAACCCTTTGCGCTCGACGACTTCTCCGGCAGGGCGAGGTAGCGACTTGAGACTAATGTCGGATACATGTTACGTACAAAATAACTTACGAAAACGTTATATTATAATATTTTATCTATATATGAGGCATTCCATGCCAAATCGGACACTTTCGGACCTCACCCCCTTCGATTTTTTTAAAAATTTTTTATGTTTTTAAGACTGATGAAATACGCGTTCATGAATTTTTTCAGATTTTTTTGACCATCCGTTTCGAAAATATGAATTTTCTTAAAATTCGGACTCATTTTTTTCAAATGCTCATAACTTTGCGAAAAATGGACCAATTTGATCGTTTTTTTTTTCAAAATTTGTTTTTGAATGCTCTTTCAAGAAAAAAATATAATTTTTTTCGACATAATTTTTTTCTTTGTTTAATTTTTATTTCAAGCACAAAATATTTTCTATCTCGAAACACGTCCCCTTCGATTTTTTTGAAAAAATTCTCAAATAAACTTTGATGCATGTAAGAACTATAAAAAAATTTCCATCGTGGGGAAACTCTTCGTTCTATCTTTTTTCTTTTTTCGAAAATATCCATTCTCTCAAATCGTTTGTTCCGTTTCAATGAAAAATGTTTTTTTTCGAGATGTGTGCCCCGTCCGATTTTTTGGAAAAAATTCTCAAAGAAGTTTTGATGCATGTAAGAACTTAAAAAATTTGTCCGATCGTCGGGAAACTCTTCGTTCCATTTTTTTTCTTTATTTGAAAATATCTATTCTAACAAATCGTATGTTCCGTTACAACGGAAAATTTATAGTTAATAAGTTTTTTAATTCAAAACATGTCCCCTTCGATTTTTTTGAAAAAATTCTCAAATAAACTTTGATGCATGTAGGAACTAAAAAAAATTTCCCATCGTGGGGAAACGTTTCCCCACGATCGGACAAATTTTAAAAGTTCTTATATCCATCCAAGTATTTTTGAGAATTTTTTCAAAAAAATCGGACGGGGCATACATCTCGAAAAAAAACATTTTTCATTGAAACGGAACAAACGATTTGAGAGAATGGATATTTTCGAAAAAAGAAAAAAGATAGAACGAAGAGTTTCCCCACGATGGAAATTTTTTTATAGTTCTTACATGCATCAAAGTTTATTTGAGAATTTTTTCAAAAAAATCGAAGGGGACGTGTTTCGAGATAGAAAATATTTTGTGCTTGAAATAAAAATTAAACAAAGAAAAAAATTATGTCGAAAAAAATTATATTTTTTTCTTGAAAGAGCATTCAAAAACACAAATTTTGAAAAAAAGAACGATCAAATTGGTCCATTTTTCGCAAAGTTATGAGCATTTGAAAAAAATGAGCCCGAATTTTAAGAAAATTCATATTTTCGAAACGGATGGTCAAAAAAAAACGTGGGGTGCCGGCGCTTCGCGCCGGCGCTACTACCCGTGACAACGATACTTGTTACTTGCAGCAAAATAAAGATACAACATTATTTGTTGCTGTTACCTTTGTTGCAATTTGTTGTTATCGTTATTCGTTGGTTATTACCATACAATAATGTCAACAACAGAGGATGTATATTTATTGTAAATAACATTGTCATTTTTTGCGTATATACGTAGTTAGAAACTCGAAACTCCACGTAGCTTGTTTCCAGAAACAAAAGCAGATTACTTAGTAGTAGTGTGTCTGTGAGACGCTCGGTCGAGCAAGCGGGGACTCCGATGAGCCGCATATCGGTGAGGAGCTCGACTGTTTTATGTTTACAGTCGGTGTGAGGTGCCCACTCCCACTACTGTACGTATCCCCACTCCTTCTACCGTTACGCTCGCTTTTTGACGAGAAGTACCCTTACCATCGATTTTAAAGACGTTGTCACGTCAAAAATCTGAAAAAATTCATGAACGCGTATTTCATCAGTCTTAAAAACATGAAAAATTTAAAAAAAAATCGAAGGGGGTGAGGTCCGAAAGTGTCCGACTTGGCATGGAATGCTCATATATATTGGGTTGTTCGGAAAGTTATTTTGTTATGTTCCTAACAGAGGATTTACTTAAATGTAATTTTTCACAGCCGACTTCATACTTAGGCCGCATAGTCATTATATTTCAATAGCTAATATAGCAAGGCTTGCGTGTGGAAAAATTCAATTGATTCTACGCAGTAGTTTTTGTTTGGTACTCGTTCAAATATGAAAAGCGAAACGCAGCTTTTCCGGCATATTTCACTTTTTTACTATCAAAATAAAAATGCCGTTCAAGCTAGAAAAAAGTTATCCGATATGTATGGAAAAGATGTATTGACACAACGCTTGTGCCAAAACTGGTTTGCAAAATTTTTATCCGGCAATTTTGACGTTTAAGATGCACGACGCTCTGGAAGGACAGTTGAAGCTGATAAAGACACAATAAAGGCATTGATTGATGCAAACCGGCGAATAACAACTAGTGAGATCGCTGAGAGATTATCGAATTCGACGGTTCATGATTATTTAAAACGCCTGGGTTTAATCTCAAAGCTCGACATATGAGTGCCTCGTATTTTTGCGGAAAGAAATATGTGTGTTCGTATTGGGGTCTGAGATTTGCATCACTGGGGACGAGAAATGGGTTATCTACTACAATGTTAGACGCAAAAGATCATGGAGTGAAAAAGATGAACCGGTTCAAAGCACTTCGAAAGCCCATGTTTATAAAAAAAAAGATGATCCTATCTGTTTGGTGGAATTTCTAAGAAACCGTTTTTTTTTTTCATTTTTACTGGACAACACAACGATTAATTCTAAAGTGTGCCGTCATCAACTGGACAAAGTAAATGATTCACTTCAACAGAAAAGAGCAGAATTGGTCAATAGAAAAGGAGTAGCATCCCACCAAGATAACACGAGACCTCATACAAGTTTGTTAACTCGCCAAAAGCTTTTACAGTTTGGATAGAATATACTGCTACACCCACCATATTCTCCAGATCTGGTACCTTCTGATTATTATTTGTTCAGGCCTGTACAAAACTTTTTAGACGGTGAAACTTTTACTTCAAACGAGGAGGTCAAAAGTCACCTGGGTCAGTTTTTTGCCAGCAAAAAACAAAAATTTTATGAGAGTGGAATCATGCTACGGCCGGAAAGATGACCAAAGGTATTTGACCACAATGGACAATATATAATTCAATAAAATATTTCTTTACTATAAGAAAACCGTCTTTCATTTTCATAGGAAAAAACGAAATTACTTTCCGAACAACCCAATACTTACATACATACCTGTTCGCCAGGGAAATTACATCTACGAGCAAGAGTCAGTTCCCGTCAAGCCGTCGTACAGGCAAGACGTGTCTAACATCGCAGTGTATTCTTACCAAAACAAATACAGTAGTGTGATACGAGTACGAATACAAACAAAAGTGTACTTAAGCGGCGACGCGGCTACAGTGACGCGAGTCCTAATAACAGCAGCTCAGCAAACGGCCTGTAAATGCCGCCGATACAGCTAAAAATATCAAAAACAGGTACAACCTACACCGCCGAGAGCATGACAACCGACAACAGCGAATCAAATTCGGATGAAACCAACAGAAAAAGAATACAAATAGACCCAACAGTAGCGAACATCTTCACAGACCTCAACGCACACTCACAATCAAGAGAATGGCTACAAGACATACCAACAAGCAACACATACAGCGCCCTGGCAGTGAACGACGACAACACCTCAACTAGCATTACCAACACCACGGTAACTCCGAAGCCTCCTCCTATCTACATACAAGCTCAAATTATCGAGCCACTCCTAGAATTACTGGATCAACAGGTTAATAAAGAAAACTACATACTAAAGCAACTAAAGGATAACCAAGTCAGAATACAATTAAAGACATCAGAGCAATACAGGCAAGTAATTAACGCACTAAAAACCAAAAACGCCAACTTCTACACCTATCAACCTAAAACAGATAGAAGCTACAAAGTAATACTCAGAGGATTACATCCCAAAATAAATACTAATAAAATCATTGAGGAATTAAAGAGATACAATCACTCTGTTAGAACCATAAATAATATAGTTAAATTTGACACAAAGCAACCGTTACCTCTCTTCGCCATTGAACTCGAACCAAGCAATAACAATAAGAATATATACGAAATAGAAACGCTCCTAAACACCATAGTAAGATTTGAACCGCCGAGACCAAAACGAGACATCCCACAGTGCCATCGCTGCCAAGCACACGGTCATACCAAAAACTACTGTAACAGGCCGCCAGCGTGTGTCAAATGTGCCGGCCAACACACGTCTCCTCAGTGCCCACAACAAGGAAAAATAGAAAACGTAAAATGCAGCAACTGCCAAGGAAATCATCCAGCAAACTACAAAGGCTGTATAGTACGCAAGCAGTTGCAACATAAGCTCTTCCCCACACTAAGGAAAAGAAACGAATGGCACCAAAAAGACGAAAACAATAACTATTCGTCAGTTGCAACAACAGCCAATACGACGTCAACTCTGCCACCAAATCAGACTCAAACGTCAAATGTAAGCAACAAAACTCACGCGCAAGTAACTAGAAACTACACCATCAAGAACACAATCTAATCCCCGCTAATCACCCACACAACCAAATCGAAAGCGAATCCACCGAACTAAAACAACTCCTAATCCAATCTATCAAAAACACAGAGCTCATAACCAACATGTTAACAACACAAACTGCACTCTTACAGCAACAAAACCAACAAATAACCTCAATGATAGAACTACTAACAAAAATCGTTAACAAAATCAAATAATGGCTCGAATAATTAATATAGCGGTTTAGAACAGTAACGGACTACAACAGAAAATTAAGGAACTTGAAATATTTATCAACATGCATAAAATCGACATCATGATAATTTCCGAAACGCACTTTACGCATAAAAATTACGCAAGAATCCCATCATACACTATATACAACACCAAACATCCTTCAGGGAAAGCACACGGAGGAACTGCCATTATCATAAAAAACAACATCAAACACCACATACACGACAATACGACCCATGATTACCTTCAAGCAACTACAGTATCAGTGTACACCACAAATGGAGCAATACAAATATCAGCTATTTACTCACCACCAAAACACAAACTTACTCCAGAACAATATACAGAATTCTTTCAATCACTAGGAAATAAGTTTATAGCGGCAGGAGATTACAACGCGAAACACAGGCATTGGGGATCCAAGAGGGTAACACCCAGAGGTAGAACACTCCTGCAAGTGCTAGAAAAATTATCGTTAACACCACTCTCAAGAGGCATGCCTTCTTACTGGCCAACAGCAATGGAAAAAACGCCAGACCTCCTAGACTTTGCCGTAATAAAAGGACTAAACCCAACGCATTTTAAATTGCTATCAAGCTCAGAATTAACCTCAGATCATACACCTATACTAATTGAATATTTCCAGGAACCGCTCCAACAAAAAAACAATCCCACATTATATAACAGCAGCACAGACTGGGACAGCTTCAGAGCTCTAATAAACGAAAAAATGAACTGCAATAGTCCCCTAAAAGAACCGGAACACATCGAGAATGCAGTAGATACATTTACGCGAATAATACAAGAAGCAGCCTGGTCATCCACGCCCATCACTGAGAAAAATCAAGCTTGGTCAACATACCCAGAGTATATATTGCAAAAGATCAGTCAAAAAAGAAAAGTAAAAGCGCAATGGCAGAAATACAAAACCGGAGAAAATAAACGGCGGCTAAACAAAATCACGAAGGAAGTTAAAAAACTCATACAGGAACACTGCGATAAAGAATTTACTAATTACTTATCCAACCTAACTCCATATGAAGACACTGAATACTCACTATGGAAGGCGACAAAAAGATCAAAAAGACCGATCGCGCCCACAATACCAATAAGGAACACCGATGGCACCTGGGCAAAGTCTCCACTCGAAATAGCCACAAGATTTGCAGAGCAGTTATACCATACCTTCCAACCAAACCCTATAACAGCAGGAGCAATAACGACAACAACAACAACAACAACAACAACAACAACAACAACAACAACAACAGCACCGGTTAGCACTGAACATGTGGAACAAAGTACAAATATACGCAGAACAACACAAAAAGAAATAAGACAGTTGATCTCAAAAATCAAAACAAACAAAACGCCAGGTTTCGACTTAATCAGTGGGAAAGTGATCAAAGAGCTACCTGATAAGGCTATCAGAATGATGACAATAATATTTAATGCCATACTCAGGATACGCCACTTCCCAACCACATGGAAATTGGCCGAAATAATAATGCTTGTGAAACCGAACAAAGACGTACACGATCCCTCTTCGTATAGACCAATCTCCCTGTTACCAATACTGTCCAAACTATTAGAAAAGGTAATCTCAAATAGAATGAAGGAGATCATTAACCAGAAGCAACTAATACCCAACCATCAATTTGGCTTCAGAGAAAAGCATGCAACGATAGAACAAGCTCACCGAATAATTAACAACATCACTACAGCGCTGGAAAACAAGAAATACTGCACGTGTCTATTCTTAGACATAGAAAAGGCATTCGACAAAGTCTGGCACGTAGGACTAATACAAACTATAAAACAACACTTCCCCAGTGCAATCTACCAGCTGTTACAATCTTACTTGAGCGACAGAACGTTCTACGTTAAAACAAAAGGAACATACTCGGACTTACAGACTATAAACGCGGGGGTGCCACAAGGAAGCGTACTTGGTCCACTGCTATACACACTGTACACAGCAAACATTCCAACTGCGCCAAACACAACAACATGCACATTTGCAGACGACACCGCAATAATAGCGACACATGAAGACCCAAAAGAAGCAACCAATATTTTACAAAGACACATAGGAGCTCTCGAAATCTGGCTAACAAAGCAGCGAATAAAAGTAAACCATAATAAATGTAACCACATAACATTCACACTTCGCAAAGGAGATACCCCAAAAATCACTTTACACAACAACGAAATACCACAAACAAAAACAGTTAAATACCTAGGACTCCATTTAGACTCTAAACTAACGTGGAAACAACACATATATAAAAAAATTCAACAAATAAGAATTAAAAGAAAGAGCATGTACTGGCTAACCAGACGGCACTCACAGCTAAGCACAGAAAACAAGCTACTAATATACAAAACTATAATAAAACCAATTTGGACATATGGTATCCAACTATGGGGTACAGCAGCAAAGAGCCATATCGACAAAATGGAAGCCATGCAATCAATTATACTTCGAACAACTGTGGACGCACCCTGGTACATAAGGAACGAAGACTTGCGCAAAGACTTACAAATGCCAAGTGTAAGGGAAGAAATCCAACAAATAGCTGACCGATACAAACGGAAAACAGAAAACCACCCAAACCCGTTAGCCAACAAGCTCTACACCGATGACAGCGACAGAAGATTAAAAAGGAAACAACCACAGGACTTAACAACATAAAGCTAATATTAATGTAATCGTGCTAATCCAATGGGATCAGCACCCACATGCTCCCTGTAAACGATAAAACATCCAACCAAATGTTGCACAAGACAAATTGTAGAGATTGCTTAGGGTAATAATAAAAAAAAAAAAACGAGCAAGAGGGATGGCACGGTTAAATTGCAAGGGCAAGGGTAACCTTCGGCGCTAGACTATTATGCTTCGGCATAAATAGAGCAGTGTTAGGACAAAATGTGAAAAAGAAGCAGAGAATAACAAGCGCAGAGTTATAATTAATGACAAAATATTGGGTTTGAAACTATGAAACGGGCGTTTTGTTAGACTGTCTTCAGCTGCGACTGACAATGAGAGAGATACGTTGTAACGTGCGCTCGATATTTTTATTTATAAAGTTGAAAGGTATTCTCCTTACACATTTCGTAAAATTTGTCCGTCATTGTATCCCATTTTTATTTTATTTTTCTCCGAATTCAGATGGAGACAAAACGCGATTTACATCTACTTTTCTTGTACAAGTTCAAATTGAATCATAGCGCAGCTCAAGCTTCGGGAAACATTAATCAGGCATTCGGACATGAATCCACTACTGAAATTTCGTTTACCATACCAAATCCACTTTTTATCACAAGTAATGATTTGGTGTAAAAACGGCAATCGTGTATTGCGAAGGAACAAAGATGCGCACTTACTCTTGCGGTCGATTATCTGCAGTTGCGGCAGTTCGTACGGCACACATACGTGTCCAATTTTTTCACTTTATTTGTTGTATGCAGATGTTTTAACACAGCCGAATGGCTAGTTTCTAGTTTAGACCCAAGTTCCCGAATAGTTTTGTGTGGATCGGATTCCACAGTCCTCGGTATCATTATGGGCCGGTGGTCTTCTAAGAGGCTCGTTGATGATTCTCAAATTGCCAGAATGGAATTTGTTGAACCAATATCGAGCATTTTTTTCATTAGTGGATCCATCTCCGAATGCCTGATTAATGTTTCTCGAAGCTTGAGCTGCGCCATGATTCAATTTGAACTCGTACAAGAAAAGTAGATGTAAATCGCGTTTTGTTTCCATCTGGTTTTGGCGAAAAATAAAATAAAAGTGGGGTACAAACAGGAAAAAATGTTACGAAATGTGGAAGAAGAATACCGTTAAACTTTACTGTTACGTATGCATCCAGCCTACGTCTCCCTCGCAAGCAAGACGGTCCCTTATCTCACAAGCACCGGATACACATCCCCACCACCGCCGACTTTCTCGAACGGACCCTACGGGGTCCCACAGTATACATATAAGGGCGCCCCAACAACCCCAAAGCGGACTACTCTGGAATACTTTCTAGTGCTGACACTCTGTCCAAACGCATCTCGGTGGAATTAGGTTCCACAAACGTAAGTCCCAGTCTCCGCCTCTGCTCCGAGCCGTCACCTGAGGATCAGGACTTGTTATCCAAGCCCGACCAAACCTTCATTCCTAAAACTGCCTCGCGAACCCTCGCGACCCTTCGCTTGTATAATAAGTTGATAGAATATATTCATTATTGAAGAACTTGCATTCTATTATTTTACCCTCATATACGCATCACATACGGACAAACCCACAGATACGTTTCAGCCGCTCGAGACGTATCGCATGTTGCGAACTTGATCAAAACCCTCCTACTGTCCTTAAGACTGGGGAGGCTACCGACGAGCCTGTCTGTGACGAGCCTCGTCCGCGTCCCGATCAGTCATCCTTTCTTCCGCGAGCTACGTTTCCGGTGAAGACAGATCTCTTGTCTGATCCCGAATTCGGACGCTTGCACGCCTTGGTAGATTTAGACGACCGACGCGCCTGTCTCTGCGACGAGCCAGTCTCTCTGACGAGCCTCGTCCGAGTTCTGAGTCTATCTCCCTTGGTTAGTCCCCGACAGCTACGGCAAAAGAGTATTTCCTGCTGCCTGCGTCTGAAGTGGCTAACACCCTCCTAAGAGTCTACGTCTTTCCCTATACGAGACTCTGATTCCAAATCTACCCATTCACGCTCAGATCGAGATCCGTAACATTACAAACAAAAATATCGAGTGCACGTTACAATGTATCTCTCTCACAATCAGTCGCAACTGAACACAGACTAAACAAAACGCCCGTTTCCTACGTAATAGATCACATTACACTTTAATGGCCGCTCACACAACATGTGTGTGATGTTAGCGCCGAAAGTTGTTGGCATTACATGTATTATAGTTAATTGCTTTCAAAATTATTTGCTTTATTACATTACATATATAATTACAAAGGGAAACTATTAAAATTGTTGTTAAATTATTGTTGTTTTTTAATTTATGTGTATGTTCACACAGTTTTAATTATTTCGTGAATTTACGTCGAGTTTTTTAAAATTTATTTTTTAAAAATGTTGGCCCCTGGCGGCGTTTGACTGCATAGACGTGCAGCCGTTAAAGTATTAAATAGTATAAAGAATTTTATGAGCGTTGGGGATTCTTTCATTGTGAGGAACATCTTACATTTTGCCGTTAATTAGAATAATTTACTCTGTAAAACAAAAGCATTTAATGTGGTATGAAATTGCGCTAAAATATTACCAATCTTTGTAATCAATCCTTAATCACATTCCAATTTTTTAGAACTCCTTGTGTGTAAAAAGATCATCTGCAATTTCAACAATCTTTTGTAACTCTACACATTTTTGCTACCTTTTTTATGGCCGCAATACATTTTTTGAAGCGAGAATAACCATATATTATGCATAGTTTTTTGATGGAGCAAATGATTAAAAATTACCAATGTCATTTCATTTTAATAACTTTATGACGCACAACGCGCGTTTACACATGTACGTATGTAACATCCTAATGGTTACAAAGCGAATTGTTTAAGAGGGAGTGAAAACAAAAAACGCAAGTAAAGAGCAAAGAACACTTAACAGAAAAATAATTAACACCTTAATGCACGGTTTCTTTGAAATAAAACAGCCAAAAAAAATCAATTTTTTATTTATGTGCAACACACACTTGAGAACATTGTCTTGGCAAAAAACTAAAAAAAATAAAAAATTCATCAATATTTTTATTTTAACTTGGGATTTTCATCCACATTGCAGAAAAGAGTCGAACAGATAAGTGTATTTTTATAGACAGTCAGTTATTTTGTGATTACAGAAAATAAAATTGGATATATTGGTTTTTCAAATTATTATTATTATTATTATTATACATTGATTCATTTCACTCGTGTGAGGTATCTTCTTTCCTTTTTCCTTGCTTGGACGGGTCTCTGCCAGGTCCTTCCAAGTTTCTATTGATTTCTGAGAAATGTTCTTACTATTAGGTTGAGTCATAAGTAACTTCCGTTTTTTTATCAGACATTTATTTGGCTTTAATTGAATAATAGAATTATATTAATTTGTTATGTATTCGCCACTATTATGTATGACCTTCTCCCATCTTCCTGGCAGTTTATCAATTCCTTCCTTGTAAAATGTGGTTGGTTTGGACTAGAAGAAATTTCCGACAGCCTGACTAACTTGCTCTTCAGAATTGAAGGTTTTTCCATTCAAAAAGTTTTGTAAGGAACAGAAAAGGTGATAGTCTGTGGGGCAAGGTCCAGGGAGTAAGGTGGGTGTGGTAAAACAGACCATCCAAGCTCAAGAAATTTTTTTGAGTCACCCTTGCTGTATGTGGTCGCGCATTGTCGTGTAGAAGAATAACGTTTTTGCGATTGATGAGTGCAAGACGATTTTCATGGTGTTTCTCTTGCACATTTTCGGCTGCTGGACGTATCTATCCGCATTAATCGTTAAATATTATTTCAATAGCTCGTAATGAATAATGCCTCGACAATCCCACCATACACACAGTAAAATTGTTTTGCCATAAGTGTTTGCTTTCGGATCTGATAGGGGTGGTTGATCCTTATCAAACCACTTTCTTTTGCGGACGATATTGTCCTAAATAATCCATTTTTCATCGCCTGTTATAATCCTGTTTAAAAATGGCTCGAGTTTTACCCGTGAGAGCACACTTGTGGCGACTGACATGCGATCTTCTCTATTCCGTTCTCTCTGATTGTGAGGTACCCATAGTTAACAGTTGTTAACAGTTGTTTGTGAGGTATTCAACCTTTTTGCTATTTCGCATATTGATTGGCGTGGATTTTGCTCCAATATTGCCTTTAAAAGGTTTTCATCAAAGTCGGGAGGACGTCCCGCTCTTGGTTTGTCTCATCGGAAGTTACTTATGACTCAACCTAATATATTACATGTTTTTAATATAACTGTTTTTTGTATTTCTTGGTGTATGTGAGTGTCGATTCCCAGGTTTTGAAGTTGCTTCTTGAAGCTGTGTGGTGTGATTCCAGTTGCGGATATTACTAGGGGGATTATATGTACTTTGTGTTGTTTCCATATTCTTTCTATTTCAATGGCTAGGGGGGTGTACTTTTCTATTTTTTCATTGTATTTTTGTTGGATGTTTGTGTCATTTGGGACCGATATGTCTATGAAGTATGTGATTTTGTTTAATCTGTCTTGGAATGTGATGTCTGGTCTATTGTATTTCATTGTTTTGTCGGTGTGGAGAGTTATGTCCCAGTATAATTTGTATTTGCCTGTTTCTATTATTGTTGTTGGTGTGTATTTGTAGTGTGGTGTGTTCTTTTTTTCGATGTTGTATGTGTCGGCTATTTGTTGTTGAATTATTTTGGCTATTGCGTCATGTCTTTCGGTGTATTCGTTTCCGGCTAGGATTTTACATCCTCCTGTGATGTGGTCTATTGTTTCTGGGTGCTGGTGGCATCTCCTGCAGGTATCATTTATTATGTCTCTATTTTTCATAATATGTTTTTGATAGTTCCGTGTTGCTATGACTTGGTCTTGTATTGCTATTATGAAGCCTTCTGTTTCTGGGTACAGGATTCCTCTCCGTAGCCAATTGTAGGTGTCTTGCTTGTTTATGTGTTCTTTACTTATTATGTATGTAGGATTGGGTTGTGAGGCCAATGATACACGGCGTTTATTAAAACAAAAACGATATATATTAGGAAAGATATTACAGTGAAAATGACTTAAAATACTTCTTAAACGCTCAACGTCTCGCTTCGACGGTCTTACGATGACTAACCCCCTCCTTCGCGCTTTCTTTCGGCCGACCTCTGTGCCTCCGCTCGTGTGATTCACCTTGTTTGTTTTGATCACTCCGCGAGCTCTTCCAATCCCACATGTACATATCTGTGTTTTCCATGTATCTGTTTTTGTTCCCATGCCTCCTCTTTCTTCTTGGTATTTTCTTGTTCGTTGTATGTGTCTGCTATGTGGGTCTGTGTTGCCAGGTTTAACGGTGTGTAGTTTTTGTCTGCCTGTGTTATTGCTTGGTGTAGTTTGGTGGTTTTGGTTTTGAAGTATTTTCGAAGTGTTTGTATCTGTCTTGTGTGTAGTGCTTGTACGTCTATTAGTCCTCTTCCTCCGTTTTTCCTTTTTATTGTTAATCTTTCTTTGCATGATTTTGGGTGTAGTTTTAGGTGTTGTGTGAGTTGTGTTCGCGTCATTATGTTGATATTCTCGAGGTCTGTTGTGGTCCATTTTATGATGCCGAAGGAGTATGTTAGAATTGGTACTGCGTATGTGTTTATTGCCTTGGTGGTGTTTTGTGAGTTTAGTTTGGTTTTTAATATTTTGGTTAGTCTGTTTTTGTATTGTTGTTTTAGCTGCGATTTGATGTCTGTATGATCTAATCTGGTGTTTTGTTGAAAGCCTAGGTATTTATATGTTTCGTGTTTGTCCATATTGTTAATATTTTCATTATTTAGTGTGTCTGTTGTTATGTTGTCTGTCCATTTGCCCTTCTGTATGTGTGTAGTTTTGCATTTTCCTATTCCGAATTCTTATTATTATTATTATTATTATTATATTTTATTTTGTATTATATTTTGGTAAAATATATATTGAAAAATGAGCGATTCAGAATCCGAATATGAATACGCAAAGTCGGAAAACGGCCCAGAAGAAAGTGATAATTATAGTAGTGATTCTAAAGATAGTTCAGAAGAAGATACAGCCGTTGATTGGAAGGAAATAAGCAATGTCCAACCAAATTCATCTTCTCAAAAGAGTCCATTTGATATCGCTCCTGATTCAACTTTTCTTTTGGTGAACAATTTTGATATACTGCGCTTCTGTTCCATGGAAAAAGGCTACATTTTATTCTTGAATAAATAAGTGTTATAGCTGACAATCCTATGTGAATGATAAATATCAATAAAACGATTTTTTTTTCTTAGCTTTCACATTGTTATTTTCAATTCTCGATTATATGTGAGTGTGAAAATGATAGCAGCATCAAATACAACGCCGGACGAATATACTCGGGTCTGCACGGTTTGGCCGGTTTAGCGCGAACGAATATACTCGGGTCTGCACGTTAAGGGGTTAAGTATAAATTATTGAGAACCATAAATCAGATGAATGAAAGTAACTATCCGTTAGATTTATGATACTCGTTTGTCCATCAAGGACATCAGGCTCCAATAGCGTTTGTAAATTATGTGTTTCTAATTCTTGCATCCCGTCATGCCGATTACATCAACATTTAATCAAGAAAATAATGTCCCTTCTAATGCCGCTCTCATCCAGTAACATTAATCGTAAGACAAAACAAATACTACGTAGATAATACGATTGTATTGGTATTAACAAAAGTACAGAACTGGGCAAAGTATAGTATATAAACTGTATTATACACTTGCAGATTTTTTACTTAGGACAGGTGTTCTACTCTGATGTCCAGAGAAGTAGATATACAGGATGGTTTTGATCCGGTGGTACAACCGAAAAGGTGAATCTACATGCAAAAATGAGTCGAAAAAAACGTATGTCAATTTTTTTTTAAACCCTCCGGTTTCCAGAGAATCGACTTTGAATTTTTGTCAGGTGCCAGCGCCCTAAAGCATGGCATTGTATATCTATATCTATCACTTTCCGTTGCTGCGAGTACGTTCGGGCAGCTATGACGTCGCGATAGGCCGCTTAGGTCTCACGGTCGCGTATACCGGATGTCCCTGCCGGGCCTGCTTCGATGCCACGCAATGAGATAAGCCATCGCGCTGCGATCAAGATTTCTATAGCGCACCCGGTATATCGCGTCGCGCTCGGGTGCGCTTGCACTTTGCGAAAATTCAAAGTTGATTTTCGCGAAAACGAAGCGTTTTAAAAAAAATGTTCATACGTTTTTTTCGACTTATTTTTGCATGTAGATTCACCTTGTGGGTGAGATGTAGGGATATTCAGTTCGAACTTCGGATATACTGTATATAAACTTTATTTGTACGGCGCGGTCTCTGACACGCGCTACCACAGGACCTCAGGTACAACTGTAACAGTCATGGCGTTCAACCTCGCGCTTCGCTTTTCTCGGTCACGCCTCTGGTGGCGATGGACGGCCCTAGGTTATCCCCTAGGGTCCGCCACATCACCCCCCCTCCAATTCGTCAGTTCTGTCCTGCCTAACATGTTAACTTAAGTATTATCACATCCATGCACACACACACATACATTCATACTGGTATTTACATGTTGCGCATTTTTATAAAATATATGAAAGAGAGAAAAATATAAACTATGTCTATGTACATTAACAACCTATATATATATGTACATATATAACGAAAAGTTCTTTGGTTCGCTTATTGGTCTACGTTAACAAACGTCACTGTCTTTGATTTGTTCTCGTCCATTACACTAACACCGTATGCAGGTTTCAGTCTGTCAATGCTGACCTGCTGTTTTTCCCCTTTTATGTCCAGGATGAAATATTTGTCTTTTCGTCCGAGGACTTTATACGGGCCTATATATGCTGCCTGTAAGGGTTTTTTATTTCCGTCGTTCCTGACGAACACGTGGGTGGTAGTTTGCAGATCTTCGAATACGAAGACCGGTTTCTCTCCGTGGTGGACGACCGGCATTGGTTGCAGTTTCCTGATCTGTTCTTGTAACTCCCTTGCGAATGTTGTTATGTGGGTGTTGGCGGATGTAACGAAGAACTCGCCCGGGAGTCGCAATGTTTCTCCGTACACCAACTCCGCTGGAGATCGGCCTGCGTCTTCCTTGATGGCAGTTCGGACGCCCAACAGTATTATCGGAAGGACCTCTGCCCACTTCTGCGTCTCATGGCACTTGATGGCTGTTTTTAACTGCCTATGGAATCGTTCCACCAGGCCGTTGGCTTGCGGGTGGTAGGCTGTTGTCCGCAGGTGAGTGGATCCGAGTAAGGCGTTCAGCTCCTGAAACAGAGTGGCTTCGAACTGTCGCCCACGATCGGTCGTGATTCGCAGGGGTACCCCGTATCGGGCGACCCACTGTAGCATTCCTCTCGCCACCGTGTCGGCTGCCACGTCTGGTATCGGGAAAGCTTCTGGCCACCGGGTGTAACGATCCACTATCGTTAGGCAATACCGGCATCCTAGTGATGTCGGTAATGGGCCAACGATGTCCATATGTATATGCTCGAATCTGGCTGAGGGTGTTAGAAACTCTCCTCTGGGGGCTTGTACGTGCCTCGTGATTTTTGCACGCTGGCATGGGATGCAATTTCGCACCCACTCCCTGCAATCCTTGCTAAGGCCAGGCCAGATGAATTTCTTCCTTACCATGTCGATCGTTGTACGTGCCCCTGGATGTGCCATCCCGTGTAGCACGTCGAACGCTTGTTTGCGGAACTGGTGCGTTAGGAAGGGCCTGGCGGTTCCCTGCGAAATGTCGCAGTATACCGTACATTCTTGCTCCGGCAGATATATTTTTTTTATTATCAGACTGCAGTCCGCCTGTTGAGCTTCCCTTATTTCCTCGCTGTTAGCCTGTTCCTCCGCTAGACAATGATAATCAATTCCTTTGGAAATTTGGTCGATTCGAGATAGTGTGTCGGCGACTTCGTTCTCTTTGCCTGGTACATGTATAAATTCTGTTGTAAATTGTGCTATGTATGTGATGTGTCTGTACTGGAGTGGTGTGCATTGTTCGGGCTTCCTGTTGAATGAGTATATTAGCGGTTTGTGATCAGTTAATATCTTGAACTGTCTACCTTCTAGTGCGTAACTAAAGTGTTTAACTGCAGAATACGCTGCTAGTAGTTCCCGATCATATGCGCTGTACTTTTGTTGCGCATTATTCAGTTTTTTTGAATAGAAGGCCAATGGTTGTGTTTTGCCTTCAACATGTTGTTGCAACACCGCCCCTATAGCAAAATTCGAGGCGTCGACCATCAGGGTGATTTCTGCCTCCGGTACTGGGTGTGCCAGGAGGGTGGCGTCCGCTATTGCCTTCTTTGTGGCCTCAAACGCGTTGACGCCTTCTTCGTCCCATTTGATTTTGTCCGTTCCTTTGCCTCTATTGAGGGCGTACAATTTTGTTTGGACCTTAGCTGCGTGTGGTATACATCGCCGGTAATAGTTCGCCATCCCAAGGAATCGTCCTAAACCTTTCACGGTATCCGGCCTTGGAAATTCTCTGATGGCGTCCACCTTCTCGGGCAGTGGTTTAACTCCTTCCGAGCTCACGAGGTACCCCAGGAATTCTGCTTCGCTTTGTCCGAAGTTGCACTTCGTCGGGTTGATTATTAGCCCGTAATTTTCGAAACGCTGGAACAATTGTTCCAAGTGTTGTAAGTGCTCTTCTTCGTCCCGGGAGGCTACCAACACGTCGTCGATGTATACGAAGCAGAAGTCTAATCCTCGGGTCACTTCGTCCATAAATCTCTGGAATGTTTGAGCTGCGTTTCGCAATCCAAAGGGCATCCTCGTGAACTCGTAGAGTCCGAATGGCGTAATTATTGCGGTTTTTGGGATGTCTTCCTCCGCCATTGGTATTTGGTAGTACGCCCGTACCAGGTCGATGGTGCTGAAAATTATCTTACCACCTAAGGTCTGCGTGAAGTCCTCAATGTGTGGGATAGGATAGCTGTCGGGGACTGTCCTCTCATTCACCCTCCTATAATCTCCACAAGGTCTCAACGCGTTTCCTTTCTTCTTTGCCATGTGTAGCGGTGCTGCCCAGCTGCTTGAGGATGGTCTTATGATTCCTTCCTGCAACATGGCTTCGAACTCCTTCTTTGCAGTTTGGAGTCGGTCGGGAGCTAACCTGCGGCGTTTACCTGCTACTGGTTGTCCTGGAGTGGTGATGATATGGTGGACTGTGTCATGTTTTGCTATTGCTCTTGCTAGTGACGGGTTCACTATTGCTGGGTGACGCTGTAGGAGCTCAGCGTACCTTACTGTGTCTGGGATGAGTCTAATTGTGTCTATATTCCCCCGGCTGTATGCTCCTACCACGAACAGCTGGGTGAGTCTATCCCATAGTTTCCTCCCCTTGATGTCAACCAGCAGTCCATATCTGTCCAGGAAGTCCGCTCCCAATATTGCGTGTGCTGTTTCCGCCACTATTAATTTCCACCTAAATTCTCTTCGTAGACCCAAGTTTATATTATAGCTTACCTCGCCATAGGTAGCGATTCGCGAGCCATTTGCTGCTGTGAGCAACAGATCCTGTTGTTTCCTCGCGCCTCGAACCCGTTTCTTTGGAATGACGCTGACATCGGCACCTGTGTCGATGAGAAAGCGGATTTCGTTTGTTTTATCCACTACGAAGAGACGGCGGCTCCCACGCCCCGGATAACTGGCCGTCATCAGTGTTCCGGCGGGGTAAAATCCTTAAATTTGGCGCAAGGCGGCTCGCATTTATATGCTTTATCGCCAAACTTTCTGTGTCTCCAACAGATTCCGTCCCTGGTCCTGCTTCGCGATCTTCTGCGCGTGGACCCGCGACCTCGTGCCTGTCTGTCCCTTTCTCTATCCTCCATGAGGATGGTCATCATGCGGGTTAGGTTGGCTACCTGTTCCGCCAATGATGGTTCCTTGTCCACCGCGTTGACTGCGTTGATCGCTTGGCGTGGCGTCACTTCGTAGATGTCGTCTGCGAGGGCGGTTGCTTCGTTTACGGTCGGATTCTTCTGCGTCGCAAGAATTGTCTGAATGTTAGCGGGTAACCGGCTTTGCCACAGCTCCCGTACGAAGTCTTCAGGGACCGCGTCTCCTGCTTTGTTCAACAAACTTCTTAAGAATCTTGATGGCGTTAAGTCGCCCATTTCTTCCTGTTCTAATAGTTGCCGAATCCTACTTCTTTTTGACGTGTTAGTCAGGCGCGATATCAATTCTGACTTGATCGTGTCGTACTTCCGTTCCTCCGGAGGGCGTTTTACTATATCGGCCACTTCCATCAGGATGCTGTTGTCTAAGTGGCTTATGACGCGTCCGAATTTTGTATCGTCGGCCGTAATTCCCGCGGCTTTGAATTCATACTCGACCCTGGCGAACCAGAGTTCTGGGTCTGCCATCCAGAACGGCGGGAGTATGGCTGTTACCTTCGCGATCTCACCTGTTGCTTTTACCTCCTCGCTAGTCGCCATTGTCGTGCTTTTCCACGTGTTCTCTTCGTGGCGTCCCTAATGGCGTCCTTAATGGCGTCTTTTTCGGCGTCCTTTTTCGGCGCTTTTTCCTACGTCTTCTACTTAGCCCACTGTTTTTTCCGAATCACGTCGGGGTCACCAATTTGTGGGTGAGATGTAGGGATATTCAGTTCGAACTTCGGATATACTGTATATAAACTTTATTTGTACGGCGCGGTCTCTGACACGCGCTACCACAGGACCTCAGGTACAACTGTAACAGTCATGGCGTTCAACCTCGCGCTTCGCTTTTCTCGGTCACGCCTCTGGTGGCGATGGACGGCCCTAGGTTATCCCCTAGGGTCCGCCACAACCTCTATTTCGGTTGAATCATCGAATCGAAACCACCCTGTATAAGACCATAGATTTGTTACTATTTTTCGGAAAAGGTTTAATTACATCATCTCATAAGTTAAAACTGATACTCTGTACAGTTCTAAATGTTCTACATTAGTTTTAAATAACAAATTGTTTCTTTCTCATTACCTTCCCGGATAATGTTGCATACTGTAAACTTGTATTTAATAGAACCTTATTTGTTCTGTTTGAAAATTCTGTTCCAGAAAATACAATTTGCATAAAAAATAAATTGTTATCTCATTGGTAAAACGAAACTATTCGTTCAAGTAATCATAATTACAGAAGTATGTTATGCAAGATATTTATCGTTGTTTAAAAATGATCTTCACATTTTTATGTCCACCAATACATGTGCTACACAGAATCTTTGTATTGTTCATTTTTGAGGGTGAATTATATATAACTGTACGCAAGACAGTATATACATCCCCTATGGGGAATATTGAAATATTCTTTAATCGTCAAATAGATGCATTGCATAACAGTATACCATTGTTACATCTTAAAAATGGTTATGTCAGAATGTTGTTTAGACATGCGCTCTAAACGTCACTGCATAATAGCAATCACACGTCACAAATATTTTTAATACAATATGACAGATTCCGAAATTCCGCTTTTAACGATAGACGTGAGTGTTTAATTAGGATATTTAAAAGTACAAAGTATAGTGAAAATTGATCGCGTCGATGAAATAAAAATAAGTACAGACAATGCAATACTCAAGTAAATCATAACCTCACTAACGTTGTCATTTACAATAAATAAAGCTTCATCGCCCCAAGTCTGAAGTGCGCATTCTTGTAATATCGGTTTTAACGATGTTGCAGAAAAACACTCTGATTTACTGACGTATACTTACTTTATGTGTTATTAATCTATTAATAAAATACGTACAGCTGTTCTGACAATTTAAATTTCCTGTAGTTTTTAAATTAAATTTGTGATCTTATGAGATAAATATAACAGCATTGGGCTAAATATTCTTGCTTCTTCTAAGCGGATATTAATACTTAGATACATCTAAGCAAACATGAAATTATTAAGTTCAAAAAGGCTAATACCAATTTGGAAACTACTGAAAATTCCTAACCATGTCATTAGTAAACTGCTCATGCCGTTTCTTTTTACAAGTCGTATAATTTTCAGGTAATCATACATATAATGACCTTTCTGACAGTATCAGATAGAAAAGCCTGTGGATTAGTGAATCAATTATGGAGAGAAGCATCTCTTGCCCCAAAATTTTTAAATGAACAGGTGACACGATTTGGTTCACCTCAACATGATCATTTAGGCACAGTTATGAAAACATTACAATATTCTACAAGGCCATTTTATCATGTTGTTTTTGATAAGGTTGAAATAGCAACAAACACACCTATTTGGAATCAGTTGTGTTCGCAAATGCGGAGTCTAAGTTTGGTACAGAATTTCAGAGTATATAAAGGAAATTTTATAATTGCTGTAGCCCTTCCTATGCTGTGATATATGGCATTACTGTAATGTATATCATTCAGATGGAATGTTTATGTGTAAAATGATGTGACTCGTACTTTTATCTAAGAATCTTTGTCATGTACATTTTGTGTTATAATTTAAGTGTAGGAAGGGTGGACTATTCTTTATTTTTCCTCAAACCTAATTCCATAACTCTGGCATAGCCAATATTCAATTGTAACGTTAGCTGTTGTTTCCAGATGGTTTGCAGTTTAAGTGAATGGACTCTTGTAGATACATTGAAACATTGTGATAATCTCCGTGCATTGTGCATATATTCCTGCCCAGAATGTTTAATGTCTGGTAGACTTTTAGACAACACTCAAGATGTACAAGAATTACACAAAAAATTGGGCAATTTACATGAATTGAGCCTTGCCAATAATCGTTATTTAAGTGATGCCTTATTTAACAGATTAGTCGCCATCTGTCCTAATTTGAACTCTTTAAATTTGGGCTGGTGCCAAATATCATTTCATCTTGGATTATACAAGAAGTTTTACCCCAATGAAGACAGTATTGCACGTGGTTCTGATTCAGTCTTAACTTTTTTAAATATTTTACGCTATATTACAAAACAAGCAAAAAAGTTGAAACATCTAAATCTTAATTGCACACTTATTGATGGGGTAGCCTTATCAACTTTGTCAACGCAAGAGGATTTGAAACTGGAATCCTTGCGTTTAAAAAATTGTAATCAATTGACACTTAATGGTATTAGAGGTTTGACAGAGCACCAAACATTTTTGAAGACTTTAGATGTTAGTTACTGCTCAAGAATTACGGATGCAAGTTTAGTTTGCATTTGTAACAATTTAACGAAGCTGGAAAGTTTTAAAATAAGAAGATGCCGTGCAGTTACAAATATTGGTGTTCAACATATCCAGTTATTAAAACATTTAAAGGAACTGGACATTTCAGACTGTGAACAATTGACAGGAGAGTGTATTACTACGAGTCTACCTAACAATACACAAAATGATAAAAATACTGTACAAAACTGGCAAAGCATAGGTCTATGCAAGTTTTCAGCACGTGCACTAAATCTTGATGAAAAAGCCATTGAGTGTATTACTATATCTTTTCCAAATTTAAATAAGCTTGATATTGGTTACTGTTTTGTTGCAGTCACGGATAACGTTATACAGGTACACAAAATACAAAATGCTTCATTCAAATATTAGGTTGGGGAAAAAGAAATCCATTATTTTTGCGTGAACTTCAAGACTATTTAACATGTTTAGGATTATGCGATTTGGGTCAAATGTGCACCGTTTTGTTACTATACTTAGTAATTCTACTAATATAATAATTCCTGTGATTTTATATCGACATTTCGGACCACAAGTCTAAGTATGCGAAGTACATCTTTAATGTCAAAAATACCCGAATAGAATCGACGAAACCAAAATTGCACGTAATTTGCTGTTACAATACCGGGACCGTAAACACCATTCACAATTTCAGCCGCCTGGCTTGCATTTTCGCCTTTATCAAAGAAAAACTCTAAAATGTACCGAATTTTCCCTTCGTTGGCTTCCATTTTTAACACCCTGTAACTCACAACCGAATGGACCAAACAGAAACCAGTAAAAGAATTCTTGTAGTGTCAAATGTCACCTTTCCAACGAGCGTAAATCAAATATTGTTCGAACGATACTTTACGAGATACAGATTACTACACCGTCTACCGAAAGAATAATGGATTTCTTTTTCAACAACCCAATATTTACTTACAATTGTATTGGTACTGTTCATTATTTACATGATTATTCCAAATAAAATTGATTGTTGCGATGTAGTCACCTATCATCTACACAAACTTGTCTCTTAGTGAGTTTACTTGTTTCAATTAGAACTATAGATTCAGGTGTTTGAATATATTCAGGTTTTACAAATAATTTATTGTTGCCTAAAATTTACTTACATTTATTGAACATTCAACCGTTTGTCTATGACAATATGCAATTGAAAACATTTCTTTGGGTATAAATCACGTGTTTAAGGACCATGAATGTAATTAATCAATTATAGTCTTGTCCGGATCAGTCCGTTTAATTGGTTTAGAACATGTTACATTAGTAATATTATTTTTCCTTACTTTTATTTATAAATGCGATAAACTATTATTTATACTGTTACGCAGAGATGGATTAAAGATGTCTGCCATACTACATACTTTCTTGGTAACTTTTGGAACTTGAAATTATTTTTGGCATAGAATAAGTCAAAGCATTCATATTAATAGTTGACCCTTTACACAAAAGAATTAAAAAACAATTTCGGACTGCAAACGTAAATTGTAAGCTAAAATAGACGTTAAATACACAATAATGACCAATGTACTAAATATTAATTCACTCCGCGTTAATTAAATGAAGAAACGTAGTTCAATTTAAAACAACAAAACTTATCCTGCATCCTAAGGCATACGTCTCTCCGTGTAAGGTTTGCGTTTACGTTTTAAAAATTAGGGTATATTTAGATTTGCATGTATTTTACTTCAAACGTTTTTTTAATAATCAATAGTTCAACAAAAAATCCCGTATACGGATTTAAATGTGACGTCCGATGTACCCTTCACCACCGAACATGTTTTATTGACTATTTTACAGAGCAACTACACTCTTATAATTTTCATATAAATATATCAACAAAATGTCTTATCGGGAAAACTTGACTATATTCAAAACCAATTAGTACCGACATACATAAAGTAATAAAGTTTGCTCTATGGCAGTTACCAATCGACAGATTACATTAGATAAACAAACTTTTTTGCAGATGATATTTCAGAAACTTATTAATTTAAAAGTATTAATGCTGCGTGATTGCGTTCGAGTGAGTGACGTTGGTTTAACAGGAATGGGAATGAACACTTGTGATGAGGCAGAAACCTGCAAGCTACAAAATGTAGCAGGACCGGTGGAACCACGATTAAGAATAAGTTTACGTTCCCGAGCAGAGGAAGAAATTGTACGCGATGCTGATAGGAAACGGGAGCTTATGCAATTATGCGATAATGTTACAAAACCTGATGGAATAACCACAGGATTTTCTTTGCTCTGTTTGACCGGACTGCGAGAGCTTAATTTATCTGGGTGTAATAAAATTACAGATATTAGCCTGAAGCAAGTATTTGCGTTTCCGGAGTTGCGAATATTAAGTTTGAGCAACTGTCAACAGGTAAAAAGACATAATAATGTTGAAAAAATGCAAACAACATTTTAATTTCGAATAATATTGTTTGCAGATAACACAGGTCGGTTTATGTTACTTAGCAAGCAACAATCCTGCTATTGAAGTTTTACACTTATCTGAATGTCATAATATTACGGATGATGGTATATTTGTTCTTGCTCAAAATTTACACCGATTGACTAAATTACACCTACAAGTAATAACATTTAAATACTGTGATTATATATTAGTTACCACTGAGTATTTGTTATAGCCATAACTATAAAAAATTCATAAAAACAACGATGTTAAAATGATTTTGTTAGAGTTTCTATACCACTGACATAAGCTATTTCCGGGAATTTGTCTTATCAATTTGTATAATTTTCTATAGTGAATAGTGGATATTTCCTATCTTAGCAATACAAAGGTAAAAATTGTATGTCAAATTAATTTTATTTGGATTGCCATTGCTATTACATCGAAATCCGTAGAACATCATTTATTGAAAAAATATTAGACATACCTACAGATTAAGATACAAAGTTAAAAATGTGTGAATACAATTGTACTCCTACTACAGATTTTCCTAGACGTTTATAAAAGCGGTAATTTATATTACTTAACAAATACGCAGATTAGTGTGATGTAAATAGTAATATAAAACCCGAAGGTAAGGCGAATATTAAATATATCATAATTTTCAGGGTTGTTCACAACTAACAGATTGTAGTCTTAACTACATAAAGCATTATTGCAAAAGTATTCAATATCTCAATGTACGACGTTGCAGAGGAATAACTGAAGCAAGCCTTGAAAAGTTTAATGATATTCACGTCGAATATACGAAAGATATGGACGATAGGACAATTGAAAGCAGGCCTCCACCGCCAACAGCAATTCCTATTCGTAGATTTGATGTAGCACCACATTAATAAATATGTTATTTTCGTGAAACATAATGAATCAAGTTTTTGACTCCATGTATGATACAAGACAAACTGATGTTATGTTATCAAACTTTTTGCACGCATTAATCGTAACCCACATTAAATGAATAAAGTTCCATTAATAAAATTCCATTGGCCCTGAAATCAACCACAAGCTCAAATCCAACCCAGATGTACAAAAATTATCGCATATGTTTAAATGTTTAAATCAGGAGCAAAGCAATTCCCTTTCAATCAGTTCCTTCGCATCTTTTCCTACTTTAAAGACAGTGCAATCCATCACTTTATAAGTAACCACTTGCATGAGTATATGTATCTAAAGCATATACTTTTAAAAATTATGTCTGGTTTTATTTACTAGTGCATTCCTTACACGTTCCAGAATTGCACACTTTTTTGACGATTTGTCGTTATGCTAATTGAACATTGTTCTTTTTGCATTTTCATCTCAGTCATCAGTAGTGTATAAGTCTGAATAAAATGCCGGTACGAAACAAATTCTCTCGGTCCACTGATATTTCTTTCAAATGTGTGTTGAATAACAGTTCTTTCACTGTATGTCCTTTTCTATCTGAAATAATTGTTTTTAAATGTCGTGTTTTTTAAATTAAGTTTGTTTTTTGTCATACACTAAACGAAGCTCCAATCCATTGTACACATTTTTTTTCGCTAAATGCATCAACGCCTAAAAAGAAACCTGTGGGCATATACACGTAATATATTGTATATACATTGAAATTACTTTTTATTTTCAAATCATAATTCATTTCATCAGTCTTTAATCACTGTTGCAATTTCCACTCTCTCGATGCCCCGAATTTCCGAGTGTCAAGACTCGGTGGACAGTGATAGCTTTATTAACGTATAAGACACAATTATTACACCCAGCCAAACATGTACGTGTTTATATAACAGCATAGTGTATTGTAGAATGTATGTATTCTTTAAAAATAACACAATATGATTACCACCTTACTAAAATTTTCACGGAGTCTATCTAAGTGGTACGAAGATTCTTCCGTGACACTGAAATTAGAGTTAGTGAATTAGTGATTGCTCAGTCGTTAAAACATCAATTGTTACACTAAATGAGTTAATAAAAGGAGATCAATTTTGAAGGTTTAATAAAAAGAGTTTGACATATACAGCAGACATAATGGAGTCTATGTTGAAAAGTGACAATATGTTTTCAGTCCAAGTCTTTATATTTTGTTAATAAAAGAAATATATAATCAACATGTAATGATAAAGTGAAATGATTAGAAACTTGTTTCCTTTGGAATTCTTAATTTTAGATGGATCATTTATTATTCCATAAATAGTGTAATTTTTATGGTTTTAATTAATCACGTATTTAGAGTATCATTTTACTTTCTAAACTAAGGTAATAAAACTTTTAGCGAGTGTACTACTTCAACTGCCGCTTACACTACACATTCGTAACTCGACTTGTCAAATAAGCATTTTGAATAATCTTTATAAACTCAATGGTAGATGGAGAGTTTTACAATTTTCCTTAAAAATGTGCAATAAACACTGCCAAGCAATGTGGTTAGTATTAGTATACGTCGGATGTATGATGGTAGAGCACCTTCCGTGCAGTCCATTAAAACACATTGTGCACGACTGATGGCGGAGGAGGAAGACGGGATGAGGATGATGTTGAAAGGATTAGAGAGGTATTTGGAACGGAAAGGATTGGAAGTGAACACGGGGAAGACGAAGGTGATGAGGTTTAAGAGGGGGGGAGGAAGGGAGAAGAAGATGGACTGGAGATGGAGAGGGGAAAAGCTGGAGGAGGTAAAGAAGTACAAATACCTGGGATACGTGGTGCAGAGGAACGGGGGTCAGGAGGAGCATGTGAGGGAGAGAAGGAGGATTGCGGCGGCGGCGATGAGGGAGGCATGGGAACTGGGGAGAAGGCTATGGGAAAGGAACTGGGAGAGGAGAGTGTGGCTCTTTGACTCGTTGGTGTGGACGGTGATGGAGTATGGGGTGGAGGTGTGGGGATGGAAGGAGAGGGCGGAGATGGAGGGGCTACAGGAGAGATACTTGAGGTGGGCGCTGGGAGTGGAGTGGACAACACCGGGATATCTGATCAGAGAGGAGACGAAGAGGGAGAAAATGAGAGTGAGAGCGGGAAGAAGGGCGTGGAAGTTTGAGGAGAGACTGAGGGAGGGGAGGGGGGGGCGAGATAGCACGAAGATGCTGGGAGGAGATGATGGAGAGGGGCGGAGGGGGGGGATGGGGAGGGGGGAGCAGGAAAGAGAGAAGTTCAGAGAGGAAAGGGGGATGGGGTGGAGGGAGGAGGGAGAGTACGAGGAGTTGGAGAGAAGGGACAGGCAGATGCAAGAGAGAGAGAGAGAGGAGAAGATAAAGGAGGGGAGGTACAATGAGTGGTACGGGGAGATAAGAGGGAAGGAGAGACCAGAGTACATAGGGAACGGAAAATGGTCGGGAGAAAGGAAGAGGAGACTGGCGAGGTTCAGGATGGGAAACGAACAGAGGAGGGAGCAGAGTGTGTGGGACGGAAGAGGAGACGTGGGAGCACGTATGGGAAAGGTGCGAGGGATGGGGGGAGAGGGAAGAGAGGGAGGGGAGCTGGAGGGAGAGGATAGAGGAGATACTGGGGGCGAGGGGCGAGGGGGAGGAATGGCTGAGGAGGTTGGAGGGAGAAAGGAGAAGGAGGGAGAGAGAGGCGACGGGGGGGGGGAAGGGAGGGGGGAAGAAGGGTAGAATAAGAAAATAGAGTTAAGATAAAAGTGTATATATAGAGGATGAAGTGGGAGGAAACTAGATAATAAGGTTAGGTTAAGATAGTGTGTAAGAGAGTTATGTAGAAGGAGAAAGCTGGAAACCCGGAAGGGAACCAGAAATAAAGATATACATACATACATACATACACATTGTGCACGATGAATAAACAACGCGAAATAAGAACGGTAAAGACTGGGGTAACGGACTTATTAAGCATAAATTATACTCTACTAGGCGGATCAAAATCCAAGGAAAAAAATTTAAGGGATTGTAGAACCCATCAATACAAGCAACTTTTGTAAAATAATGTACGGGCGGAACGCAAGGGGTGAAAAGTTTCAGTGTAGTTTTCCATCGTCACATTATTTAATGTGCTGACTGCCATTTGCGTCACCGATGGCTGACATAGCGGTTAACGTGTTAAAGAATTATCACAAGAATGAGAGAAGATATTTTAGAAAACATTTTATTAAAGGGATTGTTATTGATTTATATGCGTAAAGAAATAAAAGTTAAAAGGTAACATACTAACTGTCACGCGAATTTATGAGGAAATATTCGTCGGGCCACGCGCGCTGCTCAGAACTGCGCTGGTTTCGAGGAGTCGCAATGCCAACCGCACTTCTATTAAAATATACTTGATTTAGGTGTTTAAACCTATTTAGACCATTGTTTCTTATCCTAGCAGAAGATTATTACTTTTAGAATGAAATAGTAACAGATATTCATTCAACACGATAAGCACCAATCCTGTTTTGTCTTGGTTGTCCTTTGGCCCGCTAGATGATATTTTATTGAAACCGTCAAAATCGGCTCGTACAAAAGATAAATAGTATGAAATGATCGATCCTCGCACTCAACGGAATTTCTATCGTGGACTGCCACAAGGATAACTAGATATTCGAACAACGAAATGGCAGATATGCCCTTAGGGTACTATGCGGCGGACGGAAATGCGTACGAGGCGCAGCGACTTTACCACGACCGGTATCCGGACCATAGAAATCAATAACATTCCTATTATTAAAATGTTTTCTGAAATATCTCCACTAATTCTTGTGATAATTCTTTAACACGTTAACAGCAATGTCAGGCATCAGCGACGCGTGTTGCAGCCATCGCATTAAATGTGACGGTGGAAAACTATCCTGTAACCTTCCATCCCTTGTGTTCCACCCATACATTGTTTTACAAAAGTTGTTTGTATTGATGTGTTCTATATCACGATGGTGCATACCAATGGAGTGGATGGTTATGGTAGAGTAAATTTTGTACCGGTGATCAGCATTACCATTAGAATGTTATTTACTTACTGTTGTAATATAATTGTAACTTTTGTGGAATTATGCATTGCTTATTTAGTCTAGAGGTAATAGAGATTCATAAAGTCTAATCAGGTAATTGTCATCGAGAATCGTAAATGTAGGAAGCACTTCAAGGACTATTTCTTACCCTCTCCAGTGGCGAAATACGAAATCGCCACTGTATTACTCTAAACGATCTGTGTAGCATCTGAGTAACAAGCTCAAAACGGTGTAGCAGAAAAAAGGGCAGTGTGCAAAATACAGAGTTGCAACTAAAGGGGTGAAGGTTTTTTTTTGTAAGTTAGAAAGTATCCCTCAAATGTTAAAGCAGCCACACTTGATGTCGAGCAATAAGCAAGCTTTTTGCGGCTTTCAATTTCAGTAAAAGATCAATTATTCGAACTTAGTCTTTTAAAGCCCACCCTAAATTGTGGGCCTTTTTACATACCGTCTAATAAAAATACATTTAGTGAGCTATTCGGACCGCATAACGTTGGCATGGTTGCATCAAGATGCGCATTTACAAGTGCAGCCTGTAAATGTCTTTACTTAAGAATCACCATCCACAAACCTTTGGCATAAAAAATGTGAAATTCCAATTAAAATTACGAAATTAACCTTATTGAATAATATAGTATTTCCACATATTAGAAGGTCTGGCGATTACCGTCGGGAATTACAATAGAACCACTTTGCTTACTAACAGGTTTTATTATATCTTTTACAATAAACGTACTCCGTAACTGTTACAGATATATGAAACTATGAATTATATACAAAATTTAATAACTATGTTCATAAACAATTTATAATATTTTCGTTCAATCACCACATATGTTATATCTTATTATTATTCACGCTTTTGAATCTTAACGCAGCCGCTATTAAATCCATGCAATAAATTGTAAGAAATCGCTATTTACGTTAGTCTGTGTTTATATCTCAAAAATTATGTCAATTGTGGATGATTTAACGTAATTATTTCTTGAATATTGTTCAACGTACTACAAAATTGATTTATTTCTTGACAAACGGCAATTTTTTGCAGGGGTGCCCATGATAAGTACCTTTCTGCAAAATCACCTTTAATTGTACCAAAAGAAACCGTATACTTCAATCGATAATTGACAGTACGACCAGTTTTTTTGCATAAGTGTATACAGAGCCGTCAGGTTTAAATGGTCGAATAAACCAAGTTATGTAATCTGCATTAGAAACGCGAAAGTTTAAAGTTTTTAAACGACAAGGAACATTTTTTCAAATATAACGTGACGCTAATTTTATTTTATTGATTACTAGCATGGTCGGAGTGATATGAGAACAAATTGTTCTTTGTCATACTTTCACACAAAAATCCGTATTTCACGTATGCACCTATGCTTACATTTACTGTATATAGTTTTATAAACAGTATGTAAAGAAAAGTGTTCGTACACGTTAGATTTAATTTGTGTCGTTTTATCCTTTACCTTTACTGTAAGTGCTAATGTATATTAGTTGTAAGTGTTCATAAAATAACAGAAATTTTATTTAGTGTCTCCTTTTCCCATTGAATTTATGGAATCATAAAAAAACTTTTATGCAATGCACGGAAACTTTGTTTTGCTTACTGTACATGTGCTCTAGAGAAGGAATGCAAAATTGGCACGGTGCAAAGTAGTTATTAAAAATTACATAGGTATGCATGTGATACATACTTAGATGAGCATATTTAATTTGCATAAAACGTGTGTATTGTATGTTTGCTGTCTAGAAATTTCTAAATTGTATTATAAAAATAGAGAGAATTGAAACGATATACTGATAAAAACAAACGCTGACAAATAATTCGCCTAAACGTGTTTCCATCTTTTTACATATTCAGTTTGTAATAACTTATACTTATAATTAGTTCCTTGTATGAAGAATAGACTATAATTAAAATGTAACAAATACATTTTTAATGAGCAGACAAGACACTTGAATTGTATCAGAAAATAACCATTTTCTGCTCCACATAAAAATTAGTTGGTCAATTTGATAATCTGTACCGGGTATCAATAAATTACAATTTGCACTGGTTAAATCATACATACCAATATAACAAAATACGACTTTCATACATAATACGACAATAAGAACAGAAAATACTGAATGATCCCATTGTGTACAAACAATAAAGCTTATCTATATATAACGAATGCTTCTTAATCTTTACATACATGTGGTTTCGCGACAAAAAGTGAGGCGAACCTTATGTGATCAAAATATTAATATGGAAACAGTTCCTAGTGTAAATAAAAAAGGATTAAAAAGAAAAATATTATAAACAATTAATGCTTATTTACAGTTCAATGGCTGACCCAGAAATAAAAGTAAGAAAGAATGTGATGTGAAAGCTGGGTAAATGTTAACTTGGAGTCTATAATTGAATGTAACGCCTAGTAAATTTAAAACCAAGGTATACAATATACCTCTCGCCATCTTAGGTCTCCCCATATAAAACATCATACATTTATATCCAGTACGAAAGCGATTCTCAATAGAATGTGGGCGAGACGTAATAAAATTACTCAAGTTTAGTGCAGAATTCTTACATTAAACAATGCTTGAATTCTGTTGTTGATATCATCTAATCTCCAAGGCAATAAATACAGACTGGAACAGTGGTGCAATGTTTAGAAATTTGTAATTGACGCATATCTATTTCTTTTAATTTCTTTTTCTAAAGTAACGATTTTTATCAAGTAAGCTTTTGAACTTTTAACATAAATTGATATACGGTCTTATCCGCGGATTGACTCTGGCACAATTAATAAATAATTTTATTCGTGATATAGACATTGATCGTACTTATAAAGAAACTCAATAACGCAGAGTTATAAAAATAAAGGTGCACTCGGGCCGCATGCCAATTTTATGAAGTGTACTTTATTGGACATCGTGTCATAAGCATTTTATGGTTCTTGTATAACGCTGAAAGTAACTAACACAGTATCTGCTCTAATGTACTTAAATATGGAAAATCGTATGTGCGACTTAATAACAAGGAATACACAACATTACTTTCAGGTAAATAATCGTAGTTTCAAACATTTTTGTAATGTAAGAATTAGAGTTAAGCCACATTCCATAACGTTCAACGTTGACATGTAGTGCACTATTGAACTTGTTTGAATAATTACAGTTATGTGACGAATAAAAAGAGTGCCATGAAATTGCGGTGACACTTCCAAAAATAATTCATTCTGCGTAATATGAATTTTTCAAATCGTATAAAAGAACGCCGTTTGAGTACCAGCTCCAAAGTAAATATGTATCACTCGTATTAAACGTTAAATATATCACAAAATTTAACGCTTACGACACAGTATAGCATCAACTACACCGTATTTTCTATATCACACGACATACCGCCCATGCTCGGTTAAACGGTATTCCCCAAGTCAGTAAAGTACAGGGTTAAATTTAATATTTGGTACACAGAATCAAACCTTTCTTATTAATTTGTTGTCCTACGCACATACGAAAATATAGACTAACAGTTATTTTTATACGCGTTAATTAACACCTTATTGATTATTAGCTGGAAATAGTGAAATAAATAAATATCCAAATATTTCAAAAATACTTCATGTTATGTACCTTATCACTCTAATGTGAACTTATATCATTGTGTATATTTAAAGCATATAAAAAGCTAATAGTATTTTCCACTCCATGTTTCAAATATGAATTAAGGAACCATTTTTAAAAAACATTCACACAAATTGTGAATGTTCCTTTTTTAAAGCCATGAGATTTCAATGGAAAAAATGATCTTCCAGAGCAAGGTTTGCAACACACTATTCGAATATTGAAATTCTTAGTTGCTTTTTTAAAGGGGTATGTGATATGCTTGGCGAGTACACTCGAACAACAACAAAGTTTGTTAAACTATTTCGTGTACTTTATTAGAATATAGTAAGTTTATAGAATCAATTCTAATGTTGTAGAAAAGATAATATGTCATCCAAATCGTAAATTAATATCTGGTAATATTGAAGTAAATTAGCAGAACGCATGATATCGTGAATATTACGCAACTGTACGACTGGATGAAATATTTAATACGTGTTGGATTTAATCAAGAATGATAGACAACGAATTTTAATTATATAATTCTAGTCGTGGCTTACAAGCAGAAACTTTTATATCGCCTTTAGTGAGTTTTGTGCACGTTTTGAAATATTATTTTGAACTAAAAGTATTGCAGAACGTGTTTGGCGTTCCACTATATAGGCCATGTACCTTGGAAAAAATTGAAAATGTTTTTAGTCATGCTTTTGCCTATTCTTTTTTTCTTACATATGTTTGCTGTTTAAGCAAATCGATGTACATTTAGAGTGATGCATATTACCGTATGAGCAGATGAAACCTATTGTAATATCAATGGTCAATATTAGACGTGCAAAATTTGCATTCTTTATCGATGTCAATAAGGTGTTAAGGACAAGAAAGATGATTCAACTAAAAACTGGTCAATTGAAAAACAAATGTTTGTTTTGTGCATGTGCAAAATATATTACAAGTAACATGGCAGAGAATTTAACTACATATGGAATCATAAACGCATATGTATCTTGTGTTAATAATTCTAATTTAATACACTTCAACTTGTTTACCAAACAAAAGTTTTTAAAGATCCTTATTTGTAACTAAAAGTTACTATGCACATACGCAACTTGACAGTAATTCCAAATGCAATTGATTAAATTAATGATAAAGTCTAATGAAGTAAAAACTTCAACGTATGCTTTTATCAGCAGTTAATTTTGAACGTAATTTCTAACATGAAAATATTCTTCTTCGAAACTTTATAAGAACGTTTTGTTGTGAGATATTTAGCACCACTTATAATTAAGTGAATGTGTTCTTTAGTATTTAAGTTACCCATATAATTTAAATCAGTATTTTGATATTAATAGAATTGTGGGTATTGTATGAATATGGATCGAGCACATATTAACATAAAATATAAGTTGTCATCGTATTATTTCTTAACCAAATTAATTAATATTACGGTAACGTGTAATATGTTGAACTAAATTCGGATTTTGCATTACACACAATGTGTACATATCTACAACTGTGATAAAGTTGGGTTCAATATTTGTAAATAAAAAGTTAATGTAATCCCACCGGTACGCTGTTCTTTCCAAGTTCAAACCACTTTAATAACATTTTAAATCCTTACTGATGGTGAGTTAGTGCAAAACTCTCAAGCATTTACATGCTTCACCATTGTACACTTACTCACATATTAGCTACATACGTCGGATTTTTTGTCAAAATGTAAAAGATTTTTGTACAATTTTTGGTGTTGTAGAAACGACAAACAGATAGTTATTTAGTAAAATGTGAAAGAGACCAATTTATAATCAGTTTATGCATATATGACTGCATATTTTAGATATATGTACGTAATGTAACATATCTTGCAGCATGTCCTTTATACGTCCATACGTTAAGTGCACACATATGTGATGATACTAGTAATTAGTAATATAATTATCCAAGTACATTCACAGAAACACCAGAAATCACAGCGCTACAGAATCGTAGAAAGAACTGTTACTTGTAAAATTATAAAGAAAAATCTGAAAAAGGGCACAAAAGTATAAAAGTAAATCATACGTTACATTCTATGGAATTAGAACAACTGAACGTTAATGTGTTGTGTAAGTATTCGTCAAAATAAAACACATTTCGAGGCATTGAAAAAGGAACTACTAATCTCTTCAGTTCTACCACAGACTTTCACATACCTCGTTTACCGATTGAAACAACGACTAATTGTCATAAGGAAAAAACATATTACATGAATCACACTGTTTTTACAACAGTATGCACATGCTTGCTTATAGAAGAATCTCAAACAGAGATCTTCTCGCATTACACTTACATGCATATACAGTGTAATAGCTTTTCATTTACGGTGCAAAACTGTGCATCCCACATCTCACATATGCACAAACTATTACATTTTAAACCATAAGGCAATATGCATTTTGAAAATAAGAGTTAAGATAACTAAATAGTTTGCTACAGAAAAATACTTGTGACGCTGTAAGATAATGAAATTTGATCTGTTATTTTGAAGTTAGCAATGGGAAACCAAATGCTTTTAACTACTGTTATGCGTCTAAGGGCTGTCTTATGCGTCTGATGGCTAAGCATGTGCAAATGTGATTTGTGTGAATATACAAAAGTTATAACATTGACAAGATTTCACCGTACGTTAATATCATCCATGGTATTGCAATCGCGGTTTCCGTCTTCTTCAACATTTACATATTCAATTTTCTTAACGTGAAATCTTTTCAGGCTATACAACTTTTAAATTGAAATTGGACTCTGTATACACGTGCGTGTGTGCGTGAATTTATCGTGTGTGTATGTGTATGTTCAACACAACTTAGCACAAATTATGTTGGTTGAAACAACTTCTTTGCACTTGTTCATTAACGTTACAATCCTGCTTAACTATGTACAAATATAGTAAAGAAACGTCATTTTTTTTATGGTTCAGTCCCGCTTTCGCATGTACCTATATAATTCAAGATATTAGCAATAGCTGTAGGAAAGCATCTCAAGCAAGAATGCTATCTCGAGTCAAAATCATTAGTAAATATTGTACGACGGTATTTTTCGTGTGTGACAGATTCCTATCATCACTATTTTTCCGCTTTACATTCCTGTGACGCAATGCCGTGGGATATCTTGCGCATGCGATAAGAAGGACAGTGTTACCAGTACGGTAAATAAGATTCCTTGTATCATCTCTCCAGTGCTAAAATAAAGAAAAATGTTGTAGGAACATGTGTAGAATTACAGTACTTACTTAAATAAGACGTAAATTTTTTTTCTACAACGTGAATTCACATACAGCAATATTCAAACAAATCTTATGCAGTTCACCTTGCGAACATGACAGAAATATTGATACGATGCTCAATAGCATAAATAAAACGGCAAACCTAATTGCGCAAAATGACTTTTTGTCTTGCTAGCGTTGGGATGAGAGGTATGCATGTTTTTCATTAACACATATTTATCTCTACAAGAGTACAACTAAAATTCTGATTCAATATTTTATTGGTAGAACTTTATCTTAATATATTTTTAACACTCGAATAGAGTAATTTGAGTGCATTAATTGTAAACAATTTTTTTGGAAATAAAAAACGGTTTTTTGAAAATATCGATGCATGTTATTAAATGATAAATATAAATGTCCGTCGTTTGAAACACCGATTTCTCAGTAAAGTCTTAACACGTTCGCGGACAGTAAAAGTTTCAGCGAGGCGCAAAAAGTGACAGTCGTTTTATTTTTAAATTGGTTGTGATATCCGAAATTTGATTAACACGTTGACGCCGGCGCCGATTTTCAGGTTTTTCCCTGTGGGGCGGCGCTCGAAATTATGCACGCTTTATGACCCACCGGTGGGTCATGCCGCCCCATGGAACAGACAAGCATGACCCACTGGTGGGTCACGCCGGCGTCAACGTGTTAAATACAGTGTATAAGGGTTGTCAGATTATCGTATTTTAATCGTTATATACAATGAATGCTATAGCATCCACGACAATACAGATCAAATTTTGCAACTGGGGTGGTAGATGCCAAATCGGACACTTTTGTACGTCACCCCTTCGATTTTTTTCAAAATTTTACATGCTTTTACGACCGATGAAAAACACGTTCATGAAATTTCTCAGATTTTTTTGACCATCCGTTTCGGAGATACGAATTTTCTTAAAAATTTGGCTTTTTTTTTTTCAAATGCTTATAACTTTGCGAAAAATACACCAATTGGATCGTTCCTTTTTCAGAATTTGTGTTTTTGAATGCTCTTTCAAGAAAAAGTATGATATTATTCGAAATTATTGTTTTCATTATATATTTTTAATTTAAAGCAAAAAATTTGTAAATACGCAGAGAAATATATATAGAGAAGATAATACGAAAATATCTAAAGAATCAGTTAGTCATTACCATGACAGGTATAATAATTACAAGAACTTAAGGTTGTATAAAATTAAATTCAAAATAATTGACTCTATGATTTGAATCCTATAGCATTCGTGTCATTCTGCATCATCATGAAAATTAATGCTATAGCATTCACGTCCGCGAACGTGTTAACCGATAAAATGCCAAATACATTCTTCATTCCTATATAAGGGCATCCAAATTTTCTTTATATCATTTATTACAATACAAGTGTTGCGAAAGCAATGTGACGTAACGTGATCGTTAGCTTTATAAGTGTGCGGATTTATTTACTGTTATAACAATAACTACATTGGTTTAAGTATAAATGAAATGCCCAATATTTTAAACGCAATAACAATACTCAAATAATTTTGAGTTGAACAAATTGTATAAGAAGTGAAGTTTCATTATTGATAAATATTGGAATGTTTGGTTTGTTGACAATTTTAAGTACGCAGTGAATGACGCAAAAAGTAAACATCAACTAAAGAGGGTTGGTGAACACTTAAAACTGATAGATTTGGAATACGTCAATGAGCATAATCTAAACATTTTTTGTCACTGCCCACATGTCTTATTTAATATATTTTTGTCTAAAGCTAAACAACGCTGTATGATTTATTCATTTTAGTGTTGTTGAATTTCGGTATATTATGTTTTTTAATCGCATTGATTCGTGTTATTTCAAGCGCCAAAGGAATAAAAGAAGAAACTCGAATCTTCTTGAAATATATATGAAGAATTGCCGAGACATTCAAGAATTTCCTTTAGTTTGAGACACACTCTGCTGCGCCATTTTTTTCAAGTAATGATAACTGTTTTGACATTTCCAAAATTATATTTAGTGTAAAATAATTATAATTCTATAGATAAAAATCCCTAGCTGCACGTCTGTCACAAACTATTTTTAATATTTAAACACAGCAATTTCAACCATACACTTTGATAAAGGCAAATTGAATGTCCTATTTCAGAAACATTTGTCTAATCGTTTGAAAAGGTGCCATTTTAGGTAGAACATTTCGTAGTTTTAATGTACGTTAAATTAGTAGTAATGTAATAATTAAAGGGGGATCAGGGGAGGTTTGGTAAGAAGGACGGAAGAGTTGATGCGGGAGATGAGATGCAGGGTAAGATGCGAGGGGGAAGGGGGGAGGACTTTTGGTTGGCGAGGGGGCTGAGGCAGGAGTGCCCTCTAAGCCCGACGCTATTCAATGTTCTGCTGGCGAACATTGAGGAGAATCTAGACAGAGGAAGGGGGGGGGGGGCAATAACGCTGGGTGAGGGGAGGGTGTACGCGCTATCCTATGCGGATGACGTGGTAGTGATGGCGGAGGACGACAACGGCATGAGGGCGATGATACCCCGCTTGAAAAGGTATTTGGATGGGAAGGGTCTTGAGTTAAACACAGGGAAATCAAAAATTATAAGGTTTAGGGAGGGGGGGAGTAGACTGGAGATGAAAGCGGAAGAGGCTGGATGACGTGAGGGAAATGAAATATTTGGGGTACATATTACAACAGAACAGAAACCAGGAAGCACAAATAAGGGAGAGACTAAAAAAGGCAGCAGCGGCGATGAGGGAGGTATGAGGGGTAGGGAAGAGATTGTGGGAGAGGGATTGGGAGAGGAAGGTCTGGTTATTTGACGCTCTGGTGTGGCCAGTGGTGGGGTATGGGACGGAGGTATGGGGATGGAAAGAAAGGAAGGAGGTCGAAAGGCTGCAGGAGAGATTTCTGAAATGGATAATGGGAGTGGAGTGGTACACACTAGGATATATGGTGAGGGAAGAGACGGGGAGGGGGGAGGTGATGACGGTGAGGACGGGTAGGAGGGCATGGGGTTACGGGGAAAGGGTGAAAGAGCGGGGGGATAGTAAGGAAGTGCTGGGAGGAGATCGAGGAGAGAGGAGGGGAGTGAGGAGGGGTACGAGGAGCTAGAGCGGAGGGATATGGAATTACAGAAAAAGGATAGAGAAGAGAAGATAAGAAAGTCGCGGAGCAATGAATGGTATGAGAAGGTCAAAGAGCAGGGGGTATACCTGAAAAACAGGAAGTGATCGGATAGGAGAAAGAGGAGGGTAACTAAGGCTAGGATGGGGAATGAGATGAGAAGGGGGAGATATTGGCGGACGGGAAAGAAAAGGGAGTGTAGAGTATGCGGGGAGGAGGAGGAGTCATGGGAGCATGTGTGCGAGAGGTGCAGAGGATGGGAAGGCGAGCAGGGGGATAGGGGGCTATGGAGGGAAAATGTAAAGGGGATATTGGGAGGGGGAGGGGGAGGGGAGGAATGATTCAGAAAATTGGAAGAGAGGAGAAATAGGGGGGGAGCATGTAGAGGGGGGGTAAAGAGAGGGAGGGAGGGAGGGTGAATGTAGGGTACGAAGGGGAGAGAGACGGTGAAAGAGCGAGGTGTAGAATGGAAACGGAAATCGAGTGAGAGAGAGACAGAGACAGAGACAGACAGACAGACAGACAGACAGCCAGACAGACAGACAGACAGAGAGAGAGAGAGAGAGAGAGAGAGAGAGAGAGAAAAGACGCGTGGAGGCGTGTGCGGGGGGGGGGGGGGCGGTAAAGCAGCTAATTATAAGTAGGCGGTTAGAATGAAGAATGTGAATTAGGAAAAGTAAGGAAATAGGATAAGTACAGGATAAGGCGTTGTAGGTTAAGAGATAGTGGTAAGATAGAATTAAATAATAATATTGTATGCATTATATTTAGCAATCGTAACGTTAATCGTTAATCGTTTAACGTTCTTGATTTAAAAGTACAAGTAAGGTAAAGGCACCAGTGGTTGACCATGTACCAGTAGTTGACCAGTTGTTAGAAAACATAAAATAATAAGGTTTCTACATGTTGTCCACTCTTGATAAAAGTGAACTTCAGATATCTCAATATCTGTCGAGTAAATTTTAAAACCATTATGTATATGTAAAGTGAATTATGTTTGCTAACAACGCACGTTTAAATTCAATAGGGTAAGTAATATGTCGTTATATTTCTATTTCCTTAACGTTTTTGTTAAGAATAGCTGTGTGGTTCAGGTAAAAAAATTCATACGTGGTAAACATTTCGTGAATGAATTATTTATTGTTTGAATTCTCACAGCGTGTTATAAGTGAAGAGTGCATCGGTTTTTGTTATTATATCGACAAAGACAATAGTTTACGTGGAGGTCAAATTCTGAGTATTGTTGGCCTAACAATTTTCAGAAGTTGACCAGCGCAGTCAACTGCTAATGTCGCGCATTTAAACCTGTTCACAATTTATAATGCATCCATTTTACATCTAACTTTGTTAAAAAGACAAAATTGTATTCTGAATATTCTACCACACTGCGTTCTAGTAGATGGTCAACTATTGATTGCATCCGTGGTCAATTTTTGAGCAATGTCCAATGTTTCAAAACAGCCATGTACATGACATCATAAACACCGTTGGATTTTTATGTAAAAATCTATAGTATGCGCACCATTACCAGATATAGCTCTGATTTTTCTCAAGTATGTTTATCCACAAGATTCTGAGAAAATGGTGCGAGAAGCGGACAGTAGATTTTACCTCCCACCCCACCTCCCCTGCCCTACGATCGGGACGCAAAGTTGAAAATTCATGAGAATGTTTCTTTTTTCATAAGTTATCGAATGGCTAATTCAGAAATTCAATCGGTTCGGGGGCACATTTCACCGTCTTCTTCGGTATGCCCTTTCTCTTAACTGGTCAACTACTGGTACGTTTACCTTGAAAGTAAAATTTAATTTTCTAATTGAATTGTTATCAAAGTTTCATGAGCCTGAATGAGCCTTGTTCATAATCTCTCACTATACACGCAGCGTATCCAACACTACAAATTGCATTCCGATGGCAAGTTAATAACTGTTGGACAAGCAAAATTATTGTCTGATGTAAGAATATACAGGGTGGTTTCGATCCGGTGGTACAACCGAAAAGGAGGTGAATCTACATGCAAAAATAAATAAAACAGAACGTATGAAAATTTTTTTTTAAACGCTCCGTTTTCAAGAAAAACGAATTTGAATTTTCGCAAAGTGCAAGCGCACCCGAGCGCGGCGCGAAATACCGGGTGCGCTGAAGGAATCTTGGTCGCGGCGTGATGGCTTATCTCATTGTGTGGCATCGAAGTAGGCCCGACAGGGACATCCGGTATACGCGACAGTGGGACCGAAGCGGCCTATCGTGACGTCATAGCTGCCCGAACGTACTCGCAGACGACGCAAAGAGATAGATATAGATATACAATGCCATGCTTCAGGGCGCTTGCTCCTGACAAATATTCAAAGTCGATTTTCTCGAAAACGAAGCGTTTAAAAAAAAATGTTATACGTTCTGTTTTATTTATTTTTGCATGTAGATTTACCTCCCTTTCGGTTGTACCATCGGATCGAAACCACCCTGTATATTCGTAATTAATTTGCAAATTTATTTTTCATAGATTGAACAGTTGTGGTACTAAGAACCATACAGTGCACTAAACTCGTTAAATAATCATTACGATGTAGGGAACAGATTATAAAATATAAACATTAGTAAAGTTTTTAAACTAATCAAAAACGGCGGAGAGAAAAAAATTCTGTTTTGTAATTTTGCTTTACCTTTCTAAACACATCGATTAAAAGATTCTTCGATTCTTCGATATAGCATAATAATTACATGCGTATGGATTTTCATTCGACGGTAATATTTATATTACTAGAATTTCTTGTCATTATGGAAGCTAAAATAAAATCATAACCAAATCACTAAAAAACAGAAAAAGACGAACAGAAGAGATATTCTCCATATAATGGTATTTTTTTTTATTTATCGTGAAGTATTGATCACCGTCGTTAAAATAAAAAATAACTAAACAAGAATATACATTTTGGGATGCGCGAGAGAGGTAGGCACAAAAGACGTGCGATGGTACGTAAGGAGAGGGAATGCGTCTTGCGTGTTGGTTACCGCGTGGCTGTCAGTTCGCGACTAGCGCGTAAGCAAGGAAGATTTGAGTCCTGTAATTCCCGTATTCGATTCTAAATATAATTCATTAACAAGGAAAAATGCTCCGACCAATACACCGAATTATCCCACATACATGAAACTAAATATATTTTTCCTGGTCTTGCCATAAGTGTATAGACACTGGTCGATATACTATATGCGCATTACTGGCCATATGCTTCTCCATGCCACCTTTAACCCTTTTAGTGCCGGCCGGAACAGAGGTGCCTATGCGAAGATAACCGGATGAATTTCATGCAATTTACAAGGGTTTCGGAAAAGGCTCATAAAAACCAAACTAAAAATGATATTTACATGATTCAAAAAGCAGCGGATTAAACATTTCGTATTGAAATTAGACCGTTTATAACGATTTCTAAATTTATTTTGAGGTAAAGTTCTCTCGCAATGCGAATAGTACGGCGCTATTGGATGCGCAACGATATATCGTCGCTGGCACTTTTCGCAAGTGTAGCGAACGACAATATATCGTCGTCCGGCACTAAAAGGGTTAAAGAATAATATTCCTATGAATGTGACATTCTCTTTCACAATTATATCTCAAGCATAACAAATTTTTTTTCTTCCTTGTTGGTAATAAAACGAGATATGTTTTGGCAAATAGGTGTTACGGTTAATAATTACCTTATAGTAAAAAACGTATACGTATATAGTATATCATTATTGACCCGTAAATATACTATTTCTAAAAAGTGTTTGGCTCCTTTAAATCAATTTGTTAATACGTTTAGAGAACTGATCGTTACCGAAAAATGCTGCTGAAAATACTGCTTGAAACGTACAATTTATTTATAATTTATTTTTTTCTTACGTATAATAAATATAGGGATTTTATTGTATCTACTAAGTGAGATTCTTTAGAATTACATATTAGAACAAACACAACAGTATAATTCCATGGCCATCAAATGTTATGTTTGTAAAATGCGGAACCTGATTTATATTATGATAGGCAGAAATGGCAAAGACATATTGAGAATCGGAGATTGCAGATGTAAATTCAATAACCTCCATACTAACAATATAATTTCAAATTGTATAAAATATACAAAATACTACATCGCGAACAGAAAAAAATGTATTTACATATGCATACTCCTTGTATTAAATATTTAGAGTTACGGCGTATAAGTACGTATTAATATAAGTAACTCACCGCTATTTGAAACTTTACGTTGTCGAATTACCATCATTTGCGACCAGTAATTCGAGAATCGAAGATTTATTATCCTCCAGATCTATAGGATCTGAAGCATATGGATTAATTGTTGTTGTATCAGTTCTGTTACTGATTGGAGATGATGACGTAGCACCCAAAAACATATCATCATCAAAATCTAGTAAATTAGGCGTAGGATTGTAAGCCATAAGTTCTCCACGGCCAGTGCCATTAGGTTCTGCAACTGATATTAATTTAATTTACATCTTCCCATTGTGAATATACGATTTGTGCTTATACGCACTCAATTTTACTGCAATTTTATTTGGAATAAGCAAGCAGATTCAAAAATCGATTTATTCCATCATTAGTACTGGTTGAAGGCTTATGGGGACGTAATCATTAGAAAAGTTATTTAAGTTTGCTGGATGTAGCATGTATACCTGTATTAACAACATTAAATAACATTGTCGCCGTTACTGTAATAATGACATATTCTATAATAATATATTTCTATGAAAGCTTCAAAAGAATGCTATGTACAATATAACAATATAATATGATGCAAAGTAACCAATAAATTTTAACGTAGATTTCGTTTATTTGAATGTAAATATACAGGTGCTACGCCCAACAATAGGGTGGTAAAAAAAATGTATTAAGTGACTTAGTGATGACATAAGGCGACCAGAATGTATTAGAACTGTTTAAAAATACAGTCATGTTAATATATATGTTAAATGTCACAATAAAAATTCAGATGTCTCAACTAAAGATATTTTTCTGAATAGATTCGTGTTTTCTATTATTTATGTGACTCAATAATTCTTTCGCGGTTTTGGGTAACAATATTCACGTAAAATTCATTACACTGAATCATAGATAATAATGTAATCATAAACTCTTTTCGTAAATTGCATGTAAAGGAAAATATCGCAGAAGTGTAGAAAATTATAGTTGTTAACTACATACGTAGAGAGTTTGTCAATAACGGGCGTACGCGTGCATTGATGAACGTACCCGTTTTAAAGACCACTTACACGAAATGTTGATGACACTTGTGTCGTCCTTTACGAACAAATGTGTTACATTATCGCAAGTAAAAGTGAAAAGTGTTAATAATATTTTTCATGAATGCTAAATTGTCTAAGAAGCTGACCGATATGTAAGAATGATCTGATTTTTTTTTTTTGGTAGTCAGTTCTATCACCTAATAGGTTTTAAAAGTATATGAGGCATTCCATGCCAAATCGGACACTTTCGGACCTCACCCCCTTCGATTTTTTTTTAAATTTTTTATGTTTTTAAGACTGATGAAATACGCGTTCAAGAATTTTTTCAGATTTTTTTGGCCATCCGTTTCGAAAATATGAATTTTCTTAAAATTCGGGCTCATTTTTTTCAAATGCTCATAACTTTGCGAAATATAGACCAATTTGATCGTTCTTTTTTTCAAAATTTGTGTTTTTGAATGCTCTTTCAAGAAAAAAATATAATTTTTTTCGACATAATTTTTTTCTTTGTTTAATTTTTATTTCAAGGACAAAATATTTTCTATCTCGAAACACGTCACCTTCGATTTTTTTGAAAAAATTCTCAAATAAACTTTGATGCATGTAAGAACTATAAAAAAATTTCCATCGTGGGGAAACTCTTCGTTCTATCTTTTTTCTTTTTTTGAAAATATCCATTCTCTCAAATCGTTTGTTCCGTTTCAATGAAAAATGTTTTTTTTCGAGATGTATGCCCCGTCCGATTTTTTTGAAAAAATTCTCAAAAATACTTGGATGGATATAAGAACTTTTAAAATTTGTCCGATCGTGGGGAAACGTTTCGTTCTATTTTTTTTCTTTATTGGAAAATATCTATTCTGTCACATGGTATATTCCATTTCAATGGAAAATGTTTTGTATCTCGAAACACGTCACCTTCGATTTTTTTGAAAAAATTCTCAAATAAACTTTGATGCATGTAAGAACTATGAAAAAATTTCCATCGTGGGGAAACTCTTCGTTCTATTTTTTTTCTTTTTTCGAAAATAACCATTCTCTCAAATCGTTTGTTCCGTTTCAATGAAAAATGTTTTTTTTTTCGAGATGTATGCCCCGTCTGATTTTTTGGAAAAAATTCTCAAAGAAGCTTTGATGCATGTAAGAACTTAAAAAATTTGTCCGATCGTCGGGAAATTCTTCGTTCCATTTTTTTTCTTTATTTGAAAATATCTATTCTAACAAATCGTATGTTCCGTTACAACGGAAAATGTTTTTTATCTCAAAACATGTCCCCTTCGATTTTTTTGAAAAAATTCTCAAATAAACTTTGATGCATGTAAGAACTAAAAAAAATTTCCCATCTTGGGGAAACTCTCCGTTCTATTTTTTTTCTTTTTTCGAAAATATCTATTCTGACAAATCGTATGTCCCATTTCAATTTACTTACCAAAACGAACAGAATCCATGACAGAATAGATAGTTTCGAATAATGAAAAAAAATAGAACGGAGAGTTTCTCCACGATGGGAATTTTTGTTTAGTTCTTACATGCATCAAAGTTTATTTGAGAATTTTTTCAAAAAAATCGGACGGGGCATACATCTCGAAAAAAAACATTTTTCATTGAAACGGAACAAACGATTTGAGAGAATGGATATTTTCAAAAAAAGAAAAAAGATAGAACGAAGAGTTTCCCCACGATGGAAATTTTTTTATAGTTCTTACATGCATCAAAGTTTATTTGAGAATTTTTTCAAAAAAATCGAAGGTGACGTGTTTCGAGATAGAAAATATTTTGTCCTTGAAATAAAAATTAAACAAAGAAAAAAATTATGTCGAAAAAAATTATATTTTTTTCTTGAAAGAGCATTCAAAAACACAAATTTTGAAAAAAAGAACGATCAAATTGGTCCATATTTCGCAAAGTTATGAGCATTTGAAAAAAATGAGCCCGAATTTTAAGAAAATTCATATTTTCGAAACGGATGTTCAAAAAAATCTGAAAAAATTCTTGAACGCGTATTTCATCAGTCTTAAAAACATAAAAAATTAAAAAAAAATCGAAGAGGGTGAGGTCCGAAAGTGTCCGATTTGGCATGGAATGCCTCATATACACATATAGAGTTCATTACATGGCCGCCTTAACTATTAATAATTTTTTTTGTTTATGGACTAACAGAGTGATGAAAGATATCTTAAGTATAATTTAGAGGAATGTCAATTTAAGTTAAAAATTTTAATTGCTATTGTTTCGGACATTAGCCGAATATTTTGTCAATAAAATGTAAAACAGGTACAGTGTCAAAGGTAAAGCATTTAAACATTGTGAAAAGCAATTAAATTTTCCGGCTTTTATACTATATGAAACCCACTTTATTTAACAAATAATCCCAAAGAACCTCTATATCATATCCATAATACCATAAATTCAAAAACATTGCACTTCAGTGTGAGTAATATTTCGTAAAGACTTAATAAACATAGGTCGAATGATAATATTGTATTATTATACCAATTTACCCTGTAAAACGTACACATAATTCAACAAAACATGTTTTAGGTTTCAATTAGTATGTGGACAATGAAAGAACAAAATTATTAAAGTCCACGGTTTAATATCCTAAGTAATTTCGTGAAACCTTTACTGTCGTTTTTCTTACGAACGCAAACAGAATAACGTTGCTTATGTTGCACCACCTTGAAAAATTATTTCACAGTGTTCTCACTAAGGATATGATATTTCTATAGTAATACTAAAATAACGAAAAAGAAAAGCGTTACTAAAACTTAATAATGACACATATATGAATTAGACACCGGACGAAGACAAATTGTAAGGAAATCAAGAGAAATATTAATATAATTACACATTGAATAAGAAATTTATATCATTAGGTTTAAGCAATGTATACACGCAAAATAAATAATTTGCTGAACAAGGAGAAGTAATATAATTTAAACATTATGCTTTTTGAATTCAGTTAGCGAAAAGTATGAAGCAAAATAAGATTATCACTGGTTAAATATGGTGAAACTAGCATAACGACATAAGAGTGCTTGCTTGCAATAACGATTTAACACGTTATTTTCTTAGATGGATCAAGGAAGAATCAATTTGGATACATACAGGTATTAAAATATAATAGTACATACAGAGAAGTTGGCATTAAACGGAAACTTTATTGTCCAATAAAATAACAAATTGAGTCGTGTTAAATCCATAAAAACTGTATCGCATTTTGAAACGATTACAATACACTTTTGGTCTTTAAGTAAGAACTCAACAAAGCAGAAATTATGAACACTTGATATCTCATGGATAGTTAATTATATGACGATCTCGTCAGGTACTCATTTTCAAAAAAGACGATAAAAAGTCTAGAATTACGTGCATGTGGTTAGAGAATTATTCTCATAACTAGACATATAGATAAGTTACGACTGCACATAATGTTCACGTATTAGTTAACATAGTAAGTAATTAAATATGTCGAAAAGTTACTATAACAGTTAGAGAAATAAAAATTGACAGAAAATGTATAGTGCCTTTAAAGAGATACCCAAGCTCCTTTGGCTTTTTAACGTAGATATCGCGCCATCCCTTACCATCCCGGTAGAGAGTCCCGTTGCTGGTTTGGTCAGTGAAACCTGACACAACCAGCAGTCCGCCCCCGTTTCTGTTGGTGTCTTTTTCAAGATTCCCAACCGAAAATAAAAGCTCCTTTGACTTTTCTAACGAATGAAAGACTGGACATGTTTTTAACTCGGAAGTATGTGTTAAGAAAAAAGTAATGTGCATTTTAATAAACATTCGCGAAGGTTAATTTTTCATATTATGCTCTTTAATAATACACCTATGAAATAAAGTAATAAAATATCAACTTGTAATATCATCAATATAACATCCTTTTGTTCAAGAAAACAATACTGTGTAAGACAGTCAAAACCGGTATAAGTTTGCTAAAAATATAAGTGTGTTGTAAATTGAAAATCCATTAAAGATGAATTTTTATAAGTTAAGGTGTTAAAGAAAAATAAACTAAAGCAACAGAATATAAGTATTTATCCAATATCCTCCTATAATACCGCAACAGAATTTTTTGCCTTTGCTTGGAAAAGATAATGTATAGAATAAAATGCTCAAAGTTAACGAACTGTTCTGGACCAAAACAGTAAAACTGAGAAGCATAGTTTTAGGTAATTATTCGTGGTTTGAATAATACGGTTTACAATCATGTAAAAGTGCAAGTGTAGAGTAAATTACGAAAACAAGTGACATAGAGACGTTATTGTTTCTATTGTTAACAGATCATTTACACCAAATTGGAAATTTGTTATGACTCAATATTTTCCCCATGACGTACGATATTATGAGAAAATGTTTCATTAACGTCGGGGTCAAAAAAGATTATGTGCATGACCATGAAGACAATCACGTAGCCCCTTTTTGATTTAATAAATATACACATCTTTATCACCTAGAGACTCTGTGGCGCGTTCGAATAGAGGATAATCACTCAGTAGCGTCCTATGTTAATTTTATTCACCATTCATCAGTATAAAAACGCACTGCGTATGCGTGATGACTACAGCAGAAAGTGAGAACAAATATTCAATTCTATTGAAATTACTTTTTAAATAAAGACACATTTATATACATACTTTTATGATTAGTAACAATGTTGCCGCTTTTTAACACTTCTTGTCGCTTTTGTATAGAATTTAAAACTGGTCAATGATATAAATACTTATTTAATCGCATTATAAATATATTAAGTGCCATGCAGCAATTCCTTTTTCATGTATGAAACATGAAAAGAGGCTGGAATAGAAAGAAAATAGACCTCGAGTAATGCCGCTATATAATGTCCACGAATAATTGGACTAAACAAGTATTGACAAAAATATTCATGTATCTACATATATAGAAGGACGTAGCATGTACAGAAATATGATTTTTTCAGATAATATCATTGAGTAGTGCTGTGAAAATTTTTTATTTCGACCTTATTTTAATTCTAAGCGTATTACTGATTGTAAGGTATAAAAAGTAATATATGGGGCATTCCATACCAAATCGGCCACTTTTTTAGGTCACCCCTTTCGATCTTTTTCAAAATTATATATATTCTTGAAACCGATAAAAAACCCATTCATGAATTTTTCTAATTTTTTTTACCATCCGTTTATGAAATGTGAACTTTCTCAAAATTTGTGGTATTTACATTTAATTCTCATCACTTTGCGAACAATGGACCAATTGGATCGCTCTTTTTTTCGAAAATTTTTATATTTGTATGCTTTTTCAAGAAAAAGATATGATTTTAATCTAAATTATTGTCTTCACCGTTTATTTTGAATTTAAAGCAAAAAAATGTTTTTCGGGATGTATGACCCCCTTCGACTTTCTTGAAAAATTTGTCCAAAAAAACTTACACGGAAATAAGAATTTTTTTAATGTGTCCGATCGTGGGTAAACGTTTAGTTCTGTTTTTTTCCAAACGCAAAAATGTCTAATCTGCCAAATCGCTGTAAACGGCAGCATAATGATTAAAAAATATTTATTTGCTACAAGAACATGTAAATAAAATTGTTTACATTCACTTTAAACAATAATTCAAGCTACCCCATCTTGTACCCCATCAATTTATATAATTTGGATCTGTTTTTATAGAAATTCGTATAATGTTATATCTTCTTACAAAGAATATCCTGATAATTTACAATAAAATACGTAATTTTTTATTATTTTTGCCATGCTTACCGCACGCGACAAAACGCGACACATGTTGATATTAAGGTAAAGGCACCAGTAGTTGACCATGTGCCAGTAGTTGACCACTTTACAGTAAAACGTGAAAAATAAGCTTTTTTAAAGCAATAATGTTTCGCATGAAGTATGGCTGCTTTGCTAAATCCTTTGTTGACACAATGCTAGTATACTTTTCCTTGAATACGATTGTTTATCATAACTACGGACGATTAATACCATTAATGTCAGTCGGGTTTCTCCGTATCGCGGTTTTCTTGACGTTACCGCTAAGAGACTGCGCGCAGTTGACGGTTAATAACTTTCCAGTTTATTACTTTATCTGCCTGAAACTTACACCATTTTAATCAGCATTAAATTTTCTATTTACTGTATACGTTTTTTGTCTCATACCAACATCAAAAATCAAATTGACCATAGGGTCAACTACTGGATCTGTTCATTCTGGTCATTTCTAGTAGTTGACCGGCATGTTTAAGTTGAAAATAAACAATGAAAACAATGATTTTCATTAAAATCATATTTTTTTCTTGAAAGAACATTCAAAAACAGAAATTTTGAAAAAAAGAACGATCCAATTGGCGCATTTTTTGCAAAGCTATGAGCATTTCTAACAAAAAGAGCCCAAATTTTAGGAAAATTCATTTTTCGCAATGGATGGTAAAAAAAATCTGAAACATTCATGAAGACGTTTTTTATCCATCTTGAAAACATAAAAAATTTTGAAAAAAACGAAATTGTGAGGTACAAAAGTGTCCGATTTGGCATTGAACATCTCTTATATTATTTTACGTGTCATTTATGATTGTTTTATGATTGATTGTTTGATGTATTTTGTTATGTAGGATTGTTAAATAAACGATAGTAAAATAATTGCCAACTTTATTGTCTTTAATCTGCTTTTAGTAAGATGGTCAACTACTGACTCGTCAGACGGTCAACTACTGATTCTTTTACTCTCAAAGGGGGGTCAACTACTGAAACAGTAACAGAGTTTATTAAAACTGTTTTAAAAACTATACAACATAAATTTCCGACAAAAATAAGTTTCTTAACATGATTTAGAAGGTCTGGCCTGTATATTGAAGCATCGAAGCCAGACATTTAATATCAGTTCGAGTAGTTATTGCTGTTTAGATGAAAAATTTCTCTTAAGTGGTCAACTACTGGTGCCTTTACCTTACTTGCGATTGGATTATTGGTGTTAAATAAATTTTGAACTGCAGTTTTGAAATAGATGGATACTCCAAATTACAAGATTATCGTGACATCACTTATTAATTGCAGTACACGCGCCAGTTTTTTATACAAAATGCATATTCATTTACTTTCCATTCACTATAATAGCTGAATTGTATTAATACTTTGACAATCATTACACAATCCTTACATTTCGTAACTATATAAAATGGTCCATATCAAGTAATTTATATTTATTTATGTAAACCAACAATTTTGTGTGTAATTGTAGAATTCTATTCTCGTGATCCGTATAAAGAAACACTTTGAAAAAATTAAAAAAATTGCTAATACTTTCACTACTCTTTGAAATATTGATGTAATAGAATACTGTAAAGTCTTTTAACGGGAGTTCGTGGGAAAGATATTAAGACTCCTTCTGAAACAATTATACACAATTCCACGAAAAAAATGTTTCATACTTACGTATAAAAAGAGAAATAAAACAGGTTTCGTTACATTTCGATTGCCATACAAGTATAACTTGACGTGAAAAGGTATGATTCAGACTTACGAATAACACAATGTGTCAGTAACGAATAATTCCAAAAGCTAAGTTAAGCTAAAAAAAAATGAGAAAAATAAAAATAACTATGCAATATTTTACAAATTTATACAAGAGTAATTTAATTAAGTTTCGGACACTTGTGTGTTTGACCTACTGCGAATACACGATGTTTAGCACAAATTGCATCTCATGAAATGAATGAAACAAAGATAATTCTTATGTATTTAAATTATCTATTTTTGTACTCGGAAGATATTCAATAAATAATTATATAAGAATAATCAATATTATAGTGCAACAATTTTTATAAACTTCAAACACGATTAATTAAAAAAAAAACAAGTTTTGTTTTGTCATGTACACACTTTACTTTGATTTTCCGTGTAATATCTTTATGCTAAAACATAGTGTGATATCCTTATAGCGAGGTATCCAAGGATTCAATACGTTGCCACGAAATTTGGTCTCTTTAATACTTTAAACATTTCTGTAGTAGATATATGTATACATATAGTATAGGCTAACGTGCAATTGCAAATGTATTTAAAATCTTTCATACATGTGACTGATGTTCTTTCGTTGAACATCACCTTTAGTTCCAAAACATTTGATTTTTTGACCCATGTTTATTAAGTAGTATTTTATTGTTTCGATATTTACATAATAAATTCAGAATACTTATTCAAGAACAATATTTACAAAGTAATTGATTTAAGTAAAGTGTTGAAACATTAAGAGTCTCATCGCTAAGTTAACTAACATAAATGAGTCTGACAATCCATCAGTATATAGAAATTTGTTAGGGATGCAGCGACTAATGCCATTAGTAAAATGTTAAAGGTTTGAATCAAAATGGAGTAGTAACGAACGATATTCCATATATGATTATATAAGAAAATCTTTTACTGTAACCATTGAATCGAATTCTGTAAAGAGTAAGTAACGCAAGAACAAATTACCCTGGCCAGTAAACTAACAAAACAAGTGAATTTAACAAATAAAAGTCAGAAAAAAATATGTCTTATATTACCATTACTATGACCATCTTCATCTCTTTCACAATGTGAATGTGGATCCAGTTCTGGATTAACAGGCATGGCAAAAGACAACGGGTCATCAGCGCCAAACAACTGTAAAATAAGATCCACAATATAAGTATCTATATTAAATAGATAAATTTCCAGCACACACTAATATACTTACACCAAGAAGAGTATTGGCATCGATACTGTAGCCTTCACCCCTCAAAATTTCGCGTAGGTTCTCCAGTTCTGTTTGCATGGTCTCAAGGTGACTATCCATTTCTTCCCTACACGCAGTTATTAATATATGCGTTAATACAATACCTACATATATCAACAATTTGAGAACCTCCATTACGAACTCATACAGCTATGTTTAATATTTTAAATGTTGGGAACTTGACCACTACTGATATTTTACGATAAACGTAAAATGGATGAGAACTCATGCTCTCATTAGCTCGACGTTCAAGACTAACGTAAGCAGTCGGTATCCAGATAAAACAATAATATTTCTCAGATTCTTCTTTTACGAACATATTGAACAACCTTTAACGTATATAAGCATCTATTTGAAGTTTAAATTATAAATAGCCGAACTGTATTAACGATATGGGAGAGAGTAAGCACTTCACAAAGCTCGCTTTATTGTGTCATTCACTCTTTAGCTACAAACGTTCTATCCATATTATGGGTAATGTTTCTTTACTCTTGTCATTTGTAGGCAGTGCAAACAAATATAAGCAATGAACAACCATAATAACAACGATAAGAAAAAGTAAGAAACTCAATCTGTATTAAAATATAAAATCCAAATAGGAATAGATATAAACTCATGAATTGTTGATATATATTTTAATTTGTACTATTGAGTTTTTCTATTCCAAAGTTCACCACCTTATTTATTGCAACGGAATGTTGCAGCATGTTGAACATTGCGTAAAAAAATGTATTGTTTTTTATTGACACTGACCCCCATTAATGGTGTCCTAATTTACCAAATATCATGTTTGAAATTCACGGAAAGAAAAAAATTGATTCATTATCTGATATATTTGCGTGAAATCGTATACATAAATTCGAAAAATGTAGTAAGTTAAAAAATATATTTACGTAAATCGACGTGAAAGAAGTATACACTCTATATTCGTTTTGAGGATGTGGAACAAGCCACATGACAATAGATGAGTGTGTCATATTTTGTCGCACAATAGTATTTACCCCCATAAAGAAAAATAAATTCTTTTAGAACATCAGGGTACTTGTAGCAGTGATATCTGAAGTTTGTTGCAAAGTGCATATCGGTGCAGTTGCAGACAATCTATCGATTGCTAATCCAGGAAATAGGCATGTTTGCACTATACCAATTCTTGGTTGCTTGAATATTTCCACATTAATAACATAGAATTGTTTCTTTGCTCTAAACTTTTTTGCCTAATCTACGATAATCTTTGGACCTTTACTTTCCCTATCTTTTCAGTGCTTAATAAATCTGCTAATGCGCTAGTTTGACCATCTTTTGATTACTCGATACATGTGTTTGTATTTCCAGTTTTACATATTTCAAAAATGCAATCTGCATCCAACAAATAAATTAATGAATACCGAATTATTTAAAACTGCGACGGAAAAAAATTTAAAAAATCGCATCATTTAGGTTATTTAAGTATATCTTTAAAAAAAGAAACAATTTTTTTAGCTAATTAATAGAATTTACCAAGATATATTTGTTTAATCTCTTTTATATTACGTATGAATAAGCCACGCCCTTAATTACCAAAAATTATTTGATGAACTTTATGTCAAACCAAACATTTAAAAAATTAATTACTTACACTATTTATTAATTACACTATTAATGCTCTGAAGTCTAAAGCGAACTTTTGAACATTGTTAATAATTCCCTGTATCATCATTAAAGTCGGTGTAAATTAGTTAGTTTTAACAGCACTCGAACAACGTTTTCGTTTTTCGTGTATCATTTTTTTTTATATTTAATTTATCCCTATACTTGCAGGTGTAGAAGAGAATGCATTGGAAGGATTCAGCTTCTAGTGAAACTGGTTCTACAAGGAATACATTTGTTTTTTTTTCATGAAAAACAATAGTTCCGTAGATCGCAAAAACCCGATGAAGACGAAAGACACGATCATGAAACGTCAGAGAATAGGACGGAAACATTTGTTAGCGAGGTGTGCCGTGTCATCTCAATTATAACCAACATAAAAGCTTGAGCCAGTTAGTAGTTGAAAGTATGCAAAACACATGATTCTCCGTTACAATCATCAACCCAATCATAATAGACTAAAAAATTATGAACAATATGGGGACAAAACATCTTTAACGATATGAGTAAACAATAAATGCATTAAAATCTGTAAATAGGCTTCCAAGTCAACACGAAATATTGTGAATTACATATTGGACGAGAATATATGAATATATCCAAAGACGTAAAGAAAACCAGTACACTGGAAAAAGATGTTTGAGGAACACAATGATGTAAGGAACCAGAATGAGATAATAAGAAAAAAGAAGATAAGTAACTTTCATCATCACCAGAAAGTAACAAAAGAAAATGATTAAATTTGGTCTGATGACCCAAAATGTTCTGTCTGTTTACCAAGATGTGCCTGCTTACTTGCTCAGAACTTGGTGTTCCCCCCAAGTAATCGAGATTGATACCCACCCAGGTCAGTTGACACTTAACATGGAAAATCACAGAAGAATCAATCTCTTGCTTTACGTATATGTGCCATATGTAACTAACAGTAAATAGAAAAGAATTTACGCATTCACTTTCACAGAGTATAGCAAACGTAGGATTATTGTATCCAGAAGTAAATACCTTCTACTTTGCTGACATTTCTAATTCGCGATATCAAAAAATGGAAGAGTGTTAAATCCAATAAGTGGTTGAATCACTTTTCAAATACTTTACGACAATAAAAAAGAAATACTCTTGTCAACCATCACCATTAACGACATAAATGAATAAAAATTATATCAGTTCTAGATAAGATCACGAATTTTTACGAACATTCTCAGAATGATATGAGTGTTTAGAAAAAAATTTACTGATTTCCCAAAATTGCTGTTGTAGGTGTTGATTATTTCAAAGACTTAGTTTAAAAAAAGTCTAAAGATTCTGTTATTAAGTAACGAAGTAATTAAAAGAATATCAAGTAGCGCAAGAAATTTTTTCCGAAAGTGTGATGCTTGCACGCAAACAACTTGACAGTCTTGAAACAGCAACAACAGAAGAAGTAATGTTGTGTTTAATATTGGATAACACGAGAATATGTTAATTAAAACATGTTTTCTGCCATTCTGCGAATGTGTAATCTGTAAAAGTCAATGACCGATTTACGTCAACTTTATGTTGTAAATATGAAGCTGCTGTAGAGCCAAGTACGTATTATTCACTAATGTACAATACATATTATTATTTATACTCCTCGCCCCCAAGTCAAGAATAGTAAACACTTCAGTGCAAGAAAAACGTGGATATTTCTGTGACTATGTTAGTGATAATTACAAAAATCAAATATGGTCAGAGTGAAATGATGCACAGCTCCGATATCATTTAAAACGCGGGCGACCCATACGCGATATGTGTCATAAAAAGTAATCTGATACAAAAGTGCTTAGATGACTGTTGCGCTGTTTGAATCAGCACTTTTGGATAATTCTAATTCGTTGTTTCATGAAAATATTACTTCCCTTAACTTAAATTTTCCCTATATTGGATATAAAATCTCATTTTCGTTAAAAAAAAAAAAGATCCGTTTGTAGCAATGCATATTAACCCTTTGACTGCTAAAGGCGTATATATACGCCCTCTCAAATCCATCAATATATACGAAAGGCGTATATATACGCCCTCACAAATCCATCAATATATACGAAAGGCGTATATATACGCCCTCTGTATTTTTTAACTATAACTCTTTTATTACTGTTTTGCCAACTGATTCAACATGAAATTTGTTGTCTAATGTAACATTGCAACTAAATGTCGGCAATTGTTTCAATATCGTTCAATCAATTGTCTTCATATTACACTGTTGCGGCCCAAACCCAACAATGAGACACCATATACAAGACTACTCGCAGCGACTGACAAGCGAAAAACGCGCCGTCCATATGAATGGATTCGTCCGAGAGCGCGCCGCAGTCAAAGGGTTAATACAGTTTGCCCTCCTATAACGTGCTTATTTCGTACGGACGCGTTCCATTAAGTCATATTACGTTCAACAATGAACTCCTAGATGTTGCGAAAACACACCCACACACATAAATATATACAGGGTGAATCAAGATTCGAGGAAGGAAATTTAAGGGATGATAGAACACATCAATACAAGCAATTTTTGTAATACCATCTATGGGCGGAACGCAAGGGGTGTAAAGTTACCGGGTAGTTTTTCACAGTCACATTTAACGCGTGTTAAAGAATTATCAGAAGAATGAGAGGAGATATTTCAGAAAACATTTTATTAACCCTTTCACTACTATCGGCGGATATATCAGGCGCGCGCGAAGCAACCGCCACGGCCTACCGACGGATAAATCCGGCGGGCATGAAACGATCGCCGGGGCCTACCGCCGGATATATCCGTCGAGCACGGAGAGACCGCCAGGGCCTAACGCCGGAGATAGCCGTGGTCGTTGCGAACCAATTTCTATCAGTCCCGACCCTTTCTAATCCTATCTTTATTTTCTAACTAGAGTCTCCCGTAAATGTTTACCCTTTGATAACCCTCCTTCTACTATTTTGCAGCCTTATTTACTCATCTTTAGAATCTGCTCCGTTTAGTGAAAGTAACGATCGCAGTCAATCACCTACTTTGCATTCTTTCTTTCATCCAAACACCCACCTATCTAATTCTATTGAATTCACAAATTCCACCACACTACATTCCAACTTTTTCTTTTACATCTTTCAAGACGCGTCCGCTTCAAGCCGCGCACAACGACGATAGTCAAGCGTAAGCCATAACTCTTAACAGGAATATTATTGATTTATATCCTCAAAAAAAAGTTAAAAGGTAACATGCTAACTGCCACGCGAATTTATAAGGAAATATCCGTCAGACCACGCGCGATGCCCACGACCGCTTACTTAGTGTACGGTGCGGCGGGCGGGAATGCGTACGAGATGCTGCAACTTTACCGCGACCAGTATCCGGAGCATATAATTCAATAACATTCCTGTTAATAAAATTTTTCTCATGTATCGCCTCTCATTTTTGTGATAATTCTTTAACACGTTAACCGCCATGTCAATCAAATAAATGTGACAATGGAAAACTACCCTGTAGTTCCGCCCATACATTGTTTCACAAAAATTGCTTATATTGATGCGTTCTATCACCCCTTAAATGTTCTCCTTCGAATTCTGATTCACCCGGTATATTCTCAGGGGTCGATAACCACTCCAAAACCAAAACTCCAAAAACTAGTATCCACATAAAACTTACATATTACTCAATTTTGTGCTAGTTATGGTTCCCTTTAACACATTTTCGGTTCAGCGTGGAACGGTTTAAGATTCTTAACATTTAGGTTTCCAGAGAAATATATATGTCAGTCTAGTCTTAACGTAGTACGTTTGTGAAATTCTGAGTTTGAATCCCTTATATACTTCATATTCAGAACTAACAAAATATGCTGCATAAACGAAAAACTTCTTAAAATGTAATAACTTTGATCACTCAAACAAAAATAGTCTTCAATGAAATAAATATTTTTATAATGCGTTTTACTTTTGTGACCTAACAACTTACGAAATAATAATAAACCCTCTGCCTATGCTAAACAAATACAATCGTTCATTATAATGTGCAGAACAAAAAATCATTTGCAAAAAAACATATACGTGAAAACTTGTCTAACTAAAAGTACAAGGATAAACGATACAACATTTGCATAATAACTACAGTGATCCCATGCTTTCTATAAACTATCAAAAATTTATCTGATTGATTAAAAATGGTTATTAATAACATCGTCGATAAATATAAAACTTAAAGAATTTCTTCGTTTAAAAATGTAGATAACAGTTCTTCGTCACAATACAAAACATTACTTGTAAAATAATTCAACTTAAAATAAAAATGAATGATGAAAACAAGTACTTGCGCAAATTGTAAGTAACTCTGTTAGTATAGTAACAGGTTAAAATGCGCCGAAAAAATTGTGATAAGTTCCCACCTTTATTTACACATTAAAGCACCGATGTCCAATACATAAGTGGACTATAGAAGTTTCGATTTGGTTACCCATGGTCTGTGCTGAACTTACGTTGATCCTAACCTGTACGTAGCATCATTGAGTCCAGAGAAATTGATGCGACTCAAAGACAAATCCTTTGAAACGCTTGTACCCGCCCCGTTGCATTTGCTTTTCTGCTGATCCGTTGCTAATTCTAGCATCGTCTGTGCCGCAGGATCGGACAAATCCTCACGGTATACCCGCTCTACATCAGCTTTAGAAACATCCGTCTCTATTTTAGGCTCCTGAAAAGATGACCCGCCTTGACTAGTTGCCTCGACATTGCCACTTTCCCGACTGGCCTCAGCGACTGTTTCCTCGTCTCTGTCGTTGTCTTCATCGGCGATTTCGGGCACAACAAATATGTCCTCAAGCTTGGAAAGAGCGGGATTGCTCTCCTGGACGTCGTCGTCTAATTCGACCGGAGATTCGAGATCAATCTCTTGGTCGATAGCTTCCGACTTCATATTAGCTACCATTGCCTTTAACTTCGAACTTCGCACCATGGCAATTGGAAATGATTTCCCGCCTATAGAATTATTTTCTGATGATTCAGTCGATGTTGACAGCTCTTCGATCGGCACTTCTAATAAATGTGTCTCTTCCCTGAAAATTGATACATCACAAACAATTTCATGTATTTCTCATTTTACTTTTGATTCGACAAAATTGGAAACCGTTAATAAATAAGTTGAAATAAGACATAATATAAGTAATAGAATAAAATACCAACATTTGAGCAAAAAGTTGCAATATTTTAAACTAAAGAAGATAATAATGTGTTTCAAAACTAATGTGTTTTGGTACGAAAGGAAATTGAAGGAAGGTATACAAATGTGAGAAAAAACCACTACGTACGTATATTCTATTATCTCAGTCTAATCAATAGGATTGCGCTTCATTTCAAAGACAAAATCAAAGGTAGGGAACTCAATAAGAATGAAAATACGGGGATTGTTGCGAAGAGAGGATAAGTAGGAAAGAAGCAGCGAATAAACGAAGTCATTGAATAAATACGGGGTGATACTATGATACAGCAAAAAATGAGGGAACAACATTTGACGGAAAGGTAGGTAAAGCAGTTTTATTTTAATACTTCGATAAGTAGAACGTACAGAACTGTCCCAAAGATAAAAAATAAGAAACATACGGAGAAGCGGAAAATATAATAAATACACCAAAATTAGGCAAAACAGATGTTAGATAGCCTATATATATAAAAATTTTGGCACAAATAAAAGTGGAACAAATAAAAAATTCCTTTCTTTAACAGTTTTGTACACCTGCAAATTCACTTGCAATGACAATAAGCATACAAAATTGAAACCAGTTCTCAGATAACTAAACTTGAATTTAAACAAAAACAAACTGATTCTAGGGGATTGTTATGAGTAAGAAATAGGAAAACTAGCTATTGTTCGAGTTACCAACGTTTTTTTTTTTCATATTACCGGGTGATCGAAATGTAGGTTCTAATTAGAAAAGTAATAACAACTGTCATTGATAACAAAAGAAAATATGAATACATTTTTAATTTATCACCAAGTTAACTATTTTATGTCCATATAATTTCTATTGTCTTGTTTAGCTTAAAACCCAACTAATTTAATTGTATTGTTTAAGGTTTTTGCTACGAGTGAGAAAGTTGTAACATGTAGTTACTGATACCAAAATTCAACAAAAAATCTAATCAAAGCGAGACGTTTAACAGGATCGATGATTGATGTACATATGATTTATTCTTTACACATTCGTTCTAATGAGAAAAACAGAAATTCTTTACTCCATATCGGTCTTATTCTGATATGTCACAGAATAAACTAACAATTCGTTTGTTCTAACATAGAAATACCTATCATAGATTTCATTCCCTGCGTTTTAAATATGCTAACATATTTAGGCTAGCGTGTTTCAAATTTCATATCAACTACATAAAATTGAATATTATATAGATAAACATACACCAAGACTATACACCTACTTATTTAACCTAATATTCATTAACGTAAACTGTAACTCCATCTCTTCATTTCATCTACTGCAAAGAACTGGAAAAATGGTTAGTAATCAACATCCACCTATGCTTAATGTATGAGTAAAAATGATCTCAGTATAAATTGTATCTTCAAACAAAGGGTGTGAATAATTGTGCTACGAAAACATCAAGATACGAAAAAAGGAAGAAAATAGAATATATCTAATATTTGTGTATAGTTCCACTAATCGTTGAAACAGCGCTGTACAATGAACAGACGGAAAACTTTACTTGTACCTAATATGTCGCAGTAGTAGTTTCAATAATAGTATTTTTGTATCAAGATTAAAAAGAAAATGAAGAAGTGTTTAATCTAACTAGTAAAAGGAATAGGTGGGAATCTACTTTATGGGGTGCGCAATATAAATCACGAGAAGTACTAGCATGATCATAAATGTGTCTTGGAGAAACGTATAAATACAGATACAAGGAGACAAGAGAGATTAAAAATATAAACATACTAATCTTGGACCTATTAAATACATCGCGCTTTGGATTTCTCGAAAACATGAATGGTTAATATAAAACTCCCTCTTTTCGTTTGAATTAACCCATTATCCGCCAATGTCCCATTTTTGGGACACTGTTTCAAATTGTTTTCTTTTAATGACTGCAACTTCCAAATGTGCAGGTAATTTCATTTTTTATTTTTGTATTTTTGTATTACGGCAGGTAATGGGTTAAAGCGGATAGACGTTGTTAATTCACTTTTTATAATGAGACAATAGAGAACTTTTTAAAATAACGTGTTATACAAGTCAGTAAGGTCGCATAACTGTTGGACAAATGATTTAACAATCACTAATTATATGAGCTTGCGACTCTGACAATGATTGTAATTGTAAATCGTACGTAAAAATATTCCATCTATCGAAAACACGTGGAATTTGGTAGGTAACAGTTTACTATTGGCAAAGACAAATTATGACCGGAAACATAAAAAAAACTTAATTATTCAAACATGTTCAAAGTAACGGAACCAGTTTCAACGCATGTTTCTGGTGGGTTAAAGGGATGAAACAAAAATAAATAACATGAAATTGAGTTGTGATAACCTACTAATACATTCATGCAAATATGTATAGGTATGCTTTACATTCATAAAAGTTTCTTACGTTAACGTTGTCTACTTCGGTCATGCAATATGTAAGCAATACGGCATTGTTAGGTTGAAATATTTGTCTCATTTAGCTTTGAAAGATACTTTAGCAATTACATACGCAGAAACGTGAAAATAAGTATCTTTAGCATTAATATTTTAGCAAATACACTGAAAATAATCAATATAAAGTAAAGTATTTTGAAATCAATGAACACCAGAGGTAAACTGCTAAAATGCCAATAGATCTCCATGCCGAAATAAAGAGATGCCCACCACTTTAAAGTGAGAAATGCGCAAAAAGAGTAAAAGAAATCGACGATGGGTAATCATAAATATATTAACCTTGATATTTCTCCGTTTTCTACCGACGGGATCAAGATTTTCACAGGCACCTTATTTTTCCTCCTGGCAATATTCAAATTGCAGCATTGCAAAAGTCTGTATTAACAAGAGGAACCAACAATATATTCGCTATCATTGTTCTTCTTAAATCATATATAAGCGACAACATGAAAAATCTGATACTGGAAATTTACTGAAATGCGGAACTGAAAATAGAAATTTTACTGTGCGTTGGACGACATAAGATACACTCGCAGTATACAATACATTATATTCTCCGAATTGTGCATGTAAGACGTAGTTCATAATTAAATGTCCTCTAAACTGTTTCGCTTGTAATGATTGAAAAAGAACCTCTTATTTGTTATTCTTATATATTTGATTAAAATAAGTAAATAGAAATGTTATTAATAACGCCCCCTAGATGACCAACTGTAAACGCGCCTGGAATTATAATATGTCCAGGAATAGTACCTATTATATAAAGCTAAAATTATATATTTCTAGATGATTTCCATGATTAAACATGTGCTCTACACATTTTTTTTGTCTGCGAAAATCTATTTTGAGTTTCTTTTTAAATAACTCCCTTAGCGTATAAGAGTCAATAATGTATACTATGTGTGTTGGATTGTATACTGTTCAATTCTCAGTGGAAAAAAAACCGGTTGCCAATGTTATTTATTTCCAATACATATTCTCTGAGGATTCATAATATAAGCATACAAGTTTGATACTAAATACCTAACATATTGTTTCCTATTACCTCAGTTAACACACGAAAAACGAAATTTGTAATGGTGTATTATTTTACTTTCCACTGCTCAAGTAAAACCCACACTTTTAAGACGGCAAGTATTCTACAAACTGATATGAGTCACGGAAACAGTATCTAATAGCAGAACATTGATACTGAATAAACAAACCGGTAATAAGGCAAACATCAACTTCAATTTCCTTCCATGTTACAGGTAGTAGAGAAAAATTTGTACAATGACATTGTCATAAAAAGATGTAGTTAGAAATGATTGGCTAAATAGGGTCATTTTTAAACAAAAAAAAAAGTATAAATGTAGAAATACACCCATGATAGATGTACAAAACTTAGGTTACAGGATGTTAGCATAAGAGTGCAATATGAATTGTATGAATTAGATTGCACTCGATTTTACCACAAGAGAATCTGTTAAATAACTATATTTTGCCATTTAATATGTAATAGTGACAATTAAAAAAATGGACGACAACATTATTGTTCTATTTATGTAAGTTACTAGGATTGAACGCAGGGACTGCAGCATACATTGACAATGTCATTTATCTGGCACAATACAAAAATGACATAAATATATCCATTTTCGTGTGAATTGTATATGATCTGTGAAGTTTTCTCTTCATAAAAACTTTAGTTGGCTTAGCGCAATTCTACAAACATAGAAGCAGTTTTGCCGGAGCACAAAATACAAAGTACTTAAAATCTACCATTTGAGTGAAGTCCTTCCTTTTCAAAACAAGATAAACTGTATCGAGAAGATCCCCACCTTTTTTAAACGGAGATATAATATCGATGAGTTTTTATAAATACAAGTATGTCCACGGAATATAAATAAAGTTCGTAGTATAAATATAGTTATACTCTTCTACTTTTAAACATAGCGTGTTGCCGTAGGCTCAATAAAGTTACCAAATATCGGCGACGAACGTGGCAGTCAGCTTGTTAAATGTGACGGTGGAAAACTACCCTCTAACGCTTCACCGCTTGTCTACCGCCCATACATTGTATTACAAAAATTACTTGTGGGCAACTGTTAATTTTCAAATATTTTTCGTTATGGACTTCACCTTATCCATAACATTCACATATTTATCACATGTTGATAGACATACATTAATATATATGTACAGTTTCACATATCCATCCCATATTGGAATATTACATTTTTAGACAATGGACGCCACAGTCAAAAACAATTCTCTAACAATGCAGCAACCATTCAAACGAGTTACTTTATATAACACGAGGTATATACGCAATTATTATTAACACTATGTCATTAGTCCAATATATAAAACAGCTCTAAAGATAATATATTATACATATATGTATCAAGTTCCAATATGCATAAGAAAGCAGAAAATTTGCAATTATAGATAAAGACATAAAGTTCACAATCAATTAGCTTTCACATTATGTATATTCACTTAACAATTCTGGATATATCCAAGAACTTTACTGTTTCATTTTTATAAAAATGTGTCATGGAAAGAATTATCTGATGTAAAATCGAGTCTGATGAAAAACTAACGCATCCAAAGTTCCAAAAATTATATCTAACAAGAATTAACACAGAATGGCTGGGTTAGATGTTGTTTAAGTCTTCAGTGTGCTATAGAAAACTGTATGGGCATTTAACATTGAAATGCAAGAACAACATAAAGGGCCATTATCAAAAATTTCATTCATAGTAATATATTTTTCATTTTTCTCTCTTATTCTACAATAGAGTACAAATGTTAACGTTTGAAAATTTCGTAGAGGTTATTTAGTTATAGTCAGTACAGTTCACATTACCAAGAATCAATGACGGACACCGATCTGACCGGTATCAGTGATATAAGTTTAGTATGTGTATTCGGAATCTCTGTAATCTTTGCAAAAGAATCAATGCTGTCGAAAGAGATGTCAAAATATTTTTTTTTGCATGTACTCTTACACGATTCTAAATTTATATTTGTTGTCGGATGAGGTTGGAGTAAATAGAATTCTTGCAGTTTGTTACTACAGAATATCTCGTTCTTCATTTGAATCAACAAAGTATTATCAAACAAACGGAACAAGAAACAGATTATTTTGTTTTGTATGTATTACTCTTCAACATTTTTTATACAGTTTCAAAATATATATCAATCAAACTGCGGGAGATTTTCATTTCGTCAATTATTTAAGTCTTACGTGTACTGTTGACAATACAAAGTTAAACTATTTAGGCTGCGTGTATAATTTTCTGAGTCAGCTTCATACAGATTTATTATATAACATCTGTTAATTGTAATTAATCAGAATTCTTAGCAAAACCTTCAGTTTGATTTAAATCGATAACAAGTTTTGATTCAATGATATCATTCATGTTATTCGTAACTACGGTTTTCACTGTAGTACAAGTGGCAGATAATATTAGCTAATACGTCACGTTCATTGTTCCATTTCAACAACATTATACCACGCTTGTAGCGATAAGGTATCAGTCTTGTATCAAAACATTAAATGAGGAACGTGAACAGACGAAAACAATTTGCTCGACACAAAATGATAGAAGATTAGACAAAAATGCTTGGGCTAAAACAACTAATGAAAAGCAAATACGAAAAACGACTCTGAGACTAAGACATCTTACGGTTATTGTAAGCTTTAATTTAGTTTTAAATTTAACGACACAAACACTAGTATTTAGCACAGAGTTTGCCATTCTGGCATACATGTATATCACGGGGCAAAGATAACTCACACAGCTGCTGCGTGCTGAACGATTTACATTTTAGAACTATTAACTTTGAAAAATAGTAAATTATGAAAAACGCGATCATTTTGAAAAGGCACATTTGCTAAAAACGTGACACGGAAAATAAACCACTGTTTTCTGTACTGTGATATTAAAGTACCTCAAACAAATATGATTATTTATATGATAATTTCATGAATGATGAACCTAAAAAACAATATCAATGCATATTCAAAGAGCGACATGTTTCTTTTTTTATGACAGAATAAAGGGTTTACATTTCTTCTACACCGACTTCTGAATTTTTTTCTTTTGGGCTACTTGAGACGTACAAGTCTCATGTTATCAACATTAATATCATCGGTTTTAATCAAGGTTTTGTCACATGTACAGTATCAATGAAATCATTTATATCAAATTAATGACAAAGCGTATTATACGAAATAAAATGTAAAGTAGTGAATTTAATTTTGTACATTAATATGACAGAAATAGCGAATAAATACAAACACGAATGAGATGCTACGATCGATATATAAAAGTGTATACGTTGTCTGACTTTCAGCAAACTGTACTTATGAATATAGCAATAAAAGGCATATAATTTGTATCGAATAACATCCAATGAGCAACAATAAAGTGTATATTCGTTGCCTGTTGTGTGTTATTGAATACATTAAGCCTTGGTCCTAAAAGTAGATATACACCTATCCCCCGATTTACATGATACTCGATTTACACGATTTCACTTTTACACAGTTTTCAAAATATGAAATTTTGCTGTTTACGCTTCTTTATGAAGCGTTCACAGCAAAAAGTTATCCATGAAGGACTTGGATTAGGGCGAAAATTGGGTAATCATTTTGTACAAAATTACCCAAATGTTGAACGAGCTCTCCTATTTCAGCGAAATATAAATAAATGCTTAACTCAATATGAGGAGGTCTATAAGGATTTGACCAAAAACCAGACACAATTGTTAATTACGGATTTCATTACCAAGGTTCAGCGATCTGAAATTGCTTCATATTCATCTAACAACGAAAATGAATTGCACCAAATACTATCGAGTGATGAAAGTGACATCATAGTAGACAGAAAGAAAAAACGAAGAGTCTATGAAAGTGATAGCAGTACATAATGAAATTATTGGTTCAATTTTTTAATTTGTATTTATTTTTTCTACACGTAAAATGTATTATATAGACTATTATTATTTTTATGTTTTTTAAGATGTATTTAGTTTTATTTTACTTTGAAATAAATAACTGAATTATGCACATTTAGTTTATTTTCGATTTACACGATTTTACGTATAAAAATCATCGGTTTCGATTTACACGGTTTTCTCTGGAACCTATCTTCCGTGTAAATCGGGGGATAGGTGTATCTGATATTTTAGAACAAAACAAACGTTTTAAAATCAACTAAAGCATCAATATTGTAGATAAAATTTCTGTTTTGTATTCCAAATAGATGTGTGTTTGTGTGTGTGTTTTACCAGTATACTGAAATGTTTGAACCTTGGCTGTAAAATAAGTTTTTGTTTTTAGGTTCACATACGTTTGTATGTCTATGTGTATTATTTATACATTTGTACAATTACATTAAGCCAATTGTACGAAATGAATATCCTAACTCATTCAGAAATCGCGTTATGCTGTTATGAGCTGGCTGATTAATGTCTTTTTTATAACAAATTACATGGGTGTAAGAACTTTTGCCCATAACATATATGGTATTGCCTCGTGATTTCTATTAAAAGTAGAGGCCAATTTTGTAAACTCACCCATCAGTAATCTTCAAGATGTTGGTGAAAATATATTTATTTACGATAGTTTTACAAAAATCATGATGTCAATTGCAAGTTTTATCTTGCGATTATACAATGAAGGTCTAATCCATAATATCCCATCCTAATTGGTTAAAATTGTTAAATTCCTATACGCGCGATAATATTGCGAAGATATTACGGTTATTAGTATTTTATATAATAACATTCCAAAACACAGAAAATAAATTTCTTACTCATTTTCTTTATCTATAATCGTTTACGTACATTAGTAATATTACCTTTTTATTAAATCGGTAGTATATTTATAAGGTAAAGGAAGATAATAAAACTTAAGTAAAACAAAAATCATTGTTAACGTATTACTTCATATTATTATGACTTGACTTTATACGACATATAAAGTATTTACCGTTTTATACAATGCTGTACACTCCTTTGCCATTCACATGAATGATAGCACTGCATTTTATTTCACAATAAGAATTTGTCATTAATGTTTGAAAGAGGCAATATTGTAAAACGATGCTACTAAGTAAAATATTCTCATTTACTAGAAGAGCACGACTTCAAAGTCATTTAGCATTTGTCGATTTACGTAACAGGTCAGGATTACTAGACGCCTGTGTACATTCATATAATTATATTTATGTTATTAGTCATTTTCCGTCCAGAAAAATATACTTCAAACATTTGTGTCTGTATGTCGGTAAATGTTGAGCCACATTAGTTAAGAATCATAAAATATGTCCACTACAGTTAAAATGTGAATTGCTTTAACCGTTTGCGGTCGGCAAACTTCACTGCTGGAGTACCAATAGGTCGGTGCAAGTGTAACCCCTTAACGTGCACACTCGAGTATATTCGGGCGCGCTAAACCGGCTAAACCGTGCACACTCGAATATATTCGAGCGGCGTTGTATTTGATGCTGCTAAAATTAACCCTTTGCACTCGGCACCGTTCGGACGTGACCAATCAGCAACTCCACGCTACTTTTTCGCGAGAACGTACACCCTGAAATCGTGATATTCTATACCACAATATTTTGAAACCAAGTAAGGCATTGTAATTAAATTTGGTTTATATGTAATTGTAGTCATTGAAGAACACATATTTACCAAGAAAAATTAAAATTTGTTTTCTATAATTTTCTACAGTATGGTAAACAGATACGTCTTCTACGAATATGTTTCCTTGTACACTACTTGTAGCGCTATCACTATCTATAAAATTTCTTCTATAAAGTTTCCCTATATCATTGCCCATACACGTGCACCTTTGTTCCACTAATTCTACATATCGCTCAACGGATTAGAGAATTGTATAATCCGTTGTCAACGTACTTCGCACGTTCTCTTTCAACGTGTAAAACCGTCTGATTTATTTATCATGCAACTTGATAATTTTATCCTATTTTGATTTGTTTTTTGCGCCATTGTAATAGAAAACTACAGGAAAACATATGTTTCTTAAAAAATTGCGGTGGAATAAGTTAATTCTCCGAAATTGGTAATAAACTTTCATGTCCCCTGAGAGGGGACAACCGAGTGATATGCTAGACTTACGTTGTCCCCTCAAAGGGGACAACCGAGTGCAAAGGGTCAAAATAAAATTTTTGATTAATTTTGTATTTTTTTATGTCTTTGCCAAAACAATGTTCTAACGTGCGTTTTACATAAAAAAAATTGATTTTTTTTGGCCGGTTTATTTAAAAGAAATCGTACGTTATGGGGTTAACGTTTTGCAGTTACTTTTCCGTACGAGATTTAAAGTCAATGAATGGATATTAAAACGCACAAGATTTCTTGAAATTGGTACGAATGCGATGTAACAGATATCTGTCAGTTGATCTAAACATTTTAATCTAGCATCGGGCGAATAATTTTCTTTTATTAAAGACAGGCCTGTTCACTGTGCCGAGCAACAGACGATCATATCGCCATAGCGGCGGCACCGACCTCTACGACGATTTTCGAATGCCGCCACTGTGGCACGCAATTACACTTACTTATATACATCTATATGGAAATAATTATTTCAGTTTTGCATTATAATTTACCATTTCAACGCTTAGCCAACAGCGTGTGCCACAGTACACTATGCGTTTTCTACCGCACTCGGACAAGTCAAATCACGATGTTCAACGCCTATTTTTGTGGTATCCTTTAAGGGGTCTGGCCACCATGTAATTTTTTTTCCATTTTTTTTTTTATTGTTTTATAATAATCTTTGAACTGTTACGCATCATTTAATCCATAGTTGGTATTGAAAATCGCAAAATTACTAAAGTTACAGGTATTTCTCGGTAGGAAGGTCGAGCCGCTGCGAGCGGTCGACCGCGCGGCTCGATCAGTGTATGCAACTCGAACGGTTCAGCACGTGCAGCTGTCCTATTGTGTCGTTTGTATGGGTTAGTAGAATTGTTTACTCGAATCCATACGAAGAAAAAGTGATGAAAAAAGAATGCATAGGTCATGTGCAGAAAAGGATGGGCACACGACTTCGTAAAATCAAAAAGGAAAAGAAAGGTCTTGCTGGCAAAGGAAAGCTAACCGATAAACTAAGTAACGAGCTAACAGTATATTACGGTCTCGCTATTCGAACGTTCTCTAATTCTAAAGACGAAATGAAGAAAGCTATTTGGGCAACATTCAAGCACAAGAGCTTGACCGACGAAATCCCGCAGCATGAAAATTGTCCGCCGGGAGAAGACTCGTGGTGCTCTTGGCAAATATCAAAAGCGATTGGCACTTTGGATGAATATCTACACAAGAATCCTCTGCCTCAAATTGTTCAAGATGCCATTCGACCTGTTTATGAGGACCTCACTTCAGATGAATTGTTAGAACGGTGCGAAGGAGGCTTCACGCAAAACGCCAACGAAAGCGTCAACTCCGTCATTTGGTCAATGGCTCCAAAAACGAGTTCCAGCGGTGCGAAAACCGTCGAAATTGCCAGTTACATTGCTATCAGCACTTTCAACGATGGGTACAATAGTATTTTGCTGATGATGAAACTGATGGATCTAAGCATCGGAGATCGCTGCTACGATTTCTGTAGGGCAGTCGACGAGGAACGTTGCGCTACAGCAAATGTCCGAGCGCAAAAAAGTACGAAAGAAGCACGCCAAGCACGTAGATCTTCGCAAAAAGACGCCCAGAATGCTCAAACAGCTGCCGAAGAGGACATGTATGGACCAGGAATCGCTGATTGAAGGTAACACTCACAAAAACCGCGCCGTCAGTCGAATAACCGCACGTTTACTTTCTTTTGCGATTATCTCGAAACTATATTTTTCGAAACGATACCACGAAAATCTCGTAAACTATCGGTCCGATTGCTGTGAATTTTGGACACAATACTTCTAGATACATTATCTAAAGCGTAACGTGGGATTTTTGCGATTACTTGATTAGTTTTTTTTTATGACGTTTTTTCTCGTGAAATTTCGGTGAAAATCGTGAAAAAAAATTCTTCGGCTCACCATTTTTTCCCTAATGTAAAAAAAAAATTTCCCCACGTTACGCTCTAGCAATACGATCCAGGAATAAGCTAATTTTTTTTTTTCAGATGCAAAATGAAGCAGGTAGCGATGGTACCGCCCACGAGCGTTTCGTGCCGAGGGCCTTCACCAAAATGAACGAAACGCCGGTATTTTTTATTTTTTTTTCACAAAATTATTTTCACTTGTTCACTAAACCGTTTTCTAGTATGTGACAAAAAATAAAAATATTTTGTGCTATATTTTCGCGTTTATGAAATTTTTAGAATAGTACTCATCTGGCGAGTGCACATGGTGGCCAGACCCCTTAAAGCATGTGAGTTTACGCAATGGTCACATTACAAAATTCAGAAATAAATTGCGAACAACCAGTTTTGTTGATAGCAGAGTATACATCAGGTTGAGAATAAATAATAATAACAGATCATAGAAAAGATCAGACGAAAAGAAGTTTTAGAATCCATAAAGGTACCAACATTATGTGTCAGAATTCTGAGAATTGACTAGAAAATGGCGAATTTTATCAGCAATATCATTTTTCTTTTTATGTAAAACGTCATATGGTATCAATACCACAAATGTCCAAACAGATAAGAAACTGTGCGTCTGCAAGAAAACGGAGAACAACTGCAATAATATTGGTAAATGACATCGTATATCAATTTCGTGTAAGGCATGTATACTTTTTTTAAACGAAGCTCATTCTGAAAAATGATGACAAACTTAATAAACGCCGATTAACTAATCACGTAAAACTACTTTTAAATTGAATACGACTTGTTAAGAAGCAACTAGATGTCTTTTTTAGTTATTGTCTAGAAACTTTAACATATTCTAAGGTGTGAAGTAACAAAACCTAATTACCAATAAATGCATTTTAGTTTTCTATAATCATGAGTATCAATACATTGTTTTGCTCTTTATGCTCCTTAAGAAGAAAACTTTATGTTTCTGCTGCCCGTAATCGATATATAAAAGTATACATTTAATTAAAAAACAATTGTTTTAAAAACGCCCCACTGAGAATGATCTGATGTCATTGTATTTAAAGGATCATAAACTATTTCTCATTGTAAGCTTTTTTATACAAGCGCCTGAAAAAAAGTGCACCCCCGGAATATACAATAGCATAAAAAGTATGTTTTAAAGTTATTTTTCACTTAATAATTCAAAACAGATCTGTAAGTTTAAATTGTTCGTACAGGGCGACATTCATTGAAAGTCATCAGTAAACAAATACATTTCTCAAACTTTGATAAACGATACTTTATTTTAGGCTATGAGGACATAATTCACTCGAAAGTATGATTGTCGGAAGCGCGGAGATGTTAACAACGATTCTGCAATTTGCTGCGGTAACGAATAAAGTTATTTCCCTTCAGTATTTTTACAACATTATATCGTGACGACAATTCAGCCCATACATTTTTTATTGCGAGAGAATTTTCTACGAAATATCAATAATTGTCCTAGCTACTCATCAGACGTCCAAAACTTTGTTCCATGTGACATTAGTCTTTTTCCGCAATTGAACTCTCACTCGGAAGCAAAACATTTTGAATACTCAAATAATTGAAGAAATTTTGTGACCCGTGGCTGACCTTAAAGAAGCCTGACGAAAAAAGGCTGCATTCACTGCAGTGTCGAGAGGAATAATTGTTAGATAAGCTCTATGCAGCACTTTCAAGATGTCCATAGCATTGTTATAATCTTTGTTTAATACAAACTTTAAACAAAAATTAATAATTACTTTCCAGATCCACCATATATATTCATCCAACTGCAAACCACCTTTTGATGACATATTATATTCTCTAGAAAAATGTCAGTTTCTATACGATTTAAAAATAGTCAAAACATGTAGGTCAGTATAATTTGACGATCATATAAAAAAATATTAATACATCATGCACTCCTCGAAATTAGCAAGAATTTTGTTTCTGAATGTAACAAATTATGTCATTACTTGTCACTTTAACAGATATTATTTCAATTTATAAACGTAATTTTATTAAATTAAAAGTGTTACTTCATGTTACTGGGATGTAAAAATGTAAGCTTTGGGCGCCAAATAAAGCAGTGTGAATTTAATCGTGATGCATTTACTCTCCTTTACCATATTTGCGCTATTCTTATAAAAATAATTTGCATGTCCACAAATATATATCCGTGCTAAGTGAGGGCCATTGTAAATTTGTTACACTGAGTGAAGACAACGACTGCAAGTAAGAGCAAATACCTGCTTATCACCATAATAACATTTTCTGAACTTTACTTGCCTTGCAGGCGTAGTGTAACACCGAAGAAGTAATTTATATATGGAAAAGGGGTAATGGGAATTGTATATTGACGTGATTACTTTCGCTTTGACTAACGACACTGTCTTATAACGGAGTTTCACGATAAAACGTGGTTTTACGTCAAAATTTGGAAGAAAATCATTTTAGTAAATGGTCTGTGGAAAGAGTATTTCGACTCCTTAAGTTAAAATTTACTACCTTCATGAACAAAGTACACATTTTTTGTGCTTCGACGCTAGCATAAGCTTGTTTTGTCGCAGCAAGTCTATTGATCAAAAGTGTTGTACTATATATTTTTTTGTTACTAATAATATTTCAATTGTTTTGAAATAGTATTCTCTAGTCACACCTGCTGTCCATATAGATGAGTTCTGGAATCAGTCAAATTATGTGAATATTTTTCGATAGCCGATTGGGTTTAAATTTTGTATATTTTTGTCAATCTGTCAACAACGTACAAAATATGCGTACCTTTTAAAATCACACAGCCACGACCCCGTCGATATTTTTATACTCGTTTTAACGTTAACTCCGTTTAGTCTTAAGACTTTGTGAACAGTGCTCTTAATAAACGGTTCTCAGGTTAGTCAAAGTCTCTCAATTTCTCTCTTGAATTAATCACCCAATATTAATTTAGTCGGTGATAAACAGTCAAACTACCATTGTGATATATATAGCCAGATAAGGTACACTATGAGTTCTATAAGTTTCAAATTCTTGATATATCATTAAAATCCAAAGGATTAATATAATTAAATATAACATGAAAAATATACTTACTTTTTTTTACCCTTATTGCCGCGTTTTTTTCTCAGTTCCTGATGTTGTGGATTAACTAAGTGCATATCACCTTCTGTTTGCATGGAGTCGTCAACCAACTGAATAGTTTCCATATTTTCGTCATCAATTACTGATGCTATCGAGTGTTCTGGACTTTCAATGGCTGGATTCCGCTGACTTTCTAACATTCTGTAACAGAACATGATAGTAAATAATTAAAACATTGTATGGGCTTGACAAGATGGAAATGTATTAACAACGCATTAAAACATTTAGCACATTAAATTGTTTAATTGTACCTATAAAAAGAAAATGTTGAGTGTTGCGCCATATATGCTTGGTAAAAATAATAATAAATTTCAATGACTTGTCCTTTGTCACTAGTTTATCATGTACATTATCCTTAGTATATCAATATATACATACAATGTAACACAATAATGTACGCTGAGTAATATAAAACAGAATCTAAAATAAAATTTTCCTTGTAAACAATAAAATTAAGTGTCATGCATATATGTTGTAAAATAAATATTGTTGTACAAGGTGTAATGTGCCAGTGATAATGACATGTTACTCGATTTTGCCAAAGAAAAAGTAATGGATTGGAAGTGATTTATACAGTAAATAAAAGGGTTCTTCACCGATCACAAGATTGTATGGATGTTACTTGGTTGCCAAATAACAACATAATAACGATAAAAAATACTATTACTGCCTTAGTTGTTGAAGCTCATATTAATTGACTTCCTTTAGGCTCATTTGAAAAAACAAACAATCAATCCATATATTAGAGAAATGAATTCAGTGAATCTAATGATTTTAAAATGCTGGGACGCTAATCAAGGGCGTACATTTTGTCCAAAAGAGTTTATGTGCCAATGTTAAAGTCAAAATATTGTAACAAACGTAGTCTCTTGTTTGTAACGTACAAATAAAGTAACACACAAAAGTGTCGCCACATATTAGTATGTTCGTGAAACATACAGCTAAAACACCATCCAATCGTCGAAAGATATAATCGGAGTCGTAGGATACTGAATAATAAGGAGTAAGAAAAACATGTTTTGATAAAACTGAATGTAATGCCATAGTCAAATGCTGGTACAATCAAGATTGAAATGTAATAATAATAATTGAACGAAAAAAAGACATAATGTTGCTATTGTTAACAAAAGTTATGTTTAGTGTTTTTAAATATCAAGATAATGATAACAAGACATTATACTAACAGAAACAGTGCATTTGCATCTGCTGGACCCAAGCCCTCATATGTTCTGTTTTGGAATATTATACTTTGACTTCAAATATCTATCCAACAGGATAGCGGCAACATAAGACCTAACAATTTGGTTTGTAACAAATTTAATCAAAAATTATTCTAAGATCGTCGTTTAAAACACTTTTCCGTCTAGGCAGTCGAAAATTTGATAAATGTGTCCTATTGATGTTATGGATTATACTCTGCTTAGCAATTCATTCTGTTTAGTTAAATGTTAAACAAAGTTTATACAATATAAGTTGGTACCATTTTTAGTCGCAACGTTTAAAACATTTGCTAAGGATGAGTTTACTGTTATACAAGCTCTACATTATTTATAATTATATTCGCGGATCAGCCGTTGAAACACAAAAACAACTAAATATGAATTGAGAAGCTATAACTGTAAGAAATCTGAAGAGCATGACTTAACGATTAGAGCAAAATTAAATGAATTATTGTAGTGAAAGTGTCATGATAACCACACTACGTTCTATTGACAAATGTGAGGAAGACTCTCATTATTGTAAATTTATTATAGTGCCTATTCTTGCAAGTCATTAAGTTGTGTAATCAAACTGATAATCTGCTATAATGTAACCTACGATAATATGCTCAAATTTAAATAAGACATAAATATGGTTTCATAGGGCGATAATTGGATAAACATGAAAATCACAATAGTGTAAAGATTCTCAACTCAATGAAGCTTACTACTTTACATAAATGATAGTTAAATACACAAAATGACTTGCCTAAATCTTTAGGTTCTGTTAAGTGTAAACTTTAAAAAGAACTATTCTTTTGATCCTTCCGAAAATGCAAGCAATTGCTATCTTTACCCCCTGTTTTTCCCATTTTATTGTACGTATCATCCAGAAAAATAATTCTTCTAACCCTTTACATAAATTCAATTATAAAACGAAAATCAACGTTAAAGGTACCGAAATATCTGCAAGAGTCATCCCGTCCATCTATTCAATGATCATTACGACAATTTCCAGAAAAATTGGTTATTCACAAGTATTATGCAGTACTGGATCGCTATTTATATATATTCTATATACCTTTCTAAAACACACTGCGGTATGTGTATACTGTATAATTAAGAGGTCTATAATGTATAAATAAAAGGTATTTCAGAGTGAAAAATTAACGTTATTTGCATATTAAAATTAACATACCAAATGCACATACATATTTGTACAACCTAAATTAAGTTCTCCATTTCAACAATTTAATGGTCATTTTGAAGTTCAGTTGTTAATAGCCAAAGTAAATTATATAACGTACCACGTTATCTATTCAGACACTGATGATACAATAAAATTTTTTACACAAGAATGTAGCATTTTAAAGGAACGCATAAACTAACTTGAAACGCTTTCTTACTTGACCCCATTCCTAACTTTTCAAAGTAATCATAATTATGTTATGTTCATTATTGAAGATAATTGCTATTCCTTCCATACTTAAATAATGATTGATTTCAAATGATATATGATCTTTAAAAATATAATGTACTTCAATGAATTTTTGATATCATTAATTACTTATTTCTTTCATGAAACCTTAATTAACATGCCAACAAGTCTTTGGTATTTCATAATTAAACTGCCAACAAGTAAACAGTGAATCAGTAAATAAATCAATGTCACTTTACTTAACATTATTTACATGCAGGAAGCTCACAAAAATCTATAAGCATCAGACCTATGTTGATACCACCAAATACGATTTTAATACAAGACGGAAAATGTTTATGTGTGAAAAGAGGTAGATCACATAGTAAGTATTGATAGTGATTGTCATAAGTGCACAAATAGTATCAAATAGTAAAACAATAACATATCACAGAGCATTGTCCGAGATAGCAAAATCTTAAAATCAACAAAAAACTATAAAATCTTACATATCATACAAAATCTTGCACTCTTTGGCTTATGTACTATTTCTAATTGATTCATTAAAATTCAAATAGGCGACAAAATATTTAATCTTCTTCAGTAGAAAAGTAAACATTTAACAAAAATGACAGTTTTAATTACGTAGAACTAAAATAAAAACATTCTGCAATTTCAAACCAGAAACGAAAACTGAAGATTTATTTAGCATTGTTCCAATCTACCAGCAATTTAGTTTTTTCAGGCGATGGCGTTACTACGTCTATACCACATAACGGATGAATCAACCAATATTTACAACATATGAACCATTAAATTTGCAATATTCTTTGCATAATTTGAAAGAAAAACAATGACAACTCCATCTCTTTGAAGCTATGTATACCTATGTATTCATCTGGGTCCGCATTGTGATTGATTAACCAAGGTAAATAAAGAGGAAGGATAATAAAGGTGATTGATTAACCAAGGTAAATAAAGAGGAAGGATAATAAACTGTATGCAGCTTAGCTTATGAATTAACACAATAATAACTTACTAAACAAATTATGACCCTAATGATATATTTGAAAAGACTAGATTTACATGATTTATGTAAGTGCTTTCTGTTATGTGTATCACCTAATTATCCTTCACTTCTCAGGGTGTAAACATTAAAATATAAACTAAACTTATTCAAATCAATTGGGATAAATGTTCTTATAATACAAAATATCTCAAATATTTTGTGTAAAACGGAAGTGCTTGATATTATAAAATAACCAGGCGTTTAGAAACATTGCTTTACTCCTGCAAGTTTCTGCAGAGCGATTATATTAATATGTTTTGTTACCACTACTTGGAAATTTATATGAATTCTAATGTTAGCAACTATATCAGCTTGGTATAGTCACATGTTAATAGCTATTCAACTATAAATTTTAGTACCATTAAATTTCATTAACCCAAAGATATAAAATAGTCAATAACGAAATTTGGGCATGTTATATATAATATTCATATGAAACTGTTACTTACTCTGCTACTATGTATTGTGAATCTAAATCTGGTTCAGACGCATCAAGCTCATGAATTACAGGTCCTGTAGGGGAAGCTTGGGCCTGTAAGAACAAATCATCGACAATAAGATAGAAGATAACGGTATATATTTTCTTCAATATGAAATAGTCCAATCATTTATTATAATTATATCAATTTTGACTGCTGACAAAATCTAACAGTTGCTGGATATTCTACACACGTAAACAAATATAACTAAAATATTTGCAACACAGCTGAATATACATTAATACTAAATTTTCACTTTCAGTACCACTCTTCTTTATTAGAATATAATTTCAAAATTTGTATTTGTACTTGCAATTTCCTATAAAACAACTCTGTTTAATTTTTTAATTTTTAATATAAAACATGTCATACATGGAGTGCAGTATTTCCATTAAGATTCAAAGGCATTATAGAATGCCAAATAAAAACTCACTTTATTTTGGCTAGTTTGAAAAGGCAAAATAAAATTGATACCTTTGATAATTTTGCTTGTTTGCTACGTTGACGACTTGAATCATCTATCATCAGTGGATAACGCCTCTTAACTGTGAGACCACCACTTCTTGAAGGTTGCACTAGTGTTACAAGGAAATGTATAAGTTTGTTAACAATCTGTTGTTGTTTCAGATGCTTTTGCCTGAGCATTGCAAGTTCTCTCCACAGTGCTTCATTTTCACGCTTCATTGCTCCAAGTCTTGAATCCAACTGCTCTTGCCGACCTCGCATACTTCTCACTTCACTTAACATTTTGTTCATAAGTTCAGGTTTCATAGGAGTATGTGCTGGATCTTGTCCTTTACTCGAGGCAATCTATAATTATTTAAAATAAAAAATTTTATTAATACATTCCTCTATACAAATATCATTCTACTTATTACTTATGATAAACTAGACGAAATAAATATAATTAATGTTTCGTACTGTAATTGAACAAGTAACTTAGTATTCAATAGAGCAAATAATCGATTTGTAATTTAGTTTAAATTTGTTCAATCAGCCAACATATAATATTCTTGTGGGAAGTGACTTACTTTTCTTTTAATGTGTTCTACTAGGTATGGATGACCTTTACAAAAACACTGATGTGCAAACTCCATTTCATCTCTGTCACATTTTAAGCCACCTAGTTCCACAGAAACCTTTTTGTGGAACCCATCTAAAAAATAATTGAATCATCCAAGTTACCCAAATATCATTAAATCATAGTATACTTCATAAAATATTTGAAATTTATAACTTTATAGTAGAAAATGGAATAAAGCTTTAGTCATTTTCACTATAACATAATGTGTTATACAAAAATTTGTTTGAAATGAATATTGGAATCATATAAACAGATTATGTATACCATACTTTATTTTCACTTGATTTAACATGTTTTTACAGATATAATATTCTTTTCCAACATCAGAGGGTATTTGTATAAATTTCATAATACTCACACATGTTCAACTGACGCACAAAACTAGCCATGTTGTTGTGCTTATAGTAATGCGGTAATAATTCTCGAGCAAACTGTGCCTGGTTACGAATAAAGAAACTTCTTCCATTCTAGGGAAAAGAAGCAATATTAGAAAATTATATTTGTACATCTTGTCAACTAGCTTATAGATGTTACATTTAAAAGTAAAAATTAAAAACAGATGTCAATGACACATTACTGCCATCAATACAAAGAAAATGTTAAAGTGATTGGGATCTAATAAAATCTTTAAGATATGTATCTACTTATATATAAACTACAAACTTGTTTCCACTATATGCTATTTTGATACTACCAACAAGGTGCGATTGTACACTTACTTATTACAGCAATATAAACACAACAAAGTGGTATGATAAAAATCACAAAAGGTAACAACGTTTTTAGTAATGTGTCATATATAAATCCATTTAATAATGATTTATTCTTGATAACTACAGATCTTTATTAATATGAATAATTTTTCCTTTGTAACCACTCACTTATTATGATCAATGCATGCTGAATTATTTATTAATTATAAATATAGCAAAACAAGATAAATTCATAATTCCAGTAAATCAAATTAAATCTTTGCAATAAAATATATTGAATCGTCTATGTAAAAGAGTTAGTTTACAACAAATATGTGCTTAATAATAAAAAATACGTGTTTGTATAATATAATAATGTACAGCAATTTTACCATGCAACAAACAGAGTTGAAAAAATTAAGTCGAAAATTATGATGCAAGTTGTGCATAAATATAATAAAACATTTTTAACACAGCCATATGACATTTAGAGACCATCAAAACGAATAACATGCGCTGCAAATAGGATAACTAATTTAAAAATACGTACATCGGTCAGTGGATATTTCATCAGCAAGAACAAGCGTTTCAAATAAGAATAATTAGTATCCCAAACATAAATCGGAAACACATCTCATGTTAACTAAAGGAAATGTATATCAACTGCGAACGTTGCATCAACGTTTTGATCGCAAATCGTGTTAAAGAGGAATAATGCGTATACAATTAAAATGGTAACAGATGATACAAAAACGTAATTAATTTGTGTATAAGCATTAGAAATAGATAACTTAGAACGTATAATAAGTATTTGTACATACTGGTGACCAACAAATAAGGTCGTCAGTTTCAGGATCCTCGACTAGTTTCCAAAGTTTGGCAAGGAACGCTGGCACGCTCGTGCCGAGTTCCGGAATTGTGTGCATCTTATTCTGACACCCGAGATTCAAAGTGTAACTAAATGATTAGTTTTTAACTTGATACAAGCGAAAAAACGTTCTTCACATCTCACGACAATGGCTGACCACTGACGATATTATTCTGCTACAAGCCATACAACAGTGTTGGGAAGGGGTAAGTCACTTTAATGGCGCCTCCGTAAGCTTCCCATATACAGTCACAAGTCAGTATCATAGGCTTGATTGGACGTTTCCTCTGTAGCGCCAGCCTTTTCTGGTTCCTGATACGACATTGCACCGGGTACTCGCATATTGGCTACATTGCAATAGAAATGCACCTTTAGACCAAATACATACTGTTTTCGTTCTGTATCTCTTATAACAAACCAATTTGTTTAGAAAATAGGCGTACAATCACTGAATATATTTTATTTATGATCAGAATCACTTTTTGAAGTACTCCAAATTACTATTAATACTTTTGAATTATTCTACTACGAATCGTTTGTTATTTTTATATTGATTAAATGACTAATAATCACTCTGTTACGTATATTACGCAAGTATGATATTGAAACGCTCATAAAAAGAACAATTAACATAAACAAAAGTCACGGATAGCAGGTAAAATACAATTTGTATTTATTAATTTCGGCTATGATGTTTACTGCGTTGCAAAAAAAACTCGCGTTTTTTATATTTATCAGGAATTTCTTGAGTATTTATCGTCCAGGTAATCGAATCGTGAATTAAAGTCAACGCAACATTTTCGCATTTAAAAAAAATATAAATTTGGTGCCTGCAGAAAATTCACGTTGTTTAATAACAATGTACGCGCGCAAGATAATATATCTGCACATACAATTATACCGATTTCACTTGAGATTTCCAAAAGGCTCCCTGCAGTGACATGAATGGGAATGAATAGAAATATCGTGGAGAGAGCTGAAAAAACAGAAATGGCGATTAAGCAAATGAGGCCTGCATTAACTATTGGACTGTGTAAAGATGCAATTAATCAAACAAATCAAAAGTCCAAATTAATTAACATACTACTTAATTTAAATAATACAGATACGAGTTTCTCTAACACGACTGAAAACTTTTGTGAAACATAAATTGTTTAATGAGATGTAAAGATTAGAAAATCTACTTTTCATTAGCTTGGCCTTAGGATTATTGCATATTTAAGCGGATTTAAGCAGTTATATATAGTAGTCGCGTCTTCGTATCGTATAAATTTGCCAGTTTGGCTCCATGTTTACGTTGTTATGTATTGTATCTTCGCAACAGTGATCGAGAGTTTTGACATTTGCTGTTACAAAAACTTGTAAGAGTAGATTCATATATGGTTGAGAGTATGATAATTTGCAGGGTCACCGATGTCAGTTAATTGACAATGTATTATGCAATGTATAGCATACTTTTCAACTACGCGCCATGGTGAAATTAAAACGTCCTAGATAGACAGGAAGTCACTACATACAAAATACGTTACTAGGAAACATGCAGAATCTTCGTTTACGAAAAAAGCACTTGCATTTATATTATCTTTAACTTGCCAGCTATTTTTCTGGTTGCTGGTATCTTTGTTATGCAATAAACAATATACGCCTTTTTGAATACCGGTAAAATTATGACAAAAGAAAGTAGTTGTCACAAAATCGAAAAAATGCAGGAAAATGCACATTATTAACGGCTAGCGTTCGTCAGTAATAACAAAACATTTTTTATTCATAACAACGTTCAATGTCACGTATCTAATTCCCGGAAGCTATTTTTGACACATTTTCATTGTTTAAAATATTTGATCATGTCCAAAGAATAACCGATAAAATAAAGAGCTTCCGCTTTATATTGTTAAAAGCAATCTACCATTGCTTCAGAAGCAAAGAAGCAAATTAATTTTGTTTCTAAACATTACATTACTTTTTAAATAATCTTACAGTTATGAAAGTGGCATTTAAAATATTACGTAGTGATAAATCTAAAATGACAGATAATTGTGTTAACAGCCAATCAGAGAGATCGCTGTTACTTGTCCAATCAATAGCAGACTACAACGCCACTGTGGTATTCTTTGAAAGTTTGTAGTTTTCATCGCTAATTCGCACCGTTCTTTTACTTTCAGTAACGTGGATAATATATTATGAAATTCATCTTCAAAAATATTAAATAATGCTGATTGCATGTCGAAGATATAGATATTACACTACCTTATAACCTTATCATGGAAACACGGCACATCTGAAGTTGTTGATGTGATAAATTTATAATATGCAAAGCAGAATATACCCGTCAGCATAGTCGTTTGATAAATATTGTGACCTGAAATATCTATTCTGTTCCAGATAACTGAACTTTATCGTTTTTCTCCTATATACTTATAATTTCTTCAATAGAACAGAGGTGCGACTTACATTCCTGTTGTGTGAATATTAACGTAACGAAATATTCTACTAATCAGGTGTATATTAAAATTGCAATTATATCTACATTAAAATATCGAAAAACTGATTAACAGAAAGTTATGATTTTTATAATTATGGTCCTATTGTAGTGGAATTATATAACAGTGTAATTTGAAACTTATATTTTTCAGAAATTAAAATAAATATTTAACAAGTGAAATATAGTTCCTGAAAGCAAAAATTGTATAGCGTGTATACACAGTACTTTTCCTTTTCGAAAGAGTAATAATGATACACTTTATCAAATATAGGAAGAATACGCTTTTGTTGCAAGTTCGGATTCGCTCTTGTTTTAAATTAGCTCTGGTTTTTCTTCCACACTCTGACACCGTCCCTAATACGCTCTGTATGACTTCAATCAGTCACACAATTGTAATATTCGGCCCTCAGCATTTTCCCTGATTCACGTATATGTATAATCACATTCGTGCAACACTTACTTCTCAAGGTGGTTACAAGTAAATCTTTCCAGAATCAAGATCAAATTGTTAGGTTTTGGTAAATACACGTGCACGGGAGTACAATGTCTGATGCGATTTAAAGTACTTCAATAATCGGTTACATTTCGTATATCGAACAGTCTGCAAATTGATTATGTCTTTATTATTTATTTATTTTGATTAATGCAAATTGAAATGTCTTTGTGTGCTATACGTTTGAATTTATCGGTACAATTATAAAATTAGATGCAATTTGAAAATAAATCAAGCCATTAATAAGGCTGTTAACAACAACAAAAAATATGTTTATTTGAGTGAGGCTTGACTTCATTAACTTATTACTTTTTATTATTTATTTTGTACAATGAATAGGTTTGATAAATAAGTTGTTCACATGAGCAATTGGACAGTTAAGAACTGAAAAGGTAGAAGTATATAAGAGAGACACAGGAATAAGAGCGGGGATATTCCTATTATTTTGTCTGGCAAATATGTATGTGTAGCTTGTTATTTATTGAATGATTGCCTCTACCAGTCACGCGTAAGTACCGAAATATCTGGCTAATCAGGTCTACATTCTCGATCTCACCATTGACGAAGTATAGGCACAGACGAGAAAGGGAAAGACATTGCACCTTATGAGACTTCGTGCACCGACGAGATATACGTAAAGGCCGCTAGCCTTATGGGACTTTGTGTCGCACGAAAATTGAGCCGTACTGGGACGCCCTCTCGGCGTATAGAGCGGCCGAATCAGGAAACTCAAGGCAACGCAACGAACTCACTGATTCCAGTTTTTACACCAAGTTACGAAGAATTGCGAAGAACCACTGCCGTGACGATCGTGGTGGGGGAAAGTTCAGATGTGTGCTGTCAGTAGCTGTCAGTCAGCGAGTCGTGTACTATGTATCGAACGGAGTCAGAGAATGAGCTATGGCTCTGACTCTTCTCCGGCACGATCGCATGCGTGTTTCCTTTGACATAAGCCAGCGGTATTAAAATGCCTTTTCGTCCGTAACCTAACCGATGATCTGATAAAGTATCTTATTCGAAACACCCATTTTCATCACGTTTTAACTTTCAATCTGGAAGGGCAAGGGGCAGTAGGTTGTAAATTAGAAACTTTCGTTTTTGCTCATTTCTAAAAAAGGGGTGTCCGTGAAAAAATCAAGAACCTTCCTTCTGACCGTTTCTGGCGTGTTAAAATTAATTTGTAGAACGATTTTTCATGCATCCTTTATAAGATAAGTATATTATGCAATATTCAATGCTATGAGATGGGGTACAATAAACAAATATAGGTGCTAAGAAAACTGCTAAAACAAGGAGAATATGTAGTAATGGCGCTTGTTATTTTATGCTAAAATATTTGTAGGTCCGCTAATATTATCGGTTGCACAACGGCAAAACGTCTTTTTTCTCAGTACTACTCTCTTTATTATTATTTTCCTTTAGTTTATTATTATTATTATTTTGTCGTTTCTTTCTTTTTCTTCCTTTTTTTGTGCTGCTTAATCTCTCTGTATTTTATCCTTTATTTTTATTTTTCCTAGAGATAAGTTAACATAATATTTAGGTTAAGTTATATTCAATTAGATATTAAAGCCAGTTTCTTTTTTGGACCCATGTTCTGTAGCCCCCCGCATAAAACGAATGCGGTGCATGCGCCGAATTATATTTCATGTAATGTTCAAGCGCATTTAATGTTAACCGGGCCGATTCAAACCTTCCCACTGCTGCGTTCCGGGAGCACGTACACACTCTCATTTACACTTTCGGCATCTGCGCACGAATCCAATACTCTCAAGATCACTAGGCATAGGGACACCCCTCCTTCATGCGATTGTCATATTCTTGACGATTGTCTATTTTCGACGTATTCTTTACGTGCATTTTTATGTTTTTCTTCTTACAATGTGTTTGTACAAGAAAAACATTAATATATATGCGAAATGTCTAATAGTAAATGTAATTGGCCGGCCTCAGGATCCAATGGTGACGATTCAAACTCTTCACCTGAGTGAAATTTTTCCAATCCTGCATACATTTTTATTAACATTTATTAGCAGCCAAGTTTTAAGAGTTCGCGGAGGCGATACAGTGGAGGCCCGATGAACTTTTCCTGAGATCTGCCAGATAAATTTTGACGCTTAAACCCCACCACTAGGCGGGATCCCCCTCGCATTCGGCAACTGTCACGCCTGATATCGCAGCGTAATTCCTTTGAACACTAACGTAATGTGGTGAAAAGTTCATAATCTTATAAGTAATGTAAGGTGATTTTCGAGGAAACAACTACTATTCTGTATAACTGACTTTCGTTGCGTCTGCTCTCCTCTACTACTCAAAATGCTATATCCCTTGTCCGTCCGTGTCGGTCTGTGTCCGTGCGGTGCCGTCCGGAAAGAAACGCGCTTCGCGTCTCCCCTCGTGCAAATCCTGGCTCGGTGACGTCAGCGGCCGCCAGCTCTAGCGTCCATTGACATGCGCCGGTTTGCGTTTGTCACAGCAACGACTATGTACATATGTACGAACGTGTAATATGTAAACGTTTTAATAAGTACAAATATAAACCGAGTTGTACTGTGTTTGGTCTCATTTTGCTCGGAATAATATTATTAATGTTTTGCCTTCAGTCCGTCTTTTTTCCTTATCAACCGTTTCTACTTCTGATCATCCGTATCGGCAAAAAGCAAACGAACGAATTCGATTACAGTAGATTTTTTATATGAGTCCGATTTGAGCTACACGTGTAAGAAATCGAACGTAATCACGGTAGGCGTTTGAATACTTTGGAAAGTGTGCTGACGTATATTTTATTCGTAGCTAGTAATACAAATCAGATCTAACTGGTCGCTCGCACTGCTCGCTCGAGAATGCCCGCCTGTGCGATTCCCGGTGTCGCAGCGTCACCGTTTCCTTGCTCGTCTTTTGTCCGTCGCTATCTGAAACCCTTCGCCTGGCAACACCTCTCCTTCGGACAGGGGAGGTACATAATCCTTACTGTACCGTTGCCCAATACTTTCCGCGTGCGGGTTTTCTTACATTCGGCCAACCTGACTACAATGTCTGTCCTCAGACATCCTGTAACCAGAAACAGATTTAATATCACTAAGATTTGCAACTATTGTACAATACCTAAACAAGGTGCGACTTAGCTCATAGTATTCTCCTGTTGCCTGTAATTTCTCCAGTTTGATACATGGTGCTCCTCTCAGCTCCTCCGAGTGCCCTGCATTTGTCTAATCGGGGCACACAGTCCATCAGTTTCCTATGACTTTGAGGCTCCTGCGTTGATTGTCAACGGTACGGGTGTACCCAATATTCCTCCTGACCACAGTCTCCCAACCGCGGCACACAGCCTATCGGTTAAGTTCCGAACTTCAAGTTCAAACGTCAATTCACAATGATTCGGGGGTACCCAGTACTCCTCCCGACCACTGTCTCATAACCGCGGCACACAGCCTATCGGTTAATCTCCGAACTCCAAGTTCAAACGTCAATTCACAATGATTCGGGGGTACCCAGTACTCCTCCCGACCACTGTCTCATAACCGCGGCACACAGCCTATCGGTTAATCTCCAACTCCAAGTTCAAACGTCAATTCACAATGATTCGGGGGTACCCAGTACTCCTCCCGACCACTGTCTCATAACCGCGGCACGCAGCCTATCGGTTAATCTCCGAACTCCAAGTTCAAACGTCAATTCACAATGATTCGGGGGTGCCCAGTACTCCTCCCGACCACTGTCTCATAACCGCGGCACACAGCCTATCGGTTAAGTTCCGTACCCTCCCCCCCCCCTTTTTTTTTGGGTTGCTTTGCGGGGCAGTTAGGTACTCGTTCAGTTCCGGTCAAAAACACCGTTTTTTTTGTTTTTTTTTTATTTAGTTTTTTTTTTTTTTTACCAACCAGGTATGCGTTTTAACAATGAGTTTAATCACTTATCTCCAAGTGTCCTGCTTGCCGCCATCGGGTTCCACACAGAAACCTTCGTCCGCCGACGATGTTGCAATTTGCCCTGGTTGTTAATTATTCCGTTTTTGGCTTCTGTACAGACTAAAAATACAAAGAAAATATGTAGATTAAATATCAGGCACATTTTCATCATTAGTCAATCATGCCGTCCCCTTGGATTGAGATCCATGGTTTCACGCGATCCGCGGCTACCACCGTCGTCGCGTTCCGGGCCCCCTCCCGCAGATCCTCGACTTCATATCTATCGTTGAAGAGGACCGTTCGAACTCGAAAGGGCCCTTTAAAACGTGGTAATAATTTTTTACTACCACCCGCCGCAGGGTCGCTGGTGATCTGTACCAGTAGTAGATCCCCGACCGCGTACTTTGGCGCCTCTCGACGAGTGCGATCGTAACGCTCTTTCTGCATCCGTTGCTCGTTGCTGATATGTTTGGATATGCCATCCCGTAATTCCACCAAATCCACGCGATCGACCTCTCCCTGGGCTGCGCTCATAATTCGTCCCTCGGCGACGCCCCTGACATCGCAGCCCATGAGTGCCCATACTGGCGTCGTGGCAATCGCCTTGTTGTGCATAGTGCTCAATGCACTTTGTATTCTTTTCACCTCCTTGTCCCAGTCTCGGGGTCCTTGCCTGCAGAGGTTGTGGCCAGTGCGTCTACAATCGTCCTATTATATCGCTCACACTGTCCGTTGGTTATCCTTTGGCTGCGTCATTTTCCCTCCTAACTGAGGCATGTCGCCCATGCTACTCATATAGGCATGTAGTGCGTTTGCATCTGTATACTACGCAGAACGAACAGATCGTGCGATGCACGCATCCGGTATCCCACCGATGACCATCTCTATCAAATACTTGTCGGGGATAACGATATCGAGCTTCCGAAGTTTGTTGAGCTTCTGGAAGCAATAGTCTCCTAACGATTGCCTCGGTGCAGCTTTGCAATTTGCTGCCTCCATTGTCTGGCATGACCCCGCAAGCGAGTGGCGATCAGTCGCATTACGGATCGGTCGTCCCACTCGTACAGTTTCCTCATCTCGTCCACGTGTCGTACCCAATTTTCCACGATCACATTTTCCTTCATAGGATCGAAAATGGGGATTAGCAGTTCGTCCTCCGGGCGGGTGTACGACGGCGATCTCGGGCGTGACCCTGAACGGCTACACACTGCTTTCACACGCCGTTCCAAGCGTTCCAAACGCGCGCTTTCCCTTTCACGCAAGGGTGTTTGAGAGCGCGAGCGCGAACGCGATTGAGAGCCTGCCCGCGAATTTTGATTCCGCCCTCTTCCTAATTCGCTAAGTAAACGTTCGACACGCTCGAGCCGGGCGTCGTCACGTCCTTCGACATTGTCCAGCGACGCTTGTTCTGCCACGTCTCACTGTTCACTCACTGGACGCACACACACAATTCCACTCGCGATTTCCGTGGTTTATCCCACTTCTGATATGTAAGAAATCGAACGTAATCACGGTAGGCGTTTGAATACTTTGGAAAGTGTGCTGACGTATATTTTATTCGTAGCTAGTAATACAAATCAGATCTAACTGGTCGCTCGCACTGCTCGCTCGAGAATGCCCGCCTGTGCGATTCCCGGTGTCGCAGCGTCACCGTTTCCTTGCTCGTCTTTTGTCCGTCGCTATCTGAAACCCTTCGCCTGGCAACACCTCTCCTTCGGACAGGGGAGGTACATAATCCTTACTGTACCGTTGCCCAATACTTTCCGCGTGCGGGTTTTCTTACACACGATATCTGTCTCCGGATGCCCGTTTCACAAACAGGGGTCGTCGTCGGCCGAGCGGTTCCCCGTCGCTTGTATCGCAGTGGCATTTTTTGATGCTGACAATTGAACAGCGACGCGGTCTATCGGTGAGACACTAACCCTAGTTAAGAAATCAAAAATTGTTAATTGCAATTTTTCGGTAAAAAGAAGTTTACTGGTATATTGGAGACGTTTTTCTAATAAAAATAAGACCAAATACCAAAATGGTTACGACACTTGGTTTCGCTATTCTGACTTGTCAAACACACTGTCGCCTAAACGTCGCGAGATCAATGTGGTGTGAAGAAGGAACTTCTATTCGATGTGAATCAAGTACCTGGCGGATGAATCGACGCTTACCGTGGAGCTGGATGAGAAACAAAGTTTTCTTGAGTGGAATGAATGTCCCCTATTCGTTATAAGTTCATTTGGCGGCATTTTTTTGCGTCTCTTACCGTGTAGGGACACCATTGGCAAGTGCCTTCTCATAAACTCATACAGGTATCCTGCTACAGTTTAGATGGCTTTAAACTCCTCATACGCAAATAAAGCGGCAAGCAATTTTATATGTAAATAGAAGTTTTAATTAGTAACAAAATATAACCCGATCGGTTTCGTTTTTGGTCTCATTTTACTTGGCAAAATATTAGCAATACGGTACTGACATTTTTATTCATAAAAAAAAAACGTGGGGTGCCGGCGCTTCGCGCCGGCGCTACTACCCGTGACAACAATACTTGTTACTTGCAGCAAAATAAAGATACAACATTATTTGTTGCTGTTACCTTTGTTGCAATTTGTTGTTATTGTTATTCGTTGGTTATTACCATACAATAATGTCAACAACAGAGGATTTATATTTATTGTAAATAACATTGTCATTTTTTGCGTATATACGTAGTTAGAAACTCGAAACTCCACGTAGCTTGTTTCCAGAAACAAAAGCAGATTACTTAGTAGTAGTGTGTCTGTGAGACGCTCGGTCGAGCAAGCGGGGCTCCGATGAGCCGCATATCGGTGAGGAGCTCGACTGTTTTATGTTTACAGTCGGTGTGAGGTGCCCACTCCCACTACTGTACGTATCCCCACTCCTTCTACCGTTACGCTCGCTTTTTGACGAGAAGTACCCTTACCATCGATTTTAAAGACGTTGTCACGTCAAAAAGTCAAAGTTGTAAAAAATTTCTTCGCTGCACTAGTGTTGCCTCATCGTCATGTGGCATTCAATCATTCAACAATGTCTTCACCTTTACTCCCTCTTTCTTTATCAACTGTCCCTATCTACGTTTGGCGGTGTCGGCAAACTACAAACAGACGGGCGCGTGGTCCAGCGTGGCCGGCAACGTGGCGCAGAGACGACAATCGTGTCAAATCACCGGATGTACGAGCAACGGAAAAACTTTAGAATTGCAAAGATAGAAATAATAAGATGACCAACTGTACTCATTTACTGAGTTTTGTATTTTTTTTTCGCAAACCGTACTCTTTTCAAATCCTGTACTCTGATAGTACTCATTTGTATAATTTTATACTCATTTGCATTTCTAAAACATTTTTTTAGATTATTTTATTTCAATTTTATTAATATCATATCCCACATGAAAATTTAAAAGTTTTAATAGAAATTTCCTTATGTTGTCCAGGCACTAATGCTGCTGTTGAAAGGGTATTTTCACTAGGGAATGATTATTGGAGCAGTGAGAAGTCGCAACTTTCTGTAAAAACATTATCTGCCGTCTTAACAGTCAAATTTAATATGCAAAATGAAAGTTGTTCGGATGTGGCTACATTATTAGACGAACATCCTCATTTAGCAAAAAAAAATCCACTCCGTAGAAAAATATGTTTTTAAAAGAAAATAAAGTTTTTATCGTTTTTTCTTCCTTTTTTTTCACCTATGAAATACTTGCAAAGTGTACTCTTTTCGAACAAAAAATAGTTGGTCACCTTAAAATAAAGAAGTTTTGAGTACAGACAGGGTCGTTTCGTTTCTCATGTTCCGATCATTAACAAGTACTTTTTGCAACATTTTCAACCTCGTCGGTACTGCTAGCACTTAAAAATTATCACGATACAAAAATTGCGAGTGATGGGATTCGATCATGTATAGAAGTTCGTTCTACAAATTAGTTTAACACGCCAGTAAACGACTAGAAAAGATGATCTTGACTTTTTCACTGACACCCCTTTTTTAAAAATGAGCAAAAAGGGAAGTTTTCAATTTACACCTCACCTACCATCGCCCTTGCAGATTCGACGTTAAAACATGATGAAAATGGGAATTTTTTAACGAGCTATCGAATGACGTTTTTGGTTTATAATTGTTTTGGGATCGCTTTTGAGCCCCATCATCCAACTATACCCTTCGAATAAGATACTTTATCAGATCATCGGTTAGGTTAGGGACGAAAAAGCATTTTAATACCGCTGGTTTATGCCAAAGGAAACACTTGTATGCAATCGTGTCGGAGAGGAGTCGGAGCCGTAGCTCATTTCTTGTCTCCGTTCGGTACGTAGTAGACGACTCGCTGACTGACAGCACACATCTGAACTTTCCCTCACCACGATCGTCACGGCAGTGGCACAGACGAGATAGGGATAGACATCTCATGCTGGGCAAAATTTTGTCAAACGCTCGGGGGGCTCTAGAGCCCCCATACCATTTTGGTGTCACGTCCAACGTTACCGTTACCATTAAAACAAATTACAATAGTTTAATTTCCAGGAAAATGAGAGTCTTGGTAATGGTGTTAAGTACTTTTATAATCTTCTACAGTAATAGGAACTCATGTTGGGTGCTTTAGAAGTTGAACCTGTTGAAGGTGGTTTGGGTACACGAAATCCATCAGTCGACATATTGTATTCTTGTGTCATCTTGAAATGTTGTCCTGGTGTTATGTTGTTTAGGTTATGTAGCGAAGATGCAAAACCACTAAACAATAAAGTGTAACACTGATAATCTATTTTATAAAGAAATTGCAACATGCATTTAATCTTCACCGGATCTTTCTTACTGTTGTAGTTTTCCATTATGATTTTGAAGAGCATTTGATGAGTGTGGTGTTGATGCCTTTGAATACATACTTTTTGTTTGCATTTCTAGAAACATTACTTTTTTTTGCAACCTGTCATTTTCTGCTTTTATTTCATAATATTTTGGGCGAAGTTCGTTTATGGCTTTTACAGCCTGCCAATACTGTATCTTCAACAATTCATATTTTTTATCCTAAAATAGGATCAAAATAACAGAAATTATACTAATCAAAATTTAATGTTTAAACAGGAATGTATGATTAAAATGATCATACCAGTTCATAGAAACGTCGCATTGATATTTGTATTTGATTATTCTGAAATACACATATTCTTAGCATATTTTCTATTTCTTCATGTAAAGGCTTGAAGTACATTGCTATTTTAGACTGTAATGGTTCAGTCAGTGGTATTGACATAGAACCCCCTGAATTACATTGTGGACATTGTTTTTCCGCTAAACAGTGAAAATGCTTCAAATAATATCTTTTAAAGCACTGATTGTTCAAGTAAAGCAACATTTGCTGTACCTTGTCGTAAACATGTTTGACAGTATATGTGTCCGCACTGGGTCAGGCAAAAGGGTTTCTTTCCTCTGGGAAGTACAGCAAAACATTTGTTACATATAAAGTGTTCCATCTCAAATCCACTGTAATAATATAAATTTCAGATTTGACATTTCATAAAATATAATGTGCATTAATTTAGATTATTGGTTGGAGTATGTTGGATAAAAAAAAGAAATTTAATTACAAAAATATTCAATAAAATGTAGCACCCAATTGCAGCTAATACAGAGTAGAAACTTATGATGTGCTGTACCTTTACTTAAAGACTCAGTTATCAATTCAGCTTTTAAAATGGTCAAATATTATTTAGTCAGAAAAGTTAAAAATAATTGTGTTTAAATTCTAGGTGCAGATCGGTATTTCAATTATGTGTTTTCTAAGTGACATATCAGTTGAATATTTATTTTTTAACATTCTTAACGATTCAACATAAAATGTATATTCTAAAATATATTGTCCAACCTTTTTTTCTTTATTAATGTAAGTAACGTTGTTCAATTGAGTTTGAACCAACGGGACAATGGGATTGGTTAGTTGAGTTCGGTGTTAGCCAGATATACAGGGTGGTCCCGATCCGATGGTACAACCGAAAAGGAGGTGAATCTACATACATGCAAAAATGTCGAAAAAAAACGTATGACAATTTTTTTTTAAACGGTCCGTTTTCGAGAAAATCGACTTTGAATTTTCCTCAGGTGCAAGCGCCCTAAAGCATGGTATTGTATATCTATATCTATCGCTTTGTGTCGTCTGCGAGTACGTTTGGGCAGCTATGACGTCACAATAGGCCGCTTCGGTCTCACTGTCGCGTATACCGGATGTCCCTGCCGGGCCTGCTTCGATGCCACGCAATGAGATAGGCCAGTGGTCGGCAAACTTATTAGCCAAAGAGCCAAATATGAATATTACAACAATTTAAAAAAAAATTGGGAGCCAAATCTGCCTGTTCAGTAAATTTGTATTACACTAAATAAGTAGTACACTAAATAAAACTAAATTTCATACTTAATAAATATTTATTAATGCGAACAATGTGCTTGCATCCTTACGTGTTTTTACAATATAAAATTTTAATTACCTATCTATCTTTTAACTTAAACAAAAAATTATACATGCTCTCGATTTATAAAAGAATTTTATTTATCAAAATAAGATGTAATTTTTTTCTTACCAAGTTTTTTTTTAAATGAAAATATTATTGCGCCTCCGTGGATATTTGTGCCGGAGCCGCACTTAAGGAGTCAAAGAGCCACATGCGGCTCTGGAGCCGCACTTTGGGTGCGTTCGGGGAGACACTACGAACTCTATAAACGCAAACACTACCAACGGCGTTCGCGGAGCCAATAGCGCGATGGTGATAGCAAGCTCCGTGAACGTTCTACAGCGTAACGTTAGCAGACCATCATCGTTTTGTGTGGGGGTTTTCAAATCGAAAAATTGTTTTTCAGTTTTTCTCACATACAAAATCGTTTGCGGGCTTAAGTTAAATAAGACAAATTGTTGAAAGTCGACTAAACTGAAGGCTACTAAACATATTTTTTTGTTGAACAATAAAAACGAAAGAAACTATTATTATTATTTGTCTGGCCCGCGAATGATGTTATAAATTTCAAAATGGCCCTTGGCAGAAAATAGGTTCCCCACCCCTGACTTACAGCGTGTGGTGCTATTTTTGCTGTTCACGGAGTACGCAAACGCTACGCAACTGATACACTACCTCGGAAGAAATAGCGTTCGTAGCGTTCAGTCATGACGTCACACACCATAAGTAGTGACGTCACGATCGTGTTTGATTGCGCTATTGTCGAGCTCCGCGAATAGTCTGTAGCGCCAGATAGTGCGAATAGTGTCTCCCCGAACGCACCCTTTGCCGACCACTGAGATAGGCCATCGCGCCGCGTCCAAGCGTCCTACAGCGGCACCCGGTATATCGCGCCGCGCTCCGGTGCGCTTGCACCTGAGGAAAATTCAAAGTCGATTTTCTCGAAAACGGACCGTTTAAGAAAAAATTGTCATACGTTTTTTTTCGACATTTTTGCATGTATGTAGATTCACCTCCTTTTCGGTTGTACCATCGGATCGGGACCACCCTGTATATCTGGCTAACACCGAACTCAACTAACCAATCCCATTGTCCCGTTGGTTCAAACTCAATTGAACAACGTTACTTACATTAATAAAGAAAAAAAGGTTGGACAATATATTTTAGAATATACATTTTATGTTGAATCGTTAAGAATGTTAAAAAATAAATATTCAACTGATATGTCACTTAGAAAACACATAATTGAAATACCGATCTGCACCTAGAATTTAAACACAATTATTTTTAACTTTTCTGACTAAATAATATTTGACCATTTTAAAAGCTGAATTGATAACTGAGTCTTTAAGTAAAGGTACAGCACATCATAAGTTTCTACTCTGTATTAGCTGCAATTGGGTGCTACATTTTATTGAATATTTTTGTAATTAAATTTCTTTTTTTTATCCAACATACTCCAACCAATAATCTAAATTAATGCACATTATATTTTATGAAATGTCAAATCTGAAATTTATATTATTACAGTGGATTTGAGATGGAACACTTTATATGTAACAAATGTTTTGCTGTACTTCCCAGAGGAAAGAAACCCTTTTGCCTGAACCAGTGCGGACACATATACTGTCAAACATGTTTACGACAAGGTACAGCAAATGTTGCTTTACTTGAACAATCAGTGCTTTAAAAGATATTATTTGAAGCATTTTCACTGTTTAGCGGAAAAACAATGTCCACAATGTAATTCAGGGGGTTCTATGTCAATACCACTGACTGAACCATTACAGTCTAAAATAGCAATGTACTTCAAGCCTTTACATGAAGAAATAGAAAATATGCTAAGAATATGTGTATTTCAGAATAATCAAATACAAATATCAATGCGACGTTTCTATGAACTGGTATGATCATTTTAATCATACATTCCTGTTTAAACATTAAATTTTGATTAGTATAATTTCTGTTATTTTGATCCTATTTTAGGATAAAAAATATGAATTGTTGAAGATACAGTATTGGCAGGCTGTAAAAGCCATAAACGAACTTCGCCCAAAATATTATGAAATAAAAGCAGAAAATGACAGGTTGCAAAAAAAAGTAATGTTTCTAGAAATGCAAACAAAAAGTATGTATTCAAAGGCATCAACACCACACTCATCAAATGCTCTTCAAAATCATAATGGAAAACTACAACAGTAAGAAAGATCCGGTGAAGATTAAATGCATGTTGCAATTTCTTTATAAAATAGATTATCAGTGTTACACTTTATTGTTTAGTGGTTTTGCATCTTCGCTACATAACCTAAACAACATAACACCAGGACAACATTTCAAGATGACACAAGAATACAATATGTCGACTGATGGATTTCGTGTACCCAAACCACCTTCAACAGGTTCAACTTCTAAAGCACCCAACACGAGTTCCTATTACTGTAGAAGATTATAAAAGTACTTAACACCATTACCAAGACTCTCATTTTCCTGGAAATTAAACTATTGTAATTTGTTTTAATGGTAACGGTAACGTTGGACGTGACACCAAAATGGTATGGGGGCTCTAGAGCCCCCCGAGCGTTTGACAAAATTTTGCCCAGCATGAGATGTCTATCCCTATCTCGTCTGTGCCACTGCCGTGACGATCGTGGTGAGGGAAAGTTCAGATGTGTGCTGTCAGTCAGCGAGTCGTCTACTACGTACCGAACGGAGACAAGAAATGAGCTACGGCTCCGACTCCTCTCCGACACGATTGCATACAAGTGTTTCCTTTGGCATAAACCAGCGGTATTAAAATGCTTTTTCGTCCCTAACCTAACCGATGATCTGATAAAGTATCTTATTCGAAGGGTATAGTTGGATGATGGGGCTCAAAAGCGATCCCAAAACAATTATAAACCAAAAACGTCATTCGATAGCTCGTTAAAAAATTCCCATTTTCATCATGTTTTAACGTCGAATCTGCAAGGGCGATGGTAGGTGAGGTGTAAATTGAAAACTTCCCTTTTTGCTCATTTTTAAAAAAGGGGTGTCAGTGAAAAAGTCAAGATCATCTTTTCTAGTCGTTTACTGGCGTGTTAAACTAATTTGTAGAACGAACTTCTATACATGATCGAATCCCATCACTCGCAATTTTTGTATCGTGATAATTTTTAAGTGCTAGCAGTACCGACGAGGTTGAAAATGTTGCAAAAAGTACTTGTTAATGATCGGAACATGAGAAACGAAACGACCCTGTCTGTACTCAAAACTTCTTTATTTTAAGGTGACCAACTATTTTTTGTTCGAAAAGAGTACACTTTGCAAGTATTTCATAGGTGAAAAAAAAGGAAGAAAAAACGATAAAAACTTTATTTTCTTTTAAAAACATATTTTTCTACGGAGTGGATTTTTTTTTGCTAAATGAGGATGTTCGTCTAATAATGTAGCCACATCCGAACAACTTTCATTTTGCATATTAAATTTGACTGTTAAGACGGCAGATAATGTTTTTACAGAAAGTTGCGACTTCTCACTGCTCCAATAATCATTCCCTAGTGAAAATACCCTTTCAACAGCAGCATTAGTGCCTGGACAACATAAGGAAATTTCTATTAAAACTTTTAAATTTTCATGTGGGATATGATATTAATAAAATTGAAATAAAATAATCTAAAAAAATGTTTTAGAAATGCAAATGAGTATAAAATTATACAAATGAGTACTATCAGAGTACAGGATTTGAAAAGAGTACGGTTTGCGAAAAAAAAATACAAAACTCAGTAAATGAGTACAGTTGGTCATCTTATTATTTCTATCTTTGCAATTCTAAAGTTTTTCCGTTGCTCGTACATCCGGTGATTTGACACGATTGTCGTCTCTGCGCCACGTTGCCGGCCACGCTGGACCACGCGCCCGTCTGTTTGTAGTTTGCCGACACCGCCAAACGTAGATAGGGACAGTTGATAAAGAAAGAGGGAGTAAAGGTGAAGACATTGTTGAATGATTGAATGCCACATGACGATGAGGCAACACTAGTGCAGCGAAGAAATTTTTTACAACTTTGACTTTTTGACGTGACAACGTCTTTAAAATCGATGGTAAGGGTACTTCTCGTCAAAAAGCGAGCGTAACGGTAGAAGGAGTGGGGATACGTACAGTAGTGGGAGTGGGCACCTCACACCGACTGTAAACATAAAACAGTCGAGCTCCTCACCGATATGCGGCTCATCGGAGCCCCGCTTGCTCGACCGAGCGTCTCACAGACACACTACTACTAAGTAATCTGCTTTTGTTTCTGGAAACAAGCTACGTGGAGTTTCGAGTTTCTAACTACGTATATACGCAAAAAATGACAATGTTATTTACAATAAATATAAATCCTCTGTTGTTGACATTATTGTATGGTAATAACCAACGAATAACAATAACAACAAATTGCAACAAAGGTAACAGCAACAAATAATGTTGTATCTTTATTTTGCTGCAAGTAACAAGTATTGTTGTCACGGGTAGTAGCGCCGGCGCGAAGCGCCGGCACCCCACGTTTTTTTTTTATGAATAAAAATGTCAGTACCGTATTGCTAATATTTTGCCAAGTAAAATGAGACCAAAAACGAAACCGATCGGGTTATATTTTGTTACTAATTAAAACTTCTATTTACATATAAAATTGCTTGCCGCTTTATTTGCGTATGAGGAGTTTAAAGCCATCTAAACTGTAGCAGGATACCTGTATGAGTTTATGAGAAGGCACTTGCCAATGGTGTCCCTACACGGTAAGAGACGCAAAAAAATGCCGCCAAATGAACTTATAACGAATAGGGGACATTCATTCCACTCAAGAAAACTTTGTTTCTCATCCAGCTCCACGGTAAGCGTCGATTCATCCGCCAGGTACTTGATTCACATCGAATAGAAGTTCCTTCTTCACACCACATTGATCTCGCGACGTTTAGGCGACAGTGTGTTTGACAAGTCAGAATAGCGAAACCAAGTGTCGTAACCATTTTGGTATTTGGTCTTATTTTTATTAGAAAAACGTCTCCAATATACCAGTAAACTTCTTTTTACCGAAAAATTGCAATTAACAATTTTTGATTTCTTAACTAGGGTTAGTGTCTCACCGATAGACCGCGTCGCTGTTCAATTGTCAGCATCAAAAAATGCCACTGCGATACAAGCGACGGGGAACCGCTCGGCCGACGACGACCCCTGTTTGTGAAACGGGCATCCGGAGACAGATATCGTGTGTAAGAAAACCCGCACGCGGAAAGTATTGGGCAACGGTACAGTAAGGATTATGTACCTCCCCTGTCCGAAGGAGAGGTGTTGCCAGGCGAAGGGTTTCAGATAGCGACGGACAAAAGACGAGCAAGGAAACGGTGACGCTGCGACACCGGGAATCGCACAGGCGGGCATTCTCGAGCGAGCAGTGCGAGCGACCAGTTAGATCTGATTTGTATTACTAGCTACGAATAAAATATACGTCAGCACACTTTCCAAAGTATTCAAACGCCTACCGTGATTACGTTCGATTTCTTACATATCAGAAGTGGGATAAACCACGGAAATCGCGAGTGGAATTGTGTGTGTGCGTCCAGTGAGTGAACAGTGAGACGTGGCAGAACAAGCGTCGCTGGACAATGTCGAAGGACGTGACGACGCCCGGCTCGAGCGTGTCGAACGTTTACTTAGCGAATTAGGAAGAGGGCGGAATCAAAATTCGCGGGCAGGCTCTCAATCGCGTTCGCGCTCGCGCTCTCAAACACCCTTGCGTGAAAGGGAAAGCGCGCGTTTGGAACGCTTGGAACGGCGTGTGAAAGCAGTGTGTAGCCGTTCAGGGTCACGCCCGAGATCGCCGTCGTACACCCGCCCGGAGGACGAACTGCTAATCCCCATTTTCGATCCTATGAAGGAAAATGTGATCGTGGAAAATTGGGTACGACACGTGGACGAGATGAGGAAACTGTATGAGTGGGACGACCGATCCGTAATGCGACTGATCGCCACTCGCTTGCGGGGTCATGCCAGACAATGGAGGCAGCAAATTGCAAAGCTGCACCGAGGCAATCGTTAGGAGACTATTGCTTCCAGAAGCTCAACAAACTTCGGAAGCTCGATATCGTTATCCCCGACAAGTATTTGATAGAGATGGTCATCGGTGGGATACCGGATGCGTGCATCGCACGATCTGTTCGTTCTGCGTAGTATACAGATGCAAACGCACTACATGCCTATATGAGTAGCATGGGCGACATGCCTCAGTTAGGAGGGAAAATGACGCAGCCAAAGGATAACCAACGGACAGTGTGAGCGATATAATAGGACGATTGTAGACGCACTGGCCACAACCTCTGCAGGCAAGGACCCCGAGACTGGGACAAGGAGGTGAAAAGAATACAAAGTGCATTGAGCACTATGCACAACAAGGCGATTGCCACGACGCCAGTATGGGCACTCATGGGCTGCGATGTCAGGGGCGTCGCCGAGGGACGAATTATGAGCGCAGCCCAGGGAGAGGTCGATCGCGTGGATTTGGTGGAATTACGGGATGGCATATCCAAACATATCAGCAACGAGCAACGGATGCAGAAAGAGCGTTACGATCGCACTCGTCGAGAGGCGCCAAAGTACGCGGTCGGGGATCTACTACTGGTACAGATCACCAGCGACCCTGCGGCGGGTGGTAGTAAAAAATTATTACCACGTTTTAAAGGGCCCTTTCGAGTTCGAACGGTCCTCTTCAACGATAGATATGAAGTCGAGGATCTGCGGGAGGGGGCCCGGAACGCGACGACGGTGGTAGCCGCGGATCGCGTGAAACCATGGATCTCAATCCAAGGGGACGGCATGATTGACTAATGATGAAAATGTGCCTGATATTTAATCTACATATTTTCTTTGTATTTTTAGTCTGTACAGAAGCCAAAAACGGAATAATTAACAACCAGGGCAAATTGCAACATCGTCGGCGGACGAAGGTTTCTGTGTGGAACCCGATGGCGGCAAGCAGGACACTTGGAGATAAGTGATTAAACTCATTGTTAAAACGCATACCTGGTTGGTAAAAAAAAAAAAAAAAACTAAATAAAAAAAAACAAAAAAAACGGTGTTTTTGACCGGAACTGAACGAGTACCTAACTGCCCCGCAAAGCAACCCAAAAAAAAAGGGGGGGGGGAGGGTACGGAACTTAACCGATAGGCTGTGTGCCGCGGTTATGAGACAGTGGTCGGGAGGAGTACTGGGCACCCCCGAATCATTGTGAATTGACGTTTGAACTTGGAGTTCGGAGATTAACCGATAGGCTGTGTGCCGCGGTTATGAGACAGTGGTCGGGAGGAGTACTGGGTACCCCCGAATCATTGTGAATTGACGTTTGAACTTGGAGTTGGAGATTAACCGATAGGCTGTGTGCCGCGGTTATGAGACAGTGGTCGGGAGGAGTACTGGGTACCCCCGAATCATTGTGAATTGACGTTTGAACTTGGAGTTCGGAGATTAACCGATAGGCTGTGTGCCGCGGTTATGAGACAGTGGTCGGGAGGAGTACTGGGTACCCCCGAATCATTGTGAATTGACGTTTGAACTTGAAGTTCGGAACTTAACCGATAGGCTGTGTGCCGCGGTTGGGAGACTGTGGTCAGGAGGAATATTGGGTACACCCGTACCGTTGACAATCAACGCAGGAGCCTCAAAGTCATAGGAAACTGATGGACTGTGTGCCCCGATTAGACAAATGCAGGGCACTCGGAGGAGCTGAGAGGAGCACCATGTATCAAACTGGAGAAATTACAGGCAACAGGAGAATACTATGAGCTAAGTCGCACCTTGTTTAGGTATTGTACAATAGTTGCAAATCTTAGTGATATTAAATCTGTTTCTGGTTACAGGATGTCTGAGGACAGACATTGTAGTCAGGTTGGCCGAATGTAAGAAAACCCGCACGCGGAAAGTATTGGGCAACGGTACAGTAAGGATTATGTACCTCCCCTGTCCGAAGGAGAGGTGTTGCCAGGCGAAGGGTTTCAGATAGCGACGGACAAAAGACGAGCAAGGAAACGGTGACGCTGCGACACCGGGAATCGCACAGGCGGGCATTCTCGAGCGAGCAGTGCGAGCGACCAGTTAGATCTGATTTGTATTACTAGCTACGAATAAAATATACGTCAGCACACTTTCCAAAGTATTCAAACGCCTACCGTGATTACGTTCGATTTCTTACACGTGTAGCTCAAATCGGACTCATATAAAAAATCTACTGTAATCGAATTCGTTCGTTTGCTTTTTGCCGATACGGATGATCAGAAGTAGAAACGGTTGATAAGGAAAAAAGACGGACTGAAGGCAAAACATTAATAATATTATTCCGAGCAAAATGAGACCAAACACAGTACAACTCGGTTTATATTTGTACTTATTAAAACGTTTACATATTACACGTTCGTACATATGTACATAGTCGTTGCTGTGACAAACGCAAACCGGCGCATGTCAATGGACGCTAGAGCTGGCGGCCGCTGACGTCACCGAGCCAGGATTTGCACGAGGGGAGACGCGAAGCGCGTTTCTTTCCGGACGGCACCGCACGGACACAGACCGACACGGACGGACAAGGGATATAGCATTTTGAGTAGTAGAGGAGAGCAGACGCAACGAAAGTCAGTTATACAGAATAGTAGTTGTTTCCTCGAAAATCACCTTACATTACTTATAAGATTATGAACTTTTCACCACATTACGTTAGTGTTCAAAGGAATTACGCTGCGATATCAGGCGTGACAGTTGCCGAATGCGAGGGGGATCCCGCCTAGTGGTGGGGTTTAAGCGTCAAAATTTATCTGGCAGATCTCAGGAAAAGTTCATCGGGCCTCCACTGTATCGCCTCCGCGAACTCTTAAAACTTGGCTGCTAATAAATGTTAATAAAAATGTATGCAGGATTGGAAAAATTTCACTCAGGTGAAGAGTTTGAATCGTCACCATTGGATCCTGAGGCCGGCCAATTACATTTACTATTAGACATTTCGCATATATATTAATGTTTTTCTTGTACAAATACATTGTAAGAAGAAAAACATAAAAATGCACGTAAAGAATACGTCGAAAATAGACAATCGTCAAGAATATGACAATCGCATGAAGGAGGGGTGTCCCTATGCCTAGTGATCTTGAGAGTATTGGATTCGTGCGCAGATGCCGAAAGTGTAAATGAGAGTGTGTACGTGCTCCCGGAACGCAGCAGTGGGAAGGTTTGAATCGGCCCGGTTAACATTAAATGCGCTTGAACATTACATGAAATATAATTCGGCGCATGCACCGCATTCGTTTTATGCGGGGGGCTACAGAACATGGGTCCAAAAAAGAAACTGGCTTTAATATCTAATTGAATATAACTTAACCTAAATATTATGTTAACTTATCTCTAGGAAAAATAAAAATAAAGGATAAAATACAGAGAGATTAAGCAGCACAAAAAAAGGAAGAAAAAGAAAGAAACGACAAAATAATAATAATAATAAACTAAAGGAAAATAATAATAAAGAGAGTAGTACTGAGAAAAAAGACGTTTTGCCGTTGTGCAACCGATAATATTAGCGGACCTACAAATATTTTAGCATAAAATAACAAGCGCCATTACTACATATTCTCCTTGTTTTAGCAGTTTTCTTAGCACCTATATTTGTTTATTGTACCCCATCTCATAGCATTGAATATTGCATAATATACTTATCTTATAAAGGATGCATGAAAAATCGTTCTACAAATTAATTTTAACACGCCAGAAACGGTCAGAAGGAAGGTTCTTGATTTTTTCACGGACACCCCTTTTTTAGAAATGAGCAAAAACGAAAGTTTCTAATTTACAACCTACTGCCCCTTGCCCTTCCAGATTGAATGTTAAAACGTGATGAAAATGGGTGTTTTTTAATAAGCTATCGAATGACGTTTTTGATTTATAATATTTATATTATGTTATTTTGACCCCAGCATCCAACTACACCCTTCGAATAAGATACTTTATCAGATCATCGGTTAGGTTAGGGACGAAAAGGCATTTTAATACCGCTGGCTTATGTGAAAGGAAACACGCATGCGATCGTGCCGGAGAAGAGTCAGAGCCATAGCTCATTCTCTGACTCCGTTCGATACATAGTACACTACTCGCTGACTGACAGCTACTGACAGCACACATCTGAACTTTCCCCCACCACGATCGTCACGGCAGTGGTTCTTCGCAATTCTTCGTAATTTGGTGTAAAAACTGGAATCAGTGAGTTCGTTGCGTTGCCTTGAGTTTCCTGACTCGGCCGCTCTATACGCCGAGAGGGCGTCCCAGTACGGCTCAATTTTCGGGCGACACAAAGTCCCATAAGGTGAGCGGTCTTTAAGTACATCTCGTCGGTGTTTGGGCCCCTTTGAGCCCCCTTGCGTGCCCGAAATTTTACCCAGGGCTAGCGGTCTTTAAGTATATCTCGTCGGTGTCACTGAGTTCGTTGCGTTGCCTTGAGTTTCCTGATTCGGCCGCTCTATACGCCGAGAGGGCGTCCCAGTACGGCTCAATTTTCGTGCGACACAAAGTCCCATAAGACTGCATAAGACTCACATGGTCGATACAGCAGTGCAGCTGTACATATATCCATAACCGAAGAGGAGAGAGAGAAAGTCCCATAAGGCTAGCGGTCTTTAAGGATGTACATCTCGTCGGTGACACGAAGTCACACGAAGTCCCATAAGGTGAGATGTCTATCTCTATCTCGTCTGTGGGGCTACCAGGGGCTACGTAGCCCCTTTGACGTGGACAAATTTTAGCATTGCATGTTATGTCTATCCTATACTTAATCAATGGCTGTACATCGTAGTTTAGCATTCTGCCGGGAACCAATCAGAGCCTTTTCACGGAATGGAAATGAAAGATTACGAAAGGTTTCCTTAGAAAGTCAGTGTATCATCTCTGTTGACGTAAGAATTGCAGTAAACATGGATCTAAAGTAACAAGTGGCTTGTTCAAAGTACATGTACATATGTACATATGTTATGTGCGTTGTTCCTAGTGGTTTTACATCAATTTTGATTGGCAAGTAATTATAATACGTGAAAGCACACAATTGCAGTAAAGACTGCTGTGCGATATGGTAGAAAATCTTGCTGCCAAGCTTTATTCGCTTCTACCAGAAAAAGGAGTGGCAGGTAAATATTGTATGTGATGTTTAATCTCTTGTTGACAACTTTTTTTTCCATTCCGTATCCATGGGTACCATACTTTTGTAATTTCATTTCGGTTCATGTAGTGACTAAATTTTAACCTTTATACATATTTACGTTCTTTTATCTCGTATACTTTGTGACTAATAAGCGAGTTACAGTTATGTTTCTGCAACATGGAAAAGAATTGGTGGATATATTTAACACCCGATGGTGTTAATATATGAAAATAAATGTTTGACATGTTTTGTACGTAGGTACATTTTTGTAACAAAAAAGATAAATGTGTTGTTTTATTTGAGCAAGACTTTACTGGCGAGATATAACTAGCATGTTCCCAATAATGGCCATTTATAATAATGTAGTTCGGTTTTTACATATAGTTTTAATAATCTTATTTTGAGTATATAAACAGAATCATAATTGTGAATACTTTATAATAGACGATATATATTATAGGTTAAGTCTTTCAAATTTGTTGTAAATATACCAAGCAATGTATTGTACGAATATCCTTAGTAATAACATAAGCCACCTACTTCTTAGATTGTTATTTAACTTTTATATTATTGGATTCCATGGTAAACAGAGTTACATAAATTAAATATCTTTCCAATCATTTTTAATCACAGATATAGCAAACTTTCTTTATGTTTCATAATATTCATATATTACATTATGGTTCAAATTTCATTTCTTAAATTGAAGTAAATTAATAAGCACAACATTAAACAGCAAAGCACTATAGCGCAGAAGATATCTATTCTTTAACGTTATACTAAATGCAAGTGTACTCCTTTGTTGCCATGAAATTTTGATATTTATTGTATTATGCCTCATGTTTGTAAAGTTGCATCATAATACAGGATCAAATTTGGTTTTATGTTTAGTGGAATGTTCAATTAATAAAATAAATGTGACCACAAATTAAAGACATAAGTAATTGATAACCCATAGAAATATGACTTTACATAATAGTTTGCACATTTTCATAGCTTCTCATAACCAAATAATTAAGAACAAATTGTTTGTATTTTAAAATCATCAGTATGCTAACATACCATATTTCTTGTAATTTAAGTTGTACTTTGACACAGATACAAGTTATTACCATTTTAGTTTATGTCAATGTTATTATCCCTATCCAGAACATTGCAGTAGTCTTAAATCGATCATATGCATTAATGTTTTTATGATTGAATACACACGTCCATGTTAGAATCAATTTGATATATACGTACATATACATATATTTTGACATTTGTTTTAATGAATTATTATTCCCTCCAACAGCGTTTTTAAACTAAGTATTCCAGGCACAAGTAACTCATGACATAATCTAAAGATGTGAATTCATTTTAGTCACATAGTTGTTTGCTCTATAAGGCATAATATTCTGGTATTTAGTACTTCCATTTAGATGTAATGCTAACATACAAAATATGGAGGTTAAAAGCAATAAAAATAGTATATTTTTGTTTGTGATTTCCATTTGCATAGAGTAATTCATAAGTAATTCTTAATTCATCAACATAATTTACAAAGAGGAATGTTTTACGCCAACCTATGATTAGAATTGCGGAATGTATTAAATCGTAAGATTCTTTTTAGAATGCTGGAAAATCTACAAATAGTACATTCGGTTTATAATAAGTCATGATCAAAGTTCCTATAGAACACAAGAATGTTTGACAACATTAAATTCTCTATACTCATCGGAGAGGTTTGGATAATCCCAAATATGAAAAATTGTTCTTTTGCTCAATATCTCCCACTCATGACACATAAAGAATTCACCAAAAATTTGTATTGCAAAACCAAAATTGATATTGTAAGAAACACAAAGAACACACTTTCTACTTTACTTTGTAGGAGAAACACACATCACTTAAGGCAGTAGTCTGGCCTAGAAATTTGCCTGAAATGGCCTTTTTTTTCATTCTATTATTCCTCAAACCTTTCTTAATACGCTTGTGAAAACCGTTTATTGATATTTCAAAAATTAGCAAAGTTATAAAAATGATAAGCAAGCCGCGCGCTCAGGTACAGGGTGGCGCAAAAGTAATGTCATAGTTTGAATTGGCTGCCATTTTGTTATAAATGAAAAAAAAGAGCTCTGTTTTCATTAAAAGTTTACTTGAATGTGTAATATTGGTTACATTACTTCGAAAAAATTATATCGCTCAAATGGCCACCTCCGGAGTTGATGCATAATTGCGCTCGTTTTACGGCGTTTTGCATTGTTCCTCGCAAAACATCTGGCTCCAAATTGGCGATTTCTTCTTCAATGTTAGCCTTCAAGTCTTACAAGGTTCGTGGTTTGTTGTGGTAAACGCGAGATTTTAAAAAGCTCCAAAGGAAGAAGTCTGCTGCTGTTAGATCTGGTGATCTGGACGGCCAGTTCAAATCTCCAAAACGGGAGATCACTCGACCTGGACATTGGTGTCTTAAAATTTCAATAGTTACCCGAGTTGTGTGAGCGGTTGCTCCGTCCTGTTGAAACCAACAATGATTGAGACCCAATGCAGCAACTTGCGGCAAAAAAAAACTCGTTTAGCATCTGCCTCTAACGCTCGCCATTTACGGTTACGGCGGTGCCATCGTCTTAAAAAAAATGAGGACCAATCGCTTTTTCACTGCAAATGCCGCACCATACAGTCACTTTGAGGGGATGCAATGGATCTTCTTGTATTACAAACCACGAACCTTGCAAGACTTGAAGGCTAACATTGAACAAGAAATCGCCAATTTGGAACCAGTTGTTCTTTTGAGGAACAATGCAAAACGCCGTAAAACGAGCGCAATTATGCATCAACTCGGGAGGTGGCCATTTGAGCGATATAATTTTTTCGAAGTAATGTAACCAATATTACACATTCAAGTAAACTTTTAATGAAAACAGAGTCTTTTTTTTTTCATTTATAACAAAATGGCAGCCAATTCAAACTATGACATTACTTTTGCGCCACCCTGTAGCATAAAGGTATTAAAACTTTGAACGCGTTTATCTCAGAACTATGTTTTTCAAATCGGCGCCAACGATATCTCGATACCTAATTGACCGATCGAGCTCAAATGCACATACCTTCGGTAGCCTTTTTCTGAGGACTGGTAGCAGAATTGAGTCGAACAATAATTTCACCCACATTTTATAACTCGTCGAATACCCGAAAATGTTTGAAATATCGTTAATCAAAGTTTAACATGTTGCCATTTTGTAACAAAATTTTTTTAAGTACTAATTCTGCTATCATTGTTCGGAATACGCATACAGATTGAGAATATATGAGGCATTCCATGCCAAATCGGACACTTTCGGACCTCACCCCCTTCGATTTTTTTAAAAATTTTTAATGTTTTTAAGACTGATGAAATACGCGGTCATGAATTTTTTCAGATTTTTTTGACCATCCGTTTCGAAAATATGAATTTTCTTAAAATTCGGGCTCATTTTTTTCAAATGCTCATAACTTTGCGAAAAATGGACCAATTTGATCGTTCTTTTTTTCAAAATTTGTGTTTTTGAATGCTCTTTCAAGAAAAAAATATGATTGTAATCACTGCAGCAAATTCGGAAAATGCTGTTCCGAGAAAAACGCGTTTAAAGATAAAGTGACCATTTTCACTGTTATAAATGATTTAAAATCATACTGACAGCTAATCTGCTATTCCAGGCCCATATAATTCACCCTCCGCTTCTTCGAAAAGGGTTTGTTCATTCAAATTCGTTCCAATTCATTCAAATGCGTAAAACATCCCGCAAAAGTTTGGTGGTAAAATTTGTATGCTAGGTCCATTAATCCACAGAAAAGATTTATCCCAATTATTCCGACGCCCAAAAGACGCATCGCAGCCACAATACGTCTATTTACTTCAAATGCGTTATCAATCATTGGTCCAGAATTGATATACGAATTGCCACATTCACAAATAACAGCTATTTTGAACCCTAGGCCTCTTGGACTTGCTTGATTAAAAATAACTTTTTTTTTTGCAGGTTTTACGCACCACTAAATTACTAATTGCACTGAAAACTGAGATAAATTGTAAGATACAATATCCATGAGATGGGTCAATCACAATATTATTGTCATTATTACACAATAACTTTCCTGCGGACGTACTGGTACTCGCAGTAGATTGCTCAAACGTAAATCGATTTTCGATAAACTTGGGTTTTTTTCCGGTTGATCGATGTCTGGGAACATCGTGAGTTCCTTTTTGATTTGAATGTGAAGATTGATCACTCATTTTCAGAAAAATAACACGTGCAAAATTATGAAGCGCTCGATACAACAGTCACAATAATACTAAATGTGTCTGGCTCCGAAAATACTTTACGTGGCAGTAAACGAAAAATTACTCGAAATTTCTAGAAAATATTATAATGATATATTTCTGTATACCTGAAAACCAACAATAGAAACCGGAATCGTGTTATAAGGGTTGGAAGGGACGGTAGACTCCGAACAATACCTACCTCAAGTACGTCCCGTAGCTAATGAAACTCTTTAGCTGCCGAGCGGCTAATCTTTAAATGGCTATAACTCAAAAACTATTTGAGATATCGATTCGAAGTTTTAATATGTTATTCTTGAAGGTTTAATCCATCGAAATATGAAAAAAAAAGAAAATCGATTTTTTTGAAATTTCACACTAGGTGTGCCCCTTAAAAACAAAAAATTTTTAAAAAAATCGAAGTGGGTGAGGTCCGAAAGTGTCCGATTTGGCATGGAATGCCTCATATATTTTTTCAAATGCATACAATATTACTCAGAATTGGCGCCAATTGACGCGGTTTTCGGCGGACCATGTTGTAAAAAAAACTACTTGAAAATATTTTAAACAATTTTTTTTTAATGCAGATACAATCTCAGAGGAACAATGAATACATATGTAAAATTTCATCAAGACAACTTCTACGTTTTAAAAGTTATTCCAACCCACAAATAACGTTAAAAATCTTGCTGTAGACCGGACTACCGCCTTAATCTTTAATTTTTTATGTGTCTACTGTTACCACTTTTTAATAACTTGCGTCATACTTGAATGTTTTTCGTGCATTGGGGAAACATATATGATTAAGTGTGTTTTAGGGTAAATAAATTTTTTGTAGAATGTCCAATGTTGTTGCACACTGTAAATTGACGCAAGAATAGAGAAAAGGGAAAAGTACAGCTGATAAAATTTCTTGTGTGTGTGAAATATGGGTACACAGATCATATTTCCAATAAAACTGATAATGCAGCAATAAAATGTTAAATTTCTAAAGCACTACCAATTTTTTATACGACCGGACTTACCCTTATTATTTTCTGTTTCTAGAATTTTTTTTCTGTATCATTTTAATTCGTGTTTAGGTGAAAAATCAGAACATATAGTCGATCTTACACAGTCTTATTAAATACAATATATATTGGGATAAAATGGCTCATTGCCACATTGTTAACCCCTTAATGCACGGTTTCTTTGAAATAAAATGGCCAAAAAAATCAATTTTTTTTATATGCAACACGCACTTGAGAACATTGTCTTGGCAAAAAAATAAAAAAATAAAAAATTCATCAATAATTTTATTTTAACTTTGGATTTTCATCCACATTGCAGAAAAGAGCGGAACAGATAAGTGTATCTTTATAGACAGTCAGTTATTTTGTGATTACAGAAAATAAAATTGGATATATTGGATTTTCAAATTATTATTATTATTATTATTATATTTTATTTTGTATTATATTTTAGTAAAATATATATTGAAAAATGAGCGATTCTGAATCCGAATATGAATACGCAAATTTGTCGGAAAGCGGCTCAGAAGAAAGTGATAATTATAGTAATGATTCTAAAGATAGTTCAGAAGAAGATACAGCCGTTGATTGGAAGGAAATAAGCAATGTCCAACCAAATTCATCTTCTCAAAACATTCCATTTGATATCGCTCCTGATTCAACTTTTCTTTTGGTGAACAATTTTGATATACTGCGCTTCTGTTCCATGGAAAAAGGCTATATTTTATTCTTGAATAAATAAGTGTTATAGATGACAATCCTATGTGAATGATAAATATCAATAAAACGATTTTTTTTCTTAGCTTTCACATTGTTATTTTCAATTCTCGATTATATGTGAGTGTGAAAATTATAGCAGCATCAAATACAACGCCGGACGAATATACTCGGGTCTGCACGGTTTGGCCGGTTTAGCGCGAACGAATATACTCGGGTCTGCACGTTAAAGGGTTAAGTATTTGTTGGGTTCATCGGGATACCTTGAGAGATTTAAAAATGGTCAGTAGACACTAATGCGGTGGGTACTCTCAAATCATGAAATGGCGATTACACGTGATAAATAAATTTTATTTTTTATGACAATTTAGACAAAAAACTTTTGCCTTCACACAAATTGTTTAAACCTATATATTAATGCTATACATTCATATCCGTTGTAAAATGGCAATTTTTAAGGCAAGTGCAACGTTATGCTACAAATATTATGCTATTTACAAATAACTTATCCGCGATGAACGTTTGCTTTATTATATTACTATATTGTATTGCTTTTTTACCATTTTGTGCAATGTTTCACTGTGTCGTTCAAAGGGGTAATATTGGGAAACGATTAATTATGTACTATACTTAAGATACTTTTGTCAGCTAGAAAGAATAAAAAGTATTTAAATTTTAACAATGGTTGTAACGAATAAAATCAGTATTTCAGTACGTTGACTAGTGTGGCAATTTAGTCTCTGGCTCTGGCTAGCTCAAATGGTTTCACGGGCGAGTTTGATGACACGTTACGTTACAGCGGGTCTTAAGTGAACAATCTTTTAAAAAATGTGGTAGCAATACAAATTGAATAAAACTTCATTGTTATACTATAATTCAATATAATTAACTCTCGAGTCTTAACGAAATATTTATTTAATATTTCTTATATACATATTATACAATAGGAAACAAAAGTTTTAATAGAAATATAAAATCGCCCAGTAGGCCGCACAATTCAACATTTTTTCTAGAACTCTAGACGTTCAAAAGATGGCTCCATCTTATAAATAACATTTTCCGTGGTAAATGTGTTTGGTTTAGATCAAATATACTGAATCATATGATTGTACTTTTCAGCTGAGGAATTATGTTTTACCAGGAAGTACATATACATTTATAAAACAATATCTCTGATGTGAAAAATGATCAATGACCACCAGATTGTAGATTTAGGATCGCTAAAGAAACGATTCAAAAAAAGAATCTTGTATGCAAGAATGTTCAGAACTTCGTTTCTTCCGGGCGAGTTAAATACAGACTAAGCATATAAAGAATAATTGTAATTGAAACATCCATTATGTATTTAGGATATGAGTAACTTTAATCGACGGTTTATGATCGGCGTAATATTAATACTGGATATGTAATAAAAATATTTGTGGATTGATAATACCAATTCACGGTTCATGCTAGAGATTATTTTGCTATATGGTTGTACGAATTGAATAATGCGTTTGTCTCCATAGGTCAGTTTTTTGTTTCTGAGGATTCCAAGAATTTCAAAGTTGGTTCCCAGTCTGAGAATAGCGAATATTTTGATTTTGTAACTTAATGTTTTAAAACTTGAAAAACTGTGTCCATTTTTTGCAAAACACATATTGGACACTTTTATAAATGACTGGATACTGGATAAAAACAGAATGTGCAAAACGGTATAGCGAAATAAAATTATGAAAAATGACCCCTAATTAAATTAAATTGTGAATGAGCCATTTCATAGCTTATAAGAAATAACATTTTTGGTTTTGGTGGAAAAATCAAAAACCCTACTTTGATCAGATTTTGTGTAAGAACAACGTATACGGAAAACTTTCATTCATCTTTTGCCACATACCTAATAATTTTATGGAATATTCAATGCTATTTGGTACATTAAACACACGTAAGAATGGAGGACACTTAATGAATGAATAAAATTGATATTACCTATCCAATGGCTCATTAAAAATTTCACTTCGTTTTTGTGAACAGTTTTGACCGTTTTATTCGGCTATGTCCTCTGAACAGACACGTTGTCCCATAAACCCACCACCCCACTGTAAGCAGTCAACATAAATACTTGTTGAGACACATCACAAGCAACTGTACGGACATTAAAGTGTACAAATGGTGCGATGATAAGCATACGCACTGATTTCGTTGTACGGTTATAAAATATAACATATGGATAGTTAAAGTAAACCACGAAGCGTTACGAGTAGCGCCATAGTTTTGTAGTATGGCAAGATTAATAGTAAGCACTGTGACTTCAGTTTACAAACTTTACCCATAAAAATATTACAGTATAAATAGTTCCAACTGATGTCTAGGTGAAAGAAAACACTAATGTATAAACTTATACGCAAAGGATATCTGTACTGTATAATGAATAAAAAACAAATTAATGAGCAAAATAAGTTTAAATTAATTTTGGTTTGTAACAATGTAAGAAAAGTAATTGATAAACATGGTAAACACTTTCCCACTTTCAAAGTGTAATGATAATGTGAAGCTGTTACAACAGCTGATGGAGGTTTTATTTTAGAAATGTATGCTTTAGTATTGATTTTTTGTTTTGGATTATTTTAATGTCTTGTCTTAATTGAGTTTTACTCTGTTTCACTCTCGCATTTTTACTTTTACCGTACATCCAATACCTTTGTGAAAATAATTACGCATTTTTTATCCACAGCAGAGCAATGGAAATTGCTGGGACAGGAAAAAGATGGTACCCTCCTTGTTGGGTGGATGGAAGAAATATCTATGGACGATGTAGTAAAATGCAATACCGTCATTGGCCATTTCGATCGAAGTAACAATGAATTACAGGTACAGGCTACGTATGAGAGAATTATAGCATACAAAGATTGGTTATAATTTAACAGAAAATGGTAAATGAACATTTTTATTTCTTTTTGCAATGGCATAAAACTTTATATTGGCGCTACTAACTATATACTGTGATTAATGTTGCTGTCATAACTAACGCGTGATATCGGAGTATAATATTGCAAAGCAAAATATCGTAAGTTAAATCAATTGGGATGTTTCCGTCTCTGTCTCTGATAATGCTATGGCTGCAGGTGTTTTAATGACGTATACCAAATAACCATGCTATTTATTATACATATATTCACTAGACAACACTCTTAAATTAAATTGCACTTGTTTATTGTTTTCTATTCTCGAAGATGCTAAAACATCATTAAAACATGGATGTGTTTACTAAAGTCTTTTTACATTGTCAGAATACAATTCTTTGTATTTTATTGGTTTTCGTGATACATTAATTGGATTAAGTATCAGATCGACAGTTTTTTGTCATTTATACTCATTAAATGTACATCACAATCAGTAGTTCATTTCAGAACAATTCATATTATTAATATTCTTACTTAAGTCATTTTGATAAACTGTATTTTTATTTTGTCAGCCATGCATGTAATATATATAGAAGCATTTAATACATATGGATTTTATAATTAAAATTATTACTATAATCATTAGTTATTTATTTGATAGCAAGTATGGTTTATATGGTGTTAAATGTGTTTTGACTATTTTCCCAAACTATTTCTATATGTGAATATTATGAAATATTTGAATTTGATATTCTTGGCAGAATTAATTGTACTATTTTAATATGTACACATTGTTTTTCAAACGGAAAATGCATAGTAAAACTAACAACCACATGAAATTAACTTCACACAAAATTTAAACAATAGAAGAGAAAAAATGTTATCAGGTACTGCGTTTTGGTGCAGTGTTTAGACTTCTATATAGAGTAAGATGTAAGAATAAATTTTGTAAAAGTTTCAGTTCAAATTAAATACCACAACGTATGTCAAAATTATTTATTATTACTATAAATGTTCTATCTGGTTTTACTATTTTATTGTGCAGGTACTGCATAAGTTTCCAGGCACTTTAAATGTCGTCCAAGCCACAATAAATCAGTGCCATTCACGGCTTGGATACATAACAAAACGGAAGACACTTTCTGCAACATCTGAATCCTCTGAAACATCTTCGAATGATGGTGCAGATGTAGAGATGTATCAAGCATATATCATCGAATTACAGTCTAATGATGGACAAATTCATGATTTAGGAATAGAACGAACGAAGCAAGTGCGAATACAGTTTTTATATAGAGAAAAACCACAAAATATGCTTGATAAGTTCTTACTTCTAATTCATCAAGAATGTAAGTAGATTTGTTGATAGTAAATACTTTGCAGAACGCCGTTTTGAGTGCGTATCCCTAAAATATATAAACTACTATACAAACGTTTTTGTATTTCCAATAACATTTGTTATTAAAGGTATTCGGCTTTATACTATAAGAATTAACACATCTGAAACTGATTTGAATACGATACGGGACATCAAATTTGAAAGATTAGTAAAGGAATTTATTTGGGCCCAATGGGATATGATGTACCAGGTTTTATATCACATTCATCAGCGACGTGTACCTGTAAGTTCAATTGCGGAAGAGGATGCTGAAAGCGATAGTAAATCTGTAAGATCTACTCCGACGCTTAGTGGACTACAGTTTCATGATGATCTTCCACACGAAACAGTGGTAAATATATAAAAATATGACATTTAGCCTAAAGTTGATCACAAGTTGTAAACTCAGATTTTATTACTACGCTGTTAAGTATTTAACGAAATCATTTATTATGTAATTTTAGCTGAATATACCATTAAATCTACCGCAACTAACTAGTACAGCTAATTGTGGAACTTATGAAGACGATGTAATACCATTACGAGTACATGATTGTTCTTTAGATCTTATAGTTGTGTCAAATTCAAAAGGAATGGTTTGCGTTTGTCATCATTACTTATACAGACCAGTTCAACCGCCGCAACATGTACTTAATTCGCTTAACGAATTCAATACGGTGCACTTTGCTTATTCTGTTACGTTGTTACATCATAGCTGCGTGATTCATTGCGTTATACCGGGTATACCATGGTCACGAGCTAAACTGATGAGACCAACATTTGCGATTTATGAAAATCATCATATGATCATTCTCGTGCAAGGATTATTTCTTCATCTTCTGGAAATTGGAGTCAACAATGAAGAACCATGTTGCCACATATTATGTGGTCCTCCGAACTTTATTCCCGCACGTTCTTCCTACCTGGTTCCATTACTTGATTTAGAAGTTATGAATAAAGGAAGTTCTAAAAAACACGAAAGCGGAACAATTTATAACAATTCTAATAACAAAGCAGCTGGTATTGAATCGAATATTTCAAATATGAATCCTCAGAGAATAGTAAGCATAGACTTACCGACACTTGATCTCATTCAACTATCAATACCGTCAGAATTTCTAATTGACGTATTTCGAAAAGAAACTTCAGTTGAAGTACGCTTAGGAATATTCCATTACTTCCTTTGTCACAGAAACGACATGGAAGTCGTGTCAGAATTAGTATCCATAATTGCAGAGAAGCCAAGGTCATTGGATTTAGTGCGTTGTATGCAAGAAATTTTGATCAGTGGATCTTTTGCATTGGTAAAAAAGAATCTACTGACAGATGCGCTCCCTTTGCTTTCTTTATTGCCCGTGACAACTGTCAAAGAATATACGAGTTTCGAGATTACAGTGAATGACTTAACCATAACACTAAGCCATGAAAAATTATGGAACACATCGGTAATGCTACTATCGCCACAACAAAGGTTGGTTCCTTATCAAAGTGATCTTTGGACAAGATTGTGGGATCAACTCAGTAAACGTACCGGAGACAAATCACGGTTTAAACCAAGTCGAATAGCAGAGAAGTTATTGGTCTCATTGGCATGTTATCAGCCTGAAGCTCTATCCAAATGTAGCACTCCAATGTCTCCAAGTGGAGGGTAATGTACACTATTAATACTGTATTCTAATAGTATATGCAACTCTTATTGAATATGTTTGTAAACCAAAATCTTTCGAAACGTAGAAAACGTTACCCTAAAAATTTTACTTCCATGAATTATATTTTCTAATAAGCCTATTTGTTTCGATTTTAAATACTTTCAAAAATGTTGTAGACTCGTAACGACTGTAGCTCTTGGAGACTTTATGGGTACCCGCAGTAATAAATTGGATTCAAATTTGCCGTTTATGGAAATCGAAAGCTGCACAGCGTCTAAGCAGGAGCATATTGTATCTGTCAACCTGCGTGAGCTCTCAATGTATCTGTTAAAACATGGAATACAAGCGACAGGAGGACACGTTCAAAATTCTTGCACTCCTTTACACGTACACGCAATGGCAACAAGATATGTCGCTGCACAGTTAGAAGTATCACGTACATTGTGCCAAATGCTTTGTAAAGCTGCGAATGTTGATTCGCAAATAGAGCAGGATCGTGGTTTTATTTTAGTGTAAGTTTGATATTCTACACATCATAACAGTAAACGCGAAGTGACGCTATTGTAATGTACTCATGTCGGTGGTGTACGTCGACATTCATTTTGCTGCCTCTAGCTCTACTTAAATTTTAACTTTTCTCTACTAAAAATGTTACGATATTCAAGTATGCACAAACGGTTGAAACTTTACAACTATTGGAAACGGAACGTAAAGAAATTAAATTAGCATAAGTAATTTATTTGGTGGCGTTAGTATTTTAGAATAAAATAACTGTTAAGAATGGATAATTAAGGTACTGTAATCATTTTGTTTTGTTTTTAGTGATCAGTTAGACGAACCAAGACGATGGCTGTTGTTTGTGTTATTGGAAAGATACAGATATGCTATAGAGAGTATTGCATTTCCTGCACCACAAGGGTTTACTTCCTTCTTTACTTATTTGGGATATCGTACTTTAAAGTATTCAATGTTCTTACAGTACGTTCAACGCTCAGTGTTTGAGTTGCAAGTTGATGTTAGTAAAATAATTATGGCAGGTACATATTAATGCAATTCATTATTTTGATTATAATACACGATGTCTAACATTGTAAAATCAAACGGTATTGCATGCTAAACATACAAAAAAACAGAAAGAATGCCATTAAAAGCTTTATCAAAAAGTTATGGTATAACCATTAAATCGCCAACATGAACCTAACCATAGTAAAAAGCAAAGGTAATTATCGAATAGCCTCAAATTCGGAATATAGTTGGTTGACATGAGGAAAGATAGACATAATCGATTAAAGAAAAGATGATCCGATTCCTGAATGTACGTGAGCCTATATCGTTTATATCACATCTTTTTAATAAACACATATCTTATTTTCGTACACAGAATTCCTTGACATGATTTGGCTGAAAAATCCTCAGACAACTTGTATAACTGATCACATTGTATGATTAATTTCTTACGCATAATATGAAACTGATGCAATAGATAGTTGTCCGACGGCAAAAATCGTAGATGGCTCGGAATGGTCTGTGTAAATGTGATGCATCTAAAATGTTAAGTTTAGAGAATAAAAATAAATTCAGATAGTCGAAGGGAATGCAAAAAATGCTTAGGTCGTCAATGTGTTATAATATGTGGTAAAAAAATGTAGCGTATAAGTACGAAAGTTTAAATATAATACGAGAAAAACATAAAAATTTATTAGATGGTATAACAAACGTACTACAAGCTTCAAGATAGGTATCTGCTTTTTCTAAGTTTCTTATTGAATTTTTATGTTGTACTGCATATTCTTTTGGATATCTTTGTTTTTATTATTTCCAAAATTTCTCCGTTTATTAAATGTCATTTGTTTTATACGTCGTTAAAAGGTATCAGGATTGATATTTTTGAAAGAAAATACACATAAAGAAAATATATTATAGGGAATAATTGAAGTACTTTGAATAACAGAGATAAATGTGTATTAAAAAAGTAATAAATATCCTTGACGTATTAAGTAAACATGGTGTTTGTGAAAGGTTGAATGGAAATTAGAGCAAGGAAGAACATACTCTTGAAACAAATATAAAGAATGTGGAGTTGTACATGTTCTGATTTGAGATGTGAAAAAAGATATTTATTATATTGTAAAGAATTGAATATTTTTTCATACGAATTACAAAGAGCAGGAAAGCGAGAGGAGTCGGATTGATTAATAACGGTAGTAAATTCAGGATTGCAGAATCTGTGAACGATTAAGGCAGTAAAACTAATTACTACCAAGAATTTGACCTATCACAATTGAATTCTTATTTACAACATATGCAATCAGTGCGATATTCATCAAAGTAGCACACTGTTGCAATTTCTTTTTTATATAGTGCAACAAAATGGATTACACTCTTTCATGGTTTCTGTAAATGTTTAATTTAATCATTAATTCAACTGTTTACTTTTGAAAACTTTATTTAAATGTTTGAAATATGTCACATTTGACTGAACGCCGACTCAAAATTCTTTACTGGTAGAGTTCTTTGCTAACAAACACGATTAAGACTATAATACAAACTTGTTTTACACCTTCCTAAAATGATATTGTAAAATAACGCATAGTGTCCCAATACGAAGTCAAACCAAAAATATATGCGAAACCTTGTGAGAGAGTCAAACATATTTCAAAAAGTTATGTAATGCAATAATTACCGGACCAGCTAACTTGGAGGTAAAATTGGTTAGACAGTATCAAATTTACCAGAGCATTTTGTATATAAGCATCATTTAGTGTTTTTTAAAGTTTTATTATTTACATTTTGAACGTAAATATTTATACAACTAAAATATGTGTAGATATCAGTGACACAAAGGAAAACGCTGTACGAAAATTGGCTTTATTGTCATTACTGCCAAGATCACGTGCTAAAAGGCTTTTAAATCAATGGTTGCACCCAGTGAGTTTTATGTTACGAGCTCGCGAACATGCAGCCAATATTTTATCCGGTGAATTATGCCAAAGTCGGGGTAGAATGCAACAACACCGTAACCATCACAATGGTATATTGTAAATTTAATTCTGTAAGTATATTTTATTAGGCTAAACGTAACTAAATTAATCTTGATGTACAGGATTAGCAGCGTTTCCTTCAGCTGACCGTTTATCACCTTTAGACACGTTCCTTGATTTACTTACTGCTAAAGGTACGTGAGGAAGAACGTGTGGCATTGATACAAAACACAGAATGCGTATTCAGGATTAAGTCTGTTTTGCCTTTTATAATGTCTTCTCTTGAAATTAACATATATTACCTAATTTGTTTTAGCGAATCTGGCAGAGTTAGATTTTGGATTATTAATAGAAGCAACAGCTACTTCCACAGAAGATTTTCTATGAATGGAAAATTAGGAATAAAAATGCGGAATCCGTATCTTAATAATGGGTTAAGTAAAAAGTTCTGAGCGTTTTCCTTAGTTGGCGCTAAAGAGTCATATTTCACGATGTATACGTCGCATCTGAACATTCTATAGTTCGTTGTAACGGCGACATTACGCTTTAAAAAAAGTTATGTGACAGTTTTGTATATGGTGAAGCCAGTTACGTGTTAGAGTGCTCCAAAATGGAAGTAAAGAAAGAGAAAATTCGATACATTCTTCAGTACCACTGTGACCAAGGGGAAAAAGCGGAGCAGGCGGACAAAAAACTTTGTGCTATTTATGGACCCAATACAGTATCGAATGCAACACAAAACGGTGGTTCCAACGATTCCGTTCGGGTAATATGGGCGTCGAAGATGAAACATCCTGTGGTAGACCAATCGTCGAAAATATTGACAAAATCATGGAAAGCGTCGAGTCGGATCGGCATGCGAGCACTTATTACATTGCCCAGAAACAGATTAAGGCAGGCGATCGACGAGAAGCGGCCAGAATTGGCGAATAGGAAGGATGTTGTTTTCCTTCACGACAATGCCAGGCCGCACACATCTTTAACGACGCGCCAGAAGCTCCGAGAGCTTGGATGGGATGTTATATCGCACCCGCCGTATAGCCCAGACCTTGCTCCAACGATTATCACCTATTCAAGTATTTACAAAATTTTCTTGATGGTACAAAACTGGCCTCAAGAGAGGCTTGTGAAAATGAGCTAGTGAACTTTTTTACCAATAGGGACGACGATTTTTTTAATCGTGGAATTATGAAATTGCCTTCAAAATGGACAAATGTTATCGAATAAAATGGCGCATATTTGATTTAAATCCGATAATCCTAACTTTGTTAATTTAATCGTCGAAATAAAGAGAAAAAACGCTCAGAACTTTTTACTTTACCTAATATATCATAAATAAACAAATGTATTAGTATGTAACATGTTTCATAGCTTCTCTATCAATTTACATATTATGTGAATATAGGTATTCAAACAGTATTTTAACCGGATTTTAGTTATCGTATTTACGTTATTTGTTTTTTAAACATGTGTGTTGATTAGATGTATTATGTGTCAAAACAGCTGGACTGTTATGTAGAAAACAAAATTTATAATAGCATCAACAATGATTCTATTTAATATGCAGGAATCCTATAATGTCAAAACAAATGTACATATTTTTTTGTATTAATTTCAGTTCTAGATTTAACGAAATAGTTCCTTTGTTACATTGTGATTTTAATAACTTTTATTATGCGTGTACAATTTTGTTATTAATGTATTTCCGAAAACCATAAAAAATACATAAAAAACGTCATAACATTTTAATGTGTTTATCAAATATCACAAAATGCATGTTTTATACACTTTTTTAGAACACTATATATAACATGTAATTGAGTATATATGTAATGCGAATATATACTTATTAGAATTCCAGTTTATATAAAGACAATTTTTTAGATTTTTTATGAAACTTCGCTTCAGGCCAAGTATTATAACCAAAGAAAATTCAAGTGACTCAGTCATGCACGTTGCAGAACGTATTAAAAAATATCTTTAGAACACTGTTATATTGCATATGTTTGTTCAGTTTGCTGTATATTTGAAATAAAAAAAATGCATACAAAATTATGAAATTTTATATTTAATATCTTACAGGCAGTTTCGTTTTGTACTTTTGCATACCTGTTATAATTGAATCGTTTATTTTGAAAGTGGTGTAAGTTCATATTTAAAAAAATAAGACATCATATCATTTATGATTAACGTGGTGTAAACGGTTTGTTTATGTAATATTTAATTTTTTTGTTTAAAATGGACTTACACCGCTTTCAAAATATACGGTCCAATTAACAATTGTTTGCGTTTGTATATTTATATGTTGCGTGCGTTTGTGATGTTCTGTTTATGTAAACATGCTGCAACTGACACGGTATTGATATGTACATATGAGGCATTCCATGCCAAATCGGACACTTTCCGACCTCACCCCCTTCGATTTTTTTTTAAATTTTATATGTTTTTAAGGTTGATCAAAAACGCGTTCATGAATTTTTTCAGATTTTTTTGAGTGTCCGTTTTGGAAATATGAATTTTCTTAAAATTTGGGCTCTTTTTTCTCAAATGCTCATAACTTTGTGAAAAATGGACCAATTTGATCGTTCTTTTTTTCAAAATTTGTGTTTTTGAACGATGTTTCAAGAAAAAAATATGATTTTAACAAAAAAAAAATGTTTCATTGTTTATTTTTAATTTAAAGCACGAAATATTTTTTATCTCAAAACACGCCCCGATCGATTTTTTTGAAAAAATTCTCAAAAACACTTCGATGGATATAACAACTTATAAAAATTGTCCGATTGTGGGCAAATTCCTCGTTCTATTTTTTTTCTTTATTTGAAAATATCTGTTCTATCAGGTCGTACGTTCCGTTTCAACGAAAAATATTTTTTATCTCAAAACACGCCCCGATCGATTTTTTTGAAAAAATTCTCAAAAACACCGATGGATATAACAACTTAAAAAAATTGTCCGATCGTGGGCAAATTCCTCGTTCTATTTTTTTTCTTTATTTGAAAATATCTGTTCTATCAGGTCGTACGTTCCGTTTCAACGAAAAATTTTTTTTATCTCAAAACACGCCCCGATCGATTTTTTTGAAAAAATTCTCAAAGAAGCTTGGATGGATATAAGAACTATAAAAAATTGTCCGATCGTGGGCAAACTCCTCGTTCTATTTTTTTTCTTTATTTGAAAATATCTTTCCTGTCGAGTCGTACGTTCCGTTTCAACGAGAAATATTTTTTATCTCAAAACACGCCCCGATCGATTTTTTTGAAAAAATTCTCAAAAATACTTGGATGGATATAAGAACTTTTAAAATTTGTCCGATCGTGGGGAAACGTTTCGTTCTATTTTTTTTCTTTATTCGTAAATATCTTCTGTCACATCGTATATTCCATTTCAATGGAAAATGTTTTGTATCTCGAAACACGTCCCCTTCGATTTTTTTTGAAAAAATTCTCAAATAAACTTTGATGCATGTAAGAACTATAAAAAAATTTCCATCGTGGGGAAACTCTTCGTTCTATTTCTTTTCTTTTTTCGAAAATATCCATTCTCTCAAATCGTTTGTTCGAAAAGAAAAAAAATAGAACGGAGAGTTTCCCCATGATGGGAATTTTTTTTTAGTTCTTACATGCATCAAAGTTTATGTGAGAATTTTTTCAAAAAAATCGAAGGGGACATGTTTTGAGATAAAAAACATTTTCCGTTGTAACGGAACATACGATTTGTTAGAATAGATATTTACGAATAAAGAAAAAAAATGGAACGAAGAGTTTCCCCACGATCGGACAAATTTTTTAAGTTCTTACATGCATCAAAGTTTATTTGAGAATTTTTTCAAAAAAATCGAAGGGGACATGTTTTGAGATACAAAACATTTTCCATTGAAATGGAATATACGATGTGACAGAATAGATATTTTCGAATAAAGAAAAAAAATAGAACGAAACGTTTCCCCACGATCGGACAAATTTTAAAAGTTCTTATATCCATCCAAGTATTTTCGAGAATTTTTTCAAAAAAATCGGACGGGGCATACATCTCGAAAAAAAACATTTTCCATTGAAACGGAACATACGATTTGATAGAATGGATATTTTCGAATAATGAAAAAAAATAGAACGAAGTTTCCCCACGATGGGAAATTTTTTTTAGTTCTTACATGCATCAAAGTTTATTTGAGAATTTTAAAAAAAAAATCGGAGGGGACATGTTTTGAGATATAAAATATTTTGTGCTTTAAATAAAAATTAAACAATGAAATAAACTATTTCGATAAAAATCATATTTTTTTCTTGAAAGAGCATTCAAAAACACAAATTTTGAAAAAAAGAACGATCAAATTGCTCCATTTTTCGCAAAGTTATGAGTATTTGAAAAAAATGAGCCCGAATTTTAAGAAAATTCATATTTTCGAAACGGATGGCCAAAAAAATCTGAAAAAATTCATGAACGCGTATTTCATCAGTCTTAAAAACATAAAAAATTTTTCAAAAAATCGAAGGGGGTTAGGTCCGAAAGTGTCCAATTTGGCATGGAATGCCTCATATATATTATATTTTATTTAAATTTAGTTTTAAATTTAAGTTTAAAATTAAAAAATATATATATATACGGTAAATTATTCTGTGTTAAACTACTACAAAAAGTTATATGTACTACAATTCTAATTTTGTCTTGAGTTTGGACTTTTATACCCAATTTTATGACATAGAGTCGCACATGGACACATTTAACAAGAACGCAGAACTAACCTTGTCCGGCAAATATTAAATAATACTTACTTTTAAATGTAAATATAAAACAATGTAGTCGAAATAAACTTGGCACTTAGTTAGACTAATAAAATCTTAATACTTTATTCATGTTATTTTAAAAAGTTGATTGAACATTGGTGCATTTTTAGTAAGACTGCGAATATCTATACATGAATAACTCCAAATGTAAATAGTGTCGGCCATATCCCGACTTATGTTATAAAACGCATCAACACAGTTTGGTATATATTATCGAGATATCATTCAAGAAATACATCATTTTCCAAAATTATAAACACGAATATAGAACGCTGTTTTTATAAATAAAACATCTATTTGCATCTTTATAAAAGAAAATAGGAAAAAAGGAAGAGTTCAAATAAGAAAAATGGATTGAATGATAACACAGGCACACAAAAAAACAAAAGTGGTCTGTACATTTGACCGGACCCACCTACGGACATGTAATTCGACCCGCTGAATCCGAATTTGAAGTCCGTTTGGCTCGGTCACCCTCCAGATTTGAGTAAAATGCAAAAAAACAAAAAAAGGCAAAAAAACGCAAAAACTGGAATCACAGCGAAGAAAAAATTTTTGTGTACACGGATCAAGTATGATTTTCATGTATTTCAATTCACTGAATCTAAATCTGAACGTTAATTAGCCCGTTGGGCCGTCAAAGTTTGAAAAAATTGCGAATAACCGAAAAAAATGGCATAAAATCATGAAAAACCGAAACTATTGAGATGAAAAAAAATGTGTGGATCCAAATTGAGTATGATTTTTATGTATTTTGTTCCACTGAATCTGAATCTCAAGTTTTTTTGTCCCATTAACGTTTCAAAATTGAAAAAAATTACAAGAAACCAAAAAAATTGGGAAAATTGCAGTTATAAATATGAGAAAAAATCTAATAAACACAATTGTTAATGACTTGGGTGTATTTTCATGGATGGAATATGATTTTAGAATTTAAAAATTGACAAAATTTTAAAACCTGTGAAAAAATAGCATGTAAGAAGAAGGTAGGAAACCGTATTTATGAATTTCAGACTGTCCTTCGTTTGTATCGAACTCTTTTATTGAAAATTTTGAAACGTTAATGGGACAAAAAAACTTCAGATTCAGATTCAGTGGAACAAAATACATAAAAATCATACTTAATCTGAATCTAAAAAATTGTTTCCATCTCGATAGTTTCGGTTTTTCATGATTTTATGCAATTTTTTTCGGTTTTTCGCAATTTTTTTAAACTTTGATGGCTCAACGGGCTAATTAACGTTCAGATTTAGATTCAGTGAATTGAAATATATGAAAATCATACTTGCTTTTTTGCATTTTACTCAAATCTGGAGGGTGATCGGGCCAAACGGACTTCAAATTCGGATTCAGCGGGTCGAATTACATGTTCGTAGGTGGGTCCGGTCAAATGTACAGACCACTTTTGTTTTTTTGTGTGCCTGTGTAATCAAATTTAAATAAACGCTATCCGAGTAAATCCGGTGTACTTTCACGTAACTTAAACGCCTACGCCATTACGAGTTGGGAATTACTTTTTTAAATTTATCTATACTATGCAACTTGTAATTGCTATTTTTACTCCTTCAAAATTGTACCTATACTTTACTTTTGCAGAAGTTTAATTAAATTTTGGCAGTCAGTGATACGTCACATTACTCTTTCCATAACGACACGGAATTATTTAATTTGGGCGATCACATCTTTATTGTATATAGCATATAAAAACCTAGGTGTTCAGTTATGTCTCACTCCCTTAATGCGATTGAGGGTTGTTATTTATTTCTCATGAAAAATTGAAGAACTGATGAACTCCTGATAAAACTGAAAGCATGAATGTGAAATAAAAGTGAAATTTCTTATACATCAATCAATGCACATTGATTTTCGGAAGAAAGCTGAACTCTACAGTAAACTAGTGGAAGAGGAACGGGGAATAAGTATGAAAAGACGTGAAAATGCAAAGTTGGTAGCTAAAGAGTACAGAATTAATGTACTAGTTCAAATTGTGTAATACATATAGAGTAGATTTGAGGGTAGAATACAGGCAAAAGTGTGAGTGCAACCTCTGAAAATTATGTATTCCTCTTTGCTCGTGTTTCCAGTTCCTTTTGTCTGTTGTAACTTCACGCATCATCTGATTCTTCTTATTGCACGCACATTGATGCTAAATGGCTACTTGCACAATGAATACATATTAGGTTTTAGTAGCAGTGGGTAATCTAAAACAGAGATCCAAGAAGGATTTTTTCTAAAGTTTGCAGTCTTTTACGAGTGTGACTCTAGTACAAGTGTAATGTGTGTTACCCAACGTTTAGATCTACGTTTAGATCTACATTTTATTCATTAACTATGATGTAATATTTTGGTATACTTAGCAGGAGGCTTATGTTTCCTATCGTAATATCTTTTATTACACGTATCAGCGGATTGTATGTTTTTCATTGCTCTCTTTCGTCTATTGTCTGTTGATCCACTACAATTAAATGCAATTCATTGAGCCTACGTAATTTATTTAATCTTAACAAATATATATCATTTCAACGATTATTATTTAAAGAACTCTAACCACACAATCAAACGTTGTATTAATTTCGAAATTAAGGAAACTTTTGTAAACATCTAGAACAATTGCAAAGCCTTGTGGCAACTCTCAACCGCGACGCTACCGTAACGCGTAGTTACACATGAGGTAATACCACGATTGATTGGTTCTTACAAAAATTCAGAGAAAATAGTGGAAGAAGCCGGCAGTACGTTTTGATGTCCCCCGCCCTCCACGGTCAAAATACAGAGTTGAAAATACATAAAAATGTTTCTTTTTTCATAAACTATCAAATGACTGATTCAATTGGTTTATGAGTGTTTTTGATTGTCTTATTCGGCCAAGCCCCTTGCCCTAAGTTACAACCGTAGAGGTGAGATCCGTAGGATTTTTCCCAAATGCCTTCTGAAAAGTAGACTACGGTGACGGTTTTTCCAGTTACAGTAAATAACTTTAATATTCGGACACTAGGACATTTTTAGTTTATTACATTATAACTTCATTCCTAACAGTAAGAAATCATACGTGATGAAGTATTGCAGCAAGGTATATGTCTAGTAAACAATAGTAAAAATGTTATTTACATAACTTACAACACAGGTTCAACAATTTTAATGAAACAATGTCCGATTTCCACGTTTCTCTAATATTCGGACACTTGGTAGTGTAGCACATTTTTTCAATTTTTTTGCTCCGAGTCAGAATATAATGTGTGTTTAAAACATTGGTCGTCTGTTCGGACGATATTATGCCTCTTTACATTAGTTCTTCTTCAACAGTCGTTAATAATACTATTGTAGTATATTGCCACAAAAAGGGAATACGTGTTTTGATACGCGTCAACTTGTGATTTTTCACAATGCAAACGGAAAATCGTATAGACAGATGGTCACAATGCTCAATGAGTAAGAGCAAAGCGGCCGGCAAACGATTTAAATGCGAGGACCGCATCGATTCTATACCCCAAAAAGGTCAGCCAAAAAAGTTAGACGCACACGACAACAGGAACTTTGTACGAAAAACAAAGAAAGATCCGACAGTTAGTACGCCAAAAGTGACAACAGAATTGTTAGAAGAAACTGGGAAAAAAGTGCACCCCCAAACAATCCGCAGGGCTTTAAAAGAAAGTGGCTATAATGAAAGAGTAGTTAGAAGAAAACCATATGTCAGCAAACAAAATCGAACGAAGAGGCTTAATTTCGCTAAGGCATTTGTTTTCAAAGATGAATTATGGTGGAATGATGTTGTATTCAGCGATGGAAGCAAAGGGCATAGATGAATAAGACGGTCAAAAGTGCCCCCAAACCAACTGAAATTCTGAATGGACCATTCGATAATTTGACAGTGAAGGTGACCCAGATCAGTGATGCTGTATTTTTCTGAAATGAGTGAATGATAAGTGAGATGAATGAAGCTGCGTCACAGATCTGAACCTCCTTCAGTGTCAAATTAATGTTTTTATGACTCATATTTTGGTTTTTATTTTTTTCCAGATGGATTTTTTATATGAAAATCTGAAAAAAGATCTGAAATGTGCGTCAATTACGTCATATTGATCGATCGGTAAAAAAGATGATTATCTTAACCATAACAAGCTACCCGCGTAGCAACAACGAGCCGAGATCATACATACAAAAACGTAACCAATACGCCCTAATCTGAGACGTCGTCGCGATCCGGCATAATATAAATATGCTTGAGACGTTATCGCGACCCTGATTAGGGCGGCACTCATGCACACAAAGTGCAAATAAAATATAACCAACAAACACGCCCTAATTTGAGACGTCATCGCGATCCGGCATAATATAAATATGTTCGAGACGTTATCGCGACCCAAATTAGGGTAACATCAATACAGCATAAACGCATGTACACGGACTAGTCCGAATGTACATGCTAACCATCGACGGTATACACATCATCGCCAGCGATCACGGATACGGAGCAAGCGCAACCACGGCAACAAAGAACCGTCTTTTGATAAGACGACCGAGAACGAGCGGCCGGATGCGCTGAGCGATCATTTTTGAGAAACCAGAGCGAGCGAATAGACATACAAAATAAAGATCCTTTGGAATCAATATCGTATTCATTGGATCCACGGAACCACGGGACCAACGCGAAGGCGTCGATCCAAATCCTACACAACAATAAGTAATTTTTAAATGTGTCCGAATATTAAAGTAACGTGCAAAACGGACATTTTATTTAACCTTTATTGTCGGTTACGTAAATAACATTTATACTATTGTTTACTAGACATATACCTTGATATTTCATCACGTATCAATTATTACTGTTAGGAATGAAATTATAATGTAATAAACTAAAAATCTTCTAGTGTTTGAATATTAAAGTTACTCACTGTATACTTTAACTGAACCCTCGATCTCTCACTGAAGCACGAGTCAGTGCGCACAGAACACAATCTACAGCAGAGTAGCGAGAAAACTAGTCCTACGAGTCATTGAAAAAAACCCGATTGATAAATGAAGGAGAGCGCGATACTGCTTGTCATAATCGGTTGGTAACAGTGCTGAGCGGCACAATATTGTTTGACGCGCTGCGTCGACAGTAGTGTGAGCGCACCATCAGTTGCCTGTACTGGGTTTTTGCGACACAAATTGTGGGCAATATACGTGTAAAGAGAATATATTCTTTTCAAAATTTAGCACCCTTAGTATACTCCGCGCGTTTCTATGGTATAAGACAGATGTTTTGTAAACACAGATAAACAGAAGAATTATAAGAGAGAGCTTGTGTGAAGAAATGATAATTAACTGTACGCAAACCCGAATACCGGCCGACGAGGCACTCGTCGGCGTAGCATACCCCAAGCCGTCCAGGACACAAGACATAGACCAGATACAATAAACTGTATACCGTAGCTGTAAACAAGCGTCAAGGGATCACGTGCGCTACTCGTGCATCCCGAATGGGTTTGGGTGCGTCCTTTATTGCAGCGACCGTAACCGCTCAACACGGCGACGCTGCGACGCACGTGCGCCTTTTTCTCTGGGGCGATACTTCTCCTTTCTTTTCGATGATTTTCCAGAGAAGGGATGAGTGTCGAATTGCCCCGTCGTCGTCAAGACGGACGGGCATATTCATTCTTGTAAGAGACTCTGACGAGAGTAGGCGTTTATACAAATATAGATACATCTACAATTTGGGCACTCGTATTTTATTTTACCGTTATTTCTTACACATCAGAAGTGGGATACACCCAGTGTCAGTGAACGTGCAGTGTTGAACAAATCAACGAACGAATAAGCGAAGGAAAGGGAATAACGCAGTTAACATGGCCGAATCAATAATCGCGAAGGAAGTGTCCATCGACGCGGAGGAATGTCGTTCACCGCGTTCGCCCACCGACCGTCCTGGAAACGAACGCCGTGAAGATTCGCGTCTTGATCGGTTGGAACGACTGATCGAGAGCGCAGTCGGTGCATCACGCTCCCGATCGCGCTCCCGATCGCCCCCGCGCGATCAAGGAGCGTCGCGTTTAGAGCGGCTGGAACGCTTGGTGGAGGAGCTCAGCCAACGTTCGTCGTCGCGGTCGCGATCGCCTCACCGTGCCCGTCCAGGGGACGAACTCCTGGTTCCCATTTTCGATCCGTCGAAAGACGAGATCACAATCGAAAGCTGGGTTCGCCATGTGGACGAGTTGGCAGGAAGGTACGAGTGGGACGACCGATCGGTTATGAGACTGATCGCAACGCGCCTACGCGGGCATGCCAGGCAATGGTACGACACCCGCCAACGGATACCATCTACCTGGCGCGAAACAAAAGTTTTGTTGGTGGCACAGTTCCGCCGGAACGTGCCATTTAATAAGCTTTTCCGAGAGGCGGCGAATTACGAAGCAACGCCGGGTCAAGCTCTCGGGGACTATTGCTTCCAAAAGATTAACAAGTTACGGAAACTGGAGATTACAATCCCCGATAAATTTATGGTGGACTTGGTGATCGGTGGTGTACCGGACGCAAATATCGCGCGTGCAATCCGCTCTGCCCAGCATAGTGACGCGAACGAACTGTACGCGTACATGTGTGGCATGGGCGAGATGACACGGGACGCAACCCAGGCGACAACGCGAAGCAACCGGCCAGGACCCCCAGCGCGGACAGCGGCTGTGCCATCGACCAAGGTACGCAACGCGGAAAAGGCGCCGGACGAAAGGGACCGGAAGCCGAAATGCTTTTCGTGCGGACAGCCGGGACATCTGGCGCGGGACTGTCGGAAAAAGGGTGGCTACTGCTACCTGTAAAAAGACGGGCCATCGCCACGAAGACTGCAAACAGAAAGAGGTAATAAGTATCGATATTACCAATCGGGGCGACAATGTGTACGAATTGTCTGCTCGGATCAATGGCCGAAAGGTCAATTGCCTGATCGATACGGGAAGCACGTGTACGGTGATACGGTCATCCGTAGCACGGGGACTTGACGTCGCGACGGAACCCGCGAGGGAGGTGGTTTTTCGGGGTTTCACGGGTCGATCGGTCGTTACGTGCACCGTGGCGTCGATTATCGTGCAGATCCAGAACGTTGCTGCCAACGTGCGGGCGTTCATAGTGCCGGATGATTGTTCCCCGTACCGAGCTATCGTGGGGCGGGATTTCCTTCAACAGGAGCACGTCGCGATGATTAAAATGGGTAGTCGCCTTGTGTTCAAGGAAATTGCTGTCGACAAGAAACCGCGATTCTCAGAGCTGTTCAAAGTATATTTGTGCGAACCGGCGGAATGTACGAAATTGAACTTCGGAAATGTGGACGAGACGGCGCGCGCTGCATGCTTAAGGCTAATCGAGGAGTTCCGCGATTGCGTATCGACATCCATGCATGACCTCGGGCGTACGGACGCGGCAAGGATTGAAATTCGGTGCTTAACAGATGAGCCTGTTGTGTATCGTCCGTACCGTCTAGCCGAGAACGAGAAAAGGGTCGTCCGAGACATGTTACGGGATTTGCTAAACAACGGTTTGGTACGCGAGTCCGACTCACCGTATGCGAGTCCCATTACGTTGGTTAAAAAGAAGACAGGCGATTACCGCATGTGTGTCGACTATCGAAAGCTCAATGCACTTACAATAAAAGATAAATACCCATTGCCGCTAATAGATGACCAAATAGATAAGCTCGGGGGTCACAGTTATTTCACGGGTCTAGATTTGGCGTCGGGTTACTATCAGGTACCGGTCGCCGAAAACTCGATTGCAAAAACAGCATTTGTAACGCCGGAGGGACATTACGAGTTCCTTCGGATGCCGTTTGGTTTGACGAATGCTCCAGCCGTGTTTCAGCGTCTGATGGACAAAACGCTTGGGCCCTTGAAGGACACAATTGCTTTTCCGTACCTAGACGACGTAATAATACCGTCTGCAACCATTGAGGAAGGTATGGAAAGGCTCCGCTTGGTGCTGGAGGCATTTAGAAGAAATGGTCTGACGCTAAAACTAGAAAAGTGCTCCTTCTTCAAGCAGCATATTGATTATTTGGGACGGGAAATCAGCGCACAAGGAGTCAAGCCAGGGCAGCGGAAGATTGACGCGGTAGCAAAAATGGAGCCACCACAGTCGGTAAAGCAGATCCGGCAATTTCTGGGACTTGCCAGCTACTTCCGCAAGTTCGTGAAGGACTTCGCGACGATCGCTGAACCCCTTACGCGTCTGACCAGAAAGGATCAACCGTGGCGGTGGGGGGACGGGCAGGAGAATGCGTTTCGCGCAATCAAGGACGCGCTGACGACTCGCCCTGTACTGTCGATTTACGACCCGTGCCGCTCCACCGAGCTGCATACGGACGCAAGTTCGCTTGGCGTCGGAGCCGTCCTATTACAACGACTCCAGGACGGGAAAATGACTGCAATAGCTTACTTCAGCAAGCAGACGACGACTGACCAACGTATCTATCATTCATACGAACTGGAGACAATGGCAGTAGTATTCGCATTACGCTACTTCCGAGTATATCTGTTGGGCATCAAATTCAAAGTGGTCACCGATTGCAACGCACTTCGGACAACGTTTTCCAAAAGGGACTTGTTGCCCCGCGTGGGACGCTGGTGGTTGGAGGTGCAGGAATACGACTTCGAGATCGAGTACCGCCCGGGGACGCGGATGGCTCACGCGGACGCACTGAGTCGAAACCCCCAAATAATCCTGGATGTAACCTACGTGGACATCACCGAGGCCGACTGGATTGTGGCAGCTCAACTACAGGACGAGCAATTGGCACGGATCGGAGAGATATTATCCGGAAAAGTACAGACTCCGGAGACAAAGCACTATTTCAAAGAATATGTGCTGAAAGATCAGAAGATCTACCGACGCCTTCCGGACCAGAAGAGGGCATGGGTGGTACCCAAGGATGCTCGACTGCAGATATGCCGGCTGTGTCACGATGACGCGGGACACTTGAGCGCGGATAAGACGCTCGAGCGAATACAACGGAATTATTGGTTCTCAAAGATGCGTCGTTTCGTCACGAAGTATGTAAAGGCATGCTTGAACTGCTCCTATTACAAGCATACCGCAGGTAGGAAGGTGTGCAAACTACATACAATCGAGAAGGTCCCCGTACCTTTTCACACGCTGCACATCGATCACGTGGGGCCTTTCGAGACTAGCCGGAGGCGCAACAAATATCTGCTAGTGATGGTGGATGCATTTACGAAATTTACCATCATTGAGCCAGTAAAGGATCAAAAGACGCGCCACACTGTGAGGGCTCTTCTGAGTCTTGTCCATTTGTTCGGAGCACCGACGAGAATTATTAGCGACCGCGGGACCAGCTTCACATCGCAGAACTTTAAGAGTTTTTGTGATACGTACGGTATCAAGCACGTACTAAACGCAGTTGCAACGCCGAGGGCCAATGGACAATGCGAACGCTACAATAAGACTATTGTAGACGCATTGGCCACAACCGCGGCCGGACAGGATCCCCGGGACTGGGATAAGGAAGTGAAGAAGGTGCAGAGCGCGTTGAACACGATGTTCAACAAGGCGATCGCCACGACGCCGATGCGCGCGCTTATCGGATGTGACGTCCGGAATGCAGCGGAAGGGCGACTACTGAGTGCGATCCAGGGAGAAATAGATCGCGTGGATCTGACCGAGTTGCGTCGCAGCATCTCCGACCACATCACGAAGGATCAACAGGCTCAGAGAGAGCGCTACGACCGGGCTCGACGGGACGCACCAACGTATGCAGTGGGCGATCTGTTGTTGGTACAGATCACGAGCGACCCCGCGACCGGAAGTAGCAAGAAGCTGCAACCGCGTTACAAGGGACCGTTCCGGGTGCGAGCAGTGCTCTTTAACGATCGCTACGAGATCGAGGATCTGCGAGAAGGCGGTAGGAAGGCGAGGACGGTAGTAGCGGCAGACCGTGTAAAGCCGTGGGTCTCGATCCAGGGGTGTGCGTCGACCGCTTGACGGAGGAGGGGAATGGTCACACGATGTTGAGTGTGTTCCCTTCGACGATGGGCGGTGGCTAGCGAGCACAGATGGTAATCATGAGGTGCAACCTTTATCGGTGTATTTTTTTTTATCTGTGCAGAAAGCCAAAGCGGAGTGACCTTACCACTGAGGCGACGTGGTCGCTATGGGTAGCGGTGGAGGACTGCCGGAAAGAGTTAGACGGCAACGACGTGGCGTTCCTGAGCTCAGTATACGAAGGCGCTGAATTGTTTAATGTATTCATTGTAGGCACATGTATTGTCCGAATTGGAAATATATTGTCGTTATTGAATGAGGTGAACATTATTCGCGACTAATGTTATAAACGCCACGTGGGAGTGCGCACCTGACAAGGGAACATAGGCAACCCGGAAATTCAAAAAAATATGAGCTTTTGCACACATATAGTGTGAACCATCCCTAACACGAAAATATTTTTTTACGTGCTAAACCCCACATGGAAGGGAGAAATCACCCCTTGAAAAAATATTAAAATTTTCGTTTTCATGAAATATCTCCGAAACGGTAAGAGATATCGAAAAAAAGTTAAATTAAAAATTAAATCGTTCGGTAGCATCTGCAAAACTGTGTAATCAATTTTTTAATTTTTTTATTTGTTTATGAAAAACAACCCCCACCCCCATCCCCGTTTCAAATATTTTCTTTTTTTGTTCCGTAATAAGACACCTCTGAACAACCTCTTTTCACACCTGTAAGCGATTTTTGCATTAGAATTATTTGGGGGGGTTGTAAAGGCGAAAAACTGCCGACAGTAACAAGGAGAGGACCAGAAGTGTGGGTCACCGATTTTGATGAAATTTGGCACAGACCTTCTTTAGCCGAAAATATTGGACACGTGTTTTGCCAAAAGTGGCACTTCTCCCCCATTTTTGAAAAAATCGAGGTCAAAAATCAAAATTTTTCGATCGACCTGAAATTTTAGATACACGTTTAGAATTGAAAAATACACAATACGTACTATTTTATTTTGCAAAATATGAATGATAACAAATGATATAGATGTTAAGTACTCTGTAGTTTACATGGTTTGCATCGAACCGTGCTAACCGAGTTGGTAAAGCGTCTGATTACAAGTCTCATGGTGGAGAGTTCGAATCTCGGTTTTGCCGTTTTGCGCATATATTTTTTTTTGCCTTTTTTTTTATATGTATTTTTGTCGTTTTTTACTCGCATGCATAAAATCATAATTATATTTCATTTATTTAATAATATTATTGTTATATTCACTACTGGGTTAGGTTGGAAGTATGCGTAAATTCCAAGTTCGGTAAGAACAAATGTAGGGAAAAACCCGTAATCTCCTCAGCCGTTGGGATATTATAAACAATAAATCGATTCGAATGAGTTTATGACACAGGTACTTCTCGAAATGCAGTAATTCCTCGTACCTTGCACAAGTTGCGGTCATTCATTGACTACTGCTTCTAGTGAAAGTGTCGATGTAAAACTCTTCTCCCGTGCAGTTCCCAGAAGGAATTTTGTGACGAAAAAAAATGGAGTGTTGACAAAATTATATTTCGTTGTGTCAAAAATGGATCAGTCTTCTACTAGCAGTGCTGCCAGTGAAGATCTTGAAATTGCCATCAATAGTGCGTTCGCAACGATGCAGGAATTGACGGATGCTGTGTATTACTTTGCGGAAATTCTTCGCAAAGAAAATATTATTAATGATACAGTCAGCCCGATAATTTCTGTTCGTGCGCAATTGATTGCCAGTGAGATCTACAGTCGTTTTCTGGACCTTGACAGCGAATTTCGCTTTGTTGAAACTGACGAGTTACAACTGGAAGCCGATGCCGTGAGTGATTTGGCTGAACAAATTGCCGACGAATTGAATACCTCGTCGAGTACTGATTCGTATTCATCATTAACATTACCACCCGCTAAAAAGAGAAAAACACAGCACGCCTTGTTGACAGAAAATATTAAAACGGTATCGTTTGCAAGGCTTCACCCCGGATGGGGCTTGAAAATATTATAGAAGAAAGGAGGATTCCACCTTAAAAGGGAGGACCAAATTTCCCGGTGGGAAAAAGAAATTGCTACTGGTGAGACAAATCGGTATAAGTATGCCCATATTGAACAGTCGACGTATGACTAATTTGTTGAAGCACGGGAATTTCGGGCGTTTGTGTCAACAAGGATGCTCCAAGAATGGGCAATGTCTGCAGCAATGCAGTATATTCATACTTGATATAAGATATTATAAAAATTCATTCATTGGTGCATGACCAATTATGTGCGACAATTTTCGCTAATATGATCAGATACACGTGGTTTACTTCAAAATTAACACCAACACGAAATGTTTTTCTGAACGTCCGGCAAGTATGCTTTTCGGATGTAGTACCAAGGACTCTCTGCATTTGCAAATTGCAATCATTTATTACATGTGCATGGTGTCGGCAAAATTTATCTTTTTCATGTTTTTATGACAAGTATCACCCTGACAGCTGTGATACGTTTTTATTTTCATAATCGTACATTGTAGTCTTTAATGTGGAATTTATGCATGCTTCCAACCTAACCCAGTAGTGAATATAACAATAATATTATTAAATAAATGAAATATAATTATGATTTTATGCATGCGAGTAAAAAACGACAAAAATACATATAAAAAAAAAGGCAAAAAAAAATATATGCGCAAAACGGCAAAACCGAGATTCGAACTCTCCACCATGAGACTTGTAATCAGACGCTTTACCAACTCGGCTAGCACGGTTCGATGCAAACCATGTAAACTACAGAGTACTTAACATCTATATCATTTGTTAACATTCATATTTTGCAAAATAAAATAGTACGTATTGTGTATTTTTCAATTCTAAACGTGTATCTAAAATTTCAGGTCGATCGAAAAATTTTGATTTTTGACCTCGATTTTTTCAAAAATGGGGGAGAAGTGCCACTTTTGGCAAAACACGTGTCCAATATTTTCGGCTAAAGAAGGTCTGTGCCAAATTTCATCAAAATCGGTGACCCACACTTCTGGTCCTCTCCTTGTTACTGTCGGCAGTTTTTCGCCTTTACAACCCCCCCAAATAATTCTAACGCAAAAATCGCTTACAGGTGTGAAAAGAGGTTGTTCAGAGGTGTTTTATTACGGAGCAAAAAAAGAAAATATTTGAAACGGGGATGGGGGTGGGGGTTGTTTTTCATAAACAAATAAAAAAATTTAAAAATTGATTACACAGTTTTGCAGATGCTATCGAACGATTTAATTTTTAATTTAACTTTTTTTCGATATCTCTTACCGTTTCGGAGATATTTCATGAAAACGAAAATTTTAATATTTTTTCAAGGGGTGATTTCTCCCTTCCATGTGGGGTTTTGCACGTAAAAAAAATATTTTCGTGTTAGGGATGGTTCACACTACATGTGTGCAAAAGCTCATATTTTTTTGAATTTCCGGGTTGCCTATGTTCCCTTGTGAGTGGTAACACTCGCGTACTCATCCCGAGCTATCGGTCGATAGTTGCGGATTGACCCTGAAAGGCACTGGGTGCTTGGGTTGGAGACGGAAATCAGAAAGGATGTTCAGTGTAGTCCTGGATCGTTGGCAGCTTGTGGTTGTGATAACACCTCAGCCGCGGGAACAACGATTAGAAAGGGCACTGAATATATTTCTGGATTGCGAGCGGCCGTAAGGGATCTGGGATCCTCGGTCGGAAGGCCAGCAGTCGGAAAGGGTACTGGGTACGCCTGGGCTGCTGTGCCTGGGTCCGAATTGGACAAAGCGTAAACAGGTGGGCTGTGTGCTTTGAGGAGTCGGAATCAGACATCGAAGCGTCACCGAAGAGTGCTGGGTACTCAGAGGGGACGGACAGCGGTAGGTCAACTCGGAGGACATGGACACGCCCCCGATGATGCTGAAGTCGAGTTTTCAACTGCTACCAGAGCTGCCCGGTGGTGACAATGCTAAGTTCATTATTGGCTCACTGTTAACTGGATAAATTATGCGGTGTTACCGATCAATACAATTAACATCCCCTTTGTTGTAGCACCGCCTGAGGACAGACGAAAAGTCAGGATTGGCCGAATGTACGCAAACCCGAATACCGGCTGACGAGGCACTCGTCGGCGTAGCATACCCCAAGCCGTCCAGGACACAAGACATAGACCAGATACAATAAACTGTATACCGTAGCTGTAAACAAGCGTCAAGGGATCACGTGCGCTACTCGTGCATCCCGAATGGGTTTGAGTGCGTCCTTTATTGCAGCGACCGTAACCGCTCAACACGGCGACGCTGCGACGCACGTGCGCCCTTTTCTCTGGGGCGATACTTCTCCTTTCTTTTCGATGATTTTCCAGAGAAGGGATGAGTGTCGAATTGCCCCGTCGTCGTCAAGACGGACGGGCATATTCATTCTTGTAAGAGACTCTGACGAGAGTAGGCGTTTATACAAATATAGATACATCTACAATTTGGGCACTCGTATTTTATTTTACCGTTATTTCTTACATAACCAATATAATTTATATAAATAATTAAAGCAGAGTGGTGAAAGAGAATAATTTACCTTAATTGTCGTTTCTCTTATATAAAGAGAAACAAATTTGGTTTCGTTATTTTGAGAAACCCCTCCAATTATCTTATATAATTTATATTATATACGTATTGCTTCATGGGGTTTAAACGGTTAAAGTCGGATGCGAGTTTGAAAACGAGCGGGTTCAGCCATGAAAAGACAGACATTGGGAGTAAAGCAATTCCTTTGATTACCCATTACAATTGTACGCGAACCCGAATTTTAGCGATCGAGGCACTCGTGTTGCTTAGCATACCTCAAGCCGCCCAGGACATAAGACAGAGACCAGAGGTAATAAATTGTATACCGTAGCTGTAAACAAGCGTCAAGGGATCACGTACGTTACACGTGCATCCCGAGTGGGTTTGAGTGCGTCTTTTATCGCAGCGACCGTAACCGCCGACACGGCGACGCTGCGACGCACGTACACCCTTTTCTCTGTGGCGATATTTCACTTTTTCTTTTGACGATTTTCCGGAGAAGGGGTGAGTGATGAATCGCCCCGTCGTCGTCAAGACGGGCACGGGCTTTTTGATTCTTGTAAGAGAGTCTGGCGTGAGCAGGCGGTTCATAGGAATACAGATACAACTAGAACCCAAGCACTCGTCCTGAATTTTACCAATATTTCTTACACAACGGACTGAGATCTTAAGTAGCCTTCAAAATCTACGAATACTTTACGATTGTCCCAGAGAACCTTATAACCTGTGATATCCAATCGCCTATCTTCTCAGACCAACTACGACGTGTATACGTGGTATTGGCAACCATAATAGTGTTTTTACAATTAAGTGTTATACAAATCTGGGTCATATAACGGAGTAAAAAATGTTTTGGGATAAACATCTTGCCGACCTACAAGGCTGACGTCATTATTACCTGGAATTTATTTATTACATTCGATGTCTATCGGTGTATTCATTATGCTTATCTAAATTACTGCGGCTGCCGATAGTGTGTCTGACTGTGCGATAGTACACTAGAGGCAGAAAATTACACCGTCGGTGCCAGATTTCAATCACTAGCGGCAACCCTTTTTCATTCGTGATATACCAGATTTGTTTCAGAACCATCAACGATCAATACTTTTGCTTGTATCAGCATTGCTTGGACGTCTTGTGTTTCTTTATGAATAAAAATGAAAGAAAAACGGATGGCTTTAGAATATTTAACACGTTCGTCGCCACGTCACCCGTACTTGGATAACGGCCCCTGTGGCTATGTTTTCCGGATGTCACTCTCCTTCGTTCAATTGAAACAGGATTTTGTAGGTAGTTTACAATCATTTCCTTTTGTATCACAATAATGACGAGTACGCATATTCAAAATAGACAGATTGGAAATATTAACAAATGGAAATATGACACTCTCCTTCGTTCAATTGAACCAGGATTTTGTAGGTAGTTTACAAGAATTTCATTTATCATCCGGGAAACATAACCACAGGGGCTACATCCAAGTACGGCTGATGGGCGATCAACGTGTTAATATACAGCGTGGTTTCGATCCGACGGTACAACCGAAAAGAAGGTGAATCTACATGCAAAAAAAAATAAAACAGAACGTATAACATTTTTTTCTGAAACGCTTCGTTTTCGAGAAAATCAATTTTGAATTTTTGTCAGGTGCAAGCGCCCTGATGCATGGCATTGTATATCTATATCTATCGCTTTGTGTCGTCTGCGAGTACGTTCGGGCAGCTATGACGTCACGATAGGCCGCTTCGGTCTCACTGTCGCGTATACCGGATGTCCCCTCCCGGTCTGCTCCGATGCTACGCAATGAGATAAGCCATCGCGCCGCGTCCAAGATTCCTACAGCGCACCCGGTATATCGCGCCGCGCTCGGTGCGCTTGTACTTTGCGAAAATTCAAAGTCGTTTTTCTCGAAAAAACGACGTTCTCGTGCGTTTAAAAAAAATTGTTCATACGTTCTGTTTTACTTATTTTTGCATGTAGATTCACCTCCCTTTCGGTTGTACCACCGGATCGAAACCACCCTGTGTATGTATATGTAGAACACTCACTTCATTCACGGTAACATATATATATTGTACAACCCAATGTGTATCATACTTAATTATTCGATATAACTATGAATTGTAATTTCTATAGAAATTATTGTTTTCTCCCCGCATGTTTATTGTTAATGGTTTTTCAAATCGCTTCGCGATGTTAGCGAGATACTTATACAGTGGATATGGACATTTTACCGACTCGCCCGCATTTGGCAAATTCTGGACGTGTCGGCTTATTTGAATTAGCGACTTTCAACACAATAATTATGTGATATTGGCGTTCGAATTATGTGCGATGAGGTTTTTATTGCTTTGTGATTGCCAATACTTTGTATACTGCTTCTTTCCATACTGACTAACTGAATAAAGAGAGAACATTCTGAAAACACATGTATCTACCTATGTACGTATGTGTGACCGACTTAGGAATAGGATTTGAAAGTGGGTTAAGGCCACAAAGGATTATAGATAATCGTGGTTGGGTGTGTAAAAATATCTAATTGGAAGATTATAATTGTGTGCTATGAATGAGCAATTACACGTATGACTCAAAAAAATTTGTATCTCACAATCAGTGCAATATTTTGAACCGTTTATTTAGAAAGTGGCCAAAGCCCAATTGTCAATTTTTCTTTGTTGATGTTACGTATGTAACTTTAAGGTAGCTGTCATAAACAACATTTTTCACTGTAGAATATTCAGAGTATTCGATGATTATAGACACATTTTCCCCATCTACTCCAGTAATCCAAAACATTACTTTGAAACTGGCCTAAGTCCAATCTATTATTGATAATCTCCGAAAGTACGGATATTTAAATATAAACAAGTTACTGCTTGTCCTCCAAGTTTGTTATAATGCTATCCAAAAGTACCCGAAAAGTAATAACTTTATTCTAAATGAAATCAAATTACAGGAATTCATATCAACAAGATTTTCGAGGACACAGTTTTCAAAGAGTAGTGAAAAATTCTAAGGGAGAAACAATAAATTGGTTTAAAAAATGCTGGAAATGTTTTTTGAGAAATGGAGCACACAAAATTTTGTATAATATATCAATGGATGAGAATGCTAAGTTTAAAATCATGGTTTTATTATTGCGTTGAGGTACGCGAAGAAAATTCGACGATATCGTACTGATATTTCTTTATAAAAGTATAAGACGACTTACAAGGCCATGATGGACTTATTACGATATATGTCACTGAAACATCATGACATCTCCAAACCCCGCATATAAACAATGTAGATAGAGTAGTAAATTGTTATGTAATTTATATAAGTCGTCAGAAGACTTCCTGAATTGCCTAAATTATATTTTTGAAGTGTTACAAAAGATTATAAAGGTTGGTGTATCCACGGCCACGATACGGTCAAGTAGGACGAACAAAGTTTTCACAACAAATCTAGAATCTTTCCGACGTTTCGATCCGGATCCGGATCCTCCTTATGGATAGAAAAAACATGTGATCATTAAACTGTGTCGTCCCTATTTTATTGGTTTTAACTATTTTGAAATTAACGCGATGGTTCCAAAGACATAATTAGGTAATTAAATTAATACTGCACAGAGACTGCTTGTAATGAGATTAATTTCTAGGCTCAGTCCCTGACCTTCCTTCGACACATGGTAGTTGTTATGTGTTCCTTCTCCGACCTGGTCGGAGTAGGTCGGACCTTTATAACTTTCGTAACGGTTGCTAAGTATATCCCTTTATATGTCACAAAGGATTGTTTTTTAATTGAAGCATTGTAAATTATGTTGAATGGTCTTGAGCTCCTTTAAAGAGCATAGCGGAATATGACGGACAACAGTGCTCCTACACCGATTGAAATTCTGAATGGGCCAATCGATAGCTTATGAAAAAAGAAACATTTTTGTGAATTTTCAACTTTATGTCTGGACTATGGTGGCGGTGGAGAGTAAAATGTACTGTTCGCTTTTTCCACCATTTTCTCGAAATTTAGTAGATAAAAAAAAATCAAAAAATCAGAGCTACATCTGGTAATGGTACCAACATTTCAGATTTTCTTCAGATTTTTACATAACAAATCCAATTGGTAAAAAACTAAAAATGAAAAAAAGAGTGAGAAAAAGACACCTTGTCGGAGCACTACCGACGTTCTCGACTGGATCTTCAATCTTTTAGCATATAAGGCTACGCTATAACGTTGACTCCATCCATTGATTTAGTTTATTTGTATTCTTATGGCTATTCAATGTACTCAATAGCATTAAATATCGTATAAAATAGTTATGTGTCAAAAAAAAGTTTTCTTTATTCGTTGTTCTGACACGTACAAATTGACTAGAGACGCGGTTTTTTATTCTTCCAACACTGTTACACGAAATCAAAAGTTAGAAAAAAATCAGAGAGACGTTAATTGTAATATAACATCTCAGGAAAAAGCGGCAGATCTGGATCTTTTTCTTTATCGTCCAGGAAATCTTCGGAAGACACCCGGCTTTTTTGGGGCGAAGCCGGGGCATGTCAGATCCCTACTGACTAAAACCCAGACGTTACTCCTCAGAGGAGGGTGCTGTACTGGGCGTCACTGATCTGGACCTCCTTCAGTATCAAATCGATGTTTTCCTGTAAATATTAAATACAAAAACTATCGTGTTTTGAATATCCGTATCTCATTATCAATTAACTGTTTCGTTTATATAATTATTGATGTGGATATAATTTTAGCCGAAAGTGTTTGTCCCTGAGATGTTTAACTAGGTCAGTGCTAGTTGGCTGGATATTCTGCGATAAGGATCCATGTACATGCTTCCAGACACGCAAAATAAAAATAAAACGATTTCATATCAGTTTATATATTCATATCTATGCACAAATTCAATTTAAATGGAGTTTCCATCAGAAATGTAGCAAACTGATATATGAGTTTGTTCGTTCAAGAGAAAGAACATTTACCCACTTTTACGTATGCGGGAACATTGGCAGTATTGTAAAAGAATTACTTTAAATTAGTTCAATTACAAGAATTTCGTCAAAACTGTGTAGTGTTGTGAGAAGAGACCAAATTGCGACTGTGTGACCGATTAAAAAGTTGATTTTATACATGTAAATATGTGTTCTGACGTATTTACAAAGTTCCAAGTGGTACTTGCATCGAAAAAAATCTAACATAATAACATCAGTAACGTACTGTGAAAAATTGTAGTTACGGACCAGTTTGTTCCTGGAATTTTGTTACTACTGAAAAGTGGACAATTTGTGGAAAAAATGAAATATTTACTATTTCTTGGTTTCATTCAAAGAATACTGTTGCCATCAGAGTCGATTAGTGGTGTAATCTGGAGTAAGAGTCAGCAACAATTTACACCCATTTTCAGTCTGCCAACATTTGGAATTTTTCGCGATCAGAAATTGTTAGAGGCAGGACATTCAGAACAACACGTCTTCAAAGGAGAGCAATTTAGACTTACATATTATGAAGTACGTATTAGCTTCTGATTACTTTACGCATACCGCGTTGCGAGTCGATTCAATAGACAAAAAAAGAGTTGAAATTCAACAACAGAACACTTAAATAATGCTGGTGCGGTTACCTTCCTAATTTTTTAACGTAAAATGATCTTTTAATGATCAAAATAGATTACAAGCAATAAAATTTGAATCAACATTTCGGTAAATACTGAAAGCAAGTAAGGTGAGGCGCCAATTTGTTCCGGTATTTCATATCGAATTATTGCTTTGCCTTTTTAGATATTCCAATTTTTGTTTTATCATCTGTGTGTAGAACAGGGGAAGAAAAAAAATGTAATATCAAAAATACATTAATTAAATGCTAGTAATGAAGAAGTAGGTTTTGATATTGTTACGTGGGCGCGGCATACCGAAACGATTAAGAAATAGACCAGTTTAAAAAAAGGCACAAGACAACATTTATTAATGGAACACGTTCGATCTCCTTCGTGTCCAGACCAAGACTCTGTACCTAACAACAACATGTCTTCTTATGTCTAATAACGCTTTTCTAATTTATTGATTAAATAGTGTACGTACTACAAAAATATACTCGTTCCAACTTTTTTCATTGTTGTTCCGGCACGCGGAGCAAAACTGTCGTTGCTGTACTTTGTTAAGCTTGACTAACGAGTATTTCATAGCATAACTAATATGACGTTTTTTGACAACAAGAAATTGAGACCCTTGTAATTTATGTTTCATTTTAGATATTATTTTTTATATACGTTAAAACTAAGGAACACACATCATTTATAAAAATTAAATAAAATGTATTATAATATATTCAAAGGCTTCTAGACATTTGACATATAACTTCGCAAATGTTGCATCTTTATGAAAAATGTGTTATTTGATAGGTTATGAAAAAGAATTTTAGAAAATAGAGAGGGCAGAAAAAGCACAAATGAAAAATTGCATTTCTCTTCTCCCATTGTAATGAATTGAAAAATTTGAGATTTGAAAACTGAGAGACAGTGAGTTTAGAATCACAAAACGAACACGGGTAGCGGTGAAAAATTCGATCGGAATTTGATAATAAATAAATTCTATTATTAATCGGTGAATTCTAAGTTTTATCTGATTTTGAATCATTCAAAAATGACTCACTACTCTTGCGTTTCTTTCTTTTTCCTTTTTGATTAGTTTTTCTTTCTTACCTGTTCCAACAGTATCGATATTTGGTCTATATTAAAATATCGGCGGTCAGCGGAACGTGATATTTGATATTTCAAACAACAACGTCTCTATATGTTTTTTTCATAATTCTCTGCAACAAGTTTACGAACAGTTTTATAATCATATTACATTTGGGCAATTTCACAATGTACATATTTTGTAGTATTTCGAAAAGTTCGGACATCATTATCTTATCGAACGTGGGTATCCCGCGCTCTGGTTAATAGATTTTATTCAAAACAATACTCCACATTTTATTAGCCCTTTTGTCGTGATTTTTATTTATCAATAATCTACATTATTTTCGCGTTACCATTGTCGCGTTCAAATGTAAAGCGATATTTTGCACTTATGAGTAGCAACTTTAAGTAATTTGAGAGTAGCAATTATTTGCTTCTATATGATTTTTAGAATAGCGTGTCCACAATACATTAATGAAAAATAATCATGCCCGTTAAATTCTAGAAATCTTTCCCGCAAATTATCTATATCATTACAATCAAAAGATTGTATGATTAGTACATTGACAATAAACTCACAACTATCTTTTTGCAACAAATATATGGGCTCGAAATCAGAATCACAGTTAAAAAATCTCCACGGTATTACCAACATTTCGATTTTGTAATCAATTTTTATCCTCCCCGCTCTCCTCCATTCCCTTCTCGGTATAGAAAAGCAAGTGAAGTAGGTATGTCTACAATCTAGTTTTATGTAGCCGTGTCTATAAGATCATGTGTTTTTAAGCATACTTCTAATTATTTTGGATGTCTTCTAATAATCAACTACATATTTATAATCTTTCACTTTGTAGTATTTGGGGGCTCACGGTTTAAATAATTTCAGGAAAAACGATAAGGACTCTTGTGACAAGAATGTTTTGTGATATTTTGTTAGTCCTGTAACTTCTACGTTATTGTATGGTGTCACGATTGACTCATTTCTATCAATTATGAATTTAATTTTTGTTATGCATAACTGAATATTTTCAAGATACAAAATACGATAAGTTCTTCAAGTGAGTGTGAAACTTGTGCCATTTTCAATACACCTTTAATCTGTATGCCATTTATACTTTATTATATTCTAGTTAATCTAGTTTAGATCTGATCAAATCTGATGTTCATTTGCTACAGCGCAGCGATTCATTGGTCTCTGAGTTATGCAAACTAATAGTATTACAAGATTTTATTTCGCAAATCAATTTCTTGTTAGGTTTGAGAATGAGAGTTGGATAGTTCTATTCGTTATTACTAATCGCTTATTGTTCACACTCATTGCGTCGTAATGGTGGATGGACTGGATGGATCTGTTTGATTTGTTTATCGCAAATTTGTTAAGAATGATGTATCTGTTTATCAGCAAGGCCAGGAAATTGTTACATATTTCCACACGTACTATGCGCGTAAAAAAATAACTTTTGCCGGCCACATATAAGCCAATTTACAATTACAATTAGATGCGTTCGGTTAAGTACCGAAATTTTACTAATGGGGGACAACCTCAGTTGATCCACGATATATTTTGAGTACTCACTTAGGCAAGTCAATACAATTGATTGATACGTACAAAAAAAATAAAAAAAATTGTAATTAATTGCTTTTTTTGAGATAGTCTAGTGCGTAATTTAATTTAGTTCTAGCTGGACATTAGTGATAATACATTCTTTGGTGTGTACTAACAAATAACTGATATCACGTACAATTTGGCGCCGATATCAATTCAAGTCATACACCCTGTCTTTTAAATACACGTAAAAGGGGCATTAAAGGATATTATATCATGCCCAAGTACAGTTTACAAGTATACAAATTAAAATAATATTTTAATTCAAATTGGTGTCATTTAAGTAGAGGTAGGGTAAACAATACAAGAAATACAGTCCCCTTTCAGTACTAGTATGAAAACGTAAACGTCAGTACAGCGCACTACTGTGAAAACAAACGATCCTACACAGAATTGTCCCTGAACTTTTGTTACCAATAATTGAGGTTAGGAAAAGAGCATGTCATAGCGATTTATAATTTTTTAATTTGTTCCGTTGTTATTTGCTTCGATCAAAATGTTCTTCCAACTTATATCCTTTTTGCTTTTATCTTTGATAACCTGACACTCTTTTTTTCTAGTCTTTTGATATTAGCTTTATTCTCTATGCATTATTGAAATTACAGACCAATCTCAATAATGATATACTTAGTTTCAAAACCGTTGATGAGGATCAACACTCGGAGTCAAAACTTTCGGAAATTGTTTATAGTCAGTGCAACGTTGAATTTGCTTTTATGCATTACGAATGTTTTAAGTAAGGCTATTAGTAACCAAGAGGTAAATTGGTAATTTAGCAATAAGTAATATATTCGTGTTATAAAAACAGATAATGTAGAATAATATAGAGGAGATCATAATAGTAAAAACGGAGGACGTTGTCAGGATGTGCCTTTACACATAGTATCAAGGATTGCGAAATTGTATAGTTTGCTATGATATATCCGAAGTCGTATGGAAATGTTAACATTAAAAGGGAACGTTTACGTGCGCGGAAGGATGCGATGTTGGAAACAATATTGAAGATGTTTGATTAATACGAATTTCCTTGCTACCCCCACGGGTAAGACATGAATTTTATCGTCAAAACACTCCTATCCTCTGATGTATTCTCCAATTGGAACTTACATGGCTACACGTTTCCTTACGTATGGAGTATCTATAACCCTTTTATATTATTGCCTCTACATCATTCTTTTGCATACCAACTTTCTTGCAATCCTCATCACAATTTTCTAGAACTTCGGTCGTCTTTTCACCTCATACATAATCGACAGAAAACTTCCATATAGCATACAATTATCCACCTTTTTGGTTTGACTCTCAATAAAATTGTAAACATATTTTTTGATTGTACATCCAGTGTCGTTATTATGCTCAATTCACCAAGCCAATCTGAAAACGAGAAATCTATATGTTTTGTGTGTATTCTGTGATAGCGAAACATTACGGTAAATATTTACACATTGACCAAAATCAGCATCAAAATAGTCACGATAACATTCCCTAGATTTTGTCGTGGCCTGCGCCTATCGCAAAGAAAATGCAATTTTTTGTTAGGTCGATATATTCACGAATATTGATATATATGTGTGAATATATCATCTTTCATAGTTAGAGGATTTTGATAAGCGGAAGAAACGATGCTTGCGAAGGATAAAATGTGTCAGGGTACGATGTTTACTATCAAATGTACGTATTGTATGAGTCGTAAAACAAAATAAAAACTGTCAAATACTATTAATGGGCTGCAACCGAATGTACAGATATTATTATTGAAAAAAGACACCGGTAAACACTTATTGCCGATATATACATGTAACATCTCGTTAATGATAATATTACTGTACAGGTATCGAGAAACGTCTGTTTGTGCATTTTACTTGAATATTTTCAACATTTAGACTCGTTTTGGTTGTTTTCAATTATATGCTATTCTGATCTCTCCAGCATGCAATGATCTTATATGAATGTCAAAGACGCTTTTTTACCTTGGACAGCACATACCTAAGCATTTTTTCACTGCTCTTAAAGTGTGCATTTAATGTTTATTTTACGTCATTTTCCACTTTCACTTTTATTAACATAGTCGTGTTTTTCGCCCTTAAAATTGGGTTTAATCGTGTTTCAGGAAACTAATATACTGGATTTCCATGACAACAATACAAGAATTTCTGGTATGTGTGGGGAAGCTTGGAATACGTTGTCAAAATCGTTGAATTTCACGTAAGATAAGAATACCTAAAAATTACAATTATTTCTTGATCATAAATTGAACATTTAACTAATTATAGACTAATGGCTTGAATAGTCCCAATTTATTTTATTATGATATTCGGTTTTAATCAATCTGGCCATCATCAACAATCAGAATGATAAAAACAGTAACAAAAGCAGATTTTCATAATTTTACGCTTACAATCACCATTTCATGCTGACAATTAGTATTGCCACCGCTTGGAGGAGCACCCCAAGGTACCTGCGAGTTTTTTGTATATTCACTTAAGCTATTGAATATCTACCTTCCATCGCTACCAATTATGTGGTTCATTCTGACAGCAACAGTATAAGTATCACTTTCTGTTCCGGTCTAATTCTCAGAAGATTTGAAACATAATATATGAAACGCACCCCTGATGAGTCACCATCAATTTGCAAACTAATTCAAAATACGATTTTATTTTCTCTTCTCCAGGTTTTCTATTTAATTTAACGCTTAATGTTATATTGTGAACAATACTTCGAACATGGAATAAACGTACATTGGCACATATACGTCGTGTACGTGTAAATACAGTCTGAGACGCGTAACTCAAAATAGAGTTTATAACAGAACTGCATGAAACACTGACGGTGCAAAAATGCCTTGTAACTTTTTATCCGTTGAGTTCCGACCCATATATTATTTGACAGAAAGTTCTTGTATTCATGTGCTCTACCACCCCTCATTTTTTTTCCCTCGAATTCTGACTCACCCTGTATATGTGGAATGGGCACTCTATACAGGGTGATTCTTGTAACTGGGCCAAGTTGTAATTCTTTTTTAAATAAATTTAGAACAAAATCGTAGAGGAAAAGTTTGTATTAGTCGAAAAGCTCTATCATCCCATGCACCGACTTTTTTCCCAAGTGCATTAGTTCATGTGCAAAGTGCAGTTGCACTGTTTTTTTAAATGGAACCATCTATTTTTTTTTATATAAACGCGTTCCTTAGGCCATTCTGCAATAAAAATGTATAAGCAAACTCATCGGAAAACCAATAGTTTACGAGATATTTCGCTTTATTCGAACTCTTATAACAGATACTCGAACGTTTAACCATTAGCTTGCAAACATTTTTTAATACGTTTCTTGGTGTTTTTAATTACACTACTGAGTTGTGCAGTAGTTATGAGTAAACAGTGATGCCAAATTCTTTCCTTCAAATCGTCTACAGAAACGAATTAAAATGATTACGATAATAGCTTTTGCTAGACAGAAATGTCTACATACATAAGGGTGTTTTATCATGTTTCATTTAATAATATGTCACGTACTTTAAAACATTGTTAGACATGACTTTGATAAAAGTTAGACCAAAAATGATATGACTGACATTCCACGCATGTAAGTTACTTGTATTTGACACAGTCGAAAGAGTTGTTGTCGAGTTGTAGAACGATTTTTGTAGTCCTTCTTTGTGTAGAATTTCATTCTGACAAAAGGGTCATTCCATGTCAAATCGACCAGTGATTGGAATCAACCATTTTTGAATTCGATGAATTTTGGTCAGAACCTTTCTTTTATCATAAAACGAAGTTCTGCCGAAGGAAAAAAATTAATACATTTTTTTTTTAAAGTTATGCGAACTTAAAAATGTTACCATTTTTCTAGTTTCTTAATCTTATTTTTTAAATATCTCGAAAACTATTTTAGTTATAGAAATGGGTCAATTTTTTTTAAAGAGGATTCTTGGAACTGTAGTAAATAATTATTGTGAAAACAAATTTTCCAAAAAATCGCTGATCCACAGAATTTTGAAAACTAAAAAATCTTAAAGATCATTGACCGCCATTAAATTTTTGGCTCAAATTTTTTTCTAAAGTACCTCTAACTAATCTCAAAAGATCCTGTAATTTTCAAGAGGGGTTTTCTTTTCTTTCAAAAGATGTTTTTGAATTTTGAAAAAAAAATTTTTTTTTTCTTTGGCACTTACTGAGTGAAATAACGATAAAAACACTTCTTATTTTTCAATTTTGAGACAAAAATAACATTTATGACATAAGAAGATAGAAATAAGAGCATAATTAATATTACTATCTTATTGTTTTGGTGACAAATTTAAAATCATTTCCGTTCAGAAGTGTATACATAATTTACTTCCTGGTGCAACTGAAGGTACAATAGCCTTAAATCGAGTATACCATTTAAGAGTGACTGCTCTCAATGATTTACGTGCTTTAGTAACATGGATATTATACGGAACGGCAAACACTTTTTCGTTAAGTATGTAATATTGACGAAACCGTTTGTCATGCACACGACAAATGAACTTTACCATTGTACCACTTCTAGCATGTAGAGTAATGCGATCTTTGGCAGAAAAATCATTACAATCAGTCAATTGTCCCTCAGAGTATTTTTCGTTTATGAATGTTCCGATTGAACATTTATTGTTTTCCATTGTTGATTGTATATTCTGACATGAAATGTAGAAGCTTAAGAAATCAAAGAATATTATTCACGAAACACAGCAAAATTATACCTTTCTTCATGTAAACAATAAATTTTGTGATTTTTACAAGTACGACTACCATAGAAAATAGAGACCTCTCGAGAAGTCCATGGTAATTATTTAGTAGAAAAAACTTTGGTAGAAAATACATAGATCGCAGAGCGTGTTACTTCTGAACGGATAATGAATTTAAATTTACTACTAAAACAATAAGAACGTAATATTAATTATGCTCTTATTTCTATCTTCTTATGTCATAAATGTAATTTTTGTCTCAAAATTGAAAAGTTAGAAGTGTATTTATCGTTATTTCATTCGGTAAGGGCTAAAGAAGACATTTTTTTTTCAAAATTCAAAAATTTAATTTTTTTGAAGGGATAAAAAGCCCCTCTTGAAAATTTCAGGATCTCCTCAGATTAGTTAGAGATACTCTACAATAAAATTTGAGCCAAAAATTTAATGGCGATTAGCAATTTTTCAAATTTTTTATGTTTCAAAATTCTGCAAATTAGCGATTTTTCGGAAATTTTTTTTCAAAATATCTTTTTTTTACAGATCCAAGTATCCTCTTTAAAAAAAGTGTGGCCCATTTCTGTAACTATAATAGTTTTCGAGATATTTAAAAAATAAGATTAAGGGACTGGAAAATGGTAACATTTTCAATTTCACATAACTTTCAAAAAAAAATTTTTTAATTTTTTTCCTTTGGCAGAACTTCGTTTTATGATAAGAGAAAAGTTCTGGCCAAAATTCATTCAAATCGAAATTGGTCGATTCCAACCATTGGTCGATTTGACATGGAATGACCCAAAAAGGTATTAACTCCCCAATGTTTGAATGTCGTACAAAAGGTATGTTCTGTTTTATAGATGGAATACTACATTTATGTCTGTAACGTGTGGTGCCGAAAAGTCATGATAGATATGTTTTTGAAGCTGAGAAGTTGTAATAACGGCTTTTAAGAGATAAACTATTGTCAAAATATTCCGTGGTATCTCTAATCACATACGTACACTTATTTTTCAATGTATGCAGCAATTTTATGTGATTCTGTAAGCTTAAGTAAAAATTGCCTGTCATTCGATTGTTGCGTTGATACGCACACGCAACGTCCGTGCCGATCAAAATCGTACCTCTCGAAAGATGGGGGCATGTCGTTCCTTTGTCAGCCGCAGATATACAGGGTGGTTTCGATCCGGTGGTACAACCGAAAAAAGGGGTGAATCTACATGCAAAAACAAGTCGAAAAAAACGTATGACAATATTTTTTTAAACGCTCCGTTTTCGAGAAAATCCGCTTCGAATTTTCGCAAAGTGCAAGCGCACCCGAGGGCGGCGCGATGTACCGGGTGTGCTGTAGGAATCTTGGTCGCGGCGTGATGGCTTAGCTCATCGCGTAGCATCGAAGCAGGCCCGGCAGGGACATCCGGTATACGCGACAGTGAGACCGAAGCGGCCTATCGTGACGTCGTAGCTGCCCGAACGTAGTCGCAGCGACGCAAAGCGATACATATAGATATGAGGCATTCCATACCAAATCGGACACTTTCGGACCTCACCCCCTTCGATTTTTTTAAAAATTTTTTTATGTTTTTAAGACTGATGAAATACGCGTTTATGAATTTTTTCAGATTTTTTTGACCATCCGTTTCGAAAATATGAATTTTCTTAAAATTCGGGCTCATTTTTTTCAAATGCTTATAACTTTGCGAAAAATGGTCCAATTGGATCGTTCTTTTTTTCAAAATTTGTGTTTTTGAATGCTCTTTCAAGAAAAAAATAAAACTTTTTTCGACATAATTTTTTTCTTTGTTTAATTTTTATTTCGAGCACAAAATATTTTCTATCTCGAAACACGTCCCCTTCGATTTTTTTGAAAAAATTCTCAAATAAACTTTGATGCATGTAAGAACTATAAAAAAATTTCCATCGTGGGGAAACTCTTCGTTCTATTTTTTTTCTTTTTTCGAAAATATCCATTCTCTCAAATCGTTTGTTCCGTTTCAATGAAAAATGTTTTTTTTTCGGGATGTATGCCCTGTCCGATTTTTTTGAAAAAATTCTCAAAAATACTTGGATGGATATAAGAACTTTTAAAATTTGTCCGATCGTGGGGAAACGTTTCGTTCTATTTTTTTTCTTTATTCGAAAATATCTATTCTCTCAAATCGTTTGTTCCGTTTCAATGAAAAATGTTGAAAGTTAAAAGTTGTTAAAAGAACTTTTAAAATTTGTCCGATCGTCGGGAAACTCTTCGTTCCATATTTTTTCTTTATTTGAAAAAATAGAACGGAGAGTTTTCCCACGATGGGAAATTTTTTTTAGTTCTTACATGCATCAAAGTTTATTTGAGAATTTTTTCAAAAAAATCGAAGGGGACGTGTTTCGAGATAGAAAATATTTTGTGCTTGAAATAAAAATTAAACAAAGAAAAAAATTAAGTCGAAAAAAATTATATTTTTTTCTTGAAATGCATTCAAAAACACAAATTTTGAAAAAAAGAACGATCAAATTGGTCCATTTTTCGCAAAGTTGAGCATTTGAAAAAAATAAGCCCGAATTTTAAGAAAATTCATATTTTCGAAACGGACCGTCAAAAAAATCTGAAAAAATTCATGAATGCGTATTTCATCAGTCTTAAAAACATAAAAAATTAAAAAAAAAATCGAAGGAGGTGAGGTCCGGAAGTGTCCGATTTGGCATGGAATGCCTCATATACAATGCCATGCTTTAGGGCGCTTGCACCTGACGAAAATTTAAAGTCGATTTTCACGAAAACGGAGCGTTTAAGAAAAAATTGTCATACGTTTTTTTTTTTATTTATTTTTGCATGTAGATTCACCTCCTTTTCGGTTGTACCACCGGATCGAATCCACCCTGTATATTTGCGTGCCGTGGGGTTTTCCGCTTCCGGGGCCAGACAGTGTGGACGGGTGTGACAAGTGTGCGAGGGAATGGAGATGAAAAGAGGGGTGTAGTGAATAGGGAGGGAGAAGGAGAGAGGTGGAGTAGAGGATAAGGAGAGGGTGCGGTGGAAGCGTGGGCGGAACGGGAGAGGAAGAGGAGAAGACGTGGGAGGAGTGAGAAGTGAGAAGCGGAAAGCGAGGTTAGGAGGAAGCGTGGAGTTGAGCAAGAGAGGGAACGGAGGAAGCGACATCTGGAGGGAAGAGAAAGAGCGGTGTGAGAGTCGGTAAAGAAGAGAGAAGAAGGCAGGATAAGGCGGAGAGGGTAAAGGTAAAGAAAGACGGGGTCCTCACCGATTTGCATGAAACTCCGTGTAATGGTACATTTTTGCATAAAAATAAGATCTGTAAAAGCAAAAGTTGCCGCTCGCGTCTAATTAAAAAGTTATTAAGCGTTAAAGTTTGTTAAAAAACCTGCCTTACCGGCAGCGTGAACGCTATCTGCGCATGCGCACTGATGTCTCCGCATGCGCACAGACAAGCATGCACGCAAAGTGCGCGTATTTGAAATGAAATAATATTGAATTGGCGAAGGATAGGTGTGGGCAAGGCTTCCCTTTCATAATATTTAAGGGTTTCCAATCAAAAAAGTGGGTTGAGAGTTGGTTTAGGTCTATATTTCTTTCAGCCAAATCTCACTTTTCATTTTATTTCTACGGCTAGGTGCGGGCAAGGCTTCCCTTACATAATATTTAAGGGTTTCCAATCAAAAAAGTGGGTTGAGAGTTGGTTTAGGTCTATATTTCTTTCAGCCAAATCTCACTTTTCATTTTATTTCTACGGCTAGGTACGGGCAAGGCTTCCCTTACATAATATTTAAGGGTTTCCAATCAAAAAATGGGTTGAGAGTTGGTTTAGGTCTAGATTTCTTTCAGCCAAATCTTACTTTTTGTATTATTTAAGGGCTGGGTGTAGGCTAGGCCTTAAATAATACAAACCATTGTTTAATTGAAAACTCTTAAACATTATGAAAGGGAAGCCTTGCCCACACCTAGCCGTAGAAATAAAATGAAAAGTGAGATTTGGCTGAAAGAAATATAGACCTAAACCAACTCTCAACCCATTTTTTGATTGGAAACCCTTAAATATTATGGAAGGGAAGCCTTGCCCGCACCTAGCCGTAGAAATAAAATGAAAAGTGAGATTTGGCTGAAAGAAATATAGACCTAAACCAACTCTCAACCCACTTTTTTGATTGGAAACCCTTAAATATTATGTAAGGGAAGCCTTACCCACACCTAGCCTTCACCAATTCAATATTATTTCATTTCAAACTAGAAAAATTACCCGGCGTTGCTCGAGTGAAAAATGCGGTACTTTTTATATGTATTTTGCAATTTCAAGCGGTAGTAATTTGAAATCAACGGTGTTTATGACTCGACACATGCATTATAGGTTTTTTTTCTATTAATTTTCGTTTGGTAGTGAATAATGGAATAGTAACTGTCATTCATTATTGTTTGTGTAAATATTTAACTTCCGTTACATTAGTCAAGGCATATTTCGGTTGTTCCACAGACGTGTATGGATGTGGCCGAAAATTCTGCTGTTTTGTAATTCTGCTATGTAATCATCGCGTTTACCATCGAGGCTATAGTATTTAGATTTATAGCCTTTTCTCTACCTGCATTATTTATTGCACTTTCTTCTCGTCGGCCGATGTGGTAAAATTTTATTGTCCTTGTCCCTTTAGTGGTCTATCAGTGGCTATGCTCTAAAGAAAAGGCCTATGGCGTCTTACTTTTAGACCGTGTTCGGTCGCATTTCTTCTTTATATGCAAAGCTCGTACACATGTATATCCAACCCAAATGTACATACGTACATGCATACATGTAAATACGCTTACATACGTCTACATAAACAAACATGTGTGTAAGCATCACCGTAGAGAAAGAGGGAGGACACACATATAAGGTGGTCGATGTATGTTCAGAGGCCAGATATGTTCAGTTAATTGAGTGACGACTGTTACCACTCCATAGAGGACTGCGGCGTTATTTGGAAGTTCGCTGGTGTTTTGCACCCGAGGCGACGGCAAGGGGTCTGACACCTTACTGCTGGGTCGCGAAGGGATGCATAGTTTATTATGATGAGCCGGATACGTGGCTGACGGACCGACGGTATCGATGCCTCTTTTTCCGCGCGGCGAGTTAACGGTTCGTGAAAAAGGACCCGGCCACGGAGTGGGCAACGTCTTTTAGACGCCCAGATAAGAGGGCTTTAGCAACAGGCATGGAAATTACACCAGAAACTCTTACGCGAACGAACACCATATCGATAACTTTCAGACATGTGTATCTCGCCTTTGTAGTATTTTCGGGTGTTCAAGTTTAGACGTAAATAGAAGATTTATCAGGCGTTGCCTGGGCATCGTACAGAGTGCGTCATGTAAATATATTTTAATTATAAGCGACAAAATTGATCCGAACAACGTTTTTCAGTCGGGACGTATACAGTGCGGCATTTTTATATAGAGCGGACCCTGAGTTAGCCTTTCCACGGTGTAGCAACGTTCCACATCACCCATGAGGTCTTGCTATTGGATGCGTTATATCTTTTTTTTGGCATGGTGATTTCCCCAGTAGGCTACATATCCATGACAATACTAATCCAATTACCGAATTGAAGTATGGATCGGATTATTCTGGATATTTAAATTTCACAAATCGCGATTATTATTTTACTCCTTCAGACAGATCGACATACTAATGCAACTACTTGATTGCAGTATGGATCGGATTATTCTTGATGTTTAAGTTTCACAAATCGCGATTATTATTTTACTATTCCAGAGATCGACATACTAATGCAACTACTTGATTTAAGTATGGATCGGATTATTCTGGATATTTAAATTTCACAAATCGCGATTATTATTTTACTCCTTCAGACAGATCGACATACTAATGCAACTACTTGATTTAAGTATGGATCGGATTATTCTGGATATTTAAATTTCACAAATCGCGATACGCGCACTTTGTCTGCATGCTTGCCCGTGCGCATGTGCAGACGTCAGAGCGCATGCGCAGACATCAGTGCGCATGCGCAGATAGCGTTCACGCTGCCGGTAAGGCAGGTTTATTAACAAACTTTAACGCTTAATAACTTTTTAATTAGACGCGAGCGGCAACTTTTGCTTTTACAGATCTTATTTTCATGCAAAAATTGATGTTTCTGCAAAATTTCATGCAAATCGGTGAGGACCCCGTCTTTCTTTACCTTTACCGGCGGAGAGAGTGTGGGAGATGGGGAGGACAAAAAAGGGAAAGGAGGGAAAAGTGGAGGAGTTATGGAGGAGGAAGGAAGAGGAAGGGGGGAAGTGTGGGGGAAGAGAAGAGGCTGAAACAGGAAAAGCAGAGAAAAGGGAGAAGAAGTCACAAGGGGGGGGGGGGGGTGAGGGAGTAAGAGGAAGAGTTGAACTGGCGAAGGAAGAGGAAGCAGAAGGGGCTGAGGAGATGAAGGAAAAGTATGGAGAAATGGCAGAGGCGATTATGAGGCTCCTGTGGGAGAGGATGGACAGGAAGATGGACAGGGAGGTAGAGCGGTGGGAATGGATGACGGAAACGGATTTTGAGAAGATGGAGAAAGCTGTTAAGGGGTGTGGCCACCATGCAATTTTTTTTTTTTCATTTTTTTTTTTATTGTGTTATAATAATCTTTGAAATGTTATGCATCAGTTAATCCATAGTTGGTACTGAAAATCGCAAAATTGCAAAAGTTACAGGTGTTTCTCGGTAGGAAGGTCGAGCCGCTGCGAGCGGTCGACCGCGCGGCTCGATCAGTGTATGCAACTCGCACGGTTCAGTACGTGCAGCTGCCCTATTGTATCATTTGTATGGGTTAGTAGAATTGTCTACTCGAATCCATACGAAGAAAAAGTGATGAAAAAAGAATGCGTAGGTCATGTGCAGAAAAGGATGGGCACACGACTTCGTAAAATCAAAAAGGAAAAGAAAGGTCTTGCTGGCAAAGGAAAGCTCACCGATAAACTAATTAACGAGCTAACAGTTTATTACGGTCTCGCTATTCGAAGGTTCTCTAATTCTAAAGACGAAATGAAGAAAGCTATTTGGGCAACATTCAAGCACAAGAGCTCGACCGACGAAATCCCGCAGCATGAAAATTGTCCACCGGGAGAAGACTCGTGGTGCTCTTGGCAAATATCAAAAGCGATTGGCACTTTGGATGAATATCTACACAAGAATCCTCTGCCTCAAATTGTTCAAGATGCCATTCGACCTGTTTATGAGGACCTCACTTCAGATGAATTGTTAGAACGGTGCGAAGGAGGCTTCACGCAAAACGCCAACGAAAGCGTCAACTCCGGCATCTGGTCAATGGCTCCAAAAACGAGTTCCAGCGGTGCGAAAACCGTCGAAATTGCCAGTTACATTGCTATCAGCACTTTCAACGATGGGTACAACAGTATTTTGCTGATGATGAAACTCATGGATCTAAGCATCGGAGATCGCTGCTACGATTTGTGTAGGGCAGCCGACGAGGAACGTTGCGCTACAGCAAATGTCCGAGCGCAAAAAGGTACGAAAGAAGCACGCCAAGCACGTAGATCTTCGAGAAAAGACGCCCAGGATGCTCAAACAGCTGCCGAAGAGGACATGTATGGACCAGGAATCGCTGATTGAAGGTAAGACTCACAAAAACCGCGCCGTCAGCCGAATAACCGCACCTTTACTTTCTTTTGCGATTATCTCGAAACTACATTTTTCGAAACGGTTCCGAATAAATCTCGTAAACTATCGGTCCGATTACTCTGAAATTTGAACACAGTACTTCTAGATACATTATCTAAAGCGTAACGTACGATTTTTGCGATTACTTGATTAGTTTTTTTTTAATGACGTTTTTTCTCGTGAAATTTCGGTGAAAATCGTGAAAAAAAATTCTTCGGCTCACCATAATTTCCCTAATGTAAAAAAAAAATTTCCCTACGTTACGCCCTTGCAATAAGATCCAGGAATAAGCTAATTTTTTTTATTTTTTTTCAGATGCAAAATGAAGCAGGTAGTCATGGAACCGCCCACGTGCGTTTCGTGCCGAGGGCCTTCACCAAAATGAACGAAACGCCGGTGTTTTTTATTTTTTTATCACAAAATTTTTTTCACTTGTTCACTAAACCGTTTTCTAGTATGTGACAAAAAATAAAAGAATTTTGTGCTTTATTTTCGCGTTTATGAATTTTTAAGAATAGTACTCATCTGGCGAGCGCACATGGTGGCCAGACCCCTTAAGGAGAATGTGAGGGAGTGGATGAAGGAGTTAATGAAGGAGGTGGGAAGAAAGGAGCGGGATGTTGAAGTGATAAGAGGATTACTGGAGAGAGAGAGGAAAGAGAGAGAGAGGATGGAGGAGAGGTTAAGGAGAATTGAAGGGAGAACGAGGAAGATGGTGTCAGAGGAGATGAGTGGAGAAGGGAGGGTGGAGGAGAGGTCAGAGCAAGGCAAAGGAGGAAAAGGGAAGCGGGAGACAGAGGAGAGGAGAGGAGAAGGGAGGTTGGAGGAGAGAGGAAAGGGGAATGGTGGTGGTAAGGATGAAGAGTGTGGCGGGTAAAGTAGAAGTGATGGAGAGGAGATGGAAAGTGAGAGTGAGAGGAGTAAGGATAGAGGAGGATCGTACATGGGAAGAAAGAAGGATGAGGTGGAGGGTAGTGGAAAAGGTGTGGGAGAAAAGGAGGAAGGGGAAGAGGGCATGGATGGGAGAGGGAAGGATCAAGATAGAGGGGACATGGTGGCAATGGGAGGAAGAGAAGAGGGTGTGGCGGGAGGAGGAAGGGGGTGATAAGTGGGAGGGGAGAGAGGAGAGGAAAGGGCCTGGGGAGAGAGAGGAGTAGGGGAAGGGGCGGGTGGGGGGGGCGAACTGGCGAGAAGGAGGGAAGTGGAGGAGGAAGAGCAGGCAGGGGGGAAGTCGGAGTCGGAGGACAGTGGGACGCAGGTGTTGGAGTGTTGTTGTTAGCTTTGTAAGTTTGGATAAGAGAGAGAGGAGGTGTATAAGTATGTAACCCGTAAGGGAATCATAAATAAAGAATACAATATTTGCGTGCCGTGGCCGCAGCGGGATTCATTTTTCGATTCAGTTTGACATTCAGTTTACACATTCTTACTTAATCTTGTATAGCTACCATCATACACAGACCGCACATGTTGCAAGTTATTATTCAACCTATAAATCACCAGCACAACATATTCCTGCAATTTAATTATTAAATTGAGTCACTCTTGGCCTGTACGTATCCGTAAACGAGATCTGAATAGGGAAGGATGCCGGTCGAAGACGAACGCACACACACGTCTCACGTCACGTCGCATTTTATCACAGTCTCAGGACCGCCAATTTTGTGGAAAAAATTTTGCGGTAGAGACTATGGAAGAGCAAAGCCATAGTTAGTCGAAAAAAATCTTGGGCAACGTTTTGACATTAACTATTATACCCTGTACTTCACATGATTAAACGATAGGTGAAAAACTAACATTTGACTTACTCTATAACAGTGTGTGTAACTAATATAAACAAAACAAATAAAAAAATGGAATGGAGAACATAAAAACTAAGTATACACATATATTTGTCATTATTTGTATTTGCATCTGTGTTGACGGTATGAACAAATCATTAAATTGTTTTATCATGCTTATTTATTGCTGCTGCAAAAGGTAAGCAATTCTCCAAATACAAAACGGTCGTTGAAAAACTTAAAAGATTGAAAAATGTATAACTTTTTTATTGTTTTTTGTATTCTAGTTGGAAGAGCAATTTCTGAACCTCAGTATTTTTAATGAGTGCCATGCCAAGATATACGAATTGTTTCTGTAATATGAAATAAATGCAAATCGAGCATTTTTCGCGACTGCACCATCTTCCTGATAGATGGTTCAATTGATGGACATAAGATCAGGATGGAGTCGTCCGTGATGCAAATAAAAGCTTCTGTGATCACGCGTGGTAGATCATCTTTATCTACGTTTCAGTAGACCGTTTTATTTATTTCATTATTCTAATTTATTTTAGTTACTTTCATATTAAATTTATACTTCGTTAACAGGGTACTATTCAATTAAATTAGTTTATTACAATAGTCAATAAAACAATCGTAAACACATGAAAACTTGTCGAGAAAAATGTATATATCATTATATACGGTGAATCAGAATTCGAGGGAGAAAATTTAGGGAGTGGTAGAACTCACGAATACAAGCACTTTTTGTCAAATAATGTATGGGGGCAACGCAAGGGTTAAATAGCTACAGGGTAGTTTTGCATCGTCACATTTAACGCGCTGACTGCCACGGACGTCGTCGATGCCTGGGTAACATCCGCGTATAACCCTATATGTACGATTGCGATACTCAGAGGGTCTCTGTTTTCGGACTCACTCGACACGCGGCTCTAGTCGCGTCGCGCCAAACCTAAACAAAAGCAGGACGACGTATTTTTTTTTTTTGTGTTATGATTGGATGGGGGACTTCTGAACGTGAGGGAGATTCCCGTGGGCTTGCTGACTCAAGCTCTGGAATCCCTACTATGTCCTTCCATAGGGGCGTACCCTATGGAAGGTTAACAAGGTAGGTTAACTTTATTGCGTAGGTGTTTGGTGCTGGTACGTGGAGGAAGCTGCAAAATTTGCTTCAGAATTTTATTTTGGGTTCTTTGTACCTTTTGAGTGCGGTGCGGTACCCACCACAAACAAGTTTTCTGCGTTGAGTGCGTTTGACAATGCGCAACATGAGACCCCGACTCAGCCGGCTGACCAGCCAACAAAAATTTCCCGCACCAAACGGCCACCGCCGTTGTATATTTCTAACTTCAATTCGGATATAATATCTTTCAACAAAAAGTTAGTACAAGTTTTCGGAGAAAGTTAACACCGGGGACGGTGTTACCGACGTCAAGCCTACGGTCACTCGGCAGGAAACTGCAATCTCCCGATAGCATGCGTCAAATGCGCCGGCTCTCACCCAACTAGGGAGTGCACAAAATCGCGTGAGGTGACTCCTAAATGCAAAAACTGTTCTGGCCCTCACACGGCCAATTATTCTCAATGTCCGGCTTTGCTGAACTATCTTGCCAGACAGGATCAGCGTAACAGACAGTCCAAACGCCCGGTCCGGCACGAGCACGCCACTGTCCCTCGGCCAAACTTCAAGGTCGATCCCGGATTTAATCCCGCGCTATCGATGCATTTTGTTAATCCAACACACTCGTACGCCGCGGCAGTGTCGGACCCTCCCGGGGGGCGAGGAGTAGGTTTCCCGAACCTTCCCCCTCATCCCAACTCCATCCCTCCCAAGCCCACGCCGCAGGAGCCAATTAATCCAAGGCCAGACAATCCGGCTGGAATCGCAAACGACATTCTAACTCTAAAAGAAGCTATTTCTGAACTAAACAGCCTCTATAATTTACAAGAGATGCTCAACATAACTAACAAATTAATTGCCGGTTTGCGTGGCTGTAATACCAAGCTCGAAAAATTCAATGTCGACATTGCGATCCTGTCTGGCTTGAATTAAATGGCTCCCCCTTTTCCTTCTATCTTCCTTTGGAATGCTCGCTCCGTATTTCCTAACAGAAACGAAATACTCATTTTCCTCAGATCGTCCCAATGTGACATATTAATTATCGCTGAAACCTGGTTTTCCCCGGACCTCACTTTTTCCATTTCTGGCTACAGAGTCGTGAGAAAGGACAGGGTGTCCCACGGACGAAACAGATCAGGGGGGGGGGGGGGGGGGTGCTGATCTTGATTCACTCCGAAATCGATTTCTCCGTTATTAATGCTCCGGAATCAGAACTTCTGGAATTGGCCGCGATTAAACTCACTTATCCCAAATTAGTCATTTCCGCGATTTATATCCCACAATACATGAAACTTGACAATAACCTTCTGAATCTGGTCACGAGCCTTCCCAGTCCCTATATCATCGCCGGCGACTGGAACGCCAAATACCGAGCCTGGGGCAACAAGATTGCAAACCAAAATGGTACCGCACTTTTTAATCATTCTCTGTCCAGAGACTATAGAATTGTAGCCCCGGATAAATTTACCTGTTTCCCCCGGAATAAAAATCCGTCAATTATTGATTTTGTTATAACAAATTACGGGAAGGGTACAATACTTACACATCCAAATTCAATATGATGTCGCATTTTAAAACCCTGCAATCACTTGATGACAAAATAAAGGAGATGGCGTCCTTCCTTCTGGCTGCCAGAAGGAAGGCCTCCTGCGCGTCTCCCGCCCCGGTCTCACAAGCCAATAAATTCATCTCGGATCCATATTTAATGGACCTCATCCGAGAATGGCGGCGAATCCGTAAAAAGCAACAAGCCAAATCAATCTCCTATTCATCTCTTGCTTTAAAATAACTGGACAGAGAAATCAAACAGTGTATCGCGGAAACCAGACATAGGCACTGGGAAGAACTTCTAGCCCGATTCAGAAAACCAGATCCCACCTTTTGGAATACCTACAGATCAGTTAAAAATACTAGTACCAGGTCTCACCTCCCCCCGTTCAGGATAAATAATGCCAAAATCACCTCCAATCATGATAAGGCGCAGGTCCTAGCGGAACAGTTTTCCGGGGTACATACCGCCGCTCACGATCTCACTTCCCCCCTAGACTGCTATATCAACACCACTCTCCAACACATAATGTCCATTCCACTCCCCATAGAGTTTCCTGACATCCTTGACTCCCTGTCTCCCGGCTGGGTCACTAAGACCTTCAGGGCACTTAAGTCCGGAAGGCACCTGGGCCGGATAAAATCACCGCCGATATGTCAAGGAATGTCCACCCTAAACTCTCAACCCAGTATTATTATATATTTCGCGAATGCATTAAATTAAATTGCTTCCCAACACGATGGAAGCTAGCTAAAGTCATTCCCATACATAAATCAGAGAAAGATCCGTGTAAGCCAGCGAGCTACAGACCCAACAGTTTATTATCAATCATCTCAAAAGTATTAGAAAAACATAACCATAACTATATTACTAATAAATTAAAGGCAAATAATCATATAATACACCAACAATTCGGATTCAGGGCAGGGCATTCCACTATCCAACAGTGCCTTAGAATAACGCAAACGGTTGCGATGAACTTAAGCACCAACAGAGATACGGTGCTGGTCCTGCTGGACCTAGCCAAAGCTTCGATTCTGTCTGGCACGATGCATTCCCGGTAAAGGTGTGGGGGGCCGGAATACCACCCGCCACAGTCAAATTTTTAAAATCATATCTTTGCGACCGTCGGCTGGCGGTAAATTTAAATCAGCATGTCTCGAGTGACGAGCCGGTGCGCGCGGGGTCCCCCAGGGATCCATCCTCGGTCCACTTTTATTCAACATCTTTATAAACGATTTACCACCGTCAAACGCATCAAACCTTGCACTATACGCCGACGATACGGCAATTTACGCCTCCTCCACGAAATTCGAATATGCGGTGCGTGATGCACAAAGGCACCTTGATTCGTATCCGGGTTCCTCCAGGACTGGAAGCTGACTATAAATCCTAAGAAGACTCAAGCCATAGTCTTCACAAAGAAACTGTTTGGTAAAGTTCTAAGTGGACTGTATTTTTTGTTAAGGTGTTAATGAATTATACCGAGCCGGATTTCGAATAAGGAGTCTGGTGACAGCTGTGGGGAAATGACTGCACACAATTAAAATAAATATGAGTTTATTGATCAGTGCATAATTAATAAATAGATCATTTTGAATAATAAATAGATCCGTGTAGCGTGTGACGTTGATCACTCTTGGAATTAAGAATAATTCGATCATGTATTGATCCGGGCTTTCCCATTGAAATAAATAAATATGTTTTGTCACACGCTTTCGTTTTGATCAGTGCGAGCAGAAATCTTGTCTTAATTTACCGTGCCTGCGTTGGTGGTTGCACGTGGCCGTTGCCAGTCGTTTAGATGGACGGGCGTAAATCGTCCTCTTCGTGCTGGCTCTGCTCTAAATGTGATCTGGACAATGTGTCTTTGGCTACGATGATTTGGTCTGATCTGGACGTTGTTCGATGCTCTTGCCTCACAACAGAATTATCGTTTTCTTGAACTGGTCAGATAAATCTCCTTGTTGCAACAGCACTTGGAACGGAAGAATGGCCAACTTCCTGAACCCGCTTTCTTCTTGCGAGGAAGAAGGAAGTGGCAAGAACATGTGATCCTGTATCGATCGGTGATTTGTCACCGCATTTGGACACGCAGGAGTCGTGTCCACTCCCGATTGGCGCGTAACGAACAATAGACAGTCGGCGCGCTATTGATCGATGATCACAGCCGCTCGCTCGTGTGGTATGTTAATGATCCGCGCTTAAAGAGCTGCGGGTATGCTGCTGCCGCCCGCCATGAACTAGATCAATTCGCAACAGAAACATACTACAAAAAGACGTAGAGATATTATTCACTTAACCTTACTAAATCATAACATATCCTGGTGTAACGAGGTAACTTACCTAGGTGTCATATTAGACAGTAAATTCACTTTCAAACCGGCCATCCTTGATCGGATTATTAAAACATTTAACGTCTTTCGAGCCCTATCTAGACTCCTAGAGCCAAAAATAAACATAGCAGCAAATATAAAAATTCTATTATACAAACTCTGTCTCAGAACAGTACTAACATACGGTATTCTTGTCTGGTATTCGGCCGTCCACCATCACACACAAAAAGTACAAAGAACACAAAACGAAATCTTAAAGCAAATTTTGAAACTCCCAAAACGTACTAGCACAAAACAGCCTCATGAGAGGGTTAGACTACCATACATCAAGGATTTTTACTCAAAATTAAAAGCAACTTATTTAGCTAGAGACTATGAAAATCCTCTAGCTAGACAGACGTGCAGCTTTCGGTCCTGCGGAATCCCGTATCGGGTCAAGTACCCCCACCCTCTGTGAGCCAGACTCGCTCATTCGCGTACGCATATAATGGGTGGCGCAAAAGTAATGTCATAGTTTGAGTTGGCTGCCATTTTGTTATAAATGAAGAAAAAGAGCTCTGTTTTCATCAAAAGTTTACTTGAATGTGTAATATTGGTTACAGTACTTCGAAAATATTATGTCGCTCAAATGGCCACCTCCCGAGTTGATGCATAATTGCGCTTGTTTTACGGTGTTTTGCATTGTTCCTCGCAAAATATCTGGCTCCAAATTGGCGATTTCTCCTTCAATGTTAGCCTTCAAGTCTTGCAAGGTTCGTGGTTTGTTGTCGTAAACGCGAGATTTTAAAAAGCCCCAAAGGAAGAAGTCTGGTGCTGTTAGATCTGGTGATCTGGACGGCCAGTTCAAAGCTCCCGGGAGTTCCCATGCAAGTTCACTGTCCCCCGCCTACTCATAACACTTAAAAAAAAAACGCAGCGGTGATTCTGAAGCAGTGATTCTGGAGGTCACTCTGCCGTCACTCTGTCCACAACTCTCGAACGTCTCATTAAAACCATACGGACTGAATATCCATCGAAATACCCCTTATTCGACTTCACGACAAATCCATTTAATAAAAACCTTTGTCGCGGAATTTGAACAGTCGCTCAAAAGATTTGATGGGGACATAGATTGCGATAAAGTATTAGGAATTAGGTGTTCACCTCCCATTCCAGCCGACCTTATACCCCCAGAAACAGAACCTCTGGCGATTCAGGAGCCCTACGTTCCCTCTTCTACCTCTCTTCCAAAGTAATGAACTGCAACCCGCAATTCCCAGGGGTGTGTCGCGTAGGCACAAGACCCCAAAAACGGGCTTTTATCCTTCATCGAAGCTAAGATGTCACAACTGACCTGTCGGCAAACGTGTTAAATAATTATCACAAGAATGAGAGGAAATATTTCACAAAACACTTTATTAACACAAATATTATGTATTTATATGCTCAAAAATAAACAGTTAAAGGGTAACACACTAACTGCCACGCAAAATGAGGAAACATCAGTCAGCCACGCGCGCTGCTCACAACTGTGCTGGTTTTGTAGGATAGCAATGCCAAGCGTACTCGTAAGATTAAAACTTACTCAATGCAGATGTGTAAAAATATCAGGACCATTGTGTCTCTTTATTTAAGACATTTATTAAAGACGATAAGCACCAATCCTGTTTTGTCTTGGTTATCGTTTGGCCCGCGAAATTATACTTTACTGAAATCGGTAAAATCAGCAAAATCAGCAAAGTCGCACTCAACGGTATTTCTACCGTGATTTGTCGAGAGGATGGCTAGTTTTTCGAACATCGAAATGGCAGATATGTACTTACAAGAGGAGGGCAAGGGTTGTGGATCACCGATTTTGTTCAAATTTTGTATAGACCTCCTTTAACTGAAAATATTGGACACATGTTTTGCCAAAAGTGTCAATTTTTTAAGAAATCGGGGTCAAAAATAAAAATTTTTCGTTCGCGCTGATATTTTGCAGATAAGTATGGTAGTGGTGTAATAATTCAAGGTCCAGGGTTCAAGTTTCCATACGGTTTCGCGTTTTGTATTTTCTTTTTAATTTACTTAAAAGCAATTACATTTTATTAAATTACACCATTTTGCCCATGTTTTTATGTCGGTTTCCACAAGAACATATTACATATAGGATTACCCAGATTTGAAGAAAACAATAACAAAATAATAACCCAAACCTGATTAATTTATTGATGTGATCAAATAACGGTTCCGTGGATGGAAACGGTATATCCCTGTTAGTGTACGCTGCGACGCGGCGGACGGGAATGCGTACGAGTCGCAGCAACTTTACCGCGACCGATATCCAGAGCATATAAATCAATAACATTCCTGTTAATAAAGTGTTCTATAAAATATTTTCTCTCATTCTTGTGATAATTCTTTAACATGTTTTTCCGCCAGGTCAGTTATCGACGACACGCGTGGTAGCAGCGTGTTAAATGGGATGGTGCAAAACTACCCTGTAACTTTTTACCGCTTGCGTTATGCCCTATAGATTATTTGACAAAAAGTGCTTGTATTCATGTGTTCTACTACACCCTAAATTTAATCCCTCGAATTCTGATTCACCCTGTATATCATATAATCGAATATGAATTCATCAGAGAACTACGTATTTGTCTGCCGTTACATGCAAAAGAATAAACAAAAAGCGACTGAACAAGAAAAATATAGACTTTTTTGATAGCTACTGGACGGTAATAGTCACTTTAAACCGGTTTTGTTGGTCCATGTGTTAATTTATTCGTGCCTGTACTGAGCAAATGTTTTCGTCGATATTGTTGATACGTCCTATGATACAATGTATAAGTTGGGTATGCTCCTGCTGAAAGAGTTTTGCAGAATAATGTTACAAAATATTGTAATTTCTGGTGTAATATGTAACAAGCAATTATACATATATGTCGGAACTTTCAGGCCATACTACATGTACGCCACATTGTATCCCACATGCACATTACATCGTTGACAACCCATTTAGAATCATACAATATTTTAGTTTTAAGTTTTTGTTGTCAATAAAATACTCACGCACGATGTGTGCTTTTTAGAAATCATAAATATGCCTTTCAATATGATCATAGAGGAAAAGTGAGAGAGAGAGAGAGAGAGGGAGAGAGCGGATAATTGTAATGTTGCCTTTTTTTTTTTTTAAGATTTTCGGGTAGCTTAACATTTCCTTACTGCGTTATAGTAAATTGTTTATGCAAAGTTTATATTGTCAGTTTAGTATTGAGTAAACTTGAAAACACAGTTGTAGAACGATGCTTGCAAGTTCTTTTGCAGTTCCAAGCAATGACATTGTTTCTCGAAATGTTGTGTTTCATTTAATGAACCGATTTTTCTAAATTTTTAAAGACATTAGTTTTATTACAAGTTCAATTTCATGCCGATCTTAAAGATGCTCTAATATTCGTGGGATTCTTTGCACTTAAAGAGTCTCTTTGAGCATTTGTCATAAAACATATACCTTTGACATTACTACGTATGTTACAGTTTGAAGCCAATAAAAGAAGATGTTAAGGGTCTAGGAACATTTCTAAAAAATGGGACATTCACGAAAATACTTGGGATTATATCTCGCAATGAGACGGATATAATACCGACGTTGGACATGTTTTCTTCGCGATATCAGGTTCTTAAATACACAACACCAATGTGGAAAAATCGGTATGTGAATTAGAATAATTTGAATTGATTTCTTCTATTGCTCCATTGAGATAGGGAGATTAGGGTTTTGTTCTGTCATTACATTGAATATTTAGTAATCCATTTTTCTTTACACATTATGTGTGATTGGGATAGAAAGGATTTCTTTGTACCTTTGATTTGTGTGATTACTTTTTTAACAACTTTGTGAATTGTCCCGATCCCCATTAGAAATTGTGGGCAAGCTTTTGTTTTAATTATTGGACATTTAAAACAGGCAGTAAAAATAATACAGCTTTTAATTTAAGTACTTGCTATTAGTGAAGGAGTGTGTGAAATGTTTAATTTTGTTTCACCACAGCAAGGCGTACCCTATTTTTAATCTCTAAGTACTTGTAAAAGTAGAATAAGAATTTTTGCAACCATGGAGAATTTTATTCAAATTATCTTTAGTTTAAAATCACCAATCTTTTGTTACATATTGGTTTACTTATTGTAATATGCGTGTGCCTAAGTCAATCTTCCACCATGGACTTTAGAGATTGCATCATAATGATGAATTTTATATAAAAGGATTCTAATTATAAGATAGGAAGGAATGCTTGAAAGTGGAAGAAGGGTATCTTTTCTTACTAAAATAATTAATTTTTTTTGTAAACAAATTTGTGCCTTCCCTCTTATCCATTTTCACTAGATATGCAGTTTGTTTGATGTATCATCAAGTAGTTCGAAACTATACCAATATCATTTGTGAAAAAATGTGGCTGAACTAGTTCTGCAATATTTGTAATTGTGTCAATTATTGTTCATTAAAATCATTACTCTGAACTTTTCTTGGTCGTAAGGTGGTTGTATGTTGCGTATTTCCAATGTCTTCCTTTATGTGCAGGCAACGTTTATACATTCGACAAGTTGAGAAGAACGATAACATTTGGATGGTCAGAGTATTCTCATGGAAAATTTGGTGTGCCATCGTGATTACACATTTCCTACTGACATGGTTCGGATTTGTATCGCAAAGAATAAAAAACAAGAATAGTAAAATACAATGCACGTTTGGAGAGCATTATTTCTACAACTTTGCCATGATTTGCAATCAAAGTATAAAATTTCTTTGCATCATTTTATGATACAGATATGGGTCATTCCATGTCAAATCGACCAGTGGTTGGAATCGACCAATTTTGATTTGGATGAATTTTGGTCAGAACTTTTCTTTTATCATAAAACGAAGTTCTGTCAAAGGAAAAAAATTAAAAAATTTTTTTTTGGAAGTTATGCGAACTTGTAAATGTTGCCATTTTTCGAGTTTCTGAATCTTATTTTTTGAATATCTCGAGAACTATTATAGGTACAGAAATGGGCAACAACTTTTTTTAAAGAGCATACTTGGAACTGTAATCATAAATTATTGTGAAAAAAATTTTCGAAAAAATCGCTGATTTGCAGAATTTTGAAAACTAAAAAATCTTAAAAATCGCTGAACCCCCATAAATTTTTGGCTCAAATTTTTTTCTAAGGAACCTCTAACTAATCTCAAAAGATGCTGAAATTTTCGAGAGGGTTTTTTTTCTTTCAAAAGACATGAATTTTTGAATTCTGAAGAAAAAATTTTTTTTTTCTTTGGCACATACTGAATGAAATAACGATGAATACAATTTCGATTTGGATGAATTTTGGTCAGAATTTTTCTTTTATCATAAAACGAAGTCCTGCCTGAAAGAAAAAAAACCCCTTCTTGACAATTTCAGCATCTTTTGAGATTAGTTAGAGGTACCTTAGAAAAAAATTTGAGCCAAAAATAAATGGGGGTTCAGCGATTTTTAAAATTTTCTAGTTTTCAAAATTCTGCAAATCAGCGATTTTTTCGAAAATTTTTTTTACAATAATTTTTTATTACAGTTCCAAGTATGCTCTTTAAAAAAAGTTGTTTCCCATTTCTGTACCTATAATAGTTCTCCAGATATTAAAAAAATAAGATTTAGAAACTGGAAAAATGGCAATATTTTCAAGTTCGCATAACTTCCAAAAAAAAATTTTTTAATTTTTTTCCTTTGGCAGGACTTCGTTTTATGATAAAAGAAAAGTTCTGACCAAAATTCATCCAAATCAAAATTGGTCGATTCCAACCACTGGTCGATTTGACATGGAATGACCCATATACTAACACGCTAACTGATTAACATTATGTGGCTTACACAACGTGGGTACTTACTGATCACTTTAAATGTTTGCCATTTTTGACAATATAAAAATACTTTAACGACGTATCGAACAAAGGCAAGAAATATTTCGTTATAATCTGCAGAGAAATATTTTGAATCATTGTTTAGACAAAGGATTGAAAAGTGTGCCTTTCGTCCTGGATCCGTCTGCGGACTCCTCAGTAGGGCTATGCCGACGGATCCTGCCCAAGACGCTGCTGCCCGATGGTAGGGCGTCCCGCTAGGCTCGTATATGTACTGAATAGGGATTGCAATACCGGTATATCGGGATACCGAATACCGGTATTTTGAGCCATTTGTACAATTTTGTAATACCGGTATTCGCAAGTTTGAATACCGTTTTTTCGGTATTTACTATAAAACCAATAAACGACTTAAACCTGCAAATTAATTTTTCCGATAATGAATTCGGCTTAATATCCAGAGCTGTATCAGCTCTACTTCCAATAAAACTAGCTGTGGAGTCATTATGTCGGAGAGATTCTGATTTATTAACAGCTAATGCAACAATAAATTTCATGTTGCAGTCACTGAAAGAATAGCACATATCACTATCTGAACAATTATTATATTACATTGAAAAATCGCACAGAAGAAAGGCATACCGAAATAGAAAATGTCTTACGGTATTTACACAATTATAATGATTGTAAAAATGAAAATGAAAAAGAAGAAAAAAGACTGACCAATTCAAATTTGATCACGTTTATAGTAAATTTTGTTACAATTTTTTATCCACACACCTATTCACATTCAGAAGAATTCGGTACAGTTATCAAAGATGATGATGACACTAATGTCAATAGTGTAAAGGAATTGTCTCTTGAACAAAAATGAAATTTAGTGATAATTAAAAAAATGTCAACAAATCAATATACAATAGAGAAATCAGTTATATCCAAAACCATCCAACGAGAAATCGATTTACTTGAAGATGAGGGACTCAGAGGTAAATATTTGGAAAAAGTATATCGCGCATTGGTAACAGTACCACCAACTAGTATAGATGCTAAAAGAGCGTTTTTGACAGCTGGTAATTTTTGCACAAAATTATGTTCCAGGCTTAATGACAGTACAATTGATGCATTATGTTATTTAAGATCACATTTCAAAAATTTGTAGTAATACCACAGACTGAATAGTGATATTTACACATTTTATGATTTGAATACATAAGATGTTCCTTATTCCTTTACATTTTGTGATTCTTTATATACTGTTATAATTTATAAGTTACAAATGATTAATTTTGATATCTATTCTCACTAATAAAACTGGCAAATGAAACAAAGGGACATCTGTGTTTCCTTTCTTTGTCCAAAATTCCTACTACCGGTATTAAAACCGGTATTCCGGTATTAAGATCTAAAAAATACCGAATATCGGTATTGAACTTTTGGTCCGATATTGCAATCCCTAATTTAGACGCGAGATGGTCAGGGAAGAATGTAGGGCCAAAGAAGATTGGAAGCGAAGCTATGATTAAAGTTTGGATCTCACTTGTAGTGATCGGGAACATATACTTGTTCGGGACTGGTGCAATTGCTGGTGGCTTCAGGACGATTGCTGGCGAAATCAGTCTAACGCTTCTGCACAATTCTTGGAACACCACTGATTTGAAATGAAACAGGACGATTCTTTTAAAAGAAAAGAAGAGGTGAATCTGGCCAATAGGAAAGCGACAGAGAAGGTTGTGCATGTGGTAGGATTTCGGTAGAATGTAAGTTTTATTGCAATGATAAAAGACAATCGGAACCGGTAGCAAAATAGGACCTCATGTAGACGGCAGGAGGTTGAGACAATCAATGGGTGATCAGTTCGGATTAAGGGATACGGTACGTGCGGATGACGGAATCGGGCCGTTAAGCACGTCCGTGTGAACAAAAAATGATCTCATCGTCATATCTCGAAACATCAAACCACACCTACAGTAGAATGTTCATTTTTTATAGAGTGAACTGATCTGAAAGAACTATGTGTCCAACTACGGAGTTGCTCAGAACTGGAGCATTTTGCAGGAAGCATCAGAAGGAAAGCAATACGTAACTTCAGTGCTTTTGATTACCATAATCGAGAGTACAGTTTGTAAGCAGTATTCTACTTTAACGCGATAACTCATCATAACTCACTGCTTACGGTTTAATTTTAACGTATTAACTGAAATGTTGAAATTGAAATAACAAAGTCCATTGACGATGTATGGAAGATACATTATGGTCACAATTAAAATTAAAAAATGGTGTGTTTTCAAGAACATCGCTCAATTAAAATCGCGTACTAGTTTAATTTAACATTTGAGCTTTCCACCCAAGTTTCTTCATATTTCCAAGTAGGACGGAAATATTTGAAGTTATCAATGCTAATAGCCCACTTTGTGTAAGATAAAGGAATTTGAAAGCATAAGCAATTTCATATGAAAATGTTAAAAGTCAAATGAAATAAAGACAGGGCTGTATTGTCACATTTTTCAGACCACAAGCCGAGTTATTTCAGTGGAAGATCAAGAATAATGGAAACAACGCTTAGTTTTTTCTCATCTATAGTGTATATAAGTTTTTCTACGCTTCTCTTTACCTACATCACACGAATGGTATTCATACCACCATTCGTTAGTGTTCAGACCATGGTGGATAACACTGATTATACTATTGTACTTCATGAAGGTTCCATTCCAGATCTAGCATATAAGGTAATCAAATATAGTAATTATTGTAACGTAGACTTCGGTTTAAAGTGATATTTTCCAACGCTACTTTATTCCACTCAAACTTTGTTCAATATCTTGTTAATTAACACGTTCGCGGACAGTAAAAGTTTCGGCGAGGCACAAAACTTGACAGTCGCTTTGTTCTTAAATTGCTTGTGATATCCGAAATTTGATTAGACACAGTTTATAAGGGTAGTCAGGTTATCGTATTTTAATTGTTATATACAATGAATGCTATAGCATCCACGACAATACAGATCAAATTTTTCAACTGGGATGACGTGAATGCTATAGGATTTATTAATAGAATACATGAGAAAAGGGGGTTTATTTCTGGTTTCACTACACTATTTATTCAAAAGTAGGTCTTTATTCGTCAACATAAAAAAAAATAAGAAATTAAATTCATAAGTTCATATATTATACATATATTATATATGGTGCATGCTAAATTGGACACTTTTGTACGTCACCCCTTCGATTTTTCTCAAAATTTTATATGCTTTTAAGATCGATGAAAAACGCGTTCATGATTTTTTTTCAGATTTTTTTGACCATCCATTTCGGAAATATGAATTTTCTTAAAATTTGGTCTCTATTTTTTCCAAATGCTCATAACTTTGCGAAAACTGCAGCAATTGGATCGTTCTTTTTTTCAAAATTTCTGTTTTTGAATGCTCTTTTAAGAAAAAAATAATGATAAAAAAAATATGTAAAAATATGTAATAATGTATAAATAAAAAAAATGATTCTAATCTAAATTATTGTTTTCATTGTTTATCTGCCGCGCGCGTCGTCGATGCCTGACCTGTTAATTACACACAGTATTAACGACTCTTTTTTAAGTTTTTAACGGATAAAAGATAAAAAATCGTTTTGTAAAACATTTACAATTTGAATTTTGATTATTTTTCTTGCCAAAATAAAAATATTTAATTATATGCACTTAATAATGATCTCAAAATAATTACGCAGAATTAAGAATATACAGTGAGTAACTTTAATATTCGGACACTAGGAGATTTTTAGTTTATTACATTATAATTTCATTCCTAACAGTCAGAAATTATTCGCGATGAAGTATTGCATCAAGGTAGGGGAGACCGGGGCAAAATGGTATAGCGGGGCATAATGGGACCGGGGCAAAACGGGACTGGGGCAAAATGGGCCGGAGAAATCTCCGATTTTTCCTGTCCCATTTTGCCCCGATCCCGGAGAAATCTCCGATTTTTCCTGTCCCATTTTGCCCCAATCCCGGAGAAATCTCCGATTTTTCCTGTCCAATTTTGCCCCAGTCCCGTTTTGCCCCGGTCCCATTATGCCCCGCTATACCATTTTGCCCCGGTCTCCCCTATATGTCTAGTAAACAATAGTCAAAATTTTATTTACATAACTTACAACAAAGTTTATATAAAACAATTTTAATGAGACAATGTCCGTTTTTCACGTTACTTTAATATTCGGACACTTTTAAAAATTACTTATTTTTGTATTAATTTTTATAGTTTTATGAGTTTTAATATATTGTTGGGTAGCCGTTCTGCTCTATTAAGCGCATCGGCATATTTCTAATTATTTTTTTCAAATAATCAATGCCTATATTGTTCCATTCTTCATTCAATCGATCTTTTAACATTTTCTTTGAAGTTATTACTGTTGTCCTAATTCGTCGATCTAATTCATCCCATAAATTTTGAATGGGATTAATATCTGGTGATTGAGGTGGCGATCGTAAAATTTTTGGGCAATTATATAAAAGGTATTCTTGTACAATGCGGCCTTATGTTTTGGATCATTGTGCTGATAAAATTTAAAAGTGTTTAATATGCCCATGTTTTTTGCACTTTTGTGTAAATTATTTTTCAGGATGTTCAAATATAAATATTTGTTCATAATTTCATCAATAAACACTAATTCGCCCAGTCCGAATGTCGATATGCAGCCCCAGACAAACACATTGCCTCCTCCGTGCTTTACTGATGGTCTAAGATTCTTAAATGTAAATTCTTAATTTTATTTCCGCCACGCCATTCTTTGTCTATCTGAACCAGAAATATTAAATTTGCTTTCATGACTGAATATAACATTATTCCACTACGATTCATCTTTGGAAACAAATTCCTTAGCGAAATTAAGTCTCTTCTTCCGATTTTGTTCGCTGACGTACGGTTTTCGACTGGCTACTCTTCCATTATAGCCGCTTTCTTTCAAAGGCCTGCGGATTGTTTAGGGGCGCCCTTTTTTCCCAGTTTCTTTCAGCACATCTGTTGTCAATTTTGGTGCACTGACTGTCAGATCTTTCTTTACTTTTCGGACAAGGTTCCTCATGTCGCGTGCGTCCAACTTCTTTGGTTGACATTTTTGAGGTATAAAATCAATGCAATCCACGTTTTTAAAACATTTAACAATGGTGGCTACTGTGCTCTTACTTATATTGAACATTGTGGCTATCTGTCTATATGATTTGCCATTTGCATGGTAAAAAATCACAAGTTGGCGCGTATCAAAACTCGTATTCCCTTTCCGTGGCATTGTACTAGAATTATTAACAACTGTCGTTGAAAAACTAATGTAAAGAGGCATACTATCGTCCGAACAGTCGGCCAATGTTTGTAAACAAACATTATATTCTGACTAGGACCATGAAAACTGAAAAAAAGTGCTACACTACCAAGTGTCCGAATATTAAAGTAACGTGGAAAACGGACATTACTTTATTAAAATTGTTTTATTTAAACTTTGTTGTAAGTTATGTAAATAAAATTTTTATGATTCTTTACTAGACGTATAGCTTGATGCAATACTTCATCGCGAATGATTTCTTACTGTTAGGAATGAAATTATAATGTAATAAACTAAAAGTCTCCTAGTGTCCGAATATTAAAGTTACTCACTGTATATCGACTACCAAAATTTTAGTATCATTTTAAAAATAAGTATATATCGATAAAACAACTCTCTTGAAATAAAAATGATTAAAAAAACAGAATAAGTATCGGAAATTGAAAAAAAATATGTTTTTGGCGATTTGTTAGTGCAAAACAAAAAAAAATTGCTGTAAAACCACGTGCAACAAAATAAAACGTACAATAATTTACACAACTTTCCAATATTTTCATTCACTAATTCGTCACAAAGTCGTCCTTTCGCAGCAGCTATTTTACAACTGTTTTGTGCAGCCTCTTATATTGCGGAGCCAACTTCTCCTCCAGACCGTTTAAATAATTGTGTTGAAATCGTCGGTACATTTAAACAAGTTACAAAACTGAGATCAGTATTTTAATTCAGAAACATAAGTTTATTTTTTTTCGTAAGTATTCATATAATTCAAGAAATTCCTATCTTTTAAATAAATATTTTTTAAAGAATAAATATTTGTTGACTTACCGAGAACTGCGCTTGTGTTAATGTCAGAATGCTTGGATTTATTGTTATGTGTGACATGTACTTTCCCAGTTGGTACTTTTGTTATTGCAAAACATTTAGTACACTTAACTTTTAGGATTGAATTTAACCCTGAATGTCTTTCACCGACTACATTATCAAGACAACGCATTTCTTTACAACGACAACACTTTAAATATTTGCCTAATACTTTTCAATCGACAATGCGATTGCCTTCACATAGGTCAGATTTGACATTATTATTTGTAGTCAAATAATTTGACTCTTGTTTCTCATGTAAAGCTTTCGCAATTTTTAGTTTTTTATCAACCACTTTTTTTTTAATAAATTTTCCTTTATGCCAAATACAATCATCTATAATTGTTTTTTAAGTTAAATAACAACGAAAATAATGAGGTATGTACAGCGTACAGAATCTATAAGTTAGTCTGGACTGTACAAGGTGAGTAGCAAAATAAATGTGGGAAATCAGAAATATGGAAGAACGACGCTATAATTTTAACTTAAAGAAATATATTAGGAAAAATATATGATTAAATGGTAAAATGCATCCGTCCGCTTAGAATCGTATTTACGACTACATGGCAGTTACGCCGCTGCGTCACTCGCGACAGTGACGTTTTTCTCCCGCATGTGTGTGCCTGTGCATCGCCGGCCGCGTTACGCAACCCAAAAAAATATGCGACGTTCTCACATTTACACACTGAATAATATTTTATAGTAAGTGTATATCCATATAGAGAATATAATAGTGTAAGAGTACAATCACGTAAAAAAAAAACATGGGCTATATGCTTAATCTGGTGTTATGTATGTATAATATGGGAACTAAGCCAAAACTTTTTACATGGACTGTCGCAGAGGTACTACCTTAACGTAGAATTTCGTAAAACCAGTTCCAAAGAATTCGTGAAATACAAAAAAAAAGTCTAATCGAAATCGTGAACACAACGAATCTCTTAAGATCATAATTTCTTTCCATGTTGTCTTTTATTGTTGCATAACTTGTAATTCTCTTACTTGGCTGAGCTTTATCAACATCAGTACTTTAGTGCTTGAATATCGAATCGTGTTAAGTTTATGTAGCCAACCTTTCTTTTACTATTCCATCCCTTGATTTCGTTCACGAATTACTGTGGACTAAAGCGGCGTTAGTATTGCCTCGTCTTAAAATCCATTAGCAAAAAAGGGTTCAGCTGAATGGAGTGGTCTGCGGAGTACGAAAGGGCAAAATAAAACATCAGGTTTCCTTATCAATTCCTCAAAACGCTATGGACAAACAATTTGCACAAACTCACAGTTACACCGGTCGGCAAACATTTGTTTATTTATTAATTAATTTTAATTTTTCTTTATCCGCAGTCAAGATACAACGTTGAAACGCCAAACAAATGTTTCTGTTTTTATAAGTTATCAAATGCCTCATCAAAATTTAATTTGTTTTTGGGGCACATTTGATTAACTTATTCGATTATACACTCCGACCGACGATTGAACCGTCACGTTGAAAGGATGAATAATGCGCGTTTGCAACTTGCTCTTGAATAGCACAGCCAGGCTCAAAGCTATTTCGTAATTCACCGGATTGTCGCCTAGACGATGATACACCGCGTACCTGCAAACAGAGAAAGAGTACAAAATATTATCTGATATAAATTAAAATGACTATCGGCTGCTGTGAGTGTCTCAGAATCAATGACTATTCAGTACTAAATTGTCGCCAATGACGGCCATCTTTAATAAATAAGTCTAGTACTTGGTGCAACAAATGTTCAAGCTCAGCAAAAATACAAAACCAAACGTTTTTGAAAAAAGAATAATTTAACAAAAATATAACCGTAAAATAAACACATTGATACACATAGGAATAGGATTAATAGGATTATCAAAATGGTAAAGCGTTTACGGTAAATAAAGAAATATGTAAAACAGAAATGATCATAGAGATAGTAAACTAACAATATCTCTGACCAAAACCAACCTCGGAACAGTCGCAGTTTTCAATATTACTCACGTCTGCTGTTTTGTTAAATAACCAATTTTGCTTTCCGCTCTGTCTATTTTAAAACTTCCCAAGAATACGCACAAAAGTGAGACAGATAATTAATTTATTGTCCGAAATTAACGACGTTTTGATTACAGGTAGCCCTCCTATAACACGGTTTCGCTATAACACGATTCATAAATTGTGGAAACACTCCTACAACACGGCACCCTATAACACGGTTTTTTCTCTAATACGATAAGAAAGTAGCGAAAACCTTAGTATGATATTGTACTTCAAGAATCTGCGTCGAGCCGCGGTATGTTTAAGGCTTAATTTCGTCTTTAAGACTCATTTTTGGAAAGTCAAGTTTCTGTCCCAAATTATGTTTGCTTAAGGATAAAAAAATAACGTTTAAGTAGATATTTATTTCTTTAGCAGTAAAGACATGTCTAGGGCCATCTTTTGAAAAGAGAAAAAATATCTCATATTGGAAAAAGTTTTAATTCAAATAAAGCAACAGTCAAGGTTAATATTTTTGTTCATTCTTCGTTAATTGTTTTTTATAAGATATATGTATATAAAATATATATATGACATGAGCCGTTTATTTTGAAAGTGGCCTAAGTCCTTTTTCCAAAAAAATTGAGTTAGCTACCTTGATTGTTACATTTTTACATGATCTTTTCATTGTGAAGCAAATTTTTACCAATATGTTTAAAATCATTAGAATCTTGCAACACGAAAATTTGCTTGCAGGAAATTTGATTAATGAAGTGATAAAAAAGTTAATTTTGAAAATGGCCTAAGTCCTATTGTGAGAGTTTCAAATGAGTATGGCAAATATTATGCACTAAAATTGTACTAGCTCACAGGTTTATGTTTAATTATCAAGACAGCAGTTGAATTATCAGTGTGTAATGGATTTATTATAAACAATTTGATTTCAAACTTCACTTTCCATCCGCTAAGGGATCATACGGGTGTTCCGACGTATCCTTGTAATTTTCAACGATTTGTTAAAAATTTGTTTATTACCAATTAAATTGCAAAAGAACTGTATAAGAATATTAAATATACTAAAATATGGGATAGGGTGGGATAAGGGACATTCTACACCATCTGCACACCATAGTAATTTTAAATCCTTCCAGCATTCACAAACTGGAGTAAATTGAATAATCTCTATATATATAAATGTCAAATGTCCGGAAATTCGGTTAGACCACTTCCCGATGGGCTAGCGACTTAATTTTTTTTTTATCAGCGAGATCTTGCTTTCAAACTAACCGAACCGATCCAAAAAGTTCCAAAAGTTTACTCCTAATTAGTTTAAACATCGTCGGAACGGCAAAATTTAATTACCGGATGTTCGAGATTTGGTACTTCCACAAGTGCTAGCGACTTGAAATTTTGTCCCCTACTAGCTCTTCTCTCCAAACAAAACGGAAAATTCGAAAAAGTTGAAAAAGTTGACTCCTTCGTTGTTAAACAAACAATTAACGAAAATAGCCAAAAAGATCTCCCACTTCCCGACATGCTAGAGATTTCGTTCTTACGGCATTCTTTTCGACTTGCTCTCGACACACCAAAATAATTATGAAACATTGTAAAAGTTTATTGCTAATTGTTTAAACAATTATTTTTTTTACATTTTGCAGCGTCGGCGATTTAAATTTGATCTCTATTCATAGTCTCTTCACTAATGAATCCAAAACCGTTTTTAGAAGTTGGAAAAGTTGACTCCTTCATTGTTTAAACAATTAACGAAAATAGCAAAAAAGATCTCCCACTTCCCGACATGCTAGAGATTTCGTTCTTACGGCATTCTTTTGGACTTGCTCCCGACATACCAAAATAATTATGAAATGTTGTAAAAGTTTATTGCTAATTGTTTAAACAATTATCTTTTTTACATTTTGCAACGTCGGCGATTTAAATTTGATCTCTATTCATAGTCTTTTCACTAATGAATCCAAAACCGTTTTTAGAAGTTGGAAAAGTTGACTCCTTCATTGTTAAAACAATTAACGAAAATAGCAAAAAAGATCTCCCACTTCCCGACATGCTAGAGATTTCGTTCTTACGGCATTCTTTTGGACTTGCTCCCGACATACCAAAATAATTATGAAACGTTGTAAAAGTTTATTGCTAATTGTTTAAACAATTATTTTTTTTACATTTTGCAACGTCGGCGATTTAAATTTGATCTCTATTCATAGTCTTTTCACTAATGTATCCAAAACCGTTTTTGGAAGTTGGAAAAGTTGACTCCTTCATTGTTAAAAAAATCAACAAAAATACCCAAATTGATCGCCCACTTGCCAATATTGTAAAGAGACGCGAGCGGCCGGCGGCAAAAACAAGAGAGCGCAGCGCATGGCGCGCTCGCAGACGCTCCGGGCGCGATGCGCGGCGTCACGATGGGCGCCGCGGGCATAGGGGAGGACCCGGAGATTTTTAGCTGGTTCCATTTTACCCGAAAATTCTGCTGAGGAACCCAAATTTCTCCAACTGTATTTTGTCGGAGACAATGCAGTCGAAGCCAATTTGAGGTGCAAAAACTTTCCCACTTTGGATTTAAATATTGTTACGGAGTTGCAAGAAATGTTGCATTCTGAAAATAAGTATATTAGAAGTTTTAAAACCACGTTGGAAAATGAAATTCATAATTCGGATAATAATTTCAAAGTTGTCATTCCTGCAGATAATAGGCCACCTAATACGCACAGAGGTTGTTTGAATGTGCCCGTTCACGATGAAGTGGCTGTTGTGATAGTAGGACAAGAATTTGAAAAACGTGACATTATTTTACATGCGATTTGTGAATTTCAAACATCCAGAATAATCCGATCCATACTTCGACCAGATAGTTACCGTGCATTAGTATGTTGATCTGTTTGGAATAGTAAAATAATAATCGCGATTTGTGAAACTTAAACATCCAGAATAATCCGATCCATACTGTAACCAAGTAGTTGCGTTAGTATGTTGATCTGTCTGGAATAGTAAAATAATAATCGCGATTTGTGAAATTTAAATATCCAGAATAATCCGATCCATACTTAAATCAAGTAGTTGCATTAGTATGTCGATCTGTCTGAAGGAGTAAAATAATAATCGCGATTTGTGAAATTTAAATATCCAGAATAATCCGATCCATACTTAAATCAAGTAGTTGCATTAGTATGTTGATCTGTCTGGAATAGTAAAATAATAATCGCGATTTGTGAAACTTAAACATCAAGAATAATCCGATCCATACTGCAATCAAGTAGTTGCATTAGTATGTCGATCTGTCTGAAGGAGTAAAATAATAATCGCGATTTGTGAAATTTAAATATCCAGAATAATCCGATCCATACTTAAATCAAGTAGTTGCATTAGTATGTCGATCTCTGGAATAGTAAAATAATAATCGCGATTTGTGAAACTTAAACATCAAGAATAATCCGATCCATACTGCAATCAAGTAGTTGCATTAGTATGTCGATCTGTCTGAAGGAGTAAAATAATAATCGCGATTTGTGAAATTTAAATATCCAGAATAATCCGATCCATACTTCAATTCGGTAATTGGATTAGTATTGTCATGGATATGTAGCCTACTGGGGAAATCACCATGCCAAAAAAAAGATATAACGCATCCAATAGCAAGACCTCATGGGTGATGTGGAACGTTGCTACACCGTGGAAAGGCTAACTCAGGGTCCGCTCTATATAAAAATGCCGCACTGTATACGTCCCGACTGAAAAACGTTGTTCGGATCAATTTTGTCGCTTATAATTAAAATATATTTACATGACGCACTGCGTACGATGCCCAGGCAACGCCTGATAAATCTTCTATTTACGTCTAAACTTGAACACCCGAAAATACTACAAAGGCGAGATACACATGTCTGAAAGTTATCGATATGGTGTTCGTTCGCGTAAGAGTTTCTGGTGTAATTTCCATGCCTGTTGCTAAAGCCCTCTTATCTGGGCGTCTAAAAGACGTTGCCCACTCCGTGGCCGGGTCCTTTTTCACGAACCGTTAACTCGCCGCGCGGAAAAAGAGGCATCGATACCGTCGGTCCGTCAGCCACGTATCCGGCTCATCATAATAAACTATGCATCCCTTCGCGACCCAGCAGTAAGGTGTCAGACCCCTTGCCGTCGCCTCGGGTGCAAAACACCAGCGAACTTCCAAATAACGCCGCAGTCCTCTATGGAGTGGTAACAGTCGTCACTCAATGAACTGAACATATCTGGCCTCTGAACATACATCGACCACCTTATATGTGTGTCCTCCCTCTTTCTCTACGGTGATGCTTACACACATGTTTGTTTATGTAGACGTATGTAAGCGTATTTACATGTATGCATGTACGTATGTACATTTGGGTTGGATATACATGTGTACGAGCTTTGCATATAAAGAAGAAATGCGACCGAACACGGTCTAAAAGTAAGACGCCATAGGCCTTTTCTTTAGAGCATAGCCACTGATAGACCACTAAAGGGACAAGGGCAATAAAATTTTACCACATCGAGAAGAAAGTGCAATAAAGAATGCAGGTAGAGAAAAGGCTATAAATCTAAATACTATAGCCTCGATGGTAAACGCGATGATTACATAGCAGAATTACAAAACAGCAGAATTTTCGGCCACATCCATACACGTCTGTGGAACAACCGAAATATGCCTTGACTAATGTAACGGAAGTTAAATATTTACACAAACAATAATGAATGACAGTTACTATTCCATTATTCACTACCAAACGAAAATTAATAGAAAAAAAACCTATAATGCATGTGTCGAGTCATAAACACCGTTGATTTCAAATTACTACCGCTTGAAATTGCAAAATACATATAAAAAGTACCGCATTTTTCACTCGAGCAACGCCGGGTAATTTTTCTAGTCATTAATAAAACAATATTAATTTTAATGTAAACATTATTTGACAAAGAGTAAAAATTAAATATTTTTTTTATTTTAAAACAAAATTTATATATTTATTTTGATATCAATGAAAATTTACTTCTCCTATGAACTCATGTTTCCTGAAGAATTGAAAAGGTCATTCATTTTAAAAATAGCGTAAGTCCATTCATAGCCATCAAAAACATATTATTTCTTAAATAATGTTAGTTATTCTATTTAGGATTATACATTTGGTGCCCTTAGAAACCCAAAAACATTATTCTATTATGTTATCTGTTACCCATATTTTTAACCCATTACCCGCCGCAATACAAAAATACAAAAATTAAAAATGAATTTAACTGTACATTTAGAAGTTGCGGTCATTAAAAGAATACAATTTGAAAATGTGTCCCAAAAATGAGACATTGGCGGATAATGGGTTAAATATAATCCAACGTAAACCCTTTAATATCTCGATTCGAACATAAATGCACTTATGTCACTTTCAAAATAAACGGTTCATATATAAAATAAATTGTCTTGTTTTTTTTCAATTTGAAGCATATTAAATTATGTTGAATGGACTTGGGCACCTTCAAATTTTATAATGAATCTGGTTGTTAATTTTGAACATGGCCTAACTCCATTCTTGATAAGAAAACGCATATTATTCACTTAATAATTGCGCCTATTTTAATAGGAACTATAAACTTAACACCCTTAGATACACTTAAGCAGTATGACACATTAGTATTCTATAGGTATATTTTTAAATTTGTTACGTGCGAAATTCCTATATATATATATATATATATTTTCCAATATTCCTTCTGAATATTTCCGTGGAATTTAGCCCTCATTTGGAGATGAGAACGCTCTGCTTGTATAAGATAAGGACGAGGGCCTGGCCTGCGTCAAGACGTAGGTCAACTCTAGCCGTCTCCTTCCCTCCCTCCACTCAGGAGCCTCCTTGTCTTCCACACTTTCCCTCCAAGGAACACTTTCCCGCCAGCCACACTTTCCCGCTAAGGAGCAGTTTCCCGCCTAGAGATCCTGCAACGCAGCCACCCAACCAGAGACTTTCCCGCTCTAATTTCCTGTAACGCAACTATCCAACCAGAGCAAGTCCCGCTCTATTTTCCTCCCACTTCTCTCAGAAAACACAGTATAAAAACCCCGGTCCTGAAGGACTCGGGGAGCACTCTTACTCAGTATAGTCGCGTTAACGAATCTCTGTCCGAAACCCTATCTGAGAAGTAAGTTGGTTTTCCCATAACCTCTTATTAGTAAAGTGTCTCCAGCAAGATCGGACATTAGTTCCTTTCGAGCAAATCTCCATATCCAAGTCCTCGGCTAGAGAGGGCTACGGCAAAACCAGGCCAGGCCTGATTGAGCATTAACAATTATCGAACATTGAGCCTAACCTCACGGGTTAGTAGTTTATAGTGAATCTTCGTTTATAGTTATTCTGACCAAAGAATATAGTTTATAGTTTTCTTTTGTTTGTATTATTTTTCAACAAAGAATATAGTGTATAGTTTTATATTCAATTGAGTCGATTCAATTTGATAATAGAAACCCGTCCTCCTTACTAACGTTCAAGTACTCGCGCCACAAAGGTTCCTTCCGAACCTTTAATCTTAAATCTACGATAAAGCTAGGGCCCACAGGATCTGCATTTTCGCTACCAGCAGATCCAAACATTTCGAATACCCCGACATCCTCCTTCCCTTTCTCCTATTCCCCACAATTTCGTGCAGTTCAGGGTAACTTACGTTACTCCGGAACACGCGCGACCGTCTATCCGCAGTAGTCACGAGGTCAGCCGAGTAACGATTGTTACCAGGATTCGAGTGCGCGGATAGACACCCAGGGCAGTTGCGGTCAGCAACCGTTTCCAGTCGTCGGTATAGGATTCGTCACTGCCAGGTCGAACTGTGCGAGGTGGTCAGCAACCGTTTCTAGTCGTCGGTATAGGATTCACCTCCCAGTAAGACCGAAAACACGTGTGCCTCCCGTACAACGTTCCGTTGTCTATCACACGTGGTCACCTCCTCCCTCGCGCTCAGGCGGTCAGCAAACACCTACTCGGTGTTATAGGATTCGTCTGAGGCAGGGGCGCCGCATATCCTTACATCCTTCCTCGTACCACCCTTTCCCATACTTTCGTGCAGTTCAGGGTGACATTACGTTATCCCGGAACATCACGCACGATCGTCAGTCCGCAGTAGCCACGAGGTCAGCCGAGTAACGATTGTTACCAGGATTCTAGTGCGCGGACTGACGCCGAGGGCAGGTGACGGTCAGCAAACGTCTACTCGACGTTATAGGATTCGTCACAGGCCAGGTCGAACTGTGCGGGGCGGTCAGCAACCGTTTCCAGTCGTCGGTATAGGATTCGCCTCCCAGTAAGACCGAAAACACGTGTGTAACCCGAGCGACCCTGAGTCGCTTATCGTACGTGGAATACACTCCCTTTCCCTTTTCCTTTTCCTCTGTTTACCTAAAAACTCCCCTGACCAGGCCCCATCGGCCGTGCTAGAACGCGGTCGCCGAGCTCAGGCCCGGCGCCACTTCGACCACGACCCGGAGCAGGTCAGGAAAACCCCCTTTCCCCGTGTGCTGCGTAACCGCACCACACCACTCCCCCCTCCCTCTAGTCGGGGCTCGTAACAAATTCATTGAAACGCAAACCCTCAAATATCTCGATTTGAAGATAAATGGATTTAGGCCACTTTCAAAATAAACGGCTCACATATAAAATGTCTGTTTTTGATAAGATTTCGAAACGTAGCCCCCCTTTTTGTACCAACTCTGGGTCTCATACAGCACGGCATCACACAACACGGCGTTTTCTAGGAAAATATCTACCGTGTTATAGGCGGGTTACCTGTACATAGTGTTAAAAATTTATCGGTGTACAAATACATTCTATACTCACAGTATTTTCTGACAATTATGTACGATATGAATACTTAAATACTAAAAAATAAAATTATGAAACTACGTAAGAACTTCATTCCAATCAATCGATTAAAAACCGTCAGAAGCGTTCTTAGTAAGTATAAAAAAATGAGTAAGTAAATTGGTATGCCATGGCGCTAAATATTAAGATATGTCATTGGCTTATGAAGTTACCTAACCCAGAAACTATTTTTTCACACAGTTTTACTGTTTTCGACTTCTACTCACTTTCGCATCTTGTTTTTGAAATTCAACTTACATGTTCACATTTTCACGTTTTTAGCGCAGACACAATTGGAACGCGACAGAGTAATAATGAAAAGTCATAAATTGCGTCTAACAGAGAATAGATTTCTCTTAACATCATACCTTATCTCCATATAAAGTAACAAGTTTTAGTTTATTACTGTCGAAATAACTGAACCTAATTAATACTTGTATGTCTTCGCAGAGAGGTGGCGTTGCAGACCTCGACTTAGCAAAGAAGTATAATCGGGTTATAGTTATGCCAACGCTGGAGGACGTATACCAGAAAACGTGTTCTGATACAAAAAATTACGTTATGATGATAAGCGAGAATGTGAAAAAAGCGAAAGGAGCATTTGTTTGTCGCCTCAACCCAGTCGGTGTATCCTACTTATCCACATATCTTGCTCCTGGTATCAGAAAAGGATTTAAACACAGAAAAGCCATCAACCACAAGTAAGCGAAAGTTCTTTAATCATGTAATGCATATGTTTTGTTGACAAGGCAGAGAGAAAAACGATCGCTATTATACAAAAGAATATTTCCTGGAGTGAATTGTATAACGGATCTTAATCAGCCCCTCTTGTCATCTCAATGACAAAAGAGCACACCTTACCCTGTGTGTCAAAATAAAATATTGGACTGGTAACTAAGTGATTACAGATCTTAAATAGGAATAAAAATTCATCATTTTTACTTATCTTGAGAGAGATAGTAGGGAACAGGCGTGGTCTACACTAAAGGAAAAAATACGTTTATCGAAAAATGCGTCTGTACACTGACAATGAGCACAACCGAGAAGCGACTGAACGTCGCCGCGAGGAATACACGTGCAAGGACCAGAAGAACAAAACACACCTGCTGGCGACTGCTTTGATCTTCATTTATTATCAATACTCACCATACAGTTCAAATAACCTAAATACATAAACACAATAACTTAAAAATACAACTTTATTATTTTAGGTATTATCCGTTTTTCCGGATGACTTTCTGTGATTTTCCAGGCAATGTCATAATTCCATGTTTATAACGATTCCACTTTTTGCCAGCACCATTAAATGAGATTTCACATCATTACCATGAATAAAAATTTTACAATTTAGGAAGTTCCGCATAGAATGTAATAAATGGAAAGGGCATAGATGAATAAGACGGTAAAAAGATTGAAATTCCGAATGGGCCATTCGATAGCTTATGAAAAAAGAAATATATTTGTCAATTATTAATTTGGCCGAGGTAGGGAGGAAAGGAAAAAAATGATGAAAAAAGAAAGTACCTAACTGGGTTCGAACCCAGACAAAAGTTTCCTCCGACTTAAAGGGACTGACACTTTATCGTTGCACTTGCAATGTTCTTGTCTCGATCTTCATTCTTTTAGGATATAAGGCTACACTGTACTATCGAATTCTTCCATTTATTTAGTCTTCTTGTTTTCATTTGTGCGACTGTTCAATGTACTCAATGGTATTAAATATTCTATAAAATAGTTATGTAACAAAACGGTAACCAAAATTTACCTCGCACGATGTTCTGACAGGCCAAAATTGACTAACAATAAGACGCGTTTTTTGATTATCCCGACACTATTGCTGCAAATAAAAAATTACGAAAAACATCAGAGAGACGTTAATTTTAATATTACATCACAGGAAAAAGCGGCATCACTGATCTAGACCTTTTTCTTTTTTCTTTTTGTTGTCAGGGAAATCTTCGGAAGACTCCCGGCTTCTTTGCGGCGAAGCCGGGGTACGTCAGATTCCTACTGGCTAAAACCCAGACCTTACACCTCAGAGGAGGGTGCTGTACTGGGCGTCGCACGGCGTCCGCCCAGGAGCGTGGGAACATTACGGCATAGTACTCTCGTATATAACTCGATTATACTGTTCTGGATCTCCTTCAGTGTCAAATTAATGTTTTTTTTTTTTACTTATTTTCTGGTTTTTATTTTTTTTGCGGTTGAATTTTTTATATATTCTACTGGCCATAAGTACCTGGACACTTGGTTTTTGTGGAAATATAAACAGATATTTTTTTTAAAGAGCTCAACATAATATTTCCTTGGCATGTATTTCACACGTTAAAGCACATATTTATTTAAAAAATGTATACATGTGAGAATGTGTGAGGTGTACGAATGCGAGAGAAAATGAATGACGGTTGAACAAATGACAAGCGCGATGCAGCGAACGAGAAGGGACAAACAGGCGCGGATGAAAGGTACGACAGTCTGAGAGCGAGCGTGAACTTGTAAAGAGCGAATGTATTTTGAATATAACTTATTTTTGCCTATTAATCTTGAGTATCTTCCATTATTACACCATCTTAATAAAACGGAATCCTACATTTGGGGGCTCAGCCGAGATCTGAAGAAGTACTCAAATTAAGTAAATAGTAAACCACGTGCCGCGTATTGCAAGTCGAAAGCAGTAGTGGATATTTGCTGCAAGTAAACCGTTTAACAAGTGAAAGACAGGAAGCAGACGTGGAAGGTACGCCACGTGGTTACAGGATAGACATTAAACGTGAGAACGGTAGTGAATTTCACGAATCGGAAAGACAATCAATAGTGGTGCAACTGAAGTAAAACAGGGAAAATAGACGAGGTAAAATGAGTGCATCAAATACAGAAGCCACAGGCTCAAGGGTGGTTCGCGCACACTCACAACGAGACGGATGAAGAGAACGGCGAAGCAGACCGGACGATAGTCGAAAACAGCGACGAACGACAGGTACGAGGTGTGACAAGGGAAGCAGTAAGCAGTATGAAGGTGGTCGAGCTGAGACAGGAACTAGCTAAGTTAAACTTAAGCACAGCCGGCAGAAAAGCTGTATTGAGAGAACGACTGTTAAATAGTATTCGTGAAGATGACGAAGACACGGAAGAATCAGACGAGGAAGAGGATTCCGAAGACGAACCGAGGTCGGCGAGTAATGGCAGGCGAAGAAGGGAAGAAACAGAACATAAACGAAGCAGTCAGGCTAGCATGTTCGCCATAAAGGACGTGGAGGAGAGTTTGTCGTATTTCACGGGAGACGACTTGCGGGCAGACGAGAAATGGATAGGAGAATTTGAGGAAACAAGTGAGTTATTAGAATGGAATGATCTACAGAAAGTCATTTATGGAAAGCGGATGCTACGGGGCTCGGCAAAGAAATTCATTGCTGCGGAAAAGGATGTTAAAACCTGGAAAGTATTAAAGGAGGTAAAGGTAAGATAACCGGTCCTCCGCACCGATTTGCATGAAACTTTGCAGGAACATCAGATTTTGCATGAAAATAAGATCTGTAAAAGCCAAATTGCCCGCTCGCATCTAATTAAAAAGTTATTAAGCGTTAAAGTTTGTTAAAAAACCTGCCTTACCGGCAGCGTGAACGCTATCTGCGCATGCGCACGGACAAGCATGCAGGCAAAGTGCGCGGATTTGAAATGAAATAATATTGAATTGGCGAAGGCTAGGTGTGGGCAAGGCTTCCCTTTCATAATATTTAAGGGTTTTCAATCAAAAAATGGTTTGAGAGTTGGTTTAGGTCTAGATTTCTTTCAGCCAAATCTTACTTTTCGTATTATTTCTATGGCTAGGTGTGGGCAAGGCTTTCCTTTCATAATGTTTAAGAGTTTTCAATTAAACAATGGTTTTAGAGTAGGTTCGGGTTATATTTTAATAGCAAAAGTGCAGCAACATCATTTCTATCGACAAAAGCACTACAAAAGGGAAGCCTAGCCTACACCCAGCCCTTAAATAATACAAAAAGTAAGATTTGGCTGAAAGTTTTCCCCTTCGGGCAAAACAGAAATCTAACCCAAACCTACTCTCAAACCATTGTTTGATTGAAAACCCTTAAACATTATGAAAGGGAAGCCTTGCCCACACCTAGCCTTCGCCAATTCAATATTATTTCATTTCAAATACGCGCACTTTGCCTGCATGCTTGTCCGTGCGCATGCGCAGATAGCGTTCACGCTGCCGGTAAGGCAGGTTTTTTAACACTCTTTAACGCTTAATAACTTTTTAATTAGACGCGAGCGGGCAATTTGGCTTTTACAGATCTTATTTTTATGCAAAAATCTACCATTACACGAAGTTTCATGCAAATCGGTGCGGAGGACCGGTTATCTTACCTTTACCAGAAGTTCAAGATCATGTGAAGTGACGATTGAGAATTTTAATTGTAATGCATTGATTGACACCGGTAGTGATGTTAATGTGATGCGGAGAGGCGAAGTAGTGCGCACCGACAAAGTAACGGAAGCGATTGATGAAAGCGTCGTGAGTAAGCCGGTAAGAGTTGATAACGAATTACAAAGAGCGACGGGCAAAAGGGACGAGACTATGAAAGGACAAATCGATTTAGATAGTACTGCGACCAGCGGCTTAGAGAGAATTTGTTACATAGAAGAAAGCGAATTGGACATAACAGGACAGTACAAGGACCGATTAGCGCGACTAGTTAAAGCCAATAAACCCGCGAAAGATGTAAAAACTCGCGTAGAGACGAAAATCGTTATTAAAGATGCAAGTCCGATTAATTCAAAGTTGAGGCGATTAGCACCAAAGGAAAAATAAATATTGCGGAAACAAGTAAGCGAGTTTGCCAGTCCAGTGGTGGTTGTGCCTAAAAAGAATGGCACAAATAGAGCGTGTATAGAGTGTGTATATCGGCAATTAAACAGTAGGATTGAGCGAGACAGATTTCCCATGCCCCTCATAGAGAATTGCATAGATGAATTAAGACAGGCTCGAGTATTTTCAGTCATTGATCTCAAAAATGAGTTCTTTCCCGTTCCTGTGGCAGAAGATAGTAGGAAATACACTTCGTTTGTTACGCCCGAAGGCCAATTTGAATTCGCACGGACGCTTTTTGGCTTATGCATAAGTCTGACGAGTTTCCTGCGATTCATCGATGACGTGTTTAAAGACCTCATTCGGCGCAAAGTAGTGTTCACATACGTCGACGACTTGATAATACCCGGAGTGAATAATGAGGATGCGTTCGAGAAGCTAACCGAAACGTTGAAGGTAGCGGCAGTGAGCGGATTAAGTATTAATTGGACAAGGTGTCAATTTTTAAAGTCGCGTATCGAATTTTTAGGACACGAAATAGAGGGTGGGCAGGTGTTTCCAGGTACGTTAAAAGTTCGAGCAATTAGTCATTTTCCCGAGCCGAGAACCATAAGGCAAGTACAAAGATTTTTGGGGCTCGCAGGGTATTTTAGGAAATTTGTTAAAGATCGTGCAAAGATAGCTTGCCCACTGTCTGATTTGACCAAAAAAGATAATAAATTTGTGTGCACGGATGTGCAGAGACACGCATTTGTGACCCTTAAGCATACTTTGTCTGCGGGGTCGATGTTGCGTAGATACAATCCGTCAGGTATAACAGAGTTACACACAGATGCAAGCAAAGAGGGCTATGGCGCGGTATTATTACAGAAGGACGGTGATGAGGATGCGTTTCATCCCGCTTATTATTGGAGTAGGAAAACTAGCGATACTGAAAAGCGGTACCACTCGTACGAACTTGAGGCATTGTCAGTAATAAATGCGGTGAGAAAGTTGCGTGTGTATCTGGTAGGCATTAAGTTTAAAATAATTACAGATTGCGATGCGTTCAAAAAGACTTTGATGAAAAAAGATTTATCTCCAAAAGTAGCGCGGTGGGCATTGACACTGGAGGAATTTGAATTCACCGTGGAGCATCGAGCAGGTGAGCATGTGGATGCACTCAGTCGGTTCCCAGTCATGACAATTGAAGACAGCGTTGTCACATTGTTAGCAAAAGAAAGCCTACAGAAAGTGCAGATGGAAAATAAGCGACACCACGACAAGAACTGCAAGCCAGCAAGACAATATACAGAGGGCGATCTAGTGTTCATTAAACGTACACAATTCGGAAGTGGCTTAAAAATCAAAAGAAAATATTTGGGACCGTATAAAGTGTCGAAAGTAAAAAAGAAACAATCGGTATGAAGTGATTCGCGTCGGTGACGGCGAAGGTCCCGCAATAACATCCACGGCCGCTGATTACATGAAGGCGTTTGAACAGTATGAGTAGTGAGTGTTTATATAGATAGTACTTAGGGTATGTGTGTATGTGAGTAGTGCGTAGTGCTTAGATAACTTCGAGGACGAAGATGGTGCAGGAAAGGCCGAGTGTGAGAATGTGTGAGGTGTACGAATGCGAGAGAAAACGAATGACGGTTGAACAAATGACGAGCGCGATGCGGCGAGCGAGAAGGGACAAGCATAGGCGGGAATGAAAGGTACGACAGTCTGAGAGCGAGCGTGAACTTGTAAAGAGCGAATGTATTTTGAATATAACTTATTTTTGCCTATTGTTGTGTCGTGTCGGGATCGACGCCTTCAGGTCCCGGAGTTGAAAGAAGTACTATTAGTATTACGAGATTCTTTCTTAACTTTTACACGTCTCTACTCTTGCTATTGCTTTTTGGGAATGAATGTCCAGCGCATTCGGTCGCTCGTTTTCGGTCGTCTTGCCAAAAGACGGTTGTTTGTTGCCGTGGTTTCGCTCGCTCCGTAGCCGTGGTTGCTGACGATGATGTGCATGTACGTCGGACTCGGCCGTGTACATGCGTTTATGTTGTGTTGGTGTTGCCCTAATTTGAGTCGCGATGACGTCTCGAACATATTTTTATTATGCCGGATCGCGACGACGTCTCAAATTAGGGCGTGTTTTTGGTTATACTTTATTTGCACTTTGTGTGCATGAGTGCCGCCATAATCAGGGTCGCGATAACGTCCCAAACATATTTTTATTATTATTCCGGATCGCGACGACGTCTCAGATTAGGGCGTATTGTTTATATTTTTGTATGTGTGAGCGCTGACTGTGTGACAGCGCTCGGCTCGTTGTTGCTATACGCGTAGCTTGTAATGGTCAAGATGATCATCTTTTTTAGCGATCGATCGATATGATGTAATTGTGTGGCCGGCCGCATGGTATGTTTGGTTTTTTATGTGTGTGTATACATATCTATGTGCGTGTGAGAGAGTGCGTGTGTGTATATGTGTGTGTGTGTGTGCGCCGAGTTGGTGTTTTCGATGCAACATACTCTCCCCCTTGAGAGGTCACGATCAACATGCTGCAATTGTACTTAAGTTTAGGTTAGATGGTGAGAATGTACAATAATGTGAGACGAATCGTTGTTATACGTCGTGGGCTGATGTTTGACCACTCGGTTGAAGTGCCTGACAGTCCGGTGTTCTTTTCTCATGTTCGATTGGCAGTGGGCACAGGGTCTTGCTCGCCCTTTTGAACTCGCCGCTCGCTCTGTTGACCGTGGCCGCCCGAGTTATCCCATCTGCGCCGGGATATACTGCAGTGATTTTGCTCAGCAGCCAGTGCGCGCACGGCTGTGTCTTCTCCTTGACTAGCACGACAGTCCCGACCTCGAGCTTCGCTCCATCCTTCGTCCATTTGTGGCGTTTTTGGAGTTTGTTCAAGTATTCCAGGGACCAGCGTGTCCAGAAGTCCTGTCGCACCTTGGTGATATGTTGCCAGACAGGCAGGCCATTTGCTGGAACATTCGATAAATCTCCCTCCGGTAGGGTCGTCAACGGTTTGCCGATCAAGCAATGTGCTGGTGTCAAGACGCATAAATCATTCGGATCGGATGAGATGGTGGTGAGGGGTCTTGAATTCAAGATGCCTTCGATTTCGACGGTGAAGGTATTTAGTTATTCGAATGTGAATAAGCAATTGCCGATAACGCGTCGGTAGTGATGTTTGAATAACTTTACCGTGGATTCCCATAAACCTCCGAAGTGCGGGGCTACTGGCGGTATAGAGTGCCATTTGATGCGAAGTTCGCTCGCGAACCTCTCTACGCGCTCCACATGACTATCCGAGTTGAGTACTGTATACAGTTCCCTTAACTCGTTGTTCGCGCCTACAAAATTGGTCCCGTTATCGGAGTATATATGGTTTGGTAACCCTCGCCGTGCCGTGAACCTTCGTAGTGCCGCCAGAAAACCGTCAGTCGTCAGATCGCTGACGACCTCGAGATGTACTGCCTTTATTGTCATGCATACGAAAATGCAGACGTATACTTTAACCCGTGCTCTATTTCTGAATTTCTTTTCTTTAATGTAAAATGGGCCACAAAAGTCGACACCTGTGTTGTTGAAGGGTATCGCTTCACATACGCGTACTGACGGGAGGTTGCCCATCCTATATTCGATATCTTTGGCGTCGAACCGAAAGCAACGTGTGCATGCACGAACAATACTGCGCACTTGGTTTCGCCCGTCGAGTACCCACAATTTTTGTTGTAGGATGCAGAGAGTTGTCTGGTTTCCCGCGTGATGATGTTTTTTGTGTGTTTCACGTATGATCTGATCGGTTATAAGATGACGACTCGGAAGCAGTATCGGGTGTTTTTGCGCTGTAGTCAATTTTGAATTTTGAAGGCGTCCGCCCACTCGGAGTAAACCGTGTTCGTCCAGGAATGGGGTTCAGCTTGTCGATCTTACATTTCTTCGACAGCCGATTGGTTTTACATTTTGAAATTTCATCCGAAAATCGCTTGGCTTGTAAAATTTTCAATACCCGAGTCTCCGCGTCTCTCAGCTCTTCAGTGTACAATGATCCTGTGTGCTTATTGGCCAGGCAAAATCGGAGGCAATAAGCCACGATTCTGCACAATTTTGAATACGATGAATATTTCTTTAATAATCCCGAGTCATTGATTGTCGTTGTTAAGCACGCGTTCGTTCTTAGTTCCGGTATCTCTACCGTACGGACGGTCTCATTCGGCCATTCGGATTCGTCCCGAATCAACCATGCCGGGCCGGTGAACCATATACGGTTCTGAATGAACGAGTTCGGAAGTTGACCTCTCGAAATTGCGTCGGCGGGATTATCCTCCGATCGCACATGCCGCCATTCATTTTCCCCGGTCGCTTCCTGAATCTCTGCGACGCGAGTCTCCACGTATGCCTTGAGCAAGTGTGGCGATGTTCGTAACCAATGTATGACAATGGTTGAATCACACCAAAATGTGGTTTTATGAATGGCTATCCTTAAGGCTTCTCGGGTCTCACGGTATAATCGGGCCAGTAGTAGGGCGCCGCAGAGCTCCAGCCGCGGTATGGTTACTGTTTTTAACGGAGCGACGCGTGATTTCGCGCATACCAATTTACACTTTACGTTACCGTGTTTGTCGTTCGATCGTATATATAAACAAGCTCCGTATCCGGTATCGCTCGCGTCGCTGAATCCGTGCATCTGGACTTCCTGATATTCATCTATTAGTAATCCGCGTTTAAAGGATACCTGATCGAGTTCCATTAACTGCTGAGCGAACTTCAACCCTTTGGTGTGGATGCTTTGAGGGACCGATTCGTCCCAATGACCCCGGCAACGCCATACGTGCTGCATTAATTTTTTGGCGAATAGCATTACCGGGCCCATTAAACCTAATGGGTCAAATATTTTTGCGACTTCGGATAGTATTGCCCGCTTCGTCAACCTCTCGACGACCTTTGTCCCATGTGTCGCGTAACATAATGTATCTGAGCGCGTGTTCCATGTGATGCCTAACGTTTTTAGTGATCGTTCGATGTCTATTATATAGTTGGCGTGCAACTCGCTATCTGCTAAATCCTCGAGGATCCGCCGACCGTTTGACGCCCATTGTCTTATAGTAAACTCACCCCGACCTAGCAAACTGATGATCTCTTGTCGGATAGCGCGTGCCTTGACGATGCAGTCGGCCCCGGATAGCAGATCGTCCACGTACAGCTGTGACTCTATTATCGCAGCCGCTCTCGGATATAATTGGCGTTCGTCGTCCGCGAGTTGTTTGACTGTCCGAATGGCGAGGAACGGCGAGGAGGAAACACCGAACGTGAGTGTGTTTAATTGGAACGTCTCAATTTTATCGTTTCTCCGCCAGAGGAGCTGTTGATAACGCCGATCGTCTTCGTGCAGCCATACCTGACGGTACATTTTTTCAATGTCGCCTGTGATGACATACCGATATGTACGGAATCGAACTAAGTGAGCGAACAATTTGTCTTGAATGGTGGGCCCGACCATTAGGACATCATTGAGTGATGTGCCACTGGACGTTTTCGCGGACGCGTTGAATACTACGCGTACCTTGGTGGTATTGCTACTTTCCTTAAATACTGGGTGGTGCGGCATGTAAAAACCGTCCTCAAGGGGGTGTTTTTGTAACCGACATATGACCTAGCGTCAAATACTCTTGCATGATCCGCGTGTATTCGGTTTTCAAGTTCGCGTTTGCATCGAGCTTGCGTTCTAGTGCCAACAATCTTTTAAGCACGATGGTTCGCGATTGTCCTAAACGCCCGCTCGTCTCACGAAATGGTAGTCGGACTACGTATTGTCCTGTCCTGTCGCGGTTTACATTACGGGAGAAGTGTGTCTCGCAGTCGACTTCCTCGCTCGACCTCGGCGTGCTCGATCCGAGTTCATCTATGGCCCAAAATTTGCTGACCTGCTCGTCGAGGTTAGTCAGGAAACAGAGCGGTTTTGTTGTGATGTGGGATGGTGGTGTGTCGCCGACTATCACCCAACCCAATTGCGTTTTTTGTATGTATAAATCATGTCCCTCGCGCGAAAGATCAATTTGCCCGACCGATAGCAGAGACGTTGTCGCACCGGCGCCAATTAAGAGGTCTACTGCTCGCGGTACATGGAATTCTGGATCCGCTAGCGTGATGTTCGCGGGTATTTTTATTGAACCTCGTGGAAACACTTCGGCCGGAATTAGCTCGGTGATTCTCGGAATCGTTAGACACGTTAACTTTTTGCGAAAGTCATCGATCCGGGATTTAATGGTTATTTTAACGAGACCCTTAGATACAGTGTGCGTGCCATCGATTGCGCCGATGGGCGTCGAATGTTTCATTACGGATATGTGTAAGTGATTCACTAACCTTTCGGTAATGAAATTTGCCGTCGCACACGTATCCAAGAGCGCGCGGGTTTTGATAGGTCTTTGTTTCTGATCATTGATGAAGACTATTGCGCTCATTAATAATTGTGGTGACGTCATGGGTGATAGCGTGGCGAGACTCACGGTTCTGTCTGAAGTTGCGTCGGTTAGTCAGGTCAAAGGAGTAGTCGTGTCGGATTTTGATGTACTATGGCGGCTTGCATTTGCGTATTGGTCGTCGTGAAGTAATGTATTGTGACGGCCTTGGAACATGGTGCAACTAGAATACCGGCACGGAGTGCCCCGGTGTGAACGCAGGCAATTTAAGCAAATTTTAGCTTCGCCCTTCTTACCGCCTCGATACGTTTAGGCACGGACAACCGCTTAAACATGCCGCACATGTATAATTGGTGTGTTCCGTCTTTGCAGGTAACGCAGCTGCGCGGCGCGTCTAACAGGAATGCTTGGTTCGCGGAGTGAACTTGTTTTTTCCTGACCGATGGTTCATCCGTACGCCTTTCGCGATGTGGCGCGCCCGTTCGTTCACGTCTCGATGCGCAAACTGCAGTTTTGTATAAGAATTCGTACAGTTGTTCGGGTTTAGGAAACTCGTCCCTGTCGAGTCTAGCCTCCCATTTTTCTAACGTTCCCCTCGGCAATTTACCTTCCAATGTATGAACTATCACTTCGGACCCCACTGATACGCCTAGAGCCCTTAACGCTGCGACGTGCTGTTGCGCGTCATCGGCGAGTTTTGTCAAACCGCTCGACGTCTGCCTTTCCAACACGGGCATGTTCAGGATAGATGCCAGATGCCGCGAAACTAGGAGCCGTTTCACCTCGTATGAACGCTCTAAGAGCTTCCACGCGGTTGTGTAGTGCGTGCCATCGACTTCGAAGATTTTTATTTTGTTTGCCGCCTCCCCGCGCAACGCGGCTCTTAAGTAATGCAATTTATCAAAGTCATCCAGGTCTGTGCGCGAGCCTATCATACTTTGAAACGCGCTCTTGAACGACAACCAATTCTCGTAATTGCCGTCGAATGTCGGCAACGGAGCCTCGGGTAATTTAATTCGTCGTCTTTTCACCGGTGTGGGTAACCCGATCTCGTCATCGCGCGTACCATCGTCTAGTGGATCGGTACTGACTTGTGAAACATTGACCGGGTTCAGCATCCGTTCTACTCGCCCCGCGAGCTCTTAAAACCGATCCTGAATGCTCGCGTATTCATCCTCGTGTCCCTTTCCCGGTTCTAGCAGCGACAACTCGTCCGTAGACTCTTCAAATGCATGGTATAAAATCGTTAAGCGGGCGATTCGCAATTTTAAAGTCGCATTGTCTAATTTGCCTTTGTCAACCAAATTTTGTAGATTTGTTATCTGCGATTTTAAGGTAGTAGGGGAGAGTAGCCCAAAGCGGGTGGCCCGCCTAAAGCGGGTAAGCTCTCTTATATTGCCAAATTTAATGCAATTTTACATTTTCGCGTATGTCGTGATTACCCGAATACTCCTGAGTTTAGATCACCTCCGATCAGTCACCAGATTTGAGATACAGCGAAAGTCGGCGTAATAAAAGAAATGTGGGGAATTCGTTAAAATATCCAATGATATGTAACTTCTGATTTGGCGAAAACTAGTACATATATCAAATTGTTAACATTATCATCTTATTTTGGCACGATTTTACTTTATAAATGTAAGTATCGGAATTTTTTTCTTTTTCTTTTTCGGGGAGTTTATAATTTATCAAGTTCGACATGAGCCTTTGGGCAAAGCGGGTAGAAGAGAGGAGCCCAAAGCGGGTAACCCGCTTGAAGCACGTGGGCTCTTGTATATCGCCGAATGTAAAGCGATTGTCAATTTTTCCGTATGCCGTGTTTACCCGAACACTCCCGAGTTTCGATCACTTGAAAACAGGCACCGAGTTGAGAACAGCGTTACCAACTCTTTTACGTAAAAATTACTACATAATTTTGCGGGTTCCCAACTCATTCACGTAAAAATAACCACTCAATGCTTACCCGCTTTGCCCAAACGGCTTACCCGCTTTAGGCCCCCTGTTTGGCAAGGCGGGTTTTTTGCAGACTCTTTCATTTTTACTTCTAGATAATTATTTGTTGCGAAATTACACCAACTTGCTTTTTTATTCTTAAGTACGATATCTCCCCTACCACATGAAATCAAAATTGTTATTATAATCCAACAAAAACTATGATTTTTGAGGTTTCAACGTTAGCTTACCCGCTTTGGGCCCTCTTCCCCTACGCTTTTGAACCAGTAGCCTCGCTCTTTCCGACATCGTTAGGCGTTTCGGATTAAATATGGGAATACACGGATTACGTTATTTGCGATTGCGGCTGGACGCGTTCCTTCTGGTCGTGGCTTGGCCGACCCTCGTTGAACGGTGGGCGCAGTCGTCCTGGTCTTTCGTCCTCTGCTCACGTCCTCTGCTCTTTGATGTTGTCCACGTAGAGATTCAGGCGACTCGTCCTGGTGCTGCAACGGTCTCTCTTTCTTCTACGGCTCGAAACCAGGGTTTCTTTTTCTTTTTCTTCGTCTCGTGATATGAGGCTCAGACCTCACAGGAGGCACCAAAATGTTGTGTCGTGTCGGGATCGACGCTTTCACGTTGGTCCCGTGGTTCCGGAGTTGAAAGAAGTACTATTAGTATTACGAGATTCTATATTAACTTTTACACGTCTCTACTCTTGCTATCGCTTTTTGGGAATGAATGCACAGCGCATTCGGTCGCTCGTTCTTGGTCGTCTTGCCAAAAGACGGTTGTTTGTTACCGTGGTTGCGCTCGCTCCGTAGCCGTGGTTGCTGACGATGATGTGTATCGTCGATGATGTGCATGTACGTCGGACTCGGCCGTGTACATGCGTTTATGTTGTGTTGGTGTTGCTCTAATTTGGGCCGCATGGTATTTCTGGTTTTGTATGTGTGTGTATACATATCTATGAGCGTGTGAGAGAGTGCGCGCGCGTGTGTGTGTGTGTGCCGAGTTCGTGTTTTCGATGCAACACCTATTAATCTTGAGTATCTTCCATTATTACACCATCTTAATAAAACGGAATCCTACATACATAAACAATAAGAATTCTTTTGTTTTATTGTAAATTCCTTTCGTTGATGTAGCTGTCACGGTTTTGTATTACACTTTACTAGCTTTAGCATACGATCGGTCAGGTTTTTAACGACATCTTCGGAAAGGCCGATATAATTTGTATCTGTGTTCACAATTGCGCTAGTAATGAAATATTCTGCATTTTTCATATTTTTTTCAACTCATCCCACATTTTTGTATATTATTTAGATCGGGTGATTCCGGTGGACATTTCATAATTTTCTAAATATTCCTCGATTGCATGTGTTACAAGTATTGAATGCACATTTTTGGTGTGTGATACGGGTCGTTATCTTGCATAAATACAAAATTTTTACCTAATTGTTGGATTTTTCCACTTTGTGATCCGTTAGTAAATCCAAGTACTGTTCCTTTTGTCAATATGCCATCTATTTTTATTAATTTCCTAGTCTTATTGGCCCCAATTTTTATTTAAATGTTAGCCAACTTTCCCACGGACGCAAACATAGCGTTTGTTGCTGAACAGCTCTATTTTAGTTTCGTCAAGTTTCGTCCGCCATTCGTCAGTTGACCAATTCTGGTGGGATTTAGCCCAGTCCAATCTTTTCTTCTTGTTCTGTACCTTTAGTAGTGTTTTGTTTACTCCAATACGTCCCTTCAAGCCCGTTTCATAGAGTCGCCTTTTCACTGTCGCGAGGGAGAGCGGTGCGTCGCGATCTGTGTTTATTTCCGCTGCAATTGCCGGTGCACACATGCGTCTATTTATTTTTTAAATTGTTTGAATGTACCAATCTTCACTTTCGGTCGCCATTCTTGGTCGACCAGGCCGTTGCTGGGTCGCTCTTCCGGTTTTCTGGAACTTTTGTATGATGTCCCACACGGAAGATTTTGATACCCCTGTGTCTGCGGTTATTTGCCGTAACGAATAACTTTCTTTTGGCAATGTAAGAATTTGCAAATGCACTTGCACTGATAATTCTTGAGATTTTCGTGACATGATGATCGTACTGAGGTTTAAAATTAAACAAAACAATTTCGTACGTGTTTGGACATAGAAACCCCTCTTCGACAATTTACAGATGTATTTTTCACGATTCAATACAGAATTAATGTAGTATTGAGTAAAATAGTGTTCGTAAGAAGATTATGTAATTAGAACCTAATAGGGCGCAATATTCGTGCCGCTAATATGCCTACCAACAAGATTATGTACGTGTTTTGCAAATCACTTATACTGTTTATAAATGAACCGTAGAGAGCAAAATATTTGTAAATAAACGTGACTTTTAATTTGAAATCAAAGAATTAGGCCGTTAAATATATTCAATATGTACAAAGCACCATCTTTAGCCCTCCGACTACCGTGCCTGGATCACGGTACCGGGATGGCTTGGCTACGGAAACGCACACATTCTAACAAGGCGTTCGCTACTTGGGCCGGTGTCGCCGACGTTGGTTAATTGTTCTCAAAGCGATAACGCATACATAAGTACACCAATGACCTCTGCATGCGTGCGAAACGAAGCCGTGACGCCGACTATCAGTTCAATATAAGACTTCCAACGATAAAGACGTGTATAACGAAGTTAGCTATTCCGCGAGAAGCAACAGGACGAAAAATTGCAAAACAACCAAGAGCCACTGCACAGAAGCGCGCATAATGCTGTTATTGCGTTGGAAACGACAATAAATATGCAACAAAGTTCAGCAATTGCGATAGGCAAGTTTGCAATTAGAATTCAACATCACTTCGCATAAGAACACGTGGCATATGTAATGTTGAAAATGCTGTAAGGAATCGGCCGGATCAGAGTAGGCACTTGGAATATATTTGGAAATGCGATGAAGTATATTTTATTCTGGAATCGTAACACAATCAATTATAACTGCTCGCTTGCAATGCTCGCTCAAGAATGACCGCCTGCGTGATGCCCTGTGTCGGCAGCGTCACCGTTTCCTTGTTCATCTTTTGTCCCATCGTTATCTGAAAACCCTTCGCATGGCAACACCTCTCCTTCGGACAAGGGAGGTAGATAATCCTTAATGTACCGTTGCCCAAAACTTTCCGCGTGTGGGTTTTCTTACAATGCCGAACCATAAACAAATAAATATATCTTTATACTAGGGGGACCGGAAAGTAATGTCGTTTTCTTACACTAAATTCAAACGAATAAATTTTTAATAAGTCTTTATTTTGAATCAATAATATTATCACCCTCGGTATCGACAACCTTTTGCCATCTAGTGTACAAACTTTCAATCCCGGAGCGATAAAAATCAATTGGTTTTTGAGTAAAATATGTCGAGATGGCATTTTGGACGATGTCCAAACTTTCAAATTTTTTGCCACTAAGAAAATGTTGTAAGGGTCGGAATAAATGGAAATTCGAGGGTGCGATGTCGGGCGAGTATAGTGGGTGACGCAGTACGTCCCACCCCAATTCATTAAGTTTTTCCAGTGTTCGTTTTGCACAGTGCGGTCTTGCATTGTCGTGTTGCAGAATGACACCTTTTCTGTTGACAATTGACGGATAATTTTCGATTAAAGATTGGTTCGCTCATTTCAATTGTTGACAAGAAACGTCTGCATTAACAGTTTGTCCAGGTTTGACCAAGTCAAAGTGAACAATTCCGTGAATACTCCACCAAACACACAGAAGCGCCTTGTTGGGATGTAAACCCGGCTTCGTAGTACTTCGTACTGATTCATTTGGAGGGAGCCATTGCCTTTTGCGTTTTGGGTTGACATATAGGACCCATTTTTCGTCTCCAGTGATCAAAGGATCAAAAAACGGATGTCTACCGTGCCGTTGAAGCATTAAGTTGCATGTGATGGATCGGTTGGCTTTGTTCTGTTCGGACAGATTATGGGGGACCCAAACACCTGCTCTGCTTATTTTTCCAAACTGTTGCAAATGTTCCTGGATGGTCGACCAAGGTTGGTTAAGGGTGTTTGACAATTCTTCGATTGTTTAACATGGATTTGCTTCGAATTCTGCCCTTAGCATGTCGCTATCTAATGTCGTTGACCTTCCTGATCGATAGGAGTCAAAGAGATCAAAATTGCCGGATTTGAATTTGGAAAACCATCTTTAGCATTTACGAACGTCTAATGCATGTGGATAAACCTCGCGAATGTTTTTAGTCGCAACAGTTGCGTTACTACCCTTGCGAAACTCAAAAAGCGTATAATGCCGGACATGCTGTGCTGGCATTTGGCTGCCCATTTCTCCCAAAATTGCAAAAAAAAAGTTTACTATTGGATTATTTAGAAGCAGACAAGTCACAATAACTTCAAAATCACTTTAGCACGCCTTTGAGATACACAATGAGCTGACAAATAACAATCAAATATCGACTACCGCAGAAACGACATTACTTTCCGGTCCACCTAATATAAATTCACAATCATTTCCTTCTTCAGCAACATACAGCGCTAATCCTACGTAGATATAAGACATTGTAGTATTCAATGGACTGTCGAGTATAAAAGATCTTTTGAAGTAGGATGACGTTATCGGGCGAGCAGCTCGGTCGAGCGGTCACGGATTGGTATTAGCGAACTGTCTGTGAGGGCGAGAATGACGCAGCCACGGAGGAGCTGTTTGGTAGTCGGAGGGTTAGTGAAAATGCAGTAGGTGTCCGGATACTTATGGCCTGTAGTATATACACAAGTAGTAAGGCAAGTAGTATAATGCACATGTTATGACGGCCGTGCTGAGGCGGCCCTGCGCCCTGCCCCCACTATCAGACGCTACGAGCCTGCGGGTCCCCCCGTGGGACTTCTGTATTTGAGTTGTGGAATAATCACCTAACGTATTGATACGTTTATCGATTTGTTGCATTATTCTCTTGCGACCCACGCATTCTTGATCAACAATATAAAAATATGAAAAAAATATCTAAAATGTACGCACCATTACCAGATGAATCTCTAGTTTTATTCAATTTTTTTTTATCCTATAGATTTCAAGAAAATGGTTTGAGAAACGAACGGTATATTATCCCCCCCCCCCCCCCCCCCAGCCATCACTCCACGGTCGAGATCCAAAGTTGATAATTCACAAAAACGTTTCTATTTTCATAAACTATCGAATGGCCGATTCAGAATTTCAATTGGTTTGGGGGCACTTTTGTTTGTCTTATTCATTTATGCCCTTTATAGAAAATTAATGGAATTATATGAAAATATATTATTTAAACTATAAAATAGTAAGAAAGAAGGAGGAAACGACACACACACACGCGCGCCCGCAATCAACTTTGACTACTCTCATCGTCAGTGTTAACCTACACGCTGCTCACTACTCGCTATTCTCTATCTCAATTTTCACTCTACCTCGCTCTTCGCTACTGTTCTCTGTTAACAGTTTGCCGTCCGTACGTCTCGTAAAATTTTCTTCGCTTGACGCCGGCAGCGCTAATGCGGATTACCTACATCGCTTGTCACCGGTCGTTCTTGAAATGATCGGGAAATTATAACTAAAGAAAAACTTGCTGACGTGTGCAACTTATTGTTACCTAATCAAAACATCAACAAACACCACAGATCACCAACTGAATGAAACGATCCTAAAGTGGTGTCGTCGGCCACTGAGAGCGGTATATTGCGCGTGACATCACCGTGGTGTCGCCGGCCATTGAATATTATTTTGTTCCAGACACCACCGTGGTGTCGCCGGACGGCAAAGTGTTAACTGCTCCTCACCTCGCACATCGCATGACGCAAGCCTGTCTACTGTTTTTAATCCTCTTTACAAAGTTCTCGATGTGCGTCCTTATGAGGTAAACAACAAGATTGTTGCATAGAGAAAGGAAAAAAAGAATGGATCTAACAGGATTCGAAACCCAGACAAAAAGTTTCTCTCCTACTTAAAAGCCTAACACCTTGTCAGTTGCGCTAGCGACGTTCTTGGGTTAATCTTCAATCTTTTAGCATATAAGCCTACACTATGACATCGACTTTTTGCATTTATTTCGTTTTTTTGCACTCTTACGACTGTTCAACGTACTGAATAACATTAAATATCCTATGAAATAGTAATGTGACAAAAAGGAAACCAAAATTTACCTCATCCGGTGTTCTGAAAGGCAAGAACTGACCAGAGACGCGGTTTTTGATTTTTCCGACACCGTGGCACCAAATCAAAAATTATGAAAAAAATCAGAGAGACGTTAATTCTAATATCACATCACAGGAAAAAATGGCATCACTGATCTGGACCTCCTTCAGTGTCAAATTAATGTTTTTGTGACTCATATTTTGGTTTTTATTTTTTTTCCAGTTGGTGTTTTTATATAAAAATCTGAAAAAAAATCTAAAATGTGCGCACTATCATCATATGTATCTATGATTTTTTTAAATTTTTTTTATCTGATAGATTCGGAGAAAATGGTGGGAGAAGCGAACACTACATTTACCCCCCCCCCCCCCTCCCGACCCCCACGGTCGAAATACAAAGTTGAAAATTCACAAAAATGTTTCTTTTTTCATAAGCTATCGAATGGCCCATTCAGAATTTCAATTGGTTTGGGGGCACATTTCACTGTCTTATCCATCTATGCCCTTTATGATTTTCTTAATAAATTCGAAACAGTGCTGCTACGGTGCACTTGCCCCTTAACTGGGGCAAAACCGGACCTCACGTGAATGTACGGTGTTTCTTCCTCGGGATTCACTTTTTTGTCCACTCTTTCCTCGGATTCGGTCACTAATTGTGCTTATTGGTATTTTATAGTAGTTACTACCTGTATAAATATTCATTTGGCCAGTTTTAATTTCTGGCAATGCTTCAGCCAACATTTGCTGTACATAGTGCAGTGTTGTTTTTTTTATATAATTTCGGACCATCGCGATGCATCGTGAGGTTGCAAAAGTATTACTTACTTATCCGTAAGAGATAACGCGTCACAGAAAAAGGATATGAGCGGAAAGAGTTTGTATAAAGACTTTCATCCGAGTCCGACTTTTTGTTGTTTTCCACATCCTATGTATCAGTCTAAAAAATTCAATATTAAACGCCTATCAAGAAGGGAATTTAACACTATGCCGCCCGGCGACACCACAGTGGTGACGTGTGCAAACTAGCGGTAACGGCCGGCGACACCACCGTGGTGTCACGCGGAAAATACCGCTCAGTGGCCGGCGACAGCACTTTAGTATCGTTTGCATTCTGTCGCTGATCTGTGGTGTTTTGTTCAGGTAACAATAAGTTACATACGTCAGGAAATTCTTATTTAGTTTTAATCTTCCGATAATATCAAGAACGGCCGGCGACAAGCGAAGTAATCCGCATTAGTGCCGCCGGCGCCAAGCGAAGAAATTTTTACGAGACGTGCGGACGGCAAAGTGTTAATGAAACAGTTGAGTAAGTAAGAATTAAAATGTAACATTGGGTAAATTCGTTCTATAGTCCGGATTTGCCCCGTGCTCAAATATTTCCACGGGTTAGGTTAGACTATTATTTTATCAAAAAATATAAAATATCTGATATATTTTATTACTATAAAGGAAACTTACCTTACTATACTTTGTGCCTATCGAAGATGAACACATAGATTCGTAAACTATTTGTAACTTATTATCGTTTTATAATGTTTAACTCAATCTTTGCTCTGTACCTGGAAACACCATGAACTTTGTCGAACGTGTTAAACGGGAGAATTGCAGAATAATTGGCGGCCACCTATGTTGATCATTGAATACTAAACAAAGGAAGAATTCTACCTTACAGATGGTACAATAGAACGTATATTCGAATAAATAAGGGCCTAGTCCGGATTTGCCCCGTGTACGGATTTACCCCACTGCACCTTATAGTATCTTTCTTCTAAAGGTTATTATGTCTTCCTCACTATTCTTTTCACTATCAATTATGCTTCTACGTCGTGCAATGATTATTTTAAAAGTAAATAATCACTGTGCGCTTGTCAGAAAAAGCAGGTTTGTCGACTGAACGAAGGATCTGAGATAACTGCAGTGTGATCCCTCGCAGTCCTCTTTTCGAAGAGTTTATCGCTTTCACCAATTCGAAACTAAATACTTTATTCTTTGTAATAAATTAAGGGTTTGATAACAACAGGTTACCAACCACGCATGTGCTTTCTCGAATTGCGTTATTGCGAACCCCGCTTAGTGCCTCGTTTACGTTTTGGCGCTTCGACAGTGGGATTTGGGCCGCGCGAGAAACTCATCCGAATCATTTTGAGCGGCGAACGTGTTAAATGAATCAAATGCACTTCCAGTCAACAGGGATTTTTCGAGCTCGCAGGTTTCAAATGGGTGAAGAATTTTAATACAGAAAAATAATGTGGTTTTAAAAAAAATAGTAGAAATCTTCCGTTTTACGTTGCTAATATTTTACTTAATGTTAATCTTCAGCGATGGTAACGTTTTACTCTCCCCTGCCCCCAAGGTTGACTTACAAAGTTGAAACATCACACAAATTTTTCTTTTATAAGAAGCTATTGAATGATTCATTCAAACTTTCAATTGGTTTGGGAGCACTTTTGATTGTTTTATTCGGCTATGCCCTTTATACAGGGTGGTTTCGATCCGGTGGTTCAAGTGAAAAGGAGGTGAATCTACGTGCAAAAATAAGTTAAAAAAAACGTATGACAATTTTTTTGTAAACGCACCGTTTTCGAGAAAATTGACTTCGAATTTTCGTAAGGTACAAGTGCCCTACAGCATGGCGTTGTATATCTATATCTATCGCTTTGCGTCGCTACGACTACGTTCGGGCAGCTATGATGTCACAATAGGCCGCTCGGTCTCACTGTCGCGTATACCGAACGTCCCGGGCGGGCCTGCTTCGATGCTACGCAATGAGATAAGCCATCGCGCCGCGACCAAGATTCCTACAGCGCACCCGGTATATCTCGCCACGCTCGTGTGCGCTTGCACTTTGCAAAAATTCAAAGTCGATTTTCTCGAAAACGGAGCGTTTAAACAACATCACGGTGGATGTACCACCGGATCGAAACCACCCTGTATGTTTAAGTGGCAATTGTTCGTTTCTGTTGACATTTGCACGCGCCGAGTGTAAGATGCGCCCCGCGATTGTTCGAGAGTGCTTGTTCCGGGGTGACCGAGAGGTGCTCCGCCACGCACGTTACTCTCCCTCGAGCCGGCTACCGCTCAGGTTATTATATATGTGGGGTTCGGAATCTCCTAGAGAAAGAACTGCGGGAGGGATCGGGGACAGACGCGAGAGATGGCGCAAGGTGCCGCGAGGCCCTTAGCCAGAATTAAGATACGAACGTAAGAGAGCGCCGGTGGCCCAGTGTGTATGGCGCCGGCCTGCGGATCCAAAGGTTGCGGGTTCGATTCCCGCACCGGTAGCGATTATTTTTCTGTCTCGATCCTACAAATGGGGGCTCGTCCGGGATAGGAGCTCTTCCGAATACTCGCATCGGGAAGATCCTGGGTTGCACACGACGAAAGACTGCCTCTCATCTGGTACGAGACGAGAACGACCACGACGTACGACGAAACGAAAAAAGACTCGTACTCGTGCATTTTGAGGGCAAATGCAATTGCAGGATGGCCGAGTGTGGGGTTCGGAATCTCCTAGAGAAAGAACTGCGGGAGGGATCGGGGACAGACGCGAGAGATGGCGCAAGGTGCCGCGAGGCCCTTAGCCAGAATTAAGATACGAACGTAAGAGAGCGCCGGTGGCCCAGTGTGTATGGCGCCGGCCTGCGGATCCAAAGGTTGCGGGTTCGATTCCCGCACCGGTAGCGATTATTTTTCTGTCTCGATCCTACATATATGTATCGCTAGCCTTTGATTCACGCTGCCTTGTCAACAGTTTCTTAGATTATAGATATTTCCGAACAAATAAAAAAAATAGAACGAAGAGTTTCCGCACGACCGGACAAATTTTAAAAGTTTTCATATCCATCGACGTTTGTTTGAAAATTTTTTCAAAAAAATCGAAGGATAGCGTGTTTTGAGGTAAAAAAACATGTTGTGCTTTAAATTAAAAATGAACAATGAAAACAATAATTTTGATTAAAATCATATTTTTTTTTGGAAAGAGGGTTTTTTTCGCAAAATTATGAGCATTTGGAAAAAAAGAGACCAACTTTTAAGAAAAATCATATTTCCGACACGAGTATTCAAAAAAATCTGAAAAATTCATGAACGCGTTTTTCATCGGTCTTAAAAACATAAAATTTAAAAAAAAAATCGAAGAGGGTGAGGTACAAAAGTGTCCAATTTAAGATGCCCCATATACACAATGCCCCATATACAAACATATCAAGACTTCCAGAGACCGTGGGGTATTGTATTGCATTGTATCTTTATTCTCGCTTCCCTTCCGGGTTTGCGACTTATACACCTTACAAACCAAAACAACAATCATTATACATGCCCATACAGTTTACAAAACACCAATCTTGCACATGCGTCCCACTCTCCTCCGGCTCTCCTTGGACTTCCACTTCCCCTCTGCCTGCATTTCTTCCTCTGCTTCTTTCCTTTTCGCCAATTCGCCCCCTTCGCCCCCCCTCTGCCCCTTCCCCTACTCCTTTCTCTCCCCAGGCCCTTTCTTCTCTTCTCCCCCCTCCCCCCTATCACTCCTTTCCTCCACCCGCCACTCCCTGTTTTCTTCCTCCCACCTCCACCATGACCCCTCTATCCTAATCCTTCCATCTCCCATCCACACCCACTTCCCCTTCCTCCTTTCCTCCCATGCCTTTTCCACTATCCTCCACCTGATCCTCCTTTCTTCCCATGTATGATCCTCCTCTATCCTTACTCCTTTTCCCCTCATTTTCCACCTCTTCTCCATCACTTCTTCCTTTCCCGCCACACTTTTCATCCTGACTATCACTATTCCCCTTTCGTCTCCCCCTTCCCTTTCTCTCCTTCCCAGCCCCCTGATTTTCTCCACCTCCCCTTCCACCCCCAATTCTCCCATTAACTCCCGTATCTCCTCCCTTCTCCCCTCTGCTCCTCTCCTCACCCCCTTCACAATTATATTCCTCCTTCTTCCTTCTCTTTCCTTCTGCTCCTTCCAGACTTCTATCCTCCTCAACCTCTCGGTCATCTCTTCTTCCACCTTCCTCTCTCCATTCCTCTCCCCTTTCTCCAGCTTCCCCTTTCTTTCTTCACCTTGCACTGACTTCTCCTCCCTTCTTCCCTCTCCTTTCCTCTCTTCTGTCTCCAGCCTCCCCTCTCCCTCTTCGCCTCGCTCCATCCTCTCCTCCATCCTCCCCTCTCCCTTCCTCTCCTCTGTCTCCATCCTCCCCGCTCTCTCTTCAATTCTCCTTATCCTCTCCTCCATCCTCTCTCTCTCTCTTCCCTTCCTGTCTCCAGTTTCTCACTCATCTCCTTGACCTCCCGCTCCATTCTTCCTACCTCCTCCATACTCCCCTTCTCATTCATCTCTTCTTCCAGCCTCCTCTCTCCTTTCTTCTCCCCTTTCTCCAGTTTCCCATTTCTTTTTTCTCCTCGCTCTGTCCTCTCCTCCATCCTTTTCTCTTCTTTCCTCTCCTCTGTCTCCAGCTTCCTCGCTCTCTCTTCAATTCGCCTTATCCTCTCCTCCAGCCTCTCTCTCTCTCTCTTTTCTTCCCCCCTCAATTTTTTCCCTCATCTCCTTGGCCTCCCTCTCCAATCTTCCTACCTGGTCCACTATCCCCTTCATATACTCCCTCAACGTCTCATCTAGCAACTGCACCATCCGCTCCAGTCCTCTCTCTGTCCTCTTCCACACCCACCTCTCTATCACCTCTGCCATTTCTCCATATTTTTCCTTCATCTCCTCAGCCCCTTCTGCTTCCTCTTCCTTCTCCAGTCCATCTTGTTCATTCCAAGACCAGAATGACCATGTCCAGAACCAAGACTTTGCCCACGATCGGACAATTTTTAAAAGTTCCTATATACATCCAAGCTTCTTTGAGAATTTTTTCAAAAAAATCGATCGGGGCGTGTTTTGAGATAAAAAATATTTTGTGCTTTAAACTAAAAATAAACAATAAACAATTTTTTTTTGGTTAAAAACATATTTTTTTCTTGAAAGGTTATTCAAAAACACAAATTTTGAAAAAAAGAACGATCCAATTGGTGCATTTTTCACAAAGTTATAAGCATCTGAAAAAAAAGAGCCTAAATTTTAAGACAATTCATATTTCCAAAACAGACCGTCAAAAAAATCTTAGAAAATTCATGAACGCGTTTTTGATCAACCTTAAAAACATAAAATTAAAAAAAAAATCGAAGGGGTTGAGGTCGGAAAGTGTCCGATTTGGCATGGAATGCCTCATATACATTTTATAGAACTTTCAAATGCGCGCAGAATTTTCAACTTTAACCCTTTGCGGTCGGAAGGCGCCGCTCCGGCGCCACGTAGATTCGCACCGCAGGCCGGATGTCGCCGCAGCGGCGACAATTGGTGTTTATGTTAAATTTCGTTATTTCCAAGCCATAGGAACGCATTATTGGTTCTTGAAAAGGTTCTGTAGCTATTGATGTTCTTTCGTATGAAGTATCAAATCACACATCTTAACAAAAGTAAGATAAAATTTGCAAAGGGTCCTTCCAAGACTGTGACTTTGAAAATGTCTCCGACCTCAGTTGAGACTCGACGATCGTGGCGAAACTATCTGGAAATTTTGTATAGTGTGATTTTGTTCGAAAATGGATTGCAAAGTTTGGTCTTGCCGAAACACACCAGGTCGAAGACGCGAGACGAGTTCTTTCTGCGATACGTGCCCAGACAAACCAAGAATGCATTTTGGTCAATGTTTCATAAATTACCACACGACAGTAAAATACAGAGATCAGGTTTGTGAAATTATTTTCTTAAAAGTGTAAATATAGATAAACTGTCAAAATATAATGTTTTTGTAAGATAATTCACGTGTATGATTTTTTTATTGTACCTATAAGGCGCCCGCTTCATTCGCGAAAATCGCGTCGACCTGCCACCTCGCAGCGCCGAAACAGTCGCCGACCGCAAAGGGTTAACAATAAACGATCGAGTTGATGAAGTTAATGTCATTACTATACAGGGTGAGCCAGAATTCGAGGGAGAAAATGTAAGGGATGGTAAAACACATGACTACAAGCACTTTTTGTCAAATAATATGTGAGGTGCAACTCAGGGGATAAAAAGTTACAGGGTAATTTTGCACCGTCACATTTAACGCGCTGACTGCTGCGCACGTTGTGGATGCCTGACCTGGCGGCGAACGTGTTAAAGGATTATCACAAGAATGAAAGCAGATGTTTCACAAAACACTTTATGGACACTAATATTTTTGATTTATATGCTCAGAAATAAAAAGTTTAAGGGTAACACGCTAACTGCTACGCGAATTTATGGGGAAACAACTGTCAACCACACGCGCTGCTCAGATCAACGCTGGTTTTGTAGGATAGCAATGCCAAGCGTACTTCTAAGATTAAAACTTTCTCAATGCAGATGTGTAAAAATATCAGGACCATTGTGTCCCATCATTCAAGACATTTATTAAAGACGATAAGCACCAATCCTACTTTGGTTTTGTTATCGTTTGGCCCGCTAGATAATACTTTACTGAAATAGCCCAAATCAGCAAAATCGGTTTATAGAAATGATAAGTGGTATAAAACTGCATTGAGTAAGTTTTAATCTTAGAAGTACGCTTAGCATTGCTATCGCCCAAGACCAGTGCATATGTATGCAAAATTGGGAATTGCATATAACTATAGACGCTCTAGAAGTACAAATTTATTATTACAGAGTTTTAATAAAATACGTGAAGACTACCACCAGAAATTGTTCTAAATTGACGCGTAGCAGAAGTCGCGTTTGTTAGCATTAAAGAATTCCTTAGTGTATATCGAGATAGAGTTTGAAGGTAGGACTAATATCGATCGACAACCGTATATGTGTGAATATATTAGACATACAAACTTCATCAATAATGTTTAAGCTCGTCATAGAAAAAATGTTCACATAATTATTACGTTATTAGTATAATTTTCGAATACTATAAATGAAAATCAAGTTTTTTAGTCGTATCATTGATAAATGCTTAAAACGTTTCGTAGTTCACGTAAGTATTAATAATCACACCATATTAGGTATGTGTATGTCCTTATAAGAGAAAAACTTAAATCAGGCTTAAACTATAATTTCAGTCCTATTGTGAATACTATATAATACAGCTTTTGTAACACATTATTTGCTTTAAGCATATTTTTGTTTTCAGAATATTAAAGATGCATGAGGTCGGAATTATAAATGTCCTAGCGCTTCGTTGGATGGAAGCACAGAACACAGAAGAGAGTCCTTCTAAAGAACCAAAGCCCATCATATTTGCACAGGTCTCACTCGTATTTGCTGTGTTAGCAACTGGTATAATAGTTTCGATTATTATCCTTATACTTGAAAATTGTATGCAGTTACATAAATCATGGCGTAATGATCATCGTTTATGTTACTAGAATGGTACGCGGGTTTATCCAAAGCATAAAATAAATATTATGGCTATTTTACTCTGTAGGAGCTATTTAAATGTTGCTTTATTTTGAAATTCCCATTCCTGTTTGCAAGTAATTTATATATGAAATTCCGACTGTATTCCTATTTATAGTAATATCTGATTTTGAGTGATGTTAAGTGAGCAGGTTTTATCTGTAACATTTATAGCCACAACAGCTTATATAGGTAATAATTAAAGGGGCATATGGAACCACAGAAACCAAGAATGATTCATGTACGGATCATACATACATGTATATCGAATGATGTACATGTTAGATTTAAAGATATGAAAAATGAATAATCCACTCGAAATCAAGACTTCCGCTTCCGAAGCGAGAGAGCGGTGACGTGCGTGACAGGTGTGCGAGGAAAAGGAGATGAAAATAGGTGGGAAGAACAAGGGAGGGCGAAAGTGAGAGGTGAAGTAGAGGATAAGGTAAGGGTGCTGTGGAAGCGTGGGCGGAACAGGAGAGGAGCAGATGAAGAGGTAGGAGGAGTGAGAAGCGAGCAGAAGAAAGCGAGGTTAGGAGAAAGCGTGGAGTTGAGCAAGAGAGGGAACGGAGGAAGCGACACCTGGAGGGAAAATAAAAGAGCAGAGAAAAAGTTGGTAAAGAAGAGAGAAGAAGGCACGTTAAGGCAGAGAGACTGAGGGAGATGGGGAGGACAAAAAAGGGATGGGAGGAAAAAGTGGAGGAGTTATGTATAAGGAGGGAAGAGGAAGGAGGGAAGTGTGGGAGAGGAGGGGAGGCTGAAACAGGGAAAACAGAGAAATCGGGGAAGAAGTCTCAAAGGGAGGACGAGGGAGAGAGAGGAAGAGAGGGACTGGAGAAGGAAAATGAATCAGAAGAGGATGAGGAGATGAGGGAAAAGTATGGAGAAATGGCAGAGATGGTGATGAGGTTGGTGTGGAAGAGGACGGACAGAGTGATGGATGGGGAGATGGAGTGGATGGGGAACAGGGTTGATGAGAGGCTGAGGAAGTTTGTGAAGGGGATAGTGAAGGAGGTAGGAAGAATGGAGAGGGAGGTCAAGGAGATGAGAGAAGAACTGGAGAGAGAGAGGAACGAGAGAGAGAGGATTGGAGGAGAGGTTAAGGAGAATAGAAGGGAGAGCGAGGACTCTGGAGACAGAGGAGAAGAAGGGAGAAGGGAAGATGGAGGACAGGGCAGAGCGAGGCGAAGAAGGAACAAGGAAGCTGGAAACAGAGAAGAGGAAAGTAGAAGGGCGGATGGAGGAGAGGAAAGAGCGAGGTGAAGGAAGAAAAGGGAAGATGGAGACAGAGGAGAACAAAGGAGAAGGGAGAATGCAAGAGAGGACAGAGCGAGGAGAACAAAGAAAAGGGAAGCTGGAGAAAGGGGAGAAGAATGGAGGGAGGAGGGTGGAAGAAGAGATGACCGAGCGGTTGAGGAGGATAGAAGTCTGGAAGGAGCAGAAGGAAAGAAGGAGGAATATGATTGTGAAGGGGGTGAGGAGAGGAGCGGAGAGGAGAAGGGAGGAGATACGGGAGTTAATGGGAGAATTGGGGGTGGAAGGGGAGGTGGAAGAAATCAGGAACTGGGAAGGAGAGGAAGGAAAGGGGGAGATGAAAGGGGAATGGTGGTAGTTAGGATGAAAAGTGTGGAAGGAAAGGTAGAAGTGATGTCGAAGAGGTGGAAAGTGAGGGGAAAGGGGGTAAGGATAGAGGAAGATCGCACATAGGAACAAAGGAGGATGAGGTGGAGGGTAGAGGAGAAGGCGCGGGCGGAAAGGAGGAAGGGGAAGAGGGTGTGGATGGGAGGGGGGAGGATCAGGATAGAGGGGACATTGTGGCAATGGGAGGAGGAGAGGAGGGAGTGGCGGGAAGAGGAAAGAAGTGACTGAAAGGTGGAAGGGAAGCGGAGGTCTGAGGAGAGAGGAAAGACTGCGGGATTGACGGGCGTACAGGGATGACGTGGGAGGGGATTAGGTTATAATGATACGATAAGATAATTGTAAGAGGTTTGTGTATGGTGGAAAAGGCTGGAAACCCGTAAGGGAACCAGAGAATAAAGCATACATACATACACTCGAAATCAAGGTTCTGGGGTAAGTGCCTCGTCCTTCGACTCGGTCCTCTTTCCAGGGAGCATCCGCTCCCCCCACTCCGTGGCCAGATCCTTTATTCAAATGTTTATTACGTGGCGTGCGTAATCGAAGCATCGATGGCGTCGGGTCATCGGCCTCGCGCACTTGCCTCCTTGGAGCAATCAGCTGTCCTCTCAAAAGAATAGCGCGTTGCCCCGGTGATACACAACAAGGCGTCGGGCCACTTGTTACCACCTTGGCAACCACACAATTACTTATTATCTTAATATTCCTATTCCTTTACTATTGATTTATTGATTTTTGATCTGGCGCTAACATACATATGTGAAAGGTATAAAACAGGATGCTTGAAAAACCGCAGGAATCTTGATGATTTGTGGTTAATTATTTTAATTTTTAATAAAACATTTATTTTTATCAAATTCTGGTGAGTCATCTGTCGTTGGTTGTAAATAAACGAAGAATATATTTGAGGGGAGATGTACATCTGGAACTAAAACTTTTCGGTGACCACTGTTCTTAAAAATCTGAACGATATAGAAGTTGTGAAAAAAAGCCGGGATATGTGGACTAGATCAATGCGCTAATTGTAACTGTAAGAAATCGAACTTAATCACGGTAGGCGTTTTGAATACTTTGGAAAGTGTGCTGACGTATATTTTATTCGTAGCTAGTAATACAAATGAAATCTAACTGGTCGCTCGCACTGCTCGCTCGAGAATGCCCGCCTGTGCGATTCCCTGTGTCGCAGCGTCACCGTTTCCTTGCTCGTCTTTTGTCCGTCGCTATCTGAAACCCTTCGCCTGGCAACACCTCTCCTTCGGACAGGGGAGGTACATAATCCCTACTGTACCGTTGCCCAATACTTTCCGCGTGCGGGTTTTCTTACATTCGGCCAACCTGACTACAATGTCTGTCCTCAGACATCCTGTAACCAGAAACAGATTTAATATCACTAAGATTTGCAATTATTGTACAATACCTAAACAAGGTGCGACTTAGCTCATAGTATTCTCCTGTTGCCTGTAATTTCTCCAGTTTGATACATGGTGCTCCTCTCAGCTCCTCCGAGTGCCCTGCATTTGTCTAATCGGGGCACACAGTCCATCAGTTTCCTATGACTTTGAGGCTCCTGCGTTGATTGTCAACGGTTCGGGTGTACCCAATATTCCTCCTGACCACAGTCTCCCAACCGCGGCACACAGCCTATCGGTTAATCTCCAACTTCAAGTTCAAACGTCAATTCACAATGATTCGGGGGTACCCAGTACTCCTCCCGACCACTGTCTCATAACCGCGGCACACAGCCTATCGGTTAAGTTCCGTACCCTCCCCCCCCCTTTTTTTGGGTTGCTTTGCGGGGCAGTTAGGTACTCGTTCAGTTCCGGTCAAAAACACCGTTTTTTTTTGTTTTAATTTTTATTTTTACCAACCAGGTATGCGTTTTAACAATGAGTTTAATCACTTATCTCCAAGTGTCCTGCTTGCCGCCATCGGGTTCCACACAGAAACCTTCGTCCGCCGACGATGTTGCAATTTGCCCTGGTTGTTAATTATTCCGTTTTTGGCTACTGTACAGACTAAAAATACAAAGAAAATATGTAGATTAAATATCAGGCACATTTTCATCATCAGTCAATCATGCCGTCCCCTTGGATTGAGATCCATGATTTCACGCGATCCGCGGCTACCACCGTCGTCGCGTTCCGGGCCCCCTCCCGCAGATCCTCGACTTCATATATATCATTGAAGAGGACCGTTCGAATTCGAAAGGGCCCTTTAAAACGTGGTAATAATTTTTTACTACCACCCGCCGCAGGGTCGCTGGTGATCTGTACCAGTAGTAGATCCCCGACCGCGTACTTTGGCGCCTCTCGACGAGTGCGATCGTAGCGATCTTTCTGCATTCGTTGCTCGTTGCTGATGTGTTCGGATATCTTATCTCGTAATTCCATCAAATCCACGCGATCCACCTCTCCCTGGACTGTGCTCAGGATTCGTCCCTCGGCGACGCCCCTGACGTCGCAGCCTATAAGTGCCCGTACCGGCGTCGTGGCAATCGCCTTGTTGTGCATCGTGTTCAATGCACTTTGTATTTTTTTTACCTCCTTGTTCCAGTCTCGGGGGTCCTTGCCTGCAGAGGTCGTGGCCAGTGCGTCTACGATCGTCCTATTGTATCGCTCACACTGTCTGTTGGCCCTCGGCGTTGCGACAGCATTGAGCGTGTGTTTTACCCCGTATGTCGTGCAGAAAATCCTAAACGCCCGGGATGTGAAGCTGGTTCCTCGGTCGCTAATAATTCGGGTTGGTACCCCGAACAAATGAATAATATCTAGGAGAACCCTCAAGTCCGCGTTTTTAGATCCTTTACCGGTTCAATGATCGTGAACTTCGTGAACGCGTCCACAGCCACCAGCAAGTATTTGTGCCCCTTTCGGCTGGTCTCAAATGGCCCTACATGGTCGATGTGTACCGTATGAAACGGGACCGGTATCTTTTCGATAGTGTGCAGCTTGCACATCTTTTTTCCTGGCGTATATTTATAATACGCACAGTTCAAACACGCCTTGACGTATTTGGCAACAAACCGACGCATTTTGGGCAACCAGTAATTCCGTTGGCTTCTTTCGAGTGTTTTCTCTGCACTCGTATGTCCGGCATCATCGTGGCACAACCGGCATATTTGTAATCATGCCTGCTTCGGCACTACCCAAGCTATCTTCTGATCTTTAAGGGGTCTGGCCACCTTGTGCGCTCGCCAGATGAGTACTATTTTTAAAAATTCATAAACGCGAAAATAAAGCACAAAATTCTTTTATTTTTTGTCACATACCAGAAAACGGTTTACTGAACAAGTGAAAAAAATTTCGTGATAAAAAAATAAAAAATACCGGCGTTTCGTTCACTTCGGTGAAGGCCCTCGGCACGAAACGCACGTGGGCGGCTCAATGACTACCTGCTTCATTTTGGATCTGAAAAAAAAAGAAAAAATTAGCTTATTCCTGGATCATATTGCAAGGGCGTGACGTAGGGAAATTTTTTTATTAACATTAGGGAAATTATGGTGAGCCAAAGAATTTTTTTTCACATTTTTCACCGAAATTTCACGAGAAAAAACGTCATTAAAAAAAAACTAATCAAGTAATCGCAAAAATCCTACGTCACGCTTTAGATAATATATCTAAAAGTACTGTGTTCAAAATTCACAGCAATCGGACCGATAGTTTACGAGATATACGAAGAGCCGTTTCAAAAAACATAGTTTCGAGATAATCGCAAAAGAAAGTAAAGGTGCGGTTATTCGGCTGACGGCGCGGTTTTTGTGAGTCTTACCTTCAATCAGCGATTCCTGGTCCATACATGTCCTCTTCGGCAGTTGTTTGAGCATCCTGGGCCTCTTTTTGCGAAGATCTACGTGCTTGGCGTGCTTCTTTCGTACTTTTTTGCGCTCGGACATTTGCTGTAGCGCAACGTTCCTCGTCGACTGCCCTACAGAAATCGTTGCAGCGATCTCCGATGCTTAGATCCATGAGTTTCATCATCAGCAAAATACTGTTGTACCCATCGTTGAAAGTGCTGATAGCAATGTAACTGGCAATTTCGACGGTTTTCGCACCGCTGGAACTCGTTTTTGGAGCCATTGACCAGATGGCGGAGTTGACGCTTTCGTTGGCGTTTTGCGTGAAGCCTCCTTCGCACCGTTCTAACAATTCATCTGAAGTGAGGTCCTCATAAACAGGTCGAATGGCATCTTGAACAATTTGAGGCAGAGGATTCTTGTGTAGATATTCATCCAAAGTGCCAATCGCTTTTGATATTTGCCAAGAGCACCACGAGTCTTCTCCCGGTGGACAATTTTCATGCTGCGGGATTTCGTCGGTCGAGCTCTTGTGCTTGAATGTTGCCCAAATAGCTTTCTTCATTTCGTCTTTAGAATTAGAGAACCTTCGAATAGCGAGACCGTAATATACTGTTAGCTCGTTAATTAGTTTATCCGTGAGCTTTCCTTTGCCAGCAAGACCTTTCTTTTCCTTTTTGATTTTACGAAGTCGTGTGCCCATCCTTTTCTGCACATGACCTACGCATTCTTTTTTCATCACTTTTTCTTCGTATGGATTCGAGTAGACAATTCTACTAACCCATACAAATGATACAATAGGGCAGCTGCACGTACTGAACCGTGCGAGTTGCATACACTGATCGAGCCGCGCGGTCGACCGCTCGCAGCGGCTCGACCTTCCTACCGAGAAACACCTGTAACTTTTGCAATTTTGCGATTTTCAGTACCAACTATGGATTAACTGATGCGTAACATTTCAAAGATTATTATAACACAATCAAAAAAAAATGAAAAAAAAAAAGAATTGCATGGTGGCCAGACCCCTTAAGTCGACGGTAAAGTTTCCCATTCTTGAGTACATATTCGTCAAAGTAGTGTTTTGTTTCCGCCGTGTTCGCTTTGTTGAGTAAGACACTCCTAATACGGGATATCTGCTCGTCCTGTAGTTGCGCGGCCGTAATCCAATCAGCCTCAGTAATGTCCACGTAAGCTATTTCTAAGGTCACCTGAGGATTTCTACTTAGTGCGTCCGCGTGAGCCATCCTTGTTCCTGGTCGATACTCGATGTCAAATGTATACTCCTGCACCTCTAACCACCAACGTCCCACGCGAGGCATCAGATCTTTTTTTGAGAACGTCGTCCGTAGTGCATTGCAGTCAGTAACCACTTTAAATTTGACTCCTAACAAATAGACTCGGAAGTAACGGAGCGCCAGCACCACGCCCATCGTTTCGAGCTCGTACGAATGATAGCACCGTTGGTCGGTTGTAGTTTGCTTACTAAAGTAGCCAACCGCCGCCACGTTCCCATCTTCCATTCGCTGTAACAGGACGGCTCCGACACCAAGTGAGCTCGCATCGGTATGCAATTCGGTGGAGCGGCGCGGGTCGTAGATCGTCAATACCGGACGTGTCGTTAGTACCTTCTTTATTGTGTCAAATGCGCACTCTTGTGGCTCCGCCCATTGCCATCGTTGATTTTTCCGCGTCAAGCGTGTGAGAGGCTCAGCAATGGTCGCAAAACTCTTAACAAATTTTCGAAAATAACTGGCCAATCCCAAGAATTGTCGGACTTGTTTTACCGACTGCGGTGGTCTCATTTTTATTACTGCTTCGATTTTTCGTTGGCCTGGCTTAACACCCTGTGCGCTAATTTCTCGGCCCAGGTAATCAATCTGCTCTTTAAAGAATGAGCATTTTTCCAATTTAAGCGTTAAACCGCTCTTCCGCAGCGCCGTCAATACCATGCGAAGTCTTTCTATTCCCTCTCCAATAGTTGTAGACGGTATTATAACGTCATCAAGGTATGGAAACGCGATGGTGTCCCTGAGAGGTCCTAGTGTCTTGTCCATAAGTCTCTGGAACACTGCTGGAGCATTTGTTAAACCGAAAGGCATACGTAAGAACTCGTAGTGCCCCTCCGGTGTTACGAATGCTGTTTTCGCTATCGAATTTGCTGCGACAGGTACCTGATAATAGCCTGACGCCAGGTCTAAGGTCGTAAAGTAGTGGTGCCCTCCGAGTTTATCGATTTGGTCGTCGATTAGTGGCAACGGGTATTTGTCCTTAATCGTTATTGCGTTAACCTTCCGAAAATCGACGCACATTCGATAATCACCCGTTTTCTTCCTTACTAAAATGATTGGGCTTGCGTATGGTGATTCGGATTCTCGAATTATCCCGCTATTTAAGAGGTCGCGGACTATGTCGCGTACAATGATTTTCTCGCTTTCGGCTAAGCGGTACGGACGGTATACGACGGGTTCCTCTGTCAGACACTTTATCTCTATCGCTGTTACCGTTGTCTTACCGAGGTCTTGCATAGACAACGATACGCAGTCCCGAAATTCCTTGATCAACTCCTTACACGCTTTCCGTGTCGCGTCGTCCATGCCCCCGTAATCTACCCCCATATCATCGACGCAGATTTCGCTCACGCAAACATCGATTTCCTGCGGAATACGTGGTTTCCCATGTGCGGCGATCTCTTTGAAGGTAAGTCGTTTACCCGTTGTTATCATCGCGCCGTGCTCTTGTTGTAAAAAGTCCCGTCCCACGATAGCTTTATCCAGGCAGCAAACGTCAGGCACAACGAACAACCGCACGGTGGCCGCCACGTTCTGTACTTGCACAACGATCGACGCAACCGTACACGTAACAATGGATCGTCCCCCAAATCTTTTAATGATAATCTCTCTGGGAGCCTCCGTCGCGATATTGAAATTCTGAGCCACGGCTGACGATATTATCGTGCTCTCGCTCCCCGTGTCAATTAAACCGCGTATTTTCCGGCCATTAATTTTTATATCAATCTCGTATATGTTGGGACTTTGTTCGACTATATCAATGTTCAACACATGTACCTCTTTGCAGTCTTCGCTACGATGTCCGAAACGCCTACAAATGGAACAGCGATTATCCTTCCGCCTACAGTCCCGTGCCATTTGTCCTACGATACCGCAGTTGTAGCATTTCATGCGGCGCTCCCGTCCCTCTGGTTTCCCGCCTGTGACGGCGGTTGTTCCGGAGGATAGTGCCGGTGCTCTCTGGTCCTTCGGCGTGTGGCTACCCTTTGGCTGCGTCATTTTCGATCCTGACTGAGGCATGTCGCCCATGCTACTCATGTAAGCATACAGTTCATTCGCATCTGTATGCTGCGCGGAACGCACCGATCGAGCGATGCCCTCATCCGGTATCCCACCGATGACCATCTCGATCAGGTATTTGTCGGGGATGACAATATCAAGCTTCCGCAGCTTGTTCAGCTTCTGAAAGCAGTAATCTCCCAACGATTGCCGTGGTGCAGCCTCATAATTTGCTGCCTCCAGGAACAGTTTATTAAAGGGCACTGTTCTCCTAAACTGGGCCACTAGAAGGACCTTTGTCTCTCGCCACGTCGCTGGTATCCTCTGACGTGTATCATACCATTGTCTGGCATGACCCCGCAAACGGGTGGCGATCAGTCGCATTACGGATCGGTCGTCCCACTCGTACCGTTTCCTCATGTCGTCCACGTGGCGGACCCAGTTTTCCACGGTCACCTCTTCCTTCGTGGGATCGAAGATGGGGATTAGTAATGCGTCCCCCGGGCGAGTGTACGACGGCGATTTCGAGCGTGACCCGGAACGGCTACATAGTTCTTCTAACTGCCGTTCTATCCGTTCCAACCCCGCGCCTTCCCTTTCACGCAAGGGCGTTCGAGAACGCGAACGCGAACGCGATTGAGAGCCTGCCCGCGACGTTTGATTCCGCCCTCTTCCCAATTCGCGAAGTAGATGTTCGACACGCTCGAGCCGGGAGTCGTCACGTCCTTCGATATTGTCCAGCGACGCTTGTTCTGCCATGTTTTGCTATGCACTCACTGAATACGCGCACACAATTCCACTCGCGATTTCCGCGGTCTATCCCACTTCTGATATGTAAGAAATCGAACTTAATCACGGTAGGCGTTTTGAATACTTTGGAAGGTGTGCTGACGTATATTTTATTCGTAGCTAGTAATACAAATCTAACTGGTCGCTCGCACTGCTCGCTCGAGAATGCCCGCCTGTGCGATTCCCTGTGTCGCAGCGTCACCGTTTCCTTGCTCGTCTTTTGTCCGTCGCTATCTGAAACCCTTCGCCTGGCAACACCTCTCCTTCGGACAGGGGAGGTACATAATCCTTACTGTACCGTTGCCCAATACTTTCCGCGTGCGGGTTTTCTTACACTTGAGATTGGACTTTTATACCCAATTTTATGACATAGAGTCGCACATGGACACATTTAACAAGAACGCAGAACTAACCTTGTCCGGCAAATATTAAATAATACTTACTTTTAAATGTAAATTTAAAACAATGTAGTCGAAATAAACTTGGCACTTACAATTAGTTAGACTAATAAAATCTTAATACTTTATTCATGTTATTTTATAAAGTTGATTGAACATTGGTGCATTTTTAGTAAGACTGCGAATATCTATACAGGAATAACTCCAAATGTAAATAGTGTCGGCCATATCCCGACTTATGTTATAAAACGCATCAACACAGTTTGGTATATATTATCGAGATATCATTCAAGAAATACATCATTTTCCAAAATTATAAACTCGAATATAGAACGCTGTTTTTATAAATGAAACATCTATTTGCATCTTTGTAAAAGAAAATAGGAAAAAGGGAATAGTTCAAATAAGAAAAATGGATTGAATGATAATTAAATTTAAATAAACGCTATCCGAGTAAATCCGATGTACTCTCACGTAACTTAAACGTCTACGCCATTACGAGTTGGGAATTACTTTTTTAAATTTATTTATACTATGCAACTTGTAATTGGTATTTTTACTCCTTCAAAATTGTGTCTATACTTTACTTTTGCAGAAGTTTAATTAAATTTTGGCAGTCAGTGATACGTCACATTACTCTTTCCATAGCGACACGGAATTATTTAATTTGGGCGATCACATCTTTATTGTATATAGCATATAAAAACCTAGGTGTTCAGTTATGTCTCACTCCCTTAATGAGATTGACGGTTGTTATTTATTTCTCATGAAAAATTGAAGAACTGATGAACTCATGATAAAACTGAAAGCATGAATGTGAAATAAACGTGAAATTTCTTATACATCAATCAATGCACATTGATTTTCGGAAGAAAGCTGAACTCTACAGTAAACTGGTGGAAGTGTAATGACTTGCACAAACTTTTCAATTATTGCGCAACTATACGCACGCTCTCGTGCGCGCTCTGTCTCGCTACTGGAGATTTTTATTAAAATAAAACACTCTCCTTAACTCAGGAAATCAATCTTTATTATGCGCTTGCACATCGGCAACTGAACGCCGAAACAAACGTCTGGCGCAGCTCAGGCACACGCCACTCAAGCGCACCAGCCGAGCTTCCTTAAAACCTATACAAAATCGCTCTCGCTAACTCGTCCTCCGTCGGCAATTATCCCTACAGCGAACAGTCGCCCGAACAGGAAGAGGAACGGGGAATAAGTATGAAAAGACGTGAAAATGCAAAGTTGGTAGCTAAAGAGTACAGAATTAATGTACTAGTTCAAATTGTGTAATATAGAATAGATTTGAGGGTAGAATACAGGCAAAAGTGTGAGTGCAACCTCTGAGAGTTATGTATTGTATCATTTCAACGATTATTATTTAAAGAACTCTAACCACACAATCAAACGTTGTATTAATTTCGAAATTAAGGAAACTTTTGTAAACATCTAGAACAATTGCAAAGCCTTGTGGCAACTCTTAACCGCGACGCTACCGTAACGCGTAGTTACACATGAGGTAATACCACGATTGATTGGTTCTTACAAAAATTCAGAGAAAATAGTGGAAGAAGCCGGCAGTACGTTTTGATGTCCCCCGCCCTCCACGGTCAAAATACAGAGTTGAAAATACATAAAAATGTTTCTTTTTTCATAAACTATCAAATGACTGATTCAATTGGTTTATGAGTGTTTTTGATTGTCTTATTCGGCCAAGCCCCTTGCCCTAAGTTACAACCGTAGAGGTGAGATCGGTAGGATTTTTCCCAAATGCCTTCTGAAAAGTAGACTACGGTGACGGTTTTTCCAGTTACAGTGAATAACTTTAATATTCGGAGACTAGGACATTTTAAGTTTATTACATTATAATTTCATTCCAAACAGTAAGAAATCATACGTGATAAAGTATTGCAGCAAGGTATATGTCTAGTAAACAATAGTAAAAATGTTACTTACATAACTTACAACACAGGTACAACAATTTTAATGAAACAATGTCCGATTTCCACGTTCTTTTAATATTCGGACACTTGGTAGTGTAGCACATTTTTTCAATTTTTTCGCTCCGAGTCAGAATATAATGTTTGTTTAAAACATTGATCGCCTGTTCGGACGATATTATGCCTCTTTACATTAGTTCTTCTTCAACAGTCGTTAATAATACTATTGTAGTATATTACCACAATAAGGGAATACGTGTTTTGATACGCGTCAACTTGTGATTTTTCACAATGCAAACGGAAAATCGTATAGAGAGATGGTCACAATGCTCAATGAGTAAGAGCAAAGCGGCTGGCAAACGATTTAAATACGAGGACCGAATCGATTCTATACCCCAAAAAGGTCAGCCAAAAAAGTTAGACGCACACGACAACAGGAACTTTGTACGAAAAACAAAGAAAGATCCGACAGTTGGTGCACCAAAAGTGACAACAGAATTGTTAAAAGAAACTGGGAAAAAAGTGCACCCCCAAACAATCCGCAGGGCTTTAAAAGAAAGTGGCTATAATGGAAAAGTAGTTAGAAGAAAACCATATGTCAGCAAACAAAATCGAACGAAGAGACTTAATTTCGCTAAGGCATTTGTTTTCAAAGATGAATCATGGTGGAATGATGTTGTATTCAGCGATGGAAGCAAAGGGCATAGATGAATAAGACGGTCAAAAGTGCCCCCAAACCAATTGAAGTTCTGAATGGGCCGTTCGATAATTTGACAGTGAAGGTGACCCAGATCAGTGATGCTGCATTTTTCTGAAATGAGTGAATGATAAGTGAGATGAATGAAGCTGCATCACAGATCTGGACCTCCTTCAGTGTCAAATTAATGTTTTTATGACTCATATTTTGGTTTTTATTTTTTTTCCAGATGGATTTTTTATATAAAAATCTGAAAAAAGATCTGAAATGTGCGTTAATTACGTCATATCGATCGATCGGTAAAAAATATGATTATCTTAACCATAACAAGCTACCCGCGTAGCAACAACGAGCCGAGATCATACCCTAGTAGCACAAAAATATTGGTTTAATATTTTTTTCGAATATTAAAAAAATATTTTTTTGGCGACACTTTTTAATATTCAGAAAATATTAGATCTGGATATTCGGAGAATATAGAATAGATATTCAACACATATAAAACAGATATTCAGAACATATAAAATAGATATTCAAAACATATAAAACAGATATTCAAAACATATAAAATAAATATTCAAAACATATAAAATAGATATATGAATTCATATAGCACAAAAATATTAGTACAATATTTTTTTCGAATATTAAAAAAATATTTTTTTGGCGACACTTTTTAATATTCAGAAAATATTAGATCTGGATATTCGGAGAATATAGAACAGATATTCAACACATATAAAACAGATATTCAGAACATATAAAATAGATATTCAAATAATATTGATTAGATATTTAAAAAATATGTATTTAATATTCAAATAACATTGAATATTATTTGAATTTTAAAAAAATAAGAAAATTTGAAAGCAGGGAATTATTCACTATTTGCGAACTTTATGTTGTTAATTGATTCAGCCGTTGTACATGACTTGGCCATGTTACACAACTGAAAATTTTTTTACACTTGACGGGATTTGAACTCGGGATCCCGCTGTTGGTGCGTACTGCGTTTTCCTGCTGCGCTAAAGGGACCTATTGTTAGAGGGGTCACTTAAACCTTAATATTAATTGGTCAGATAATTACAATCACAATCCGAACAGCTGGTAGATTAAAGTAATTGAATCATACGTTTAGAATTCTATGAAGACAGTATTAGTAGATAAAATGTTGACGTTGTAAAAGAGAGAGCCTTTAATAGATTCAATATTGCCTCTTTCTCGTACGTTCCTGGGCTATCACACGATATCCGGCGACCCCTCACCAAATTTAACATTTATGTTCTGCAAAAAATCCCGAGTTTTCCCGAAAATCAAAGATTTGCTTCCTATTGCACAACAATCACACGTCATTTATCGGTTTCCCCGCTTGTACTGCGCTTCTTTGCCACACGAATTAAGCTATTTGCCAGCTTAAGACTAGGATTGCTGAACATAAAAAAAAACATTTATTCTCTTGTCATAGAGGAAGATCATATAATAGGTTTCACTTTTGAAATTCTTTTAAAGTGGATATCACGGGACGACAAAGTACATGATTTTCTTAGAGCGTTTGAAGAAGCGATGGAACAAAATGGGGGGGGGGGGGGCCACCTTGCTACATACAGGGTGAGCCAGAATTTGAGAGAGAAAATTTAGGGGTGGTAGAACACTTGAATACAAGCACTTTTTGTCTAATAATATATGAGGCGCAACTCAACGGATAAAAATTTACAGGGTATTTTTGCACCGTCGCATTTAACGCGCTGACTGCCGAGCGCGTCGTCGATGCCTGACCTGGCGGCGAACGTGTTAAAAAATTACCACAAGAATGAAAGCAGATATTTCACAAAGTTACTTATATAGATATATCAATCATAGATATATCACAAGATATTTCACAAGTTTCTTATTTCAGTAATGAAGTAGTTTCTTCATTACTCATAAACAGCACAGATGCATATACTTAATCAAGAGCAAAATGTTCTATTACATTTAATTGGCTTATATTTAATATTGGAGTTCTATGCTCATTTTTATGATGATTTATATCAATAAAATTCTCAAAATCACAATGTGTTCGTGCACCAGCATTAATTATGGTTTTCATGTATAATTCGGTGACTATACAATGTACCTTGTTCTGTGCATCTTTCGCAACCGTGTAAACTTGTGTGTCGTTTAATATTTTTTACAAAAGCTCTCGCGGGTACATCGCATGTGAAGCAAATTATAAGGACTTTGAATGTAATATTATTGCAGAAAATTCTATTTTTCAAAACATCGTACAATTCGCGCGTACATTCATCCAAGTAATCAGGCAACGAATCCGGTTTTGCATCGCCGTAAAAAATTGCAATCGAAAAGGGAGATACAATATAATTATTTAAAACTAATTTGCATAAAATAGGCCAAAATTGTTTGTTCGAATTCTTTGAAATTGGGATACCGTCAATATTAAGAATTAATTTTATTGTAAAACTTTCTTTCAGTTCTAGAAATACATCTTCTGCTTGTAATAAAGTTATTATGTGCTTCCTTATGCCAAAATAATTAAGTTGTGCTGCTGTTTTATTTTTACTTAAACACGATACAATATGAGATGATCGCTCAGTTTTTAATAAAGTACGAGCATCACCTGGAATTTTATATTCGGGAAAAATATCCTTTAAACCCTTTAATAAATAATTTAGTTGGGTATGATATTTGTAAAAAATATTTCTTTTTAGATCTCAAATACTTAAATGTTTAGTAAACATTTGTAAAAAAATGTTTCGTTTTAAATCTAAAATGTATATTAAATAAATATTTGTAAAAAAATATTTCGTTTTAAATCTAAAATAAATATTAAATAATCATTTGTAAAAAAATATTTCGTTTTAAATCCAAGATAAATATTAAATGAACATTTGTAAAAAATATTTCTTTTCGAATCTAAGATAAATATTAAATAATCATTTGTAAAAAATATTTCTTTTTAGATCTCAAATACTTAAATGTTTAGTAAACATTTGTAAAAAAAATGTTTCATTTTAAATCTAAAATGTATATTAAATAATCGTTTGTAAAAAATTATTCCTTTTAGATCGCAAATACTTAGATGTTTAGTAAACATTTGTAAAAAAATGTTTCATTTTAAATCTAAAATGTATATTAAATAAATATTTGTAAAAAAATATTTCTTTTCGAATCTAAAATAAATATTAAATAAACATTTGTAAAAAATATTTCTTTTCGAATCTAAGATAAATATTAAATAATCATTTGTAAAAAATATTTCTTTTTAGATCTCAAATACTTAACCCTGTTAGCACCGAGCGAAAAGAGCGTACCTAGGCGAAGAATACCGGGCTGAATCGACGAATTTGTAGAGGTTTGCGAAAATGCTCGTAAAAACCAAAGTAGGCGTGATATTTACAAAATTCAAAAAGCTGATCTAATAAACATTTGTGTTGCATTGAATATGAACCATTTTAACATTTTATGAATTTATACTTAAACACAGATCTCTTGTGATGAGTATAATAAGGCTCTAACGGAGGCGCAACGATATATCGTCGTTGGTGTTTCTGGCGAGTGCACCGAACGACGATATATCGTCGTTGGTGTTTCTGGCGAGTGCACCGAACGACGATATATCGTCGTTCGGTGCTAAAAGGGTTAAATGTTTAGTAAACATTTGTAAAAAAAATGTTTCATTTTAAATCTAAAATGTATATTAAATAATCATTTGTAAAAAATATTTCTTTTTAGATCTCAAATACTTAGATGTTTAGTAAACATTTGTAAAAAAATGTTTCATTTTAAATCTAAAATGTATATTAAATAAATATTTGTAAAAAAATATTTCTTTTCGAATCTAAGATAAATATTGAATAAACATTTGTAAAAAATATTTCTTTTCGAATCTAAGATAAATATTAAATAAACATTTGTAAAAAATATTTCTCTTCGAATCTAAGATAAATATTAAATAATCATTTGTAAAAAATATTTCTTTTTAGATCTCAAATACTTAAATTTTTAGTAAACATTTGTAAAAAAATGTTTCGTTTTAAATCTAAAATGTATATTAAATAACTATTTGTAAAAAAATATTTCGTTTTAAATCTAAAATAAATATTAAATAAACATTTGTAAAAAATATTTCTTTTCGAATCTAAGATAAATATTAAATAATCATTTGTAAAAAATATTTCTTTTTAGATCTCAAATACTTAAATGTTTAGTAAACATTTGTAAAAAAAATGTTTCGTTTTAAATCTAAAATGTATATTAACACGTTGCGTGCCACGCTGATTTTGCGTGTCCGCCGCGTCTGGCCAACGTGAATTTCTTATTATGCCTTACATATTTTTTCGAAATTTTTTGCACAACAGGTAAATTTTAGTATATAAGAGCGTATAATGCAATAATTTTTTTTGGGGTCACCGGTGACCCCCATGGCCAAACGGAGCGACTTAGTTTTGGTGACTGGTGACCCCCACCACCAGACGGACTGACGTCGACCGACAAACGATGATAATATTGAAAAATTTTAAAAACATTGAAAATTCACTCGAATTATGTGTTCTAATAATCTTGGCTGCGCCGGTCACCGGTGACCCCCATGGCACGCAACGTGTTAAATAAATATTTGCAAAAAAATATTTCTTTTTACATCTAAAATAAATATTTAGTAAACATGTGTAAAAAAATGTTTCGTTTTAAATTTAAAATGAATATTAAATAAACATTTGTAAAAAAATATTTCGTTTTACATCTAAAATAAATATTTAGTAAACATTTGTAAAAAAATATTTCGTTTTAAATCTGAAATGAATATTGAATAAACATTTGTAACAAAATATTTCTTTTTAGATCTCAAATAAATGTTTAGTAAACATTTGTAAAAAAATATTTCGTTTTAAATCTGAAATGAATATTGAATAAACATTTGTAAAAAAATATTTGTTTTTAAATATAAAATAAATATTTGTTACATATTTAAATATTAAAAAGACATTGAATGTCTTTTTAATATCAGATACATATCTATTTAATATTTTGTGCTACTAGGGTACATACAAAAACGTAACCAATACGCCCTAATCTGAGACGTCGTCGCGATCCGGCATAATATAAATATGTTTGAGACGTTATCGCGACCCAAATTAGGGCAACATCAATACAACATAAACGCATGTACACGAACTAGTCCGAACGTACATGCGAACCATCGACGGTACACACATCATCGCCAGCGATCACGGATACGGAGTAAGCGCAACCACGGCAACGAGAACGAGCGGCCGGATGCGCTGAGCGATCATTTTTGAGAAACCAGAGCGAGCGAATAGACATACAAAATAAAGATCCTTTGGAATCAATATCTTATTCATTGGATCCACGGAACCACGGGACCAACGCGAAGGCGTCGATCCCAATCCTACATAACAATAAGTAATTTTTAAATGTGTCCGAATATTAAAGTAACGTGAAAAACGGACACTGTTTCATTAAAATTGTTTTATTTAACCTTTATTGTGGGTTACGTAAATAACGTTTTTACTATTGTTTACTAGACATATACCTTGATATTTCATCACGTATCATTTCTTACTGTTAGGAATGAAATTATAATGTAATAAACTAAAAATCTTTTAGTGTTTGAATATTAACACTTTAACGACCGGCCGTCTACGCAGTCAGCCGTCGCCAGGGGCCGGCAGTATTTTTGAAGAATTAATTTTATTCCTCCAGTTAAAATCAAAAATTAAAAATTGGCAATAATTACCTAAAATCAAAGACGTGGCGATGAAATACGAAGCCAATAGCAATATCTACGCTTGTTTACATTCATAAATCATCACACAAAGAGTGTGGTAGTGGCCAAAAACCTTCGGCGGTAGCATCACACACATGTTGTGTGACCAGTCGTTAAAGTGTTAAAGTTACTCACTGTATACTTTGACTGAATCCTCGATCTCTCACTGAAGCACGAGTCAGTGCGCACAGAACAGAATCCACGGGAGAGTAGCGAGAAAACTAATCCTACGAGTCATTAAAAAAAACCCGATTGACAAATGAAGGAGAGCGCGATACTGCTTGTCCTAATCGGTTGGTAACAGTGCCAAGCGGCACAATATTGTTTGACGCGCTGCTTCGACAGTAGCGTGAGCGCACCATCAGTTGCCTCTACTGGGTTTTTGCGACACAAATTGTGAAGGGCAATATATTTATATAAGTAATTAAAGCAGAGTGGTGACGGAGAATAATTTACCTTAATTGTCGTTTCTTTTATTTACAGAGAAACAAATTTGGTTTCGTTATTCTGAGAAACCCCTCCAATTGTCTTATATTATATACGTATTGCTTCATGGGGTTCAAACGGTTAAAGTCGGATGCGAGTTTGAAAACGAGCGGGTTCAGCCATGAAAAGTCAGACATTGGGAGTAAAGCAATTCCTTTGATTACCCATTACAATTGTACGCGAACCCGAATTTTAACGAGCGAGGCACTCGTGTTGCGTAGCATACCTCAAGCCGCCCAGGACATAAGACAGAGACCAGATGTAATAAATTATATACCGTAGCTGTAAACAAGCGTCAAGGGATCACGTACGTTACTGGTGCATCCCGAGTGGGTTTGAGTGCGTCTTTTTTCGCAGCGACCGTAACCGCCGACACGGCGACGCTGCGACGCACGTACACCCTTTTCTCTGTGGCGATATTTCACTTTTTCTTTTGACGATTTTCCGGAGAAGGGATGAGTGATGAATCGCCCCGTCGTCGTCAAGACGGGCACGGGCTTTTTGATTCTTGTAAGAGAGTCTGGCGAGAGCAGGCGGTTCATAGGAATACAGATACAACTAGAACTCAAGCACTCGTCCTGTATTTTACCAATATTTCTTACACAACGGACTGAGACCTTCTCATTCCAACTACATTCTCCCTCCCTCTACATTCTCAGACCAACTACGACGTGTATACGTGGTATTGGCAACCATAATAGTGTTTTTACAATTAAGTGTTATACAAATCTGGGTCATATAACGGAGTAAAAATTGTTTGGGATAAACATCTTGCCGACCTACAAGGCTGACGTCATTATTACCTGGAATTTATTTATTACATTCGATGTCTATCGGTGTATTCATTATGCTTATGTAAATTACTGCGGCTGCCGATAGTGTGTCTGACTGTGCGATAGTACACTAGATGCAGAAAATTACACCGTCGGTGCCAGATTTCAATCACTAGCGGCAACCCTTTTTCATTCGTGATATACCAGATTTGTTTCAGAACCATCAACGATCAATACTTTTGCTTGTATCAGCATTGCTTGAAAGGTTTTCTGTTTCTTTATGAATAAAAATGAAAGAAAAACGGATGGCTTTAGAATATTTAACACGTTCGTCGCCACGTCACCCGTACTTGGATAACGGCCCCTGTGGCTATGTTTTCCGGATGTCACTCTCCTTCGTTCAATTGAAACAGGATTTTGTAGGTAGTTTACAATAATTTCATTTATCATCAGGGAAACATAACCACAGGGGCTACATCCAAGTACGGCTGATGGGCGATCAACGTGTTAATATACAGGGTGGTTTCGATCCGATGGTACAACCGAAAAGGAGGTGAATCTACATGCAAAAATAAATAAAACAGAACGTATAACATTTTTTTCATAAACGCTTCGTTTTCGAGAAAATCAATTTTGAATTTTTGTCAGGTGCAAGCGCCCTGATGCATGGCATTGTATATCTATATCTATCGCTTTGTGTCGTCTGCGAGTACGTTCGGGCAGCTATGACGTCACGATAGGCCGCTTCGGTCTTACTGTCGCGTATACCGGATGTCCCCACCCGGTCTGCTTCGATGCTACGCAATGAGATAAGCCATCGCGCCGCGTCCAAGATTCCTACAGCGCACCCGGTATATCGCGCCGCGCTCGGTGCGCTTGCACTTTGCGAAAATTCAAAGTCGTTTTTCTCGAAAAAACGACGTTCTCGTGCGTTTAAAAAAAAATTTTCATACGTTCTGTTTTACTTATTTTTGCATGTAGATTCACCTCCCTTTCGGTTGTACCACCGGATCGAAACCACCCTGTGTATGTATATGTAGAACACTCACTTCATTTATATGTATATATATATTGTACAACCCAATGTGTATCACACTTAATTATTCGATATAACTATGAATTGTAATTTCTATAGAAATTATTGTTTTCTCCCCGTACGTTTATTGTTAATGGTTTTTCAAATCGCTTCGCGATGTTAGCGAGATACTTATACAGTGGATATGGACATTCTACCGACTAGCCCGCATTTGGCAAATTCTGAACGTGTCGGCTTATTTGAATTAGCGACTTTCAACACAATCATTATGTGATATTGGCGTTCGAATTATGTGCGATGAGGTTTTTATTGCTTTGTGATTGCCAACACTTTGTATACTGCTTCTTTCCATACTGACTAACTGAATAAAGAGAGAACATTCTGAAAACACATGTATCTACCTATGTACGTATGTGTGACCGACTTAGGAATAGGATTTGAATGTGGGTTAAGGCCACAAAGGATTATAGATAATCGTGGATGGGTGTGTAAAAATATCTAATTGGAAGATTATAATTGTGTGCTATGAATGAGCAATTACACGTATGACTCAAAAAAATTTGTATCTCACAATCAGTGCAATATTTTGAACCGTTTATTTAGAAAGTGGCCAAAGCCCAATTGTCAATTTTTCTTTGTTGATGTTACGTATGTAACTTTAAGGTAGCTGTCATAAACAACATTTTTCACTGTGGAATATTCAGAGAATTCGATGATTATAGACACATTTTCCCCATCTACTCCAGTAATCCAAAACATTACTTTGAAACTGGCCTAAGTCCAATCTATTATTGATAATGTCCGAAAGTACGGATATTTAAATATCAACAAGTTACTGCTTGTCCTCCAAGTTTGTTATAATGCTATCCAAAAGTACCCGAAAAGTAATAACTTTATTTTAAATGAAATCAAATTACAGGAATTCATATCAACAAGATTTTCGAGGACACAGTTTTCAAAGAGTAGTGAAAAATTCTAAGGGAGAAACAATAAATTGGTTTAAAAAATGCTGGAAATGTTTTTTGAGAAATGGAGCATACAAAATTTTGTATAATATATCAATGGATGAGAATGCTAAGTTGAAAATCATGGTTTTATTATTGCGTTGAGGTACGCGAAGAAAATTCGATGATATCGTACTGATATTTCTTTATAAAAGTATAAGACGACTTACAAGGCCATGATGGACTTATTACGATATATGTCACTGAAACATCATGACATCTCCAAACCCCGCATATAAACAATGTAGATAGAGTAGTAAATTGTTATGTAATTTATATAAGTCGTCAGAAGACTTCCTGAATTGCCTAAATTATATTTTTGAAGTGTTACAAAAGATTATAAAGGTTGGTGTATCCACGGCCACGATACGGTCAAGTAGGACGAACAAAGTTTTCACAACAAATCTAGAATCTTTCCGACGTTTCGATCCGGATCCGGATCCTCCTTATGGATAGAAAAAACATGTGATCATTAAACTGTGTCGTCCCTATTTTATTGGTTTTAACTATTTTGAAATTAACGCGATGGTTCCAAAGACATAATTAGGTAATTCAATTAATACTGCACAGAGACTGCTTGTAATGAGATTAATTTCTAGGCTCAGTCCCTGACCTTCCTTCGACACATGGTAGTTGTTATGTGTTCCTTCTCCGACCTGGTCGGAGTAGGTCGGACCTTTATAACTTTCGTAACGGTTGCTAAGTATATCCCTTTATATGTTACAAAGGATCGTTTTTTAATTGAAGCATTGTAAATTATGTTGAATGGTCTTGAGCTCCTTTAAAGAGCATAGCGGTATATGACGGACAACAGTGCTCCTACACCGATTGAAATTCTGAATGGGCCAATCGATAGCTTATGAAAAAAGAAACATTTTTGTGAATTTTCAACTTTATGTCTGGACTATGGTGGCGGTGGAGAGTAAAATGTACTGTTCGCTTTTTCCACCATTTTCTCGAAATTTAGTAGATAAAAAAAAATCAAAAAATCAGAGCTACATCTGGTAATGGTACCAACATTTCAGATTTTCTTCAGATTTTTACATAACAAATCCAATTGGTAAAAAACTAAAAATGAAAAAAAAGTGAGAAAAAGACACCTTGTCGGAGCACTACCGACGTTCTCGACTGGATCTTCAATCTTTTAGCATATAAGGCTACGCTGTAACGTTGACTCCATCCATTGATTTAGTTTATTTGTATTCTTATGGCTATTCAATGTACTCAATAGCATTAAATATCGTATAAAATAGTTATGTGTCAAAAAAAAGTTTTCTTTATTCGTTGTTCTGACACGTACAAATTGGCTAGAGACGCGGTTTTTTATTCTTCCAACACCGTTACACGAAATCAAAAGTTAGAAAAAAATCAGAGAGACGTTAATTGTAATATAACATCTCAGGAAAAAGCGGCAGATCTGGATCTTTTTCTTTATCGTCCAGGAAATCTTCGGAAGACTCCCGGCTTCTTTGGGGCGAAGCCGGGGCATGTCAGATCCCTACTGACTAAAACCCAGACGTTACTCCTCAGAGGAGGGTGCTCTACTGGGCGTCACTGATCTGGACCTCCTTCAGTATCAAATCGATGTTTTCCTGACTCATTTTTTGGTTTTTATTGGTTTACCAGTTGGATTTGTTATGTAAAATCTGGAAAAAAAACTGGGAAGTGTGCACGATTATCAGACATAGCTCTAATTTTTTTACATTTTTTTTATGAAATAGAATTTTTATGAACTAGATTTCGAGAAAATGGTGGAAAAAGCGAACAGTACATTTTACCCTCTCCCGCCTCTACCGTCGAGATACAAAGTTAAAAATTCACAACAATTTTTCTTTTTAATAGGCTATCGAATGGTTCATTTGAATTTCAATCAGTTTAGAGGCACTTTTGGCCGTCTTATACGGCTATGCCCTTTGATAACAAGTTTAGTAGTTAATTTTGAAAGTGGCTTAGTCCATTTTCGGTAAAAAAAAGACTCATATTAATCAGTTAATAATTGTTATTATTTTAATAGGAATTGTGGCGTTGTCCAATGCCACATTGTAGAAAAAGATCAGCGTTGCCGCGTGAACAGATTATAGTGAGATTAGAAAACATCTACTTACCGGTCATATTATACATGTATAAGTATAAGCAAGTATAATATGATGTGTGACTGTATAAGCAAAGGTAGAAGAACGCGTTTCACCTAACTGGTACATATAATACATCGGGCAACCGAATGAACGTTCGAGGCATTGTCGCACCCACATACGCTTCAACAAATTACACCCGTTCAAAACCCGAATCCTACTCGAGGCTTTGTCAAGATCCAGGTGTATGCATACACCTAAGACGATTTCGCGATCCGAGTCGATTCAGAGGCCGTTGGCTTGACTGTAGGGTGCACTCGCATATACTGTCATACTGTCCCAATACTTGGACCGTGGGATAGTATTTACGGCGCCCAGACGAAGACAGTCATAGGTATACACTTCCAGGACTGGCAAATGACACCCAAGCCTTAGTCCGAACCGATAGGTCTGTTTAGGCTCATTGTCAGACACTCGTCACCACATAGTTCACCCACAAAAAACAGTCGCCCCTCTTTCTTCTGAGTAGGGACAGCCGATAACTTAGCGAGAAGGTTTAAACAAGAACTATGAACTGGGTGACCATTTCTGATTGGTGGACCATGAAAGAAAAGCATTTTTCCATGGTCCGGAGTGCGATCTTAAAAACAGAACGCACTACGCGCCAGCGATCATTCTCTTGTTACTACTTTTCACGTCTTCAACTCTTACATTGATAGACTTTTATATTTTACTGTTAGTCACGCGTACCAACTTATAAGCCAGTATTGTGTATCAACATTTATAATAAACTTTAATTATATTTCATATTATTTTGTGTCGTTTATTGTGAACCGCGTAATCGCGATATCACACACTCGTACGACAATACAACCAACGGCGTAATCCGACTATGCACTCGAGGCGCTGTCCCGGCCGAAAAATATACATATCACGATGCGATCACGTGCCGGGAAGAGCGCGGCACGTTAGTACATAGAAAATCATACAAATGCGAGCGCGGTCGAAAACTGCAACCCGGCAACCGAATTCATCGACGCTACGGTATATTATCTATCGCTCCTCTTGTAGGACGATAAATTATCGCTCAGTAATCGTACCTTCTTTACTATCTTCGACGCGGCGATTGTCATCCTTTTTCTCCTTATGGCAGGCTTCGAGCACACCGCATTAAAAAATATAAAATTGTTCTTACGATCACTTATGCATCTTTATGGCTGCATCGTGTGCATCGGCTGCATCGTGTGCTGCAGTAGCAGGCAAAACAGGAATTGAATATTCAAGACACTTAGATACATTTAAGGAGTGTGATATATTGATATCCCACACATAAATTTTTAAATTCATTGAAATGCAACGTCTTCAATGTCTCAATTTAAACTTAAGTAGACTTAAGTTAGTTTCAAAATAAATGGCTTATTTATGCATACAGAAATCTGGTGTAATCCCGAGGGGCAAATAAAATGTCAGTCACACTGAACAGGTTTAACTCATGATATGTGAAAATATGTAATGAAACATTAAAGTACTGATATCTTTGGAGTATAAGTATCGTTCGGTGTAGGATACGCACTGACCTATCTACACTAGATAGTTTGCTTATTTATAACAATTTTGGTAAAATCTGCATATAGGATAGGAAGTAATAGGTGAAGATTTATTATGTCTTTTTTTATTATCCTAAGCAATTCTCTACAATGTGTCGTGTGAATTATGTGGTAAAATTTACGAAATTAACTGTGACTATGACCGCACGACATCACGTCAGACGGGCCAACTACTTAATACACATAATCAATGATCATAAATGGTGCTTAATAAGACAATGTCCAACATTATATTTTTGACTTTTTACAATAATAGAAATTATCTTGTATTATTATTATTATATGTTATTATTCAAATATAAACAAATATAAATCTACTGCACGAACGTAATTCATTGAGAACTTTACAGTTACAGTTCATAACAAGACAAAGTAGAAGAAAACGTACTGCATCTTCGTATACATTACAATCTGTAATACATTAATAAGTCATAAAAGCAGAAAAGGTATACAAATATGGACATTAGTGATTGTATAAGTCTATCTAACAATGCACGAATTGGTGTCAAACTGCTCAGATTTATCGATGCTAATACTGTTTTAACGATACAATATTGTTGATACGTTATCGCGCTGAAAGTACTTCCTTTTATGCGACAAGACCGATTCGTTCTTCATAAGCGCAATAATGACACAGAATGATAGATTAGTGCAAGGAGAGAAATGATTCTGACAGTATATTACTTTTTAAAGCGGACTTGATTTTTTCTCTTTTCCTAAACGGAATTGTTTTTGTTCATTTAAACTATTACATTGTGCCAAATGATTGAAACATAAAAGAACGAAACAATTGCTTTTTTTTTAATGTAAATATTAAATACAAAAACTATCGTGTTGTGAATATCCGTATCTCATTATCAATTAACTGTTTCGTTTATATAATTATTGATGTGGATATAATTTTAGCCGAAAGTGTTTGTCCCTGAGCTGTTTAACTAGGTCAGTGCTAGTTGGCTGGATATTCTGCGATAAGGATCCATGTACATGCTTCCAGACACGCAAAATAAAAATAAAACGATTTCATATCAGTATATATATTCATATCTATGCACAAATTCAGTTTAAATGGAGTTTCCATCAGAAATGTAGCAAACTGATATATGAGTTTGTTCGTTCAAGAGAAAGAACATTTACCCACTTTTACGTATGCGGGAACATTGGCAGTGTTGTAAAAGAATTACTTTAAATTAGTTCAATTACAAGAATTTCGTCAAAACTGTGTAGTGTTGTGAGAAGAGACCAAATTGCGACTGTGTGACCGATTAAATAGTTGATTTTATACATATAAATATGTGTTCTGACGTGTTTACAAAGTTCCAAGTGGTACTTGCATCGAAAAAAATCTAACATAATAACATCAGTAACGTACTGTGAAAAATTGTAGTTACGGACCAGTTTGTTCCTGGAATTTTGTTACTACTGAAAAGTGGACAATTTGTGGAAAAAATGAAATATTTACTATTTCTTGGTTTCATTCAAAGAATACTGTTGCCATCAGAGTCGATTAGTGGTGTAATCTGGAGTAAGAGTCAGCAACAATTTACACCCATTTTCAGTCTGCCAACATTTGGAATTTTTCGCGATCAGAAATTGTTAGAGGCAGGACATTCAGAACAACACGTCTTCAAAGGAGAGCAATTTAGACTTACATATTATGAAGTACGTATTAGCTTCTGATTACTTTACGCATACCGCGTTGCGAGTCGATTCAATAGACAAAAAAAGAGTTGAAATTCAACAACAGAACACTTAAATAATGCTGGTGCGGTTACCTTCCTAATTTTTTAACGTAAAATGATCTTTTAATGATCAAAATAGATTACAAGCAATAAAATTTGAATCAACATTTCGGTAAATACTGAAAGCAAGTAAGGTGAGGCGCCAATTTGTTCCGGTATTTCATATCGAATTATTGCTTTGCCTTTTTAGATATTCCAATTTTTGTTTTATCATCTGTGTGTAGAACAGGGGAAGAAAAAAAATGTAATATCAAAAATACATTAATTAAATGCTAGTAATGAAGAAGTAGGTTTTGATATTGTTACGTGGGCGCGGCATACCGAAACGATTAAGAAATAGACCAGTTTAAAAAAAGGCACAAGACAACATTTATTAATGGAACACGTTCGATCTCCTTCGTGTCCAGACCAAGACTCTGTACCTAACAACAACATGTCTTCTTATGTCTAACAACGCTTTTCTAATTTATTGATTAAATAGTGTACGTACTACAAAAATATACTCGTTCCAACTTTTTTCATTGTTGTTCCGGCACGCGGAGCAAAACTGTCGTTGCTGTACTTTGTTAAGCTTGACTAACGAGTATTTCATAGCATAACTAATATGACGTTTTTTGACAACAAGAAATTGAGACCCTTGTCATTTATGTTTCATTTTAGATATTATTTTTTATATACGTTAAAACTAAGGAACACACATCATTTACAAAAATTAAATAAAATGTATTATCATATATATTCAAAGGCTTCTAGACATTTGACATATAACTTCGCAAATGTTGCATTTTTATGAAAAATGTGTTATTTGATAGGTTATGAAAAAGAATTTTAGAAAATAGAGAGGGCAGAAAAAGCACAAATGAAAAATTGCATTTATCTTCTCCAATTGTAGTGAATTGAAAAATTTGAGATTTGAAAACTGAGAGACAGTGAGTTTAGAATCACAAAACGAACACGGGTAGCGGTGAAAAATTCGATCGGAATTTGATAATAAATAAATTCTATTATTAATCGGTGAATTCTAAGTTTTATCCGATTTTGAATCATTCAAAAATGACTCACTACTCTTGCGTTTCTTTCTTTTTCCTTTTTGATTAGTTTTTCTTTCTTACCTGTTCCAACAGTATCGATATTTGGTCTATATTAAAATATCGGCGGTCAGCGGAACGTGATATTTGATATTTCAAACAACAACGTCTCTATATGTTTTTTTCATAATTCTCTGCAACAAGTTTACGAACAGTTTTATAATCATATTTCACTTGGGCAATTTCACAATGTACCTACATATTTTGTAGTATTTCGAAAAGTTCGGACATCATTATCTTATCGAACGTGGCTATCCCGCGCTCTGGTTAATAGATTTTATTCAAAACAATACTCCACATTTTATTAGCCCTTTAGTCGTGATTTTTATTTATCAATAATCTACATTATTTTCGCGTTACCATTGTCGCGTTCAAATGTAAAGCGATATTTTGCACTTATGAGTAGCAACTTTAAGTAATTTGAGAGTAGCAATTATTCGCTTCTATATGATTTTTAGAATAGCGTGTCCACAATACATTAATGAAAAATTATCATGCCCGTTAAATTCTAGAATTCTTTCCCGCAAATTATCTATATCATTACAATCAGAAGATTGTATGATTAGTACATTGACAATAAACTCACAACTATCTTTTTGCAACAAATATATGGGCTCGAAATCAGAATCACAGTTAAAAAATCTCCACGGTATTACCAACATTTCGATTTTGTAATCAATTTTTATCCTCCCCGCTCTCCTCCATTCCCTTCTCGGTATAGAAAAGCAAGTGAAGTAGGTATGTCTACAATCTAGTTTTATGTAGCCGTGTCTATAAGATCATGTGTTAGTTTCTTTTTAAGCATACTTCTAATTATTTTGGCTGTCTTCTAATAATCAACTACATATTTATAATCTTTTACTTTGTAGTATTTGCGGGCTCACGGTTTAAATAATTTCAGGAAAAACGATAAGGACTGTTGTGACAAGAATGTTTTGTGATATTTTGTTAATCCTGTAACTTCTACGTTATTGTATGGTGTCACGATTGACTCATTTCTATCATTTATGAATTTAATTTTTGTTATGCATTACTGATTATTTTCAAGATACAAAATACGATAAGTTCTTCAAGTGAGTGCGAAACTTGTCCCATTTTCAATGCACCCTTAATCTGTATGCCATTTATACTTTATTATATTCTAGTTAATCTAGTTTAGATCTGATCAAATCCGATGTTCATTTGCTACAGCGATTCATTGGTCTCTGAGTTATGCAAACTAATAGTATTACAAGACTTTATTTCGCAAATCAATTTCTTGTTAGGTTCGAGAATGAGAGTTGGATAGTTCTATTCGTTATTACTAATCTGGTAGACTGGATGGATCTGTTTGATTTGTTTATCGCAAATTTGTTAAGAATGATGTATCTGTTTATCAGCAAGGCCAGGAAATTGTTACATATTTCCACACGTACTATGCGCGTGAAAAAAATAACTTTTTCCGGCCACATATAAGCCAATTTATAATTACAATTAGATGCGTTCGGTTAAGTACCGAAATTTGCCTAATGGGGGACAACCTCAGTTGAATCACGATATATTTTGAGTACTCACTTAGGCAAGTCAATACAATTGATGGACGTACAATAAAATAAAAAAAATTGTAATTAATTGCTTTTTTTGAGATTGTGCGTAATTTGATTTAGTTCTAGCTGAACATTAGTGATAATACATTCTTTGCCGTGTACTAACAAATAACTGATATCACGTACAATTTGGCGCCGATATCAATTCGAGTCATACACCCTGTCTTTTAAATACACGTAAAAGGGGCATTAAAGGATATTATATCATGCCCAAGTACAGTTTACAAGTATACAAATTAAAATAATATTTTAATTCAAATTGGTGTCATTTAAGTAGAGGTAGGGTAAACAATACAAGAAATACAGTCCCCTTTCAATACTATTAGTATGAAAACGTAAACGTCAGTACAGCGCACTACTGTGAAAACAAACGATCTTACACAGAATTGTCCCTGAACTTTTGTTACCAATAATTGAGGTTAGGAAAAGAGCACGTCATAGCAATTTACAATTTTTTAATTTGTTCCGTTGTTATTTGCTTCGATCAAAATGTTCTTTCAACTTATATCCTTTTTGCTTTTATCTTTGATAACCTGACACTCTTTTTTTCTAGTCTTTTGATATTAGCTTTATTCTCTATGCATTTTTGCAATTACAGACCAATCTCAGTAATGATATACTTAGTTTCAAAACCGTTGATGAGGATCAACACTCGTAATCAAAACTTTCGGAAATTGTTTATAGTCAGTGCAACGTTGAATTTGCTTTTACGCATTACGAATGTTTTAAGTAAGGCTATTAGTAACCAAGAGGTAAATTGGTTATTTAGCAATAAGTAATATATTCGTATTATAAAAACAGAAAATGTAGAATAATATAGAGGAGATCATAATAGTAAAAGCGGAGGACGTTGTCAGGATGTGCCTTTACACATGGTATGAAGAATTGCGAAATTGTATAGTTTGCTATGATATATCCGAAGTTGTATGGAAATGTTAACATTAAAAGGGAACGTTTACGTGCGCGGAAGGATGCGATGTTGGAAACAATATTGAAGATGTTTGATTAATACGAATTTCCTTGCTACCCCCACGGGTAAGACATGAATGTTATCGTCAAAACACCCTTATCCTCTGATGTATTCTCCAATTGGAACTTACATGGCTACACGTTTCCTTACGTATGGAGTATCTATAACCCTTTTATATTATTGCCTCTACATCATTCTTTTGCAATACCAACTTTCTTGCAACCCTCATCACAATTTTCTAGAACTTCGGTCGTCTTTTCACCTCCTACATAATCGACAGAAAACTTCCATATAGCATACAATTATCCACCTTTTTGTTTGACTCTCAATAAAATTGTAAACATATTTTTTGATTGTACATCCAGTGTCGTTATTATGCTCAATTCACCAAGCCAATCTGAAAACGAGAAATCGATATGTTTTGTGTGTATTCGGTGATACCGAAACATTACGGTAAATATTTACACCATTGACCAAAATCAGCATCAAAATAGTCACGATAACGTTCCCTAGATTTTGTCGTGGCCTGCGCCTATCGCAAAGAAAATGCAATATTTTGTTAGGACGATATATTCACGAATATTGATATATATGTGTGAATATATCATCTTTCATAGTTAGAGGATTTTGATAAGCGGAAGAAACGATGCTTGCGAAGGATAAAATGTGTCAGGGTACGATGTTTGCTATCAATTGTACGTATTGTATAAGTCGTAAAACAAAATGAAAACTGTGAAATACTATTAATGGGCTGCAACCGAATGTACAGATATTATTACTGAAAAAAGACACCCGTAAATGCTTATTGCCGATATATACATGTAACATCTCGTTAATGATAATATTACTGTACAGGTATCGAGAAACGTCTGTTTGTGCATTTTACTTGAATATTTTCAACATTTAGACTCGTTTTGGTTGTTTTCAATTATAGGCTATTCTGATCTCTCCAGCATGCAATAATCTTATATGAATGTCAAAGACGCTTTCTTACCTTGGACAGCACATAAGCATTTTTTCACTGCTCTTAAAGTGTGAATTTAATGTTTATTTTACGTCATTGTCCACTTTTACTTTTTTTAACATCGTCGTGTTTTTCGCCTTTAAAATTGGGTTCAATCGTGTTTCAGGAAACTAATATACTGGATTTCCATGACAACAATACAAGAATTTCTGGTATGTGTGGGGAAGCTTGGAATACGTTGTCAGAATCGTTGAATTTCACGTAAGATAAGAATACCTAAAAATTACAATTATTTCTTAATCATAAATTGAACATTTAACTAATTATAGACTAATTGCTGGAATAGTCCCAATTTATTTTATTATGATATTCGGTTTTAATAAATCTGACCATCATCAACAATCAGAATGATAAAAACAGTAACAAGAGCAGATTTTCATAATTTTACGCTTACAATCACCAGTTCATGCTGACAATTAGTATTGCCACCGCTCGGAGGAGCACCCCAAGGTACCTGCGAGTTTTTTCTATATTCGCTTAAGCTATTGAATATCTACCTTCCATCGCTACCAATTATGTGGTTCATTCTGACAGCAACAGTATAAGTATCACTTTCTGTTCCGGTCTAATTCTCAGAAGATTTTAAACTTAATATATGAGACGCACCCCTGACGAGTCACCATCAATTTGCAAACTAATACAAAATACGATTTTATTTTCTCTTCTCCAGGTTTCCTATTTAATTTAACGCTTAATGTTATATTGTGTACAATACTTCGAACATGGAATAAACGTACATTGGCACATATACGTCGTGTACGTGTAAATACAGTCTGAGACGCGTAACTCAAAATAAAGTTTATAACAGAACTGCATGAAACACTGACGGTGCCGATCACGTTCACGCTCCAAGAGCTGTGTTTTGATAGTGTCATATCTACGCAGAAAAGCGCAAAGCAAGAATTTGCAACAATGAGTTTAACGATTTCCAATGATACATATGTATAGGCATAATGTAGGACGGCAATGGAGCGATGACAAGGAAAGTATGTGAAGCTAAATTAGGAACATTTTTATTATAATGTCTTTGGTTCTGCGATGGTAGGATCGTTGTAATAATAATATTCGTCTAAATCAAAGAAATAACAGAATAACAAATTTTCAATTTCAGTTTCATCATATTCTTTATTTAAATCTACTAGTTATATACCATCAAATATTATAGGGCACCGTTTCTGTGTACATAACAACAATACGATTAAGTTTCTATAACAGAATTGTTTGAATACCACAAAAGTTTCTTTTGATATTAACATATAACAGCTGAGGAGGACCCAAAAATAAAGAGGTCGAAACGTATATGAATATTCTTATTACAACCATCGCCGAATCAAACTTATAGGAAAAAACGGGTCGAAGGTCATGCATATCAACAGTGACGGCGTTGATTTGTATCATAATTTTTCTTAACCCTCGGAGTACCACAGACGCGAGGTCCCAGGCATGGGTCCTTAGCGATCTCACAGACAGTTCACTAATACTAATTCAATCGCTTCACCGGGCCGCTCATCCGGTCGTCGGTGCGACAAAAGAGCATCTTAGGCCGCCGAGTATCGCTGATACAATAGAGTGAATGTGTACACTTATTGTTAGTTATATAGGATTTGTCATGGAGTTGTAAGCGGAAAAAGGGATTGTGCATTTTTGAACAAAATTTATTTTTAAATATTCGGTTTATTGCACATCGTGCATATGTTCCATTTGATATGGATTATAGTATTCCCGAAGTTGCGAAATAAGACGATTTTTTAGCAATGTGTACATTTTGTACGTAAATGTACAAAAAAATACTATTTTTCACAACAAAACGCTTAGAACGATGACAACAATTATAAAACACACGAATAATAGAAACATACTATAACTCAGATAAAGAAAATATACTATGATACTCGGATAACAAAAATATGCAAACACAAACTAAAAAAAATAATGAATTATAATCGCAAAATATCTATCTATTCTCTCTGAGTACGTCGTCGTAGTTCCAAGCGTTATACCGAACTGAATCTTTTCACTGCGTACGTTGCGTTATAGCTATGAAAACAACCGAGCATCGCCGGTGTCGTCGGACTTTGTGTCAGCGAGCCTGTTGAAATGTGTGTGTTAGCGCTGGTTAGCGCTGCCAAGAGAGCGCGAAAAAGAGACCCAGGCCTGGGACCCGGAGGGTTAAACTTGCAACGCGTTCATGGTCACGTACGGAAAAAGTACTCTAATTTACACGTTGAGGAATGTTTCGTAGCATGTATATATGTGGAATGGGCACTCTATACAGGGTGATTCTAGTAACTGGGCCAAGCTGTAATTCTTTTTTAAATAAATTTAGAACAAAATCGTAGAGGAAAAGTTTGTATTAGTCGAAAAGCTCTATCATTCCATGCACCGACTTTTTTCCCAAGTGCATTAGTTCATGTGCAAAGTGCAGTTGCACTGTTTTTTTAAATGGAACCACCCATTTTTTTTTACATAATTGCGTTCCTTAGGCCATTCTGCAATAAAAATGTATAAGGGAAATCACCGAAAAAACAATAGTTTACGAGACATTGCGCTTTATTCGAACTCTTATAACAGATGCCCAAACCGATCACTATCGCATTACCTAAACGTTTTTGGTCCCAGTTACGTTCCGATCATGTTTACTAACATCTCATTCTCAAGGATCACCATCATCGCGTGTTGTTGGAGAGCAACGATATTTCGAGAATGTTCTCTCTCTGCGACGGGCTCTTTATACATTGTTGTGGTAAAGTCCTGGGCGCCCGAACTGCGCGGTTTGTTGATCATCAGTCAGTCTCGAGAGGTCACACAGTACGCGTTACAAATCGCCATTATCGGCATTCAGAAACATATACCATTGTACATATATATTCATCTTTAAATAAATAGTTACAAAGCAAAAATAGTCTATATCTACAACACGTGTGTTTATAATCATTCATGCAATTACTCAGTTCTTCTACTACTTCAGTTCCGTTAACGAACAAACCGCAATGGTTTTTACGAATAACCACTTAGTGGATATGTTTATTGTGTACATTAAGTGCAATAAGAATTCAGGAGCTGCGAAAATGTACCGTAAGGAACACCATCGTCCACAACCATAACGAACTTACTTTGGAAAATAGGTGCAAAATTTAAGATAGTATGGTTCATTTAAAGAAACTAAGAAACATACTACCAAGCCGGATGTGGAAAGCGAAGATGCAAAGTTGCAAGTGTTGGCATATGTGGAACTCAATCCTTCTGCGTCAACGCCAATTGTTGCAAGAGAATGTGGCATAAGTCAGAGTTCTGTTTCGCGAATTTTACCGGCCAGAAATAAAACAAAAGTGTACGCGCAACCCTTTGTTTCTGTAGACGATTTGAAGGAAAGAATTAGGCATCACTGTTTACTCATAACTACTGCACAACTCAGTAGTGTAATTAATAATACCAAGAAACGTATTAAAATATGCTTTCAAGCTAATGGTTAAACGTTCGAGTATCTGTTATAAGACTTCGAATAATGCCAAATATCTCCTAAACTATTGTTTTTTCGATGATTTCCCTTATACATTCTTATTACAGAATAGCCTAAGGAGCGCAATTATGTAAAAAAAGTGGGTGGTTCCATTTAAAAAAACAGTGCAATTGCACTTTGCACATGCACTAATGCACTTGGGAAAAAAGTCGGTGCATGGGATGATAGAGCTTTTCGACTAATACAAATTTTTCCTCCACGATTTTGTTCTAAATTTATTTAAAAAAGAGTTACAGCTTGGCTCAGTTACTAGAATCACTAAGTATATATGTTGAAATAAACGTATTATTGAAATATTAACATTGTACTTCTGAATGCGCATTAAGTTAAGATTTAAAATGATTACGATAATAGCTTTTGCTAGACAGAAATGTCTAAATACATAAGGGTGTTTTATCATGTTTCATTTAATAATATGTCACGTACTTTGAAACTTTGTTAGACATGACATTGATAAAAGTTAGACCAAAAATGATATGACTCACATTCCACGCATGTAAGTTACTTGTATCTGACACAGTCAAAAGAGTTGTTGTTGAGTTGTAGAACGACTTTTGTAGTCTTTCTTTGTGTAGAATTTCATTCTGACAAAAGGGTCATTCCATGTTAAATCGACCAGTGGTTGGAATCGACCATTTTTGATTTCGATGAATTTTGGTCAGAACCTTTCTTTTATCATAAAACGAAGTTCTGCCGAAGGAAAAAATTAATACATTTTTTTTTAAAGTTATGCGAAGTTAAAAATGTTCCCATTTTTCTAGTTGCTTAATCTTATTTTTTAAATATCTCGAAAACTATTTTAGTTACAGAAATGGGCCACAATTTTTTTCAAAGAAGATACTTGGAACCGTAATAAATAATTATTGTGAAAAAAAAATTTCCAAAAAATCGCTGATCCACAGAATTTTGAAAACTAAGAAATCTTAAAGATCGCTGACCGCCATTAAATTTTTTTCTAGTGTACCACTAACTAATCTCAAAAGATCCTGTAATTTTCAAGAGGGGCTCTTTTTTCTTTCAAAAGATATAAATTTTTGAATTTTGAAAAAAAAAATTATTTTTCTTAGGCACTTACTGACAATGAGTGAAGTAACGATAAATACACTTCCTATTTTTCAATTTTGAGACACAAAAATAACATTTATGACATAAGAAGATAGAAATAAGATCATAATTAATATTACTATCTTATTGTTTTGGTGACAAATTTAAAATCATTTCCGTTCAGAAGTGTATACATAATTTACTTCCTGGTGCAACTGAAGGTACAATAGCCTTAAATCGAGTATACCATTCAAGAGTGACTGCTCTTAATGATTTACGTGCTTTAGTAACATGGATATTATACGGAACGGCGCACACTTTTTCGTTAAGTATGTAATATTGACGAAACCGTTTGTCATGCACACGACAAATGAACTTTACCACTGTACCACTTCTAGGATTTAGAGTAATGCGATCTTTGGTAGATCAGTGAATTGTCCCTCAGAGTATTCTTCATTTATGAATGTTCCGATTGAATATTTATTGTTTTCCATTGTTGATTGTGTATTCTGACATGAAATGTAGAAGCTTAAGAAATCAAAGAATATTATTCACGAAACACAGCAAAATTACACCTTTCTTCATGTAAACAATAAATTTTGTGATTTTTACAAGTACGATTACCATAGAAAATAGAGACCTCTCAAGAAGTCCATGGTAATTATTTAGTAGAAAAAACTTTGGTAGAAAATACATAGATCGCAGAGCGTGTTACTTCTGAACGGATAATGATTTTAAATTTACTACCAAAACAATAAGAACGTAATATTAATTATTCTCTTATTTCTATCTTCTTATGTCATAAATGTAATTTTTGTGTCTCAAAATTGAAAAGTTAGAAGTGTATTTATCGTTATTTTATTCATTAAGGGATAAAGAAAAAAAATTTTGTTTTCAAAATTCAAAAATTTATATTTTTTGAAGGAAAAAAAACCCTTTCTTAAAATTTCAGGATCTTCTGAGATTAGTTAGAGATACTCTACAAAAAAATTTGAGCCAAAAATTTAATGGCGGTCAGCGATTTTTCAACTTTTTTACTTTTCAAAATTCTGCAAATTAGCGATTTTTCGGAAATTTTTTTTCAAAATATCTTTTTCTTATAGACCCAAGTATCCTCTTTAAAAAAAAGTGTGGCCCATTTCTGTAACTAGAATAGTTTTCGAGATATTTAAAAAATAAGATTAAGAGAGTGGAAAAATGGTAACATTTTCAATGTCGCATAACTTTCAAATAAAATTTTTTTAATTTTTTTCCTTTGGCAGAACTTCGTTTTGTGATAAGAGGAAAGTTCTGGCCAAAATTCATCCAAATCAAAATTGGTCGATTCCAACCACTGGTCGATTTGACATGGAATGACCCAAAAAGGTATTAACTCCCCAATGTTTGAATGTCGTACAAAAGATATGTTATGTTTTATAGATGGAATACTACATTTTTGTCTGTAACGTCTGGTGCCGAAAAGTAATGATAGATATGTTTTTGAAACTGAAAAGTTGTAATAACGGCTATTAAGAGATAAACTATTGTCAAAATATTCCGTGGTATCTCTAATCACATACGCACACTTATTTTTCAATGTATGCAGCAATTCTATGTGATTCTGTAAGCTTAAGTAAAAATTGCCTGTCATTCGATTGTTGCGTTGATACGCACACGCAACGTCCGTGCCGATCAAAATCGTACCGCTCGAAAGATGGGGGCATGTCGTTCCTTTGTCAGCCGCAGATATACAGGGTGGTTTCGATCCGGTGGTACAACCGAAAAAGGAGGTGAATCTACATGCAAAAATAAGTCGAAAAAAACGTATGACAATATTTTTTTAAACGCTCCGTTTTCGAGAAAATCGATTTCGAATTTTCGCAAAGTGCAAGCGCGCCCGAGCGCAGCGCGATGTACCGGGTGCGCTGTAGGAATCTTGGTCGCGGCGCGATGGCTTATCTCATCGCGTAGCATCGAAGCAGGCCCGGCAGTGACATCCGGTATACGCGACAGTGAGACCGAAGCGCCCTATCGTGACGTCATAGCTGCCTGAACGTAGTCGCAGCGACGCAAGCGATAGATATAGATATACAATGCCATGCTCTAGGGCGCTTGCACCTGATGAAAATTTAAAGTCGATTTTCTCGAAAACGGAGCGTTTAAGAAAAAATTGTCATACGTTTTTTTTTATTTATTTTTGCATGTAGATTCACCTCCTTTTCGGTTGTACTACCGGATCGAATCCACCCTGTATATTTGCGAGCCGTGGCCGCAGCGGGACTCATTTTTCGATTCAGTTCGACATTCAGTTTACCCATTCTGGTAAAGGTAAAGAATCGCGGCCTCCTCACCGATTTGCATAAAACTTTGTAGGAACATCAATTTTTGAGCCAAAAAAAAGCCTCAAAAAGCCAAAAAGCGCGCTCTCGTCTAATTAAAAAGTTATTAAGCGTTAAAGTTTAGTTATAAAACCTGTCTTATCGGCAGCGTGAACGACATCTGCGCATGCGCACTGATGTCTGCGCATGCGCTCTGAGGTCTGCGCATGCGCACGGACAAGTCTGCAGGTAAAGTGCGCGTATTTGAAATGAAATAATATTGAATTGGCGAAGGCTAGGTGTGGGCAAGGCTCCCTTTCATAATGCTTAAGGGTTTTCAATCAAACAATGGTTTGAGAGTTGGTTTAGGTCTAGATTTCTTTCAGCAAAATCTTACTTTTCGTTTTATTTCTATGGCTAGGTGTGGGCAAGGCTTCCCTTTCATAATGTTTAAGAGTTTTCAATTAAACAATGGTTGGAGAGTAGGTTCGGGTTATATTTTAATAGCAAAAGTGCAGCAACATCATTTCTATCGACAAAAGCACTACAAAAGGGAAGCCTAGCCTACACCCAGCCCTTAAATAATACAAAAAGCAGGATTTGGCTGAAAGTTTTCCCCTTCGGGGAAAACAGGAATCTATCCCGAGCCCACTCCCAAACTATGGTTTGATTGAAATCCCTTAAACATTATGAAAGGGAAGCCTTGCCCACACCTAGCCATAGAAATAAAACGAACAGTGAGATTTGGCTGAAAGAAATCTAGACCTAAACCAACTCTCCAACCATTTTTTGATTGAAAACCCTTAAACATTATGAAAGGGGGGCCTTGCCCACACCTAGCCTTCGCCAATTCAATATTATTTCATTTCAAATACGCGCACTTTACCTGCAGCCTTTGTCGTGCGCATGCGCAGACCTCAGAGCGCATGCGCAGACATCAGTGCGCATGCGCAGATGTCGTTCACGCTGCCGATAAGACAGGTTTTATAACTAAACTTTAACGCTTAATAACTTTTTAATTAGACGAGAGCGCGCTTTTTGGCTTTTACAGATCTTATTTTTTATGCAAAAATTGACCATTACACGAAGTTTCATGCAAATCGGTGAGGAGGCCGCGATTCTTTACCTTTACCCACATTCTTACTTAATCTTGTATAGCTACCATCATACACAGGCCGCACATGTAGCAAGTTATTATTCAACCCATAAATCACCAGCACAACATATTCCTGCAATTTAATTATTAAATTGAGTCACTCTTGGCCTGTACGTATCCGTAAACGAGATCTGAATAGGGAAGGATGCCGGTCGAAGACGAACGGCACACACACTTCTCGACGAAATCGGTCCTCGATCATATCATCATCGATGACAAATTTGGCGGTGGTTTTATCTGTTGAACGATTTAAGATGTCTGTTGTATTGCATTACTTGTGACATGCTTATTGCATTTTATCACAGTCTCAGGACCGCCAATTCTGTGGAAGAAATTTTGCGGTAGAGACTATGGAAGAGCAAAGCCATAGTTAGTCGAAAAAAATCTTGGGCAACGTTTTGACATTAACTATTATACCCTGTACTTCACATGATTAAACGATAGGTGAAAAACTAACATTTGACTTACTCTATAACAGTGTGTGTAACTAATATAAACAAAACAAATAAAAAAATTGAATAGATAACATAAAAACTAAGTATACACATATATTTGTCATTATTTGTATTTGCATCTGTGTTGACGGTATGGACAAATCATTAAAATGTTTTATCATGCTTATTTATTGCTGCTGCAAAAGGTAAGCAATTCTCCAAATACAAAACGCTCGTTGAAAAACTTAAAAGATTGAAAAATGTATAACTTTTTTATTGTTTTTTGTATTCTAGTTGGAAGAGCAATTTCTGAACCTCAGTATTTTTAATGAGTGCCTTGCCAAGATATACGAATTATTTCTGTAATATGAAATAAATGCAAATCGAGCATTTTTCGCGATTGCATCATCTTCCTGATAGACGGTTCAATTGGTGGACATAAGATCAGGATGGAGTCGTCCGTGAGGCAAATAAAAGCTTCTGTGACCACGCGTAGTAGATCATCTTTATCTACGTTTCAGTAGACCATTTTATTTATTTCATTATTCTAATTTATTTTAGTTACTTTCATATTAAATTTCTACTTCGTTAACAGGGTACTATTCAATTAAATTAGTTTATTACAATAGTCAATAAAACAATCGTAAACACATGAAAACTTGTCGAGAAAAATGTATATATCATTATACACGGTGAAGAACATCGCTAGCGCAACTGACAAGGTGTCAGTCTTTTAAGTAGGAGGGAAAATTTTAAGGGGCTGGAGTCAGAGGAGAAGACAGGAGAAGGGAGAATGGAGGAGAGTACAGAGCGAAGTGAAGAAGGAAAAGGGAAGTTGGAGACAGAGGAGAGGAAAGGAGAAGGGAGGTTGGAGGAGAGGACAGAGAGAGGCGAAGGAAGAAAAGGAAAGATAGTGACTGTTCGCGCCATAAGATTAGCGCGAGCGGTTGTTTTGGAGCGATGCTTCTCGGTCGCCGGGTTGAACCGTCGCGCATGAAGCGGGGCTCGCGGATTGTAAACAGCGTATTGGAAGGTGACCGTGTCACCGCGCTCCGCTTCTCGGAAGATGCCCGGTCGTTGCCATGCGAGCATTTCGGAGCGCGAGACGTTGCGCTTCTCCCTCCCTCAAGGCCTGGAACCTACCAGGCTTCGCGATGTAAGAGGGAAGGGAGAAGTATATATAAGAGAGCATATTGGCGTGGACCAGATTGATTTTTGCCGTGGAGAATAAAGTTATTGTTGATCAGTAGTAGTTTTATTTACGAGAAAACCAGCGCGCAGCAAAGGGCTGCGACGCTAATAATAGCAACAGTACAGGGCGATTGCGCTTTGTGCAAAACATTGGTCCTTCGAGCCGGATACTCTGAGTACTCCGTTTTGGAACTGACAACAAGCGGCATTAACAACGGCTGCTAACAACATCGGTAGCAACAACAACCGCTACAACCCGAAAGACTTCAACGGCAACGGACGTAAGCAACGAAGAGGGAAGTCCTCGGGTCAACACGGCAACAGGCACACTCCCAGCATAAGGCAAGGAGTGGTAAATCTCTCGACGTCCAAGGAACGAACGAAGGTGCCAACCAGGGAAAGGCCAGGGGAGAAACGTTTACCTCATTGGCAAGAGAAGAAGACAGCTACGGTCAGTCTCCATCCTTTCTTAAACTATTCCAATCTTTCCTTCCGTTGTTGAGCATCGCGCGAAATATACAATATAATGGCGGATCTAACGCAATTAAAAATGAGCCGCGGGCGCATTAAGGGATCGCTCACGCGAGCGCAGGGATACTTAGATTCGATCACCGGTACGGATTTCGATTTGTATCAATTAAGGGCGCGGAAGGAGGCGATAGTCGGAAGGTTAAAAGAATTTGAGGAAGTGCAGGGTAAGATCGAGGAGCTTGATCAGTCGTCGGAACAAGCCGCTGAAGCCGAGCAGTTTGAGGAGAATTATTTTACGCTTCTGTCCCGGTTTGAACGCATGCTTGCGGGCTCTAGAGTATCACATAGTGCCGCGGTGTCCTCGGAAGTAAATGATCACGTGCAACAAGTCAGACTACCGAAAATAGAACTGCCGCAATTTTACGGAAAATATGAGGAGTGGTATCCTTTTTACGACACGTTCAATTCATTAATACACGGAAACACATCCTTGTCGGCAGTTCAAAAGTTTCATTATTTAAAATCATCATTGAAGGGCGACGCGGCGGCCGTGGTAAGCTCATTAGAAATGTCCGGTTTAAATTACATCGAAGCTTGGAACTTATTAAGGGAAAGATACGACAACAAGCGTTTCGTCATCCATGCGCACTGCCGAGCTCTAATTGACGTATCGCCGATACAACGCGAAAACCATATTGCGTTGCGACAATTTGTAAATATGGTACTTAAGCATACGCGTGCACTCAAGGCACTGCACCGTCCGATCGATCAATGGGATGATCTTTTAATATCGATTCTAACGGCAAAATTAGATCCCATTACGAACAAACATTGGGAAGAGACGCTAACAACGTCGACCCTTCCCACGTTCTGCCAACTCGTGGAATTCCTGACACAACGGTGTCAGGTTTTGGAGGCAGTAGCGGGAAGGTTACCGTCGACCTTCTCGAACGCGATAAAGGCGGCAAAACCGCCGCGACAAGGGGCATCGGCCCACGTAGTTGTTAATGCCATGGTCTGTGCGATGTGCAACGGCGATCATCCCGTCCATAGGTGCGAGAAATTTATAAAAATGACCGTGGGACAACGGGTCCGCGCAATAAAGACAAAGGGTCTTTGCTTAAATTGTCTGAAGTCGTCGTCGCATTACGCTAGCTCGTGCACGTCGGGAAATTGCCAAAAATGTGGAAGGCGCCACAATACGCTCTTGCATGTGCCAGGTGGCACTACTAATGAGATATCGGCCACCGACCACGATGCGGATATAAATCAACCAAAGGCTCAAGTATCAGGTGTTGCTTGCACGGTGCGCGGAAACGGACCGTCGAGGGGCTATTTATCGACTGCTCTAGTCACCGTGTATGACGGCCGCGGAAAGGCCCTAACAGCGCGCGCACTCTTAGATTCTTGCTCCGAGTACTCCTTTGTCGCGGAAGACTTTGCGAAGCGGCTCGATAAGCCGGCACGTTCCTTTTATGTCCCACTCACGGGCATTGAAGAATTAGCTACTCAGGCTCGGAAATTTATAAACATCCGATTTCAATCGCGGTATAATAATTACAGTAGAGCATCGGACTACTTTATTTTACGCCGAATCACGCAGGACGCGCCAAGCGAACCGCTGAATAGGGAAGATTTTAATATCCCGGGCAACCTAAAATTAGCCGATCCTACGTTCCACGAGCCCGGCCCAATCGACCTATTAATCGGTTCCGAGTGGTTTTACGATTTGCATTGTGCGGGACAGTTAAAGCCAACGGACAAGCGCCCCGTGCTCCAAAAAACGCAACTTGGGTGGATCCTCTCGGGTCGCAAGAGGGGGCCAAGCGCACCAAGCAAGCGGGCTGTGTGTAATTTGACCAGAAGTACGACAGATTCGCTGTTAGAAAAATTGTGGCAATTAGATGATTACGGGACTAAAGGCGCGCTCACAGGCGAAGGTAGAGAATGCGAGAATCATTTTGTGAATACGCATAGGCGAAGCGCGAGCGGTAATTTCATAGTGAGCTTGCCCTTTAAGGAAGGCGGAACAGGCTCGCTAGGAGACAGCCGGCCCACGGCGTTAAAACGGTTTTCTAATTTAGAGCGTAAATTAAATAAGCAGCCTTCCTTGAAGGAGGATTACGTAAAATTCATGCGCGAGTATCAGTCCCTCGGTCACATGGACCCGGTGGACGAAGTCGAGTCAGTGGAGGGGTCGTATTACATGCCTCACCACGCGGTTACCAACGCAAACAGCATGACCACCAAAACTCGGGTGGTTTTCGACGCCTCGTGTAAGACATCGACGGGGAGGTCATTAAACGACGTGTTGAAAGTAGGACCTACCATACAGCAGGATTTGTTTTCCATAATTGCGCGTTTTCGAACGTTCGCGTACGTACTTACGGCCGACATCACGAAGATGTATAGGCAGGTGCTAATAGACAAATCCCAGACGGCGTTTCAGAGGGTTTTATGGCGCGAGCGGGGAGATGAGCCGATTCGGGCATTCGAACTTAAGACCGTGACCTACGGTACGGCTCCAGCTTCTTTCCTTGCAACCCGATGTCTGCAGGAATTGGCCAATTTGGAGCGCGAAAGGCACCCGAGAAGTGCGACCGTAATCGAACGCGACTTTTACGTCGACGATCTCCTGACGGGAAGTAATTGTGCGTCCGAGGCTATCGTAATCCGCGATGAAGTCATAGCGATACTACGTAGTGCAGGATTTGAGCTGCACAAATGGTCCACCAACACGCCGGAGCTGTTGACGGGAATTGAAAATAAAAGCGAAAAAAATTTAGTTCTCGATCGCGATAGCGTGTGCACTCTCGGCATTCAGTGGAGCCCAGTTCGTGATATCTTCCAATATTCGGTGCCGCCAGCGAGCACCAGTCGCATTACAAAACGATCGATTTTGTCGTCGATAGCGCGCTTATTCGATCCGTTGGGATTGCTGGGACCGGTCGTGATTGTCGGCAAAATATTAATGCAGAGACTGTGGAAAGAGGGAGTAGACTGGGACGAGTCGGTGCCATTAGCTATACATACAAAATGGCAGCATTATAGGGAACAACTTGCCATGCTCAACAAAATTCGCATAGGGCGACACGTCGTTGAGGAAGGCGCGACTCGCGTCCAGCTACACGGATTCTCGGATGCGAGCGAGGAGGCATACGGCGCGTGCGTCTACATGGTATCGGGGCGAGACGGCAACCCGTTAAGCGGAAGGCTGCTGTGCGCGAAGTCCCGGGTAGCGCCGGTGAAGAGTTTGTCAATGCCGAAACTCGAATTGTGCGGTACGCTTCTACTGGCTCGTCTCATGAAACAGATTCAAAACGCCATGATTATGAAAATCGACGGAATACGGTGCTGGAGCGACTCCAGCGTAGCATTAGCCTGGTTAAAGAGTCCCTCGAGAACGTGGACGACGTTCGTCGCCAATCGCGTGGCAGAGGTGCAGAATCTTCTCCCGGAAGCGTCATGGGGCCATGTACCCACGCATTTGAACCCTGCCGATATTATATCACGGGGGGGGACTCCCCAAGAATTGATCGATAATTCGTTATGGTGGAATGGGCCAATTACGTTATTCAATGAAGTCGCGGGTGCCGGCGAACTGCAATCTGCTACTACGCCTGACGACTTGCCGGAACGACGGCGCACGGTCATCGTTTGCACGGCGGCGGCAGTCGCCGAACAGAAAGCAATCCACGCGCTATTCCAAAGATATTCGTCGTTTACACGTTTGGTCCGCGTGACGGCATTCTGTCTTCGGTTCGCCCACAACGCGTCCGCGGAATCACGAGAACGGCGCACGGGCCCGTTATCAAAGGAGGAGACCGAAAACGCCGTGAGAAAGCTCATACGTGCATGTCAATCCGTTGCCTTTCGGGAGGAATTAAAAATCTTGAGGGAGAAAGAAGAGCTAAAATCAAGTAATCGAATAATAACACTCAGCCCATTCATAGATGCCGACGGTATTATGCGCGTCGGCGGGCGCTTGCAAAAATCTCTGCTTACTTACGCTGGTAAGCATCCGATTTTACTACCGAAATCGCATCCTTTAACGAGTCTCATTGTCCGGTACGAGCATGTTCGACATATGCATGCAGGGCCGCAGTTAACGCTGGCTGCGGTTCGCGCGAAGTATTGGCCAATTGCGGGACGCAGTTGCGTGCGGAACATCGTGAGTAAGTGCGTTACGTGCTTTCGGCATAAACCTGTGAATCTCCGGTATGTGATGGGTGAGTTGCCGGCACATCGAGTGACACCTTCCCGGCCGTTCGAAAGGACGGGTGTCGATTATTGCGGTCCGTTATCAATTCGGGAGGGACGGCGACGTAATGCAAAAATTTCCAAGGCATACGTTGCTATCTTTGTATGCATGGCGACAAAGGCGATTCACATAGAGTTAGTCTGCGACCTGACGACCGAGGCATTTCTCGCGGCATTAAAACGATTCATAGCAAGGCGGGGAAGGCCGAGTCACATCTACTCGGACAATGGCACGAATTTCGTTGGCGCGAACCGCGAGTTGCGCGAAATGTGGGAGGAGGTCTTTGCGGGAGACAGAGGGTCTCGTACAGCCCAATTAATAAGTGATGAGGGCCTAACGTGGCATTTTATACCGCCGGGTGCTCCGAATTTCGGCGGACTCTGGGAGGCCGCGGTTAAGTCCGCCAAGCACCATTTAAAGCGAACTACGGGGAATGCGTCCCTGTCATTCGAAGAACTATACACTTTGTTGGTACAAATAGAAGCGGTGCTCAACTCGCGTCCCTTGACCCCACTATCCAACGATCCTAATGACCTGGCTTACTTAACACCCGGCCATTTCCTCATTGGAGACTCGTTATTATCGACAACGGAGTCCGATTTGAGTAAGATTCCAGAGAATCGACTCTCACGATGGCAGCACGTCGAAAAGGTTCGACAACACTTCTGGCAGCGATGGTCGGCTGAGTACTTAAACTGGCTGCACTCGCGACCCAGGCGAGCATCATCCACTACCCAGCCGCTTCAGGAGGGACACATGGTGGTTGTACGAGAAGACCACCTTCCACCATTGCGTTGGCTTCTCGGACGAGTAGAGAAACTATTGCCTGGAACGGATGGAGTTGCTCGAGCAGCCCTCATCAAAACAACCAAGGGCGTGCTGAAGAGACCAACGACGCGTTTGTGCGTGTTGCCGATAGAACAATAAGTTTTTTTTGTGACGGTTTGTTTATACTTTAGGATGGTCGTGATCGAACATTTTGACTACCCTCAGGGCAAGTTATTGTAGGTTGGAATTGCGCCGAATCCTCATAACGCCACTTTGTAAATAGTACATATACGGTCTCAACGTGTTGGAAAGTTGATCTTTCCAAGGGGGGCGATGTGTTCGCGCCATAAGATTAGCGCGAGCGGTTGTTTTGGAGCGATGCTTCTCGGTCGCCGGGTTGAACCGTCGCGCATGAAGCGGGGCTCGCGGATTGTAAACAGCGTATTGGAAGGTGACCGTGTCACCGCGCTCCGCTTCTCGGAAGATGCCCGGTCGTTGCCATGCGAGCATTTCGGAGCGCGAGACGTTGCGCTTCTCCCTCCCTCAAGGCCTGGAACCTACCAGGCTTCGCGATGTAAGAGGGAAGGGAGAAGTATATATAAGAGAGCATATTGGCGTGGACCAGATTGATTTTTGCCGTGGAGAATAAAGTTATTGTTGATCAGTAGTAGTTTTATTTACGAGAAAACCTCGCGCAGCAAAGGGCTGCGACGCTAATAATAGCAACAGTACAGGGCGATTGCGCTTTGTGCAAAACAGTGACAGAGGGGAAGAAAGGAGAAGGGAGGATAGAGGAGAGGACGAAGCAAGGCAAAGAAGGAAAATGGAAGCTGGAGACGGAGGAGGAGAAGAAAGAAGAACGGAGGATGGAGGAGAGGACGGAGCGAGGTGAACAAGGAAAAGGGAAGCTGGAGACAGAGGAGAAGAAAGGAGAAGGGAGGAGGGAGAAGAGGACAGAGCGAGGGGAGGAAAGAAAAGGAAAGCTGGAGAAAGGGGAGAGGAATGGAGAGAAGAGGTTGGAAGAAGAGATGGCCGAGAGGTTGAGGAAGATAGAAATATGGAAGGAGCAGAAGGAGAGAGAAGGAAGAAGGAGGAACATGATTGTGAAGGGGCTGAGGAGAGGAGCAGAGAAGAGGAGGGAGGAGATACGGGAATTGATGGGAGAATTGGGGGTGGAAGGGGAGGTGGAGGAAATCAGGGAACTGGGAAGGAGAGGAAGGGAATGGGGAGAAGAAAGGGAAATGGTGGTGGTAAGGATGAAGAGTGTGGCGGGTAAGGAAGAAGTGATGGCGAGGAGATGGAAAGTGAGGGGGAGAGGAGTAAGGATAGAGGAGGATCGTAAGGAGGAACGGGAAGAGGGTGTGGATGGGAGAGGGTAGGATCAAGATAGAGGGGACATGGTGGAGGTGGGAGGAAGAGAGGAGGGTGTGGCGGGAGGAGGAAGGGAGTCATAAGGGGGAGGGGAGAGAACAGAAGGAGTTGAGGGAGGGGTAGCGGGGTGGTGAGGAGGGGGGATGCGTAAGTTAAATAGGATAAGATAAGTTAGGTTAACAATAAGTAGGTTAAGTTGTCATGATTGTTGTCTGTTTTTGTTTTGTTTGTTTTGTAAGGACTGATTGTATGGTATAAGTTGCAAACCCATTAGGGATGCAAAAAATAAAGACTACATTATACACGGTGAATCAGAATTCGAGGGAGAAAATTTAGGAAGTGGTAGAACTCACGAATACAAGCACTTTTTGTCAAATAATGTATGGGGGGCAACGCAAGAGTTAAATAGCTACAGGGTAGTTTTGCATCGTCACATTTAACGCGCTGACTGCCACGGACGTCGTCGATGCCTGGGTAACATCCGCGTATAACCCTATACAGGGTCTTTCTTTTAACTCGGAACGCTCGATATAGTGAAAACGCTAACGTGGCAACAGCGCTAGAGCCGATACGGTCAAGAGTGTCGGCACCGCCGGCGCACTGTCCCCGGCGGCGCGTGTATCAAGTCTAGCGCTGTTGCCACGTTAGCGTTTTCACTATATCGAGCGTTCCGAGTTAAAAGAAAGACCCTGTATGTACGATTGCGATACTCAGAGGGTTTCTGTTTTCGGACTCACTCGACACGCGGCTCTAGTCGCGTCGCGCTAAACCTAAACAAAAGCAGGACGACGAATTTTTTTTTTGTGTTATGATTGGATGGGGGACTTCTGAACGTGAGGGAGATTCCCGTGGGCTTGCTGAGGCAAGCTTTGGAATCCCTACTATGTCCTTCCATAGGGGCGTACCCTGTGGAAGGTTAATAAGGTACGTTAACTTTATTGTGTAGGTGTTCGGTGCTGGTACGTGGAGGAAGCTGCAAAATTTGCTTCAGAATTTTATTTTGGGTTCTTTGTACCTTTTGAGTGCGGTGCGGTACCCACCACAAACAAGTTTTCTGCGTTGTGCGTTTGTCAATGCGCAGCATGAGACCCCGACTCAGCCGGCTGACCAGCCAACAAAAATTTCCCACACCAAACGGCCACCGCCGTTGTATATCTCCAACTTCAATTCGGATATAATATCTTTCAACAAAAAGTTAGTACAAGTTTTTGGAGAAAATTTCCAAATTAAATATCTTGGTAACAGGGTCCGTCTGCAACTATATAACATGGATCACTATAACAAATCCCGGGATGAGTTAAACTCCAAGAACATTCCCCATTTTTCTTTTACTTTAAACACCGACAAGGCTCATGCCTTTGTTTTCCTCGGTCTTCCAAAACTCCCACTGGACGATGTCCTGGCAGAAATCAAAACGGCTGGTCTCCCGGTGAGCGGCGTCTTTTACCTCAACCCGCGAAATGAAAGTTCCAAGTTCGCAATATATAAAGTAATTTTTCCGGCCGACTGCGCGCCCGCTCAGGTCTTCGCGACGAGCTTCATTTTTCACACCCGGGTTTATTGGGACAACTATATGTCCAATAAAAATTATATTCAGTGTTACCGACGTCAAGCCTACGGCCACTCGGCAGGAAACTGCAATCTCCCGATAGCATCCGTCAAATGCGCCGACTCTCACCCAACTAGGGAGTGCACAAAATCGCGTGAGGTGACTTCTAAATGCAAAAACTGTTCTGGCCCACACACGGCCAATTATTCTCAATGTCCGGCTTTGCTGAACTATCTTGCCAGACAGGATCAGCGTAACAGACAGTCCAAACGCCCGGTCCGGCACGAGCAGGCCACTGTCCCTCGGCCAAACTTCAAGGTCGATCCCGGATTTAATCCCACGCTATTGACGCATTTTGTTAATCCAACACACTCGTACGCCGCGGCAGTGTCGGGCCCTCCCGGGGGGCGAGGAGTAGGTTTCCCGAACCTTCCCCCTTATCCCAACTCCATCCCTCCCAAGCCCACGCCCCAGGAGCCAATTAATCCAAGGCCAGACAATCCGGCTGGAATCGCAAACGACATTCTAACTCTAAAAGAAGCTATTTCTGAACTAAACAGCCTCTGTAATTTACAAGAGATGCTCAACATAACTAACAAATTAATTGCTGGTTTGCGTGGCTGTAATACCAAGCTCGAAAAATTCAATGTCGTCATTGCGATCCTGTCTGCCTTGAATTAAATGGCTCCCCCTTTTCCGTCTATCTTCCTTTGAAATGCTCGCTCCGTAATTCCTAACAGAAACGAAATACTCATTTTCCTGAGATCGTCCCAGTGTGACATATTAATTATCACTGAAACCTGGTTATCCCCGGATCTCATTTTTTCCGTTCCTGGCTACAGAGTCGTGAGAAAGGACAGGGTGTCCCACGGACGAAACAGATCAGAGGGGGTGCTGATCGTGATTCACTCCGAAATCGATTTCTCCGTTATTAATGCTTCGGAAACAGAACTTCTGGAATTGGCCGCGATTAAACTCACTTATCCCAAATTAGTCATTGCCGCGATTTATATCCCACCATACATGAAACTTGACAATAACCTTCTGAATCTGGCCACGAGCCTTCCCAGCCCCTATATCATCGCCGGAGACTGGAACGCCAAATACCGAGCCTGGGGCAACATGATTGCAAACCAAAATGGTACCACACTTTTTAATCACGCTCTGTCCAGAGACTATAGAATTGTAGCCCCGGACAAATTTACCTGTTTCCTCGGGAATAAAAATCCGTCAATTATTGATTTTGTTATTACAAATTACGGGAAGGGTACAATACCTACACATCCAAATTCAGTATGATGTCGCACTTTAAAACCCTGCAATCACTTTATGACAAAATAAAAGAGATGGCGCCCTTCCTTCCGCGTCACCCGCCCTGTTCTCACAAGCCAAATCAATCTCCTATCCATCTCTTGCTTTAAAACAACTGGACAGAGAAATCAAACAGTGTATCGTGGAAACCAGACATAGGCACTGGGAAGAACTTCTGGCCCGATTCAGAAAACCAGATCCCACCTTTTGGAACACCTACAGATCAGTTAAAAATACTAGTACCAGGTCTCACCTCCTCCCGTTCAGGATAAATAATGTCAAAATCACCTTCAATCAGGATAAGGCGCAGGTCCTAGCGGAACAGTTTTCCAGGGTACCTACCGCCGCTCACGATCTCACTTCTCCCCTAGACTCCTATATCAACACCACTCTCCAACATATAATGTCCATTCCACTCCCCATAGAGCTTCCTGACATCCTTGACTCCCTGTCTCTCGGCTGGGTCACTAAGACCTTTAGGGCACTTAAGTCCGGCAAGGCACCTGGGCCGGATAAAATCACCGCCGATATGTCAAGGAATGTCCACCCTAAAGTCTTAACCCAATATTATTATATATTGCGCGAATGCATTAAATTAAATTACTTCCCAACACAATGGAAGCTAGCTAAAGTCATTCCCATATAGGGATTGCAATACCGGTATATCGGGATACCGAATACCGGTATTTTGAGCCATTTGTACAATTTTGTAATACCGGTATTCGCAAGTTTGAATACCGTTTTTTCGGTATTTACTATAAAACCAATAAACGACTTAAACCTGCAAATTAATTTTTCCGATAATGAATTCGGCTTAATATCCAGAACTGTATCAGCTCTACTTCCAATAAAACTAGCTGTGGAGTCATTATGTCGGAGAGATTCTGATTTATTAACAGCTAATGCAACAATAAATTTCATGTTGCAGTCACTGAAAGAATAGCACATATCACTATCTGAACAATTATTATATTACATTGAAAAATCGCACAGAAGAAAGGCATACCGAAATAGAAAATGTCTTACGGTATTTACACAATTATAATGATTGTAAAAATGAAAATGAAAAAGAAGAAAAAAGACTGACCAATTCAAATTTGATCACGTTTATAGTAAATTTTGTTACAATTTTTTATCCACACACCTATTCACATTCAGAAGAATTCGGTACAGTTATCAAAGATGATGATGACACTAATGTCAATACTGTAAAGGAATTGTCTCTTGAACAAAAATGAAATTTAGTGATAATTAAAAAAATGTCAACAAATCAATATACAATAGAGAAATCAGTTATATCCAAAACCATCCAACGAGAAATCGATTTACTTGAAGATGAGGGACTCAGAGGTAAATATTTGGAAAAAGTATATCGCGCATTGGTAACAGTACCACCAACTAGTGTAGATGCTAAAAGAGCGTTTTTGACAGCTGGTAATTTTTGCACAAAATTATGTTCCAGGCTTAATGACAGTACAATTGATGCATTATGTTATTTAAGATCACATTTCAAAAATTTGTAGTAATACCACAGACTGAATAGTGATATTTACACATTTTATGATTTGAATACATAAGATGTTCCTTATTCCTTTACATTTTGTGATTCTTTATATACTGTTATAATTTATAAGTTACAAATGATTAATTTTGATATCTATTCTCACTAATAAAACTGGCAAATGAAACAAAGGGACATCTGTGTTTCCTTTCTTTGTCCAAAATTCCTACTACCGGTATTAAAACCGGTATTCCGGTATTAAGATCTAAAAAATACCGAATATCGATATTGAACTTTTGGTCCGATATTGCAATCCCTATTCCCATACATAAATCAGAGAAAGATCCGTCTAAGCCAGCGAGCAACAGACCCATCAGTTTATTATCAATCATCTCAAAAGTATTAGAAAAACATATCCATAACTATATTACTAATAAATTAGAGGCAAATAATCATATAATACATCAACAATTCGGATTCAGGGCAGGGCATTTCACTGTCCAACAGTGCCTTAGAACAACGCAAACGGTTGCGATGAACTTAAACACAACAGAGATACGATGCTGCTCCTGCTTGACCTAGCCAAAACTTTCGATTCTGTCTGGCACGATGCATTCCTGGTAAAGGTGTGGGAGGCCGGAATACCACCCGCCACGGTCAAATTTTTAAAATCATATCTTTGCGACCGTCAGCTGGCGGTAAATTTAAATCAGCATGTCCCGAGTAACCAGCCGGTGCGCGCGGGGTCCCCCAGGGATCCATCCACGGTCCACTTTTATGCAACATCTTTATAAACGATTTACCACCGTCAAACGCATCAAACCTTGCACTATACGCCGACGATACGGCAATTTACGCCTCTTCCACGAAATTCGAATATGCGGTGCGTGATGCACAAAGGCACCTTGATTCCGTATCCGGGTTCCTCCAGGACTGGAAGCTGACTATAAATCCTAAGAAGACTCAAGCCATAGTCTTCACAAAGAAACATAATACAAAAAGACGTAGAGATATTATTCACTTAACCTTACTAAATCATAACATATCCTGGTGTAACGAGGTAACTTACCTAGGTGTCATATTAGACAGTAAATTCACTTTCAAACCGGCCATCCTTGATCGGATTATTAAAACATTTAACGTCTTTCGAGCCCTATCTAGACTCGTAGACCCAAAAATAAACATAGCAGCAAATATAAAAATTCTATTATACAAACTCTGTCTCAGAACAGTACTAACATACGGTATTCTTGTCTGGCATTCGGCCGTCCACCATCACACACAAAAAGTACAAAGAACACAAAACGAAATCTTAAAGCAAATTTTGAAACTCCCAAAACGTACTAGCACAAAACAGCCCCATGACAGGGTTAGACTACCATACATCAAGGATTTTTACTCAAAATTAAAAGAAACTTATTTAGCTAGAGACTATGAAAATCCTCTAGCTAGACAGACGTGCAGCTTTCGGTCCTGCGGAATCCCGTATCGGGTCAAGTACCCCCACCCTCTGTGAGCCAGACTCGCTCATTCGCGTACGCATATAATGGATGGCGCAAAACTAATGTCATAGTTTGAGTTGGCTGCCATTTTGTTATAAATGAAAAAAAAGAGCTCTGTTTTCATCAAAAGTTTACTTGAATGTGTAATATTGGTTACAGTACTTCGAAAAAATTATGTCGCTCAAATGGCCACCTCCCGAGTTGATGCATAATTGCGCTTGTTTTACGGTGTTTTGCATTGTTCCTCGCAAAATATCTGGCTCCAAATTGGCGATTTCTCCTTCAATGTTAGCCTTCAAGTCTTGCAAGGTTCGTGGTTTGTTGTTGTAAACGCGAAATTTTAAAAAACCCCAAAGGAAGAAATCTGGTGCTGTTAGATCTGGTGATCTGGACGGCCAGTTGAAAGCTCCCGGGAGTTCCCATGCAAGTTCACTGTCCCCCGCCTACTCATAACACTTAAAAAAAAAACGCAGCGGTGATTCTGAAGCAGTGATTCTGGAGGTCACTCTGCCGTCACTCTGTCCACAACTCTCGAACGTCTCATTAAAACCATACGGACTGAATATCCATCGAAATACCCCTTACTCGACTTCACGAAAAATCCATTTAACAAAAACCTTTGTCGCGGAATTTGAACAGTCGCTCAAAAGATTTGATGGGGGCATAGATTGCGATAAAGTATTAGGAATTAGGTGTTCACCTCCCATTCCAGCCGACCTTATACCCCCAGAAACAGAACCTCTGGCGATTCAGGAGCCCTACGTTCCCTCTTCTACCTCTCTTCCAAAGTAATGAACTGCAACCCGCAATTCCCAGGGGTGTGTCGCGTAGGCACAAGACCCCAAAAACGGGCTTTTATCCTTCATCGAAGCTAAGATGTCACAACTGACCTGGCGGCAAACGTGTTAAAGAATTATCACAAGAATGAGAGGAAATATTTCACAAAACACTTTATTAACACAAATATTATGTATTTATATGCTCAAAAATAAACAGTTAAAGGGTAAAACACTAACTGCCACGCAAAATGAGGAAACATCAGTCAGCCACGCGCGCTGCTCACAACTGTGCTGGTTTTGTAGGATAGCAATGCCAAGCGTACTTGTAAGATTAAAACTTACTCAATGCAGATGTGTAAAAATATCAGGACCATTGTGTCTCGTTATTTAAGACATTTATTAAAGACGATAAGCACCAATCCTGTTTTGTCTTTGTTATCGTTTGGCCCGCGAGATAATACTTTACTGAAATCGGTCAAATCAGCAAAATCAGCAAAGTCGCACTCAACGATATTTCTACCGTAATTTGTCGAGAGGTTGGCTAGTTTTTCGAACATCGAAATGGCAGATATGTACTTACAAGAGGAGGACCAGGGTTGTGGATCACCGATTTTGTTCCAATTTTGTATAGACCTCCTTTAACTGAAAATATTGGACACATGTTTTGCCAAAAGTGCCAATTTTTTAAGAAATCGGGGTCAAAAATAAAAATTTTTCGTTCGCGCTGATATTTTGCAGATAAATATGTGTTCGGGAATCTCCCGAAGTAATTGGGTCACCGGCCACAGGACTTCGGTGGCAGCAGCTCCTGAGCGCCCGAAGTCACATGGTGTGACGTCACGCTTCTCGCCGGCTACCGGTAGCCCACGTGCGACCGGCTTTTCACTTTACGTACAGTTCAAATTACGAACGGACGTGTTTATTAGAAGTTTCGTTAGCGAGTTGTAATTGTGTTATTCCTGCATACTTGTGATCCACGAGATTATGTAAGTTACCAATTACCTTTTCAATCTCGAACAATAGTTCCTTGCACAGAAATGCCACATAATTAATATAATTATGTGGCAGCTACATTGCGGCGCAACGTGGTTCACTTCGTGCTTCTCAATCTCTCATCCAGTCCTCTGTGCATTAATATAATCTCGTGGACTTTATTCTCGACTATACAACTCAATCTCGAAATCTCGCTAACGAAACTCGCGCGATCGACGATCAAATCTCTAATGTGCTCGCTCGATAGACTATCCAAATCTCAAAAATGTACCTGAGAATAAACGACTGTTAATCATTGTGAATTTACTTGTCTCAACCCCGGCTTAACAACATCCCGGCAAATCTCGCGAGATAAAACACCTAAATCTCGAACAATATGGTACTAGTGTAGTAACTCAAGGTCCAGGGTTCAAGTTTCCATACGGTTTTGCGTTTTGTATTTTCTTTTTTAATTTACTTAAAAGCAATTACATTTTATTACATTCCACCATTTTGCCGATGTTTTTATGTCGGTTTCCACAAGAACATATTACATATAGGATTATCCAGATATGAAGAAAACAATAACAAAATAATAACCCAAACCTGATTAATTTATTGATGTGATCAAATAACGGTTCCGTGGATGGAAACGGTATATCCCTGTTAGTGTACGCTGCGACGCGGCTGACGGGAATGCGTACGAGGCGCAGCAACTTTACCGCGACCGATATCCAGAGCATATAAATCAATAACATTCCTGTTAATAAAGTGTTCTGTAAAATATTTTCTCTCATTCTTGTGATAATTCTTTAACATGCTTTTCCGCCAGGTCAGGCATCGACGACACGCGAGGTAGCAGCGTGTTAAATTTGATGGTGCAAAACTACCCTGTAACTTTTTACCTCTTGCGTTATGCCCCATAGATTATTTGACAAAAAGTGGTTGTATTCATGTGTTCTACTACACCCTAAATGTTATCCCTCAAATTCTGATTCACCCTGTATATCATATAATCGAATATGAATTCATCAAAGAACTACGTAGTTGTCTGCCATTACATGCAAAAGAATAAACAAAAAGCGACTGAATAATAAATATATAGACTTTTTTGATAGCTACTGGACGGTAACAGTCACTTTAAAGCGGTTTTGTTGGTCCATGTGTTAATTTATTCGTGCCTGTATTGAGCAAATGTTTCCATCGATATTGTTGGTACGTCCTATGGTACGTCCTATGTATAAGTTGGGTATGCTCCTGCTGAAAGAATTTTGCAGAATAATGTTACAAAATATTGTAATTTCTGGTGTAATATGTAACAAGCAATTATACATGTAAGTTTGTACCTACACAAACAAACTCACTCGACACTCGAGCCACGAATCGCTCGGTGCGGAGTGGGGAGAACCGACCGAGCACTGCCGATCACACACCTCAACAAGAGACCCAACCGTGCCCAGCAGTAAGCCACAGACAGTGAGAAAAGACACAACAGACCTTTGACAGCTTAAAGTCGACATTGTCGTTGATTTAGGTAACCGGGAGAGGAATAATACTTTATGTAACGCATGTAACGTAAAATGACAGGAATTGTATAAAATATAATGTTTTTAGTATTCACTCTACATCAACGCATGTCGTGGAAGGAATTATTTAACCCCTCCGAAGTCAGAAAGCGATAATCTTAGAAATCAACGACTGGTGCGATGGAGAAAGTCAGGGTTAAATTTCTTTTCGCCTCAGAGGCATTGGACACCAAGACGACCGGTATTATGGTTAAAACTATCCAAGTATTGGAACAAGAACAAATTTTTTCGTTCCGTCAAGTGGATCAACCAATTTACCTCCACGCGGAATTGGCAAATTTACCAGTGGTCAAAGGAGTTATGAAAAGTCTGGATAGAAGACGGAAACAGAGGAATGTGATGATTTCATTGAACGTGGATCTGCAAAAATTATACTTTGACGAAGAGGGTAACGTAGTGTTCAACGGATATTATTTAGAAGAATTCGTCCCCCCTCTAACCACTCCTACTGTATCCAGCGATCCTCTAACGGATCCTCCTCTTTCTCGAGAAACTCCGAGCCATCCAATGGCAAAGAGTATGATGTTAGAGAAATTCTCAAATAAAAACCAAAATGCGAGATCGTGGCTTAATTTATTTGTGCTCGAATGCCAAAGATTTAAAATAGAAGAAAATCAATTTCCGGAGTTCTTAAAACCATTGCTAGAAGGACCAGCCATAGACTGGTTCACATCCATATTTAAAACCTATGCTATGACAAAACCTTGGAGTTTTTGGGAAAGCTCTTTTCTTGAAACATTTGGGGATAAATCGTGGGCAGAAATTGAATACGCCTATTCTTTCCGCTGGATAAATGGACCATATTTAGATTTTGCATTAAAAAAACGAAACCTGTTAATAGACGCAGACCCAGAATTAAGCATTAGTTCGCAAATCAATTTTATCGTTATAGCTTTACCGAAGTTTGTTCGAACACATCTCCAGAAACGAGAATTGAAAACAATAGAGAATCTAATGAATAGTCTGAGTCACCTTCAACCAATATCAAACAGGAACACCTCAGGCACAGAAATAAATAAGCAAAATGGAAATTACGATCCATGTCGTATTTGCGAAAAAATCGGTTACAAAAATAGATTTCATCCGGAGGAAAGGTGTAGAAATGCAAAGTCAGCAATGATCAAATCGGCCGAGGCAAAAAACTAGATAGCATCTCACTTATAAGATTAAATGTTAGCATAAATTACACAAAAAAGGCGACTGCACTCTACGATACGGGGGCAAATGTGTCTCTAATTAACTATTCCTTTTATAAAAAATTAAAAATAAAAAAAAATTTAAGTGGGATCGCAACTGTTAAAACAATGGGCGGTCTAGCAATCACTGAGGGAAAGGTGTTTCTAAGATTAAAAATATTCCAAATAGAAAAAATAGCGCCATTTTTAATAATGAAAAATGATTTATTTGAAGAAGATTTATTACTTGGCTTAGATTGCATAAAGGCATTCCGATTATGTCAAAATGAAAATCTTGAAATTTCCCAAAAGATAATTTCGGACCAAACGGTTGATTGTGTAAAATTAAACTATGCGGTGAATAATAATAGTAATAATAATTGTAATAAAGATATTAGTTTAAACAGCTTATTAGATAAATACGATGCAGTCTTCGCAAAGGAAAAGTTCGATATAGGTACAATTAAAAACTTCGAAGCAAGAATAAAATTATCGGAAAATAGATACATATCAAGAAAGCCATATAAGTGCTCGATACCCGATAAAGTAGAAATAGAGTTACAAATAAAAAAATTACTGGAAGCGGGATTGATTGAAGAATCTTATAGTCCTTATGCCTCACCAGTGACTTTAGTATACAAGAAAGAGGAAGGAAGAAAATCGCGACTATGCATGGATTATCGCGGATTAAATAAAATCATAGTTCCGGAGGGTTACCCATTCCCAAGAATAGATGATCTGATTACTCGTGTAGGGAAGTGTATTTACTTCTCGAGGTTAGACATAAATTCAGCGTTCTGGTCAATACCGTTACGCGCGAAAGATAAATATAAAACTGCCTTCGTCACACACCACGGTCACTGGCAATGGAAATGTCTTCCATTTGGTTTACAATCGGCCCCGGCAATTTTTCAGCGAATACTTTCCACTATTATTAGACAAAATAACTTAGACACTTTTGCAATCAATTATATTGATGACATTTTGATATTTTCAAAAAATTATCAGGAACACTTACAACACATTAAACAAACACTACGAGTTTTACATGAACAAGGTTTAAAATTAAACACAAAAAAATGCAGTTTTGCAAGAAAAGAAGTTACATATCTAGGCCACACAATATCAAATAATAGTGTGCAGCCAATTAATGATAATTTAATGGCAATTAAAGACTTTCCGATTCCAAAAACGAGAAAACAGGTTAGACAATTTTTGGGAAAAGTAAATTTTTATTCGAAATATATACCGAGATCTTCAATCATCTTGGACCCATTACACAATCTCTTAAGAAAGAATGTTCACTTTGAGTGGTCTACAAAATGTCAGGACAGCTTCGATAGGATTAAAAATTGTTTATGTGAAGCACCAATTCTGGCAATATTTGATCCTAGTAAACCAATTCACATATATACAGATGCTAGTTTAGAAGGTGTGGGTGCAATATTAAAACAACCACAAGAAGACGACACTCTTAAACCTGTTTTTTATTTTTCGCGGAAATTATCAAATTCTCAAAAAACAAAAAGAGCAATATTTATTGAATGCCTAGCAATTAAAGAGGCTATTTTGTATTGGCAGTATTATTTAATAGGACAAAAATTTAAGATATTTACAGATCATAAACCTCTAGGAAACTTCAACATAAAAAATTGCAATGACACAGAACTTTTACATATATTAAATTACATTTCACAATTCACATTTGACATCGAATATACTTAATCCCGGTATAGATAATGTAGAGGCCGATTGCTTATCAAGAAATCCGGTTTTATCAGAAAATAATAAGGACAAAGATTCTAAAATACAAATTGTTAATTTCATATCCATGCAAGACATTTTACAAAATCAAAAAGAATTAATATGGGATAAACATTGTAATAAAGAAAATGATATCATATATAAAACCTTGAACAAAAAGAAAAAGATTTGGTTAACAGAGAAATATGGCAGTTCAATTCTTGAAACTTTACATAAGGCGCAGGGCCACATCGGAATTAAACAAATGACACTCACAATTACACCCATATTTTACTTTAAAAATATGCATAAACATATTAAGATGATTTGCAGAAAGTGTGAAACGTGTATTAAGAATAAAACAAGATTTGGAAACTTTAAGGCCCCACTGTCGCAGTTAGGTCCTGCTTCCAAACCATTAGAAATAGTTTCATTAGATACAATAGGTGGTTTCTCGGGAAACAAATCGGTAAAAAAGTACATGCACTTAATGGTAGATCAATTAACTCGATATGCATTTATATCCACTTCAAAAACACAAATAGCAAAAGACTTTATTAACCTAGTACAAACGATAGAAAAGAAAGGCAAAATTCAAACGATTCTTACAGACCAATACCCGGGAATAAACTCTAAAGAATTCAAGAAATATTTGAAGGAAAAAAATATAACATTGATTTTTACAGCGGTAGATTGCCCCTTTTCCAACGGACAAAATGAGCGTACAAACCAAACATTAGTAAACAGAATTCGTTGTAAACTATATGAAAATCAAAATAAATCATGGGTAACAATTGCTGAGCAGTGCGTAGAAGAGTATAATAATACAATTCATAGTTCCACAAGGTTTTCACCAAATTATTTGTTAACAGGAATTGATAAATCAATAATTCCAAGGGAATTAAATAAAAACACAATAGAAAATTTAGAGGTCAATAGAGCAAAAGCATTAGAAAATTCAATAAAATCACATAACACAAATAAATTATACTACGATAGTCACACAAAAGCAATAGAATACAATGAAAATGATTTAGTGTATATGAGGCATTCCATGCCAAATCGGACACTTTCCGACCTCACCCCCTTCGATTTTTTTTTAAATTTTATATGTTTTTAAGGTTGATCAAAAACGCGTTCATGAATTTTTTCAGATTTTTTTGAGTGTCCGTTTTGGAAATATGAATTTTCTTAAAATTTGGGCTCTTTTTTTTCAAATGCTCATAACTTTGTGAAAAATAGACCAATTTGATCGTTCTTTTTTTCAAAATTTGTGTTTTTGAATGATCTTTCAAGAAAAAAATATGATTTTAACCAAAAAAAAATGTTTGATTGTTTATTTTTCATTTAAAGCACAAAATATTTTTTATCTCAAAACACGCCCCGATCGATTTTTTTGAAAAAATTCTCAAAAACACTTCGATGGATATAACAACTTAAAAAAATTGTCCGATCGTGGGCAAATTCCTCGTTCTATTTTTTTTCTTTATTTGAAAATATCTGTTCTATCAGGTCGTGCGTTCCGTTTCAACGAAAAATATTTTTTATCTCAAAACACGCCCCGATCGATTTTTTTGAAACAATTCTCAAAGAAGCTTAGATGGATGTAAGAACTATAAAAAATTGTCCGATCGTGGGCAAACTCCTCGTTCTATTTTTTTTCTTTATTTGAAAATATCTGTTCTATCAGGGCGTACGTTCATTTCAATGAAAAATGTTTTTTATCTCAAAACACGCCCCGATCGATTTTTTTGAAAAAATTCTCAAAGACGCTATGATGGATATAAGAACTTTAAAAAATGGTCCGATCGTGGGCAAACTCTTTGTTCTATTTTTTTTCTTTATTTGAAAATATCTGTTCTATCAGGTCGTACGTTCGTTTCAATGAAAAATGTTTTTTTATCTCAAAACACGCCCCGATCGATTTTTTTTTTAAATTCTCGAAGAAGCTTGGATGGATATAAGAAGTATAAAAAATCGTCCGAACGTGGGCAAACTCCTCGTTCTATTTTTTTCTTTATTTGAAAATATCTGTTCTATCAGATCGTACGTTCATTTCAATGGAAAATGTTTTTTATCTCAAAACACGCCCCGATCGATTTTTTTGAAAAAATTCTCAAAGAAGCTATGATGGATATAAGAATTTTTAAATATTTTGCGATCGTGGGCAAAGGCTTCGTTCTATTTTTTTTCTTAATTCGATAATATCTATTCTGTCAAACCATCAAATCTGTCAAATATTTTCGTATGAAGAAAAAAAAATAGAACGAGGAGTTTGCCCACGATCGGACATTTTTTAAAAGTTTCTACATCCATCCAAGCATCTTTGAGAATTTTTTCAAAAAAATCGATCGGGGCGTGTTTTGAGATAAAAAACATTTTTCATTGAAATGAACGTACGCCCTGATAGAACAGATATTTTCAAATAAAGAAAAAAAATAGAACGAGGAGTTTGCCCACGTTCGGACAATTTTTTATAGTTCTTATATCCATCCAAGCTTCTTCGAGAATTTTTTCAAAAAAATCGATCGGGGCGTGTTTTGAGATAAAAAACATTTTTCATTGAAATGAACGTACGACCTGATAGAACAGATATTTTCAAATAAAGAAAAAAAATAGAGCGAGGAGTTTGCCCACGACCGGACAATTTTTTATAGTTCTTATATCCATCCAAGCTTCTTTGAGAATTTTTTGAAAAAAATTGATCGGGGCGTGTTTTGAGATAAAAAACATTTTTCATTGAAATGAACGTACGACCTGATAGAACAGATATTTTCAAATAAAGAAAAAAATAGAGCGAGGAGTTTGCCCACGACCGGACAATTTTTTATAGTTCTTATATCCATCCAAGCTTCTTTGAGAATTTTTTGAAAAAAATTGATCGGGGCGTGTTTTGAGATAAAAAATATTTTTCGTTGAAACGGAACGTACGACCTGATAGAACAGATATTTTCAAATAAAGAAAAAAAATAGAACGAGGAATTTGCCCACGATCGGACAATTTTTTTAAGTTGTTATATCCATCGAAGTGTTTTTGAGAATTTTTTCAAAAAAATCAATCGGGGCGTGTTTTGAGATAAAAAATATTTTGTGCTTTAAATGAAAAATAAACAATCAAACATTTTTTTTTGGTTAATATATATATGAGGCATTCCATGCCAAATCGGACACTTTCCGACCTCACCCCCCTCGATTTTTTTTTAAATTTTATATGTTTTTAAGGTTGATCAAAAACGCGTTCATGAATTTTTTCAGATTTTTTTGAGTGTCCGTTTTGGAAATATGAATTTTCTTAAAATTTGGGCTCTTTTTTTTCAAATGCTCATAACTTTGTGAAAAATAGACCAATTTGATCGTTCTTTTTTTCAAAATTTGTGTTTTTGAATGATCTTTCAAGGAAAAAATATGATTTTAACCAAAAAAAAATGTTTCATTGTTTATTTTTAATTTAAAGCACAAAATATTTTTTATCTCAAAACACGCCCTGATCGATTTTTTTGAAAAAATTCTCAAAAATACTTCGATGGATATAACAACTTAAAAAAATTGTCCGATCGTGGGCAAATTCCTCGTTCTATTTTTTTTCTTTATTTGAAAATATCTGTTCTATCAGGTCGTACGTTCCGTTTCAACGAAAAATATTTTTTATCTCAAAACACGCCCCGATCGATTTTTTTGAAAAAATTCTCAAAGAAGCTTGGATGGATCTAACAACTTTTAAAAAATGTCCGATCGTGGGCAAACTCCTCGTTCTATTTTTTTTTCTTCATACAAAAATATTTGACAGATTTGATGGTTTGACAGAATAGATATTATCGAATTAAGAAAAAAAATAAAACGAAGACTGCCCACGATCGCACAATTTTTAAAAATTCTTATATCCATCATAGCTTCTTTGAGAATGTTTTCAAAAAAATCGATCGGGGCGTGTTTTGAGATAAAAAACATATTTCATTGAAATGAACGTACGACCCGATAGAACAGATATTTTCAAATAAAGAAAAAAAATAGAACGAGGAGTTTGCCCACGATCGGACCTTTTTTTAACGTTCTTATATCCATCATAGCTTCTTTGAGAATTTTTTCAAAAAAATCGATCGGGGCGTGTTTTCATATAAAAAATATTTTTCGTTGAAACGGAACGTACGACTTGACAGGAGAGATATTTTCAAATAAAGAAAAAAAATAGAACGAGGAGTTTGCCCACGATCGGACAATTTTTTATAGTTCTTATATCCATCCAAGCTTCTTTGAGAATTTTTTCAAAAGAATGGATCGGGGCGTGTTTTGAGATAAAAAATATTTTTCGTTGAAACGGAACGTACGACCTGATAGAACAGATATTTTCAAATAAAGAAAAAAAATAGAACGAGGAATTTGCCCACGATCGGACAATTTTTTTAAGTTGTTATATCCATCGAAGTGTTTTTGAGAATTTTTTCAAAAAAATCGATCGGGGCGTGTTTTGAGATAAAAAATATTTTGTGCTTTAAATTAAAAATAAACAATGAAACATTTTTTTTTAGTTAAAATCATATTTTTTTCTTGAAAGATCATTCAAAAACACAAATTTTGAAAAAAAGAACGATCAAATTGGTCCATTTTTCACAAAGTTATGAGCATTTGAAAAAAAAGAGCCCAAATTTTAAGAAAATTCATATTTCCAAAACGGACACTCAAAAAAATCTGAAAAAATTCATGAACGCGTTTTTGATCAACCTTAAAAACATATAAAATTTAAAAAAAAATCGAAGGGGGTGAGGTCGGAAAGTGTCCGATTTGGCATGGAATGCCTCATATACAAAATGGAAATAAATTAAATAGGAAAAAACTAGATCCTGTTCGGACTGGACCATTTAAAATAACAAAAAAAATATCTGATTGTATATATGAAATTGATAATGGCACAAGAAAAAAAGATTTTAATATTTTTCACAAAAGTAAAATCATTCCATATTCACACCGTTTGTCCGTTCCTGACCAATCCACTCCGGGAAGGGGGGATATAAGTTTGTACCTACACAAACAAACTCACTCGACACTCGAGCCACGAATCGCTCGAGCCACGAATCGCTCGGTGCGGAGTGGGGAGAACCGACCGAGCACTGCCGATCACACACCTCAGCAAGAGACCCAACCGTGCCCAGCAGTAAGCCACAGACAGTGAGAAAAGACACAACAGACCTTTGACAGCTTAAAGTCGACATTGTCGTTGATTTAGGTAACCGGGAGAGGAATAATACTTTATGTAACGCATGTAACGTAAAATGACAGGAATTGTATAAAATATAATGTTTTTAGTATTCACTCTACATCAACGCATGTCGTGGAAGGAATTATTTAACCCCTCCGAAGTCAGAAAGCGATAATCTTAGATACATATATTTCGGAACTTTCAGGCCATACTAAATGTACGCCACATTGTATCCCACATGCACATTATATCGTTGACAACCCATTTAGAATCATACAATATTTTAGTTTTAAGTTTTCGTTGTCAATGAAATACTCACGCACGATGTGTCCTTTTTAGAAATCATAAATATGCCTTTCAATATGATCATAGAGGGAAAGTGAGAGAGAGAGAGAGAGAGAGAGAGAGAGAGAACGATGCTTGCAAGTTCTTTTGCAGTTCCGAGTAATGACATTGTTTCTCGAAATGTTGTGTTTCATTTAATGAATCGATTTTTCTAAGTTTTTAAAGACATTAGTTTTATTACAAGTTCAATTTCATGCCGATCTTAAAGATGCTCTAATATTCGTGGGATTCTTTGCACTTAAAAAGTCTCTTTGAGCATCTGTCATAAAACATATACCTTTGACATTACTACGTATGTTACAGTTTGAAGCCAATAAAAGAAGATGTTAAGGGTCTAGGAACATTTCTAAAGAATGGGACATTCACGAAAATACTTGGGATTATATCTCGCAATGAGACGGATATAATACCGGCGTTGGACATGTTTGCTTCGCGATATCAGGTTCTTAAATACACAACACCAATGTGGAAAAATCGGTATGTGAATTTGAATAATTTGAATTGATTTCTTCTATTGCTCCATTGAGATAGGGAGATTAGGGTTTTGTTCTGTTATTACATTGAATATTTAGTAATCCATTTTTCTTTACACATTATGTGTGATTGGGATAGAAAGGATTTCTTTGCACCTTTGATTTGTGTGCTTACTTTTTTAACAACTTTGTGAATTATCCCGATCCCCATTAGAAATTGTGGGCAAGCTTTTGCTTTAATTATTCGACATTCAAAACAGCCAGTAAAAATAATACAGCTTTTAATTTAAGTACTTGCTATTAGTGAAGGAGTGTGTGAAATGTTTAATTTTGTTTCACCACCGCAAGGCGTACCCTATTTTTAATCTCTAGGTACTTGTAAAAGTAGAATAAGAATTTTTGCAACCATGGAGAATTTTATTGAATTTATCTTTAGTTTGAAATCACCAATCTTTTGTGACATATTGGTTTACTTATTTTAATATGCGTGTGCCTAAGTCAATCTTCCACCATGGACTTTAGAGATTGAGATTCTAGAGATTCTAATTATAAGATAGTAAAGAATGCTTGGAAGAGGAAGAAGGGTATTTTTTCTTACTAAAGTAATTAAATTTTTTTTTAAACAAATTTGTGCCTTCCCTCTTATCCATCTTCACTAGATATGCAGTTTGTTTGATGTATCATCAAGTAGTTCGAAACTATACCAATTTCATTTGTGAAAAAATGTGGCTGAACTAGTTCTGCAACATTTGTAATTGTGTCAATTATTTTTCATTAAAATCACTACTCTGAACTTTTCTTGGTCGTAAGGTGGTTGTATGTTGCGTATTTCTAATGTCTTCCTTTATGTGCAGGCAACGTTTATACATTCGACAAGTTGAGAAGAACGATAACATCTGGATGGTCAGAGTATTCTCATGGAAAATTTGGTGTGCTATCGTGATTACACATTTCCTACTGACATGGTTCGGATTCGTATCGCAAAGAATGAAAAACAAGAATAGTAAAATACAATGCACGTTTGGAGAGCATTATTTCTACAACTTTGCCATGGTTTGCAATCAAAGTATAAAATTTCTTTGCATCATTTTATAATACAGATATACTAACACGCTAACTGATTAACATTATGTGGCTTACACAACGTGGGTACATACTGATCACTTTAAATGTTTGCCTTTTTTGAAAATATAAAAATACTTTAACGACGTATCGAACAAAGGCAAGAAATATTTCGTTATAATCTGCAGAGAAATATTTTGAATCATTGTTTAGACAAAGCATTGAAAAGTGTGCGTTTCGCCCTGGATCCGTCGGCGGACTCCTCAGTAGGGCTATGCCGACGGATCCTGCCTAAGACGCTGCTGCCCGATGGTAGGGCGTCCCGCTAGGCTCGAATATGTACTAAACGAAGAACGATCGAGCACTAGCAGGAAAGATGATCGCGGAGTGATGGTCGTGCGACATCTAGTGGCAGAGTAGGGTGCCCACGGCATTTAAAGGGTTCAGTGGGCTCTGGGATGAATGTAAAGATTTTATCAGTACGAAGAAAGTAACTAATTTAATTTTATGACAATGTATACCTGCAGGATACATGCAACATTTGACTATTAATCATGACACTTAGTCGTTACGTTTGACTAAACAGCGAATGTCGGAATAAACATATTTTCTTAACTGATATGCTCCAACGCATTTAGATTACCCTCTACACTTCTATCATGCAGTAACAGTATATTTTACTGCCTCTAAAACTGTTTTGTAATTTTTGTAAAACGTGCAAGGTTAGGTCTCCCTATGCTTTCTAGAAACCGACAAATAGGTCGACCATTTTTTGACTCACAATTAGTGTAACAATGTACATTCTAGAACAGAACAGATGAACAAATATTTACAATTAACACAAACGGTATAGATATGGGACTAAGTTTAGACTAGGGATTGCAATACCGAATACCGGTATTTTGAGCCATTTGTACAATTTTGTAATACCGGTATTCACAAGTTTGAATACCGTTTTTTCGGTATTTACTATAAAACCAATAAACGACTTAAACCTGCAAATTAATTTTTCCGATAGTGAATTCGGCTTAATATCCAGAACTGTTTCAGCTCTACTTCCAATAAAACTGGCTGTGAAGTCATTATGTCGGAGAGATTATAATTTATTAACAGCTAACGCAACAATAATATTCATGTTGCAGTCACTGAAAGAATAGCACACATAACTATCTGAAGAATTATATTATATATTACATTGAAAAATCGCACAGAAGAAAGGCATACCGAAATAGAAAATGTCTTACGGTATTTACACAATTATAATGATTTTAAAAAGGATAATGAAAAAGAAGACCTCAGAAGACGCGGGAACTTTGGCCATAGACTATGGCGGCCCGAAAGTCCCTAAGATTTACCACGGCGCTGCTCTCCGCAGGGCGCCACATCATTCCCCTCCGAGTGGCTTTGCCACGTTATGAGATCGGGAAATAGGAACTTTTTATTTGTACTTATAATAACTCCGCGTAATAGCAAACCTACGTATTTACAAGATATAAATTTGGTATAAATGACTATGACTTAGCCTAACTATTTACATGTTAAAAACTAGGTATCAAATCTAACAGTCTTTTTGGCTGGGTACGTGCGCAATTGCGGCACTGTTTGCACTTCGGGTTGCGTCTCTAAAAACGCCGGTTCCAATCTTTCGACCGAAATATTGCTATGTTTCCCCTTGTAGTTCACTGTGAACACTCTGTCCGATATTTTCTCCACTACGGCGAAAGGCCCTTCGTATGGTGCTTGCAATGGATTTTTGGTACCATCCACTCTCACGAATACGTGTGTGCACGAATATAGTGATCCATGTACGAATGGTTTACTTTTGATATGATGCGCTGTGGGGACTGGTCTGATGTTCCTAATTTGTTCTCTGAACTTCTCGATGAAAATGTTCTGTTCCACGTGCGCATCTTCTTCCAAAAAGAATTCTCCTGGCAATCTCAAATTTTCCCCATAGACCATTTCTGCAGCCGTCGCCTTCAAATCTTCTTTTAGGCTAGTTCTGAGTCCAAGTAAAACTGTGGGCAGTGTGGCAACCCAGTCCTGGTTTTGCCGGCACATGATGGCTGTTTTCAGGGACCTATGCCATCTCTCAGTTAGTCCATTGGATGCTGGATGGTAAGCTGTGGTTCTTGTACGTGTTGTACCTGTTGTTTCTAACAGTGCGTTAAACAATCTGGACTCAAATTGTGTTCCTTGGTCTGTGGTAATTGTGCAAGGCGAACCAAATCTGCTGATCCAGGTGTTGTATAGGGCTGCTGCGACTGTCTCTGCTGCTGTGTCTTTGATGGGTGTGGCTTCTGGCCACCTTGTGTACCTGTCGATCATGGTTAGACAGTATGTGTATCCTTGTGCAATTGGCAATGGCCCTATTATATCAATGTGGATATGTTGAAATCTCTCTGATGGTATATCTATTTTCTTTGGCGTGAGCTTTTCGTGTCTTAGAATTTTACTTTTTTGGCAGGGGATGCACACCCTTGTCCACTCTTTGATGTCGTGGTTCATTTTAGGCCAAACAAATCTCTCCGCGATCTTTCCACTGGTGCTTCTGGCACTGGGATGTGATAGATTGTGCACTGCGTTAAATATTTGCCTTCTCAGGCTCTTTGGTACATACGGTCGGATATTGCCTTTATTTACGTCACAGTGTAGGGTGCTTCTGGCGTCCCCAACCTGTATCTTATGGAGTGTCCATGTCGGGTTGGTTTCTTGGAGAATGTTCCTCAGTTCCTCATCGGTAGTTTGCTCTCTGATGAGGTCCTGCGTGCTGACAATTGGGGTTAGGTCTACTTGGTCGACGTTCCGTGAGAACGCGTCTGCGACAGTGTTGTCTTCCCCTGTGATGTGAATCATCTTGGTGCTGAACTGGCTGATGAAATCCAGATGTCTAAGTTGGCGTGGTGAAGCCTTATCAGATTTTTGTTGGAACGCTGTGGTTAGGGGTTTATGGTCTGTCCGGATAATTAATTATTGTCCTTCTAAGAGGTGTCTGAAAAACTTAATGCTTTTGTATATAGCTAATAACTCCCTGTCGTACGCACTATAATTTGTTTGGGCTTTTTCTAACTTCCTTGAAAAGAACCCCAGCGGTTGCAAACCTCCTGCTTCCCTCTGTTCTAACACTGCCCCGATTGCCAGATCCGATGCATCCGTTGTTAGTACCAGTTGTACACCTTATTTTGGGTAGTGTAGCAGTGTAGCCTCGGCGATGTGTCTTTTACTTGCCTCGAAGGTCTCTTCTAGGCTGGCCGTCCATTTCACTGGTCTTTTGTCCCATTTTTTGGCTCCTGCTAACAGGGCATTTACAGGGGCTTGCACTGCCGCTGCGTTCAGTATAAATCTTCTATAACAATTTAGTATGCCAAGGTACCTCTTTAGCTCTTCTATCGTCCCTGGTTTTTTGTAACTTTGTATCGCCTCTACCCTTTCCGGCAAAGGCGATATTCCTTTTGGTGTGACTAGGTAACCCAGGTATTTGACTTCTTCCTGTGCCAAATCACACTTGTTTACATTGATGGCAAGCCCATGCTGCTGCAGCCGTTGGAAGAGTGCTTCTAGATGTTTTCGATGCTCTGCCTTGGTCTTTGATGCCACTAGGATGTCGTCAATGTAATTATAGCAGAAAAGGAGATCCCTCAAGATGTTATCCATGAACCTTTGGAACGTCTGGGCGGCATTGGACAGTCCGAATGGCATTACTAAGAATTCAAATAAGCCGAATAGTGTTATAACAGCTGTCTTGTGCCTGTCCTCTGGTGCTACCGGTATGTGGTAATATGCCTTTGTCAGATCTATGACTGAGTATATCTGGGTTCCCTCTAATTGATGCGACATGTCTTGGAGGTGCGGCATGGGATATCTATCCGGTTGTGTGATTCTGTTCAGTCTGCGGTAATCTCCGCAAGGCCTGTGTTGTCCCTCCTTCTTGGGTACCATATGCAGCGGGCTGGCCCACTCGCTGCTTGATGGCTGGCAAATTCCCTGCCGCAACATTAATTCAAACTCTTGTTTGGCTATCCTGAGTCGTTCCGGGGCTAAACGCCTGGGTCTTTCGACCACTGGTGGTCCTGTGGTGACTATATGGTGCAGGACGTGATGCTTGGCCGATGCTCTGAAATTGGGTTTGGTGATTTTTGGAAATTGTTTCAGCAGGTCGTGCCATTCAGCTTCCATGCACAGTGTTGAGATCGTGTGGTGCTTTGCTGCTGATATCCACCCTCTTATAGTTAGTAATGTTTGACGGTCTAATAACTGTTTAAATTTTAAATCAACCAATAAATCAAAATGAGTTAAGAAATCGGCGCCTATGATCGCCTTCGTAGTCTTTGCCACAGTGAATTTCCAAGCGAAAGGTTTACGCAAGCCTAAATTGAGTTCCATAAGTTTTTCTCCAAAGGTGTCTATTTCTGTACCATTTGCGGCGTATAATTTCATGTCTGTCCGTCTCCTCTTGTCGTTTGGCGCTTTGGGTAAAATGGAAATGTCCGCGCCGGTGTCTACGAGAAACCTGATCCCCGTCGTTTTATCCGTGATTATGAGACGGTATGTCTTTCGCTCTCCATCCTTCACCGCCTCTATCGAGGATGGGTTCTCTAGTTTCCCGGTCTATTTGCTAACGGCAAAATTTGCCTGTCCATGAACATGGCTTCCGGCAACACCATGACTGCGCGCCATATTTCCCGTGGAAGAAACAAAGGCCATCTTCTTTTCGGTTACTTGACCTGCTCCGTGACCGGTTTCGGAAATCTCGGGGGTAGGGTGATCTTGCCCTAGACCAATGTCCTCCGCCTCGCGCCTGCATTTCCATCCTATCTATTCTTCTTGTTAACTCCGCTATTGCGTAGTATACGTCTTGCTCTCTTGCAGGGCTCGCAGCACGTGGCATGCCCGTAATGGCGGCTGCTTCCGGTCTGCTCGTTCGGTCGATGGTTTTGTCCGCCACCGTGGCTAATTTTTCTAGCGAAGTCCCTTCGAGCACGGTGAGGATCTCCTGGACCCTTATAGGCAGCCTCTGTAACCACAGGGTTTGAAGTACTTGCGTACTTACATTTGTACCTGCTAGTCTCGTCATCTCCCTTAGAAGTTCGGACGGTTTTCGGTCCTGGAGTTCCAGGCCTGTAAGTAGTTGGCGCAGTCTGGCTTCTTCGGTTTCTGCCAGCCTTTCCAACAGTGCCTTTTTTATTTTCCCATATGAATCTTCCGTCGCCGGTGCGGTGATGAGGTCTGCGACGACTTTCATCGTCTGTGTGTCTAGGTGCCTCATCACCGCGGCACATTTGACAGCGTCCGATCGCACGCCATACGCTGCGAATTCCTTCTCTAGCATGGCGAACCAGAGTTCGGGCTCGTCTCTCCAACACATTGCGAGCTGGACGCTACGGAATTCGCTCGCCTGCACGCGGGTCTCCTTGTCCAGCGCTTGTTCCTTTGCTTCCGTCTCAGACATTTTTCTTCCGGAATTTGTCCCGGGTTTCGGCACCAATTTATGTGGCGGTTGGCGATCTGGTTGTCTCCTCTGCCTTTATTTATTGCGCGGTTTATGCACCCAGGGATTTATACAGACACTTGATTGCTCTTGGTAATATATATAATTCTTTATTCTCCTTATATCACATGCGGTTCTTGGTACCGCTTCAGTAAGACTATTCTTTTGTCCTCTCTCAGAAGACGCGGGAACTTTGGCCATAGACTATGGCGGCCCGAAAGTCCCTAAGATTTACCACGGCGCTGCTCTCCGCAGCGCGCCACAACATTGCTAACAGTACCGCCAACTAGCGCGTAGATGCTGAAAGAGCGTTTTCGACAGCTGGTAATTTTTGCACACAATTACGTTCCAGGCTTAATGACAATACATACAATTGATGCTTTATGTTATTTAAGATCACATTTGAAAAATTTGTAGTAATACCACAGACTGAATAGTGATATTTACACATTTTATGATTTGAATACATAAGCTGTTCCTTATTCCTTTACATTTTATGATTCTTTATATACTGTTATAATTTATAAGTTACAAATGATTAATTGTGATATCTATTCTCACTAATAAAACTGGCAAATGAAACAAAGGGACATCTGTGTTTCTTTTCTTTGTCCAAAATTCCTACTACCGGTATTACAACCGGTATTCCGGTATAAAGATCTAAAAAATACCGAATATCGGTATTGAACTTTTGGTCCGATATTGCAACCCTAGTTTAGACGCGAGGTGGTCAGGGAAGGATAAAGGGTCAAAGAAGATTGGAAGCGGAGCTATGATTGAAGTTTGGATCTCACTTGTAGTGATCGGGAACATATACTTGTTCAGGACTGGTGCAATTGCTGGTGGCTTCAGGAAGATTGCTGGCAAAATCAGTCTAACGCCTCTGCACAGTTCTTGGAACACCACTGATTTGAAATGAAACAGGACGATTCTTTTAAAAGAAAAGAAGAGGTGAATCTGGCCAATAGGAAAGCGGCAGAGAAGGTTGTGCATGTGGTAGGATTTCGGTAGAATGTAAGTTTTATTGGAGTGATAAAAGACAATCGGGACCGGTAGCAAAATAGGCCCACATGTAGACGGCAGGAGGTTGGGACAATCAATGGGTGATCGGTTCGGATTAAGGGATACGGTATGTGCGGATAAGGTGATCGGGCCGTTAAGCACGTCCGTGTGAACAGAAAATGATCTCATCGTCATATCTCTAAACATCAAACCACACCTGCAGTAGAATGTTCATTTTTTATAGAGTGAACTGATCTGACAGAACTATGTGTCCAACTACGGACTTGCTCAAAACTGGAGCATTTTGCAAGAAGCATCAGAAGGAAATCAACACGTAACTTCAGTGCTTTTGATTGCCATAATCGAGAGTACAGTTTGCTGTGGTGTTGGGAAGGAGAGAGCTGAGACGGCTTTTGTTTTGATTTGGTCAATTACTTTATTTCGACTGGCGTCTCGTCACTACCGTGCGTGACACCTGTCTAGACAGTACATTCTCCCCCGCTCGACTCTCACACATACCCACTCACACGCTCATACGCACTGGCGGTCGTTCGCCTATACCACACTCCTCTCCGTTCAGGCATATTTACAACCGTTACATGCTTGTTCGCAATTCTCGCCTTTCGCGTTTTTTGTTGTTCGCGTACGCTTTTTGCATTATCGGGTTACCTGAGCCTGAATTCGCGGCGATCTGCGTAGCGGTGTCGTTGTGGGCTTTACCTCCACTTTTTCCTCGCGGGTTTGTCTTTTCGAGGTTGCCCTCTCTGTCCCTCCTGTCGCGGCCTGTACCAGTTGATCCAGATGCCGCTTCACCAGCTCGCCTGAGCTTAACTTGACCGCATACGTTACCGGCCCCAGCTTCTGGTGTATTGTGGCCTCTGTCCAGGCCGGGGCGTTTCGGCTGAAGTTCTTGGTCCACACTTCCTCTCCTTTTTCGAAGCTAGCCGTTCTGCCCCCTTTTGCGTTCCGCTTTTGTCTGTGTGTTGCTTTTTCGAGCCGTTTGTCTATACTTGGCCTCATTAAGTCGAATTTCGTTCTCATTTGTCTCCTTAACATTAACTTCGCTGGTGTTTCCCCTGTCGTACAATGTTGGGTTGATCTATATTCCATCAAAAATGTATCTGTTGCTTCTTGTGGTGTTTTTCCACTTTTCAACATGATCTTTAACTTTCTATTAAATGTTTTTACTAGATTTTCGGCTGCTCCGTTCGTGGCTGGGTGCTTCACCGGTGATCTTGTGTGCATTATCCCTTGTTCCTTCAGGAATGTTTTGAAATTTTCCCTGGTGAATTGCGGGCCGTTGTCGCTGATAATTTGCTTCGGAAATCCGTGTCTCGCGAATGTTTGCCTAAACACTTCTCTAGTTTTTTTCGACGTTGTCGATTTCATTACCAAAATCTCTAGCCATTTGGTTCGCGCATCTATTAATAACAGGAAGTTGTGTCCTTTGTATGGCCCTATAAAATCGGTGTGGACTCTTTCCCACGGTTTTTCCGGCCAGTTCCATGGATGCAACTTTGCTGCTGGTGGGTTATCCCGTACTTCCGCACAATCTCCGCATCCTCTCGCTAACTCTTCTATTTGTCTGTCCATTTGGGGCCACCAGCAGAATGATCTTGCTATCGATTTCATTTTTACCACCCCTGCGTGGTTTTCGTGCAGTTCTTTTAATACTGCTTGTTGCAGGCTGCTTGGTATCACAATTCGGTACTCCCACATTATGCAGTCTTGCTCTACCGCTAGCTCGTCTTTGCGTGGTTCGTAGGGGAGGAGCTCGCTTGTTATTGTTTTCCGGTATGGCCATCCGAGTTCTATATATTTTTTCACTACTGCCAATGTTTTGTCTGTTTTGCTTTCGCACGCTATGCGTCTGTCGTCCAAGCATCCTTGCGTTTCTCGGGCGATATAATTCAAATATGTATGTTCCGGTTTCACGTTTTCGGTTTCATTTGGTATCGGCAGTCGTGACAGTCCGTCCGCGCTGTTCCCTGCTGATTTTCCATACAATATCTGATATTTGAATGCATTTAGGAAGCTTGCGTATCTCTGTAACCTTCTAGCTACCATTACTGGGGTTCCTTTTTTTGGCCCGAATATTCGCACTAATGGCTAATGGTCCGTTTTCAAAATAAAATCTCTGCCGTATAGGTAATCGTAATATTTTGTTACCCCAAAAACTATTGCTCGTGCTTCCTTATCGATTGTTGCGTACTTGCGTTCCCCTTGTGTTAATGTTTTGAAGCATACGCGACGGGTCGTTCTCCTTCTGGCGTCATTTGGGATAGAATCGCCGATATGCTGTAGTCCGACGCATCGCACGTCAAAATTAGCTGTTTATCCGGGTCGTAATTTGCTAGTACTTCTGCTGATTTTAACCTTTTTTTTGCCCTTTCAAATGCTTCTTGGCACTTTTTTGTCCATTCAAACTTATCCTTTTTGAGTGCCTCGTACAACGGATGTAGTTTCTCGGCTCGTTTCTCAATGAATTTGATGTAATAGTTTATCATTCCTAAAAATGCTTGCAGTTCCTTTGTATTTTTTGGTGGCGGCATTTTCTCAATTGCCTTTACTCTCTCTGGTAGTACATGGATTCCGTTCTTGTCTATTCCTAAACCTAGATATTTAACCATCGTTTGTAGTAGCGCACATTTTCACTCCTTGACTGTGAGCCCGCACTCCTTTAACTTTTTAAGTACCTCCGCCGTGCTCTCAAGGTTCTCCCTAATCGTTTTGCCCTTTATTATAATATCGTCCAGAAAGACATTCACATTCGGCATTCCCGCGAGGATTTGCTCCATCTGTCTCTGAAAAAATCCGGGTGCTGACACGACTCCGTACGGCAGCTTGTTTGGCACGTACAGGCCTTTGCGTGTGCTTAGCGCGAGGCACTGCTTTGACTCCTCGTTCACGGGTACTTGCGCGTATGCCTCCTTTAAGTCTATCCGCGAAAAGTAAATGGCGTCATGTAGGTTTGCTACCAATTGCTCGATTTTCGGGAGCGGGTGCCTATCAATCCGGATTGTTTTATTTACGGTGAGTTTGTAGTCGCCGCATAACCTGAGTGTTCCGTCTTTTTTCAAAATCGGTACAATCGGTGTACCCCATTCCCCCACTTCTACCGGAGACCACGCACCTTGTTCTACTAACCTATCTATCTCGGCGCCTATCTTTTCTTTCATTGCTACTGTGGTTTGTAATATATAGGTTTTGTCCCCGGTTGCATGTAGATTGTGAACTCTGCTTTATTGTAGGTTCCTAGCCCGGTCGCAAAAAGGTGCTCATGTCGCGCGCGGTAACGTCTCCTTATTTCATCGAGTCTCTCGGTTGCGTTCTCGTATTCTATTTTTGTTTTCCCCTGCTTGATAGCGTGTAACCGGTCGATTCCATACCGACGGAGAATCCCTGATTACCGATTCCGGCGATGAGTGACCGCCTCGGCCGAAAGCGCGCGCAATTAGGCAAAGATTGGAGTGGGGAAGAAGTAATATAGGCGGGTGCGCGAGGAGCAAGGAGACTACTGAGTGAACAGCGACAAGTGAAGCAAATCAGAGACAATTAACTTGCAAAGTACCGTTTTGCGAAACTACGAACGATCCCGGACACAAACCGCGTCCACGTCGAAGAAGGACAAACCGCCCTGGCGTAAAAGGAATCGACTCGTGCGTCAAACCGACGAGCCGCCTGGCAAACCGCCCGACGACACTGCAAATCGTGTATTAGAGTAAGGATCATCTAATTTGTAAGATATTGTAATAAGTTCATTCAATTCATTAATTGCCGCATCACAGTCAACTTGCATCGTTCATAATCATCATTGTAATATAACCATTGACTCGCCCGTATATAATTCATCCATATCTCATTAGTCCATTCACAATTTCATAATCTCATTAAATAATTAAAGTTATAATCATCCGTAGTATCATTGTAAATATTCCTTCCTACACCTTCGGCCTGTTGCCCAGAGCACGATTACCACAAAGTGGTAATATTTTAGAAGAAAGTAACTACGGTTACAAGCGCTCTTATTTGTTGTTTTCGCTTGCTTAATGCCGAGCGGCCATAGCTTTAATTTGTATAGCCACTCCCGGCCTATAAGCGGCTTCCCGTGTTTACCTACGACGTATAGGTCTCCCGTCGTTATCACTTGTCCGTACTTAACCGTTACGCCCGTGATTATGCCTACTGTCTTTTGTTTTTTCCGCCGTAATAAATGAGATTAACATTCGCCGGTATGATCTTTTTATTTGGAAACCATTTGTTACAATCGTTTTCGCTTATCAACGTTACCTCCGACCCTCCGTCTATTTCCATTTTGACTGGCTTGCCATCGATTTCAATTCCTAAAAATTGCGGATCTACTCTTAATAAGTTACATACTTTTTGCCTGTTACGTAATCTATCCCTGGGCCTGTCATACCATTCGCTTTCGCTTTCGGAGTCCGTACCGCTCATCTTGTCGCCTTCCCGTTGGACGTTTTTTACCGTTCTCGCTGCCCACTGCGGTCTCGCTCGGCATACCGCCTGCATATGCCCTTGTATGCCGCAATTGTCACATCGTTTCGCGCGATGCCAGCAGTCCTTTCTCTGATGATTGACTTTCCCGCAGCACGTGCACGTGCTCCCCGCGTTCCGCCGTGGTCCGCTGTTCGCGAAGTGATCTTCCCTTGATGCCCTCCTGGGGTTGCCTTGTCCTCGTCTGCGTCCATACCCCGTTCGCACTTTGAATACTTCCGTGTCCGACTCTGTTTGTTTTTTTTCACTCTGCGCCACTGTTTCAATTCCTCAACCGTCTTATTCGCCTCCTCGATGGCCGTTGCGGTTTTCAGCGCCACTTCTAGTGTCAGGCTGTCTATTTTCAACAGTGCGATTTTTATCGCTTTGCTGCGCGTTCCACTTAGCAGTTGGTCTATTATCGCTTCCTCCTCGTCCGCGAACGCACATTCTGCCGCCCGACTACGCAATGCCGCCACGTACTGCGTAACCGTTTCCTCCGATTCCAGTCTCCTTTCTCTAAATTTTACTCTTCGCACCGTTTTGTTTACTTTAGGCTTGATGTAATCGCCTACCTTTTAAATGATGTTCGCCAGTTCGACGTCCTTGGGTTTTGCTGGTGCGCACACCTTTCGGACCACCTTGTATGCTTCTGCATCTATTTTCGTTAGCAGAATTGCCCGCTTCTTGTTCCCTGCAATAACATTTGCTTCAAAGTATAGCTCGATGCGCTCCACAAACTCGTCCCAATCGTCTATTCCAATTTTGAAGTCCAATTGACTCGTATACTCCATTTTCTGTCGGTCTTGTGTAGTCTGTCGCGCGGCGTTTTCCGTTACTTCGTTTCGCACTGCCTCTCGTAATACTGGTCGCAGTTCGTCCAGTTTGCTGTCTTCCGTGATTTCAATGCCACGATTTTTTAATTCTTCTTTAATCTGTTCCTTATTCAGGTTTTGGATCCAGGCTGTACCTGTTATCTCCTTTTTATCCATCCGCCCCCGCGGCACTTTACGCACGCGTTAATCCGATTTTCTCGTCGCCAAATTGTGGTGTCGGGAAGGAGAGAGCTGAGACGGCTTTTGTTTTGATTTGGTCAAGTACATACTTTATTTCGACTGGCTTCTCGTCACTATCGTGCGTCACACCTGTCTAGCGAATACATTCTCTCCCGCTCGACTCTCACACAAACCCACTTACACGCTCATACGCACTGGCGGTCGATCGCCTATACCACATAAGCAGTATTCTACTTTAACACGTTCGTCACCACGTCACCCGTACTTGGGTGACGGCCCCTGTGGTTATGTTTTCCGGATGACACTTTCCTTCGTTCAATTGAAAAAGGATTTTGTAGGTAGTTTACAATAATTTCCTTTTGTATCACAATAATGACGAGCACGCATATACAAAATAGACAGATTGGAAATATTAACAAATGGAAATATAACACTCTCCTTCGTTCAATTGAACCAGGATTTTTGTAGGGAGTTTACAAGAATTTCATTTGTCATCCGGGAAACATGGCCACAGGGGCTACATCCAAGTACGACTTTTGGGCGTTCAACGTGTTAACGCGATAACTCATCATACCTCACTGCTTACGGTTTAATTTTAACGTATTAACTGAAATGTTGAAACTGATATAACAAAGTCCATTGACGATGCATGGAAGATACCTTATGGTCACAATTAAAATTAAAAAATGGTGTGTTTTCAAGAACATCGCTCAATTAAAATCGCGTACTAGTTTAATTTAACATTTGAGCTTCCCACCTAAGTTTCTTCATATTTCCAAATATGGCGGAAATATTTGAAGTTATCAAAGCTAATAGCCCACTTTGTGTAAGATAAAGGAATTTGAAAGCATAAGCGATTTCATATGAAAATGTTAAAAGTCAAATGAAATAAACACAGGGCTGTATTGTCACATTTTTCAGACCACACGCCGAGTTATTTCAGTGGAAGGTCAAGAATAATGGAAACAACGCTTAGTTTTTTCTCATCTATAGTGTATATAAGTTTTTCTACACTTCTCTTTACCTACATCACACGAATGGTATTCATACCACCATTCGTTAGTGTTCAGACCATGGTGGATAACACTGATTATACTATTGTACTTCATGAAGGATCCATTCCAGATCTAGCATATAAGGTAATCAAATATATTAATTATTGTAACGTAGACTTCGGTTTAAAGTGATATTTTCCAACGCTACTTTATTCCACTCAAACTTTGTTCAATATCTTGTTAATTAACACGTTCGCGGACAGTAAAAGTTTCGGCGAGGCACAAAACTTGACAGTCGTTTTATTCTTAAATTGGTTGTGATATCCGAAATTTGATTAGACACAGTTTATAAGGGTAGTGAAACTATCGTATTTTAATTGTTACATATAATGAATGCCATAGCATCCTCGACAATACAGATCAAATTTTTCAACTGGGATGACGTGAATGCTATAGGATTCATTAATAGAATACATGAGAAAAGGGGGTTTATTTCTGGGTTCACTACACTATTTATTCAAAAGTAGGGCTTTATTCGTCAACATAAAAAAAAATAAGAAATTAAGTTCATAAGTTCATAAAATTTTATATGCTTTTAAGACCGATGAAAAACGCGTTCATGAATTTTTTCAGATTTATTTGACCATCCACTTCGGAAATATGAATTTTCTTAAAATTTGGTCTCTTTTTTTTCCAAATGCTCATAACTTTGCGAATAATTCACCAATTGGATCGTTCTTTTTTCACAATTTGTGTTTTTGAATACTCTTTCAAGAAAAGAATATGATTTTAAGCGAAACTATTGTTTTCATTGTTTATTTTTAATTCGAAACAAAAAATTTGTAAATACACAAAGATATATATATAGAGAGAAGATAATACGAAAATACCTAAAGAATCAGTTAGTCATTATCTTGACAGGTATAATAATTACAAAAACTTAAGGTTATATAGAATTAAATTCAAAATAATTGATTTTATAATTTGAATGCTATGGCATTCACGTCATTCTGCATCATCGTGAAAACGAATGCTATAGCATTCACGTCCGCGAACGTGTTAATAACGTTAGGAAAAAGAATATAATTATTTTCTAAGTACAAAAAAATCTGCTTTAATCCGCTGGGAAAATAGTGCTATCTATTTAAAAAGATAAAATTGTTCTTTAAATCTTCAAAACATCTCCACCTCCAGAAAGTCTGAATTTATGTACTGCATAGTGATTCCCCCAAGTTATGCAAATCTATACAATATTTTTTCATACAATAGATACTGAAGAAGTTATCCGAGTTGACAAAGTTAAGTCACTTTTCTATGTATATCACTGTACTGAACTTACCACTCGTTATTAGCCGCAGCAGCAACGGAAGTCTCGTCTTATACATATCTGTCCATTTGATCAAGTAATAGCCGGTGTAGAAAGTACATGCGCACCGCATTTTGTAATACGTTGTGGAACTTATTTATTAACTGCTCTTGTCTGAAGTTTGCGATTGTAACTACGCCCGCCAGTTTTTAAAATAGGTACAGTAACTTGAAAAATTAATTGGTTGAATGACGTGCTAATTTGACAAAGACAACAAAATAACGATAGGGGTATAAACATTTTTGGAAACGTATACGTCAGTGAATCATAATTGCTTAATTAAAATGCTTGATAGTACAACAGATAGAGAACAGTAGTCGTTCTATTGCTCAAAGTGTAATTGCAGGGTATCTATAGATTAAGGTAGTACCTCCGTGTTTGCAAAATACCAAAAAGTTTTCAAAACTTGGAGTGTAAGTATTTAAATGCATAACACACACGATATTAAAAGTTGGAGACGATTGACCACACCAAACATGAGATAAATGCAATTAAAGATTAAATTTTGTGTACATACAGGATGGGAGAAGCGTGGGAAAATGAAAAATTTTTAATTTTTTTTTGCATTAAAGAACATTTACCATCTTGATGAAAAACTAATATTTGTTAGAGTAAGATGCTCAGAATATTATAAAGAAACATTAGAAAGAATAACATATTTAGACGATTATTTTTTGTGGATGGGATGTTAGAGAAGTCGCGTAGGAACGATGCGGTAACGTTGCAACGATGAAATTGACGGTGCAAAAGGCGGGAAAATACGAAGCTGAAGGGAATTCCCGCGTCTAACAGGCAGCGTAATAATCGGGCGTTACGCAAGGAGTCCTCGGAGATTCTTTGGGGGCTCGCGCTCCCTTTGCCGGCGCTGCGCGAGTGTGCACACGCGTTCGCTTCTTTTTATAAGTCCCGTACCTTTTTGTGCAATAACGAGTTCATTTGCTTCACTTAGCACTCTTTGTATCATTGTATTGTTCGAACATTATGATTTATGGTATTTTCACGTAACTCGTTTCAGAAGCAACTAAAATTTTAAACAAAATCCATTAAAACTTTCAGTACATAATAAGTATCGATATTAAATAAAATGAAAATATTGATTTTACTATAACACTTTTTTTTACTCATCATTAATTAGAACACCAAGTACAGAATATATTAAACGATATATTTATAACAAAGTATAAAACAAAACATTAATGATAAATGAAATTTACTTATTTAAATAATTTTTACGGTATATTAAAAATAAATATTAAATTAAGTAACAAAAAATAACTAACTAAATAACATCTTAACAAATAAAAATTAGATAGAAACATACATCATTGATTTCCGTCAAAAAACTTAATTAATTTAACAATTACTCGTTTGTTTTTGGTTACTCTTGACTTTTTATCACTCATAGAATCTGTGAAAAATGTAATAAATTCTTCCGTTCCGTCTTTCTGGTATATATTTTGTAAGTCAACTTATTTAATTCTTTGGGAGCTGATGGGGATTTTTTCATTCTATGATCAAACATTACTCGCTTCAAAGGAGGTAAAAATTGCATCGCTGACGCAGTCATTTTTGACTTGGTCAGATGAATTAAATGTGCTTTGTACGATTTAGAGCTTTCAAATAAATATTTTTTAGATGTTAATGACAATAGTTGATCTAAGATTTCTACATCGTACAAAGCTTCATGAAATTTATTATTTGGGTTGTCATTTAAATGATCCACAGCTAATTCAGAAAGTTTATATTCACCTGGCATTTTATTTGAACAAAAATGCTGCTTGAACAATTGAAAACTATCAGAAAATCCTGCAATTTGCCTAAAAAGGCATAGATGGATAAGACAGTGAAATGTGTCCCCAAACCAATCGAAACTCTGAATGGGCCATTCGATAGCTTATGAATAAAGAAACATTTTTGGGAATTTTAAACTTTGTATCTCGACCGTGGGGGCGGGGGAGGGTAACATGTAGTGTTCGCTTCTCCCACCATTTTCTCCGAATCTATTGGATAAAAAAAATTGAAAAAAATTAGAGATATATATGATGATAGATACATAAAATCAACCCAAGAACGTCGCTAGCGCAACTGACGAGGCGTCAGGGTTTTAAGTAGGAGATAACATAGCCATACTAATTATTAACGACACAAGACTGAAGAAAGAGCATAAAGTCTGTAACCGTACGGACATATGTACCTAATGAGGACATGGACGGTACCGCGTACTACAACACCTAATTAAAAGAGGGACCCACTAGCAATAGTGAGGTGGCCCCCACCCCTTTTTCAAGAGGGAAATAGGCGCCGAAGGAGCGAGGACGAAGGAGGCGGGCACTTACCTGTTGAACCGCGTAAAGTCAACTGTGTACAAAAGTGTGTTTGAAAGTAGAGTGGATGAAAGGACAGTGTGTTTGTGTGGGTGTAAGTGTGTTTCGTGGAAGCATTCTTGAGGTGTATGTGCTCTGTGCAGGGGAATCACGAGCACATAACTAATCCCATAAACCATTGCTTTAAGAGAACAAACGAGTTATTGATCTCGTCTAATCCGCTTGTAGAGTCAAACGTGTCGCCTTGCGAGGAGATTCCCCCTAGCAGAGCTGTGCACCTCAACGACAAAGGTACGACAGGTGAGTGGCGAGCGTGCGTGCCCATTGTATGTTTTAATCGTATTGTAATTTGGGTGAAATAAAACGAAGTTATATAACCCAGCCTTCCGCCCAGCGGCTCGATATTAAAACGAAAAAACCCAACGGTAACAGGTCAAAGTCAAAAACTACTCATACCTCAGGAAAGACAACCCTGAAGGAACTACTGGTGGTGTTATAATGTCTATTAAAAATAGTATACCATACAAGGAAATAAATATGGATTCAAATATAACTCTGGAATGCGTAGGTATTAGACTGCCAACAAAAATCTACTTAATAGCAGCATACAACAGACCATCAAACCAGTTTCAAATCAACGAAATTGATACAATAATGAGAATGGGACACAAAGTAATGTTAATTGGAGACTTAAATGCAAGATACCCAACCTGGAATAACGGAGGACTCAATAGTAGAAGAAGGAAAATATACAATTATATAATGAGAAATAACTGTTCCACACTATATCCTAATGAACCTACACATTATCCAACTAATAATCGATCACCCAGCACAATAGATATTGCTCTGATTAAAAATATTAATGAAATTTCGCCAATGATAGTATTACATGAACTCAGCTCTGATCACAACCCAATAACAGTTACCTTGGGGAAGCAACACGCAAATTCAACAAGCAAAGTAGGATTTGATTACAGCAACGCAGACTGGCAACCCTTTAGGAAAAACCGCAATCATACCATAGATATAAATCCAAAAATAACAATTGCCAACGAGCTAGAACAAGAAGTGCAAAAACTCACGAATAAGATCCAAAATGCAATCCAAGAAGCCATATCTCAAAAAACAATGAAAGACATACAAAACCGACTGCCAGATAATATCATTCAAATGATCAGAGACAGAAACAGAACAAGAAGGCAGTGGCAGAAACATAGGACAGGAATGCTGAAGGATAAAATGCACCAGGAATCTATTGAAATACGAAAAGCTATTAGGGAATTCAACAACAACAAATGGGAAGAAACGCTAAAAAACTTAAACCCACGTAATAACTCGATCTGAAGAATGACAAAAACACTGAAAGCCGAAACCGCCCCAATACCTTCGCTGAATACCGCGGACAAGGAAGCAAGGACCGATAGAGAAAAAACAGAAATACTTGCTGATCAGTTCGAAAGTGTGCATAACATCCACTTGAGTAATAACACAGAAGACCAGGCGGAAATTACAAGAAATGTCACAGAATACTTAAATACGGAAACAGCCGACGAATGGTACAAATTTATAACATCCCCGAGGGAACTCATAAACATAATTAGAACACTCCCACCGAAGAAAGCACCCGGAGGAGACACAATACAGAACATCATCTTAAAAAATCTACCAAAAAAGATAATAGTCCAGTTAGTTTATATAGTAAACTCAGCCATCAAAAAACACCACTTTCCAACAAGTTGGAAAACAGGATACATCATACCCATCCATAAAGTAGGCAAAATCAGCACAGATCCAAGCAGTTACAGACCGATCAGCCTTCTGCCAACAATGAGCAAAATTTTAGAAAAAGTAATATACAAAAGACTCAACAATTTTGAAAAACAAAACCACATAATCAGGGATGACCAGTTTGGATTCAGAGAAAAACATAACACACTACAACAAGTAGCCAAGATAGCAAAAGACATTACGGTAGGATTTAATAAAGAACTAGTAAGTGTGATGCTGCTGTTGGATATAGAGAAGGCGTTCGAACGGGTATGGATTGATGGCCTTCTGTATAAACTAATCCTATACAAATACCCCAACACACTCATCAAATTCATATCATCATACCTCAACAATAGACACTTTAAAGTACAAATTAACTCAGTCAAATCTACCAGAAGGAAAATAACCGCTGGGCTACCACAAGGCTCAGTACTTGGACCTAAATTGTTTAATGTCTATCTAAACGATTTACCAACATTCACAAAGACAAAAACAGCATTATTTCCTGACGACACAGCCCTTTACACGTACTCATATAATGCCATAATCGCCGCAAAACAAATTCAAACACATATTAATATATACTAGAACCATATTATCGAAAATGGAAAATTCAGCTTAACTCAAGAAAAACCGAAGTTATTGTAATTTCAAAGAAGAAAGAAAAGAATAAACGAATAATACAACCAATAACTGTTTATGGACACAAAATAACGCCGACGAAAACAGTCAAATACTTGGGAGTGCATTTGTATGATAAGCTCACCTTCAGGCATTACATAAAGGAAACTGTGAAAAAAGTCCACGCAGTCCTGCGGAAAATATATCCCCTAGTGGTCTACAATTCAGCTCTGTCGACGGATAACAAGAAACTGTTGTATAAAACCACAATAAGACCCATCCTAACATATGCATCACCAGTTTGGTGCGGGGCAGCAGCTACAAATATCAACATAGCCCAAGTGATGCAAAACAAATTATTGAGGCTCATCGTGTCTGCTGATAGAGGAACCAGAATAACAAAACTTCATGAAGAAGCAGAAATATAATATATAGGAGAATACTCAAACGAACTGGCGGAGAATTTCTACCAGAAGCAGTCGAGAAACAGTGCCTTAACACAAAACCTAACAGACATTAGATACTGTAACATACCACATAACAACAAACATAAAATTACATTTCAAAAATTGCCAATTTTCTTCCAAAAGTTCTAGCATAAGACAAACGGAATTGTGATAAAATTACTAATAATACTAATGCAAGGTGCAAACGTAGTGATAAGTAAAGTAATCTAGAATAATGTAGTATTAAGAGGATAGCAAACAGGCACGATTTGGAATGGGCAAGTGATTCACGCAAAAGGGTTTTTCTTCGTACCTTTTCCCTTAGTATATCAAAACAAGAAAAACCTACTACACCTAAAATGAAGCCAAAGACTGGATACATAAGATATAGCCGTATCGGGACAATTAGGATACGACTAGGTTAAGCTAATTTAGCAGGAACTACAGTATAAATCTTACAAAGTATTAAGTACAATCTAGGTATAAGTGTTATATGTGTGTTTACTTATTTAGATATATATATATATATTTGTTATACAAGGATGTACATAACTAGAAAATAATAAATGACCCTTTTTCTCGTTCTTCTTAAGTTGGAGGGAAACTTTTTGTCTGGGTTTCGAATCCTGTTAGATCCATTCTTTTTTTCATTCTTGTTTTCCTTTCTCTGTGCAACAATAATTAACATTTACAGATATTTTCACACGTCAGCTATTTTAAGAATGTTTTTCTCAACATTTCAATGTGTAATACACGTGCACGTGGTTTGTCGAAAAATGTTTTTGACCGTTAGTTCAACGCAACATTATATTTTGGCATAGTGCTTCAGTAGACCCGATTAATTCAGTGTGCTTACAATTCTTGAATGTAAGTTGAAAAAATGTTATAATTACGTCTGACAGTAAATGTTAATTATTGGTGCACAGAGAAAGGAAAAAACGAATGGATTTACAGGATTCGAACCCAGGCAAAAAGTTCCCTCCGACTTAAAAGACTGACACCTTGTCAGTTGCGCTAGCAACCTTCTTGGGTTGATCTTCAATCTTTTACCATATAAGCCTACACTATATCATCAACTTTTTCCATTAATTTCGTTTTTCTGCACTCTCACGACTGTTCAATGTACTCAATAACATTAAATATCTTACGAAATAGTAATGTGGCAAAAAGGAAACCAAAGTTTACCTCATACGGCGTTCTGACAGGAAAAAACTGACCAGAGACGCGGTTTTTAATTTTTCCGACACCGTGGCACCAAATCAAAAATTATTAAAAAAATCAGGGAGACGTTAATTCTAATATTACATCACAGGAAAAAGCGGCATCACTGATCTGGACCTTTGTTTTTTTTTTTTTTTTTTTTTTTTGTTTAGCGTCAGGGGAATCTTCGAAAAGATACCCTGTCTCTTTGGGGCGAGACCGGGTTATGCGGGATTTCTACCACGCTAAACCCCTGACGTTACTCCTCAGGAGAGGCTGCTTCTGGGCGACGCGCGGCGTACGCCCAGGGCGTGAGTCCAACCAGGCGTAAAGTCTCTCGAATTCATCGCTAGTATGTCCTCACCTCTCTCACGAAACTGGGAAGTGTCGGCCCAGCTCGGATGTCCTGCTGACCGCCCTTTTGGGAAGGAGGATATTTGAAATTTAAATTAGGCGTATCGTTTTTCAGGATAATGTATTTGGAGACAGTTTAAATATTTTTATTCGTGCTGCGATCCGAGGAAGAGTACATAATTTTCTTCCTATTTCCCGATCTCATGATTCAGTGGGAGCGCGCGTACGTTTGATTCTCATATTTAAGTCGATTCGCCTTGGGTTACCCGCGGCGAATCGACCTCGACATAAGATTCATTGTACTTTTGGATCATGTCATTGCCTAGTTATCCTCGCGGGGACTTGAATTTTAGAGCTTCTACATTCGTTTTTCCTTATCCGCACGTTAGGAACTTTAATTCTATCTGGAGAGCGGTCGCCTGACTTTTTCCGCTCAGTCACCAATATTTACTTTATTTTCCATGTTTGAATTTACTGTTGGCCATCCCGGTGGATGGTTTGTTAGACAAGTCAAGCTGTGGTTGACTGAGCGCGCGTACTAGGTTCCCCGGGGAGCCTTTTAGCTCTGGAGAGCCTTATATAATATCGCGGCCCTAAAGGGGCAGCCTCAGCCACCCTCTCTTCTCTTGTAACCTAGTACTTATTCTATTTGTCTATATTACGCGTACTTACATGCTGCGGTCTTAATATGATATTTATAGTATATATAATATAAGCTAATATTTAGATTTTACGAGTGAGAAGAGAGGATTGTGCGGCTTTCTGTTGCCGATTCGCGCGCAACTCTACATACCGCGGTGCACGGAGTACAGGTGCACTGCTTCACTCCACCGCAGGAGTCGTGCCATGGTCAAGCAGGGCCCCACCCCTGCTTTTCCTGCTCCTGTGCGATCTCCCCCGCACTGAGACGCCTGCAGAGTATCCGGCGACACCCTGCCATTCGTTGTGTCCGGGCTAGACACTTCTGACTCTACTTTGTATCGGTTTTACTATCTCTATTATGTGCCCTTCATTCTCGGACGCGTCCACGAACATTCATTCTCGTCGCACCTAGTCGCCCGCGGTTGTGTCACGCGTTTTTCTAACACTCCACGGCTCGCACTCCGTGGCTCGCTTGCCACTTACCGCTGTTTTTCGCCCCGTAGACGGGTAGAGCCTTGGTCCTAGGCAGGCCTGGCCAGAGATCACTTGCTCAGTTCCAGTGAGCTAGATCCTCGCAGCGCTTCCTCCTCATCTTGGGCTCTATCCTTCCGCTGAGACGAGCCCGGTGGCTCGTTGTCGCGCTTTTCTCCGCTGCTCGACCTAGTGTCTTGCAGTCGGAGTTCGCTCGCTGTGGGAGTGCGAACGGTGACGCTCTCCCCATGCATTCACTACTCTTATATTTTGTTCTCTTTTAAACTATCTTTACTCCGTTCACACTCATTTTCGGCGCCCCGACATTCTTTCTGCGGCATTCATTCCGGGAAAGAGAGAGAGAGAGAGAGAGAGAGAGAGAGGGAGAGAGAGGGAGAGAGAGAGAGGGAGAGAGAGAGAGAGAGAGAGGGAGAGAGAGAGGGAGAGAGAGGGAGAGAGAGGGAGAGAGAGGAGAGAGAGAGAGAGAGAGAGAGAAAGTCGCCGTTGCCGCGGCGCAACGTTTGCGACCGCCGTGCGTTCCATTTTATATATTGCGGAAAGAAAAGGTATTTTACGATGTTGCGTGCATGTGCACGTGTCGCCCGGTAGCCGCCAGCCGGCCTCTTTTGATCTCTCGCGGCTCGGCCGATGCCTGAGCCGCGCCGCGTACCTTCCCCTTCTTTTATCGTGCTCTATTGTTTCGCACGGTAACGGCATGGATACTACTGCCCGGAATAACAATCTTTTCCGCACGTGTTAAAAAGAAGTGAATTAATGTTCCGCGTCGCAATCATTACGTTTAATATTTTATATTACTTAAACGCCGCGCATTTTTTGGGTACTTATCGTGTCCACCGCCTACTGGACCGGGGTCCTCGACCATCCACGTCTGGCCGTTAAATCTGCTAATCCTTGTCTGGTTGTCTTTCTCGCAATTCCCGGTGAAAGCACACACCAAACACTAGTTTATCGCGATCGTCAATTATCTTGAATTTTGCTATTGCGAATTCACCTGCGCTAAACAAGACATCCCGGAGAATTTTTACAGCTAATCACTAACACCTATTGTTATGGTTCGTCGCCCGCGTGTGATTTTTTCCCCGTAATTTCCACCAATCCAATCGCGACCCACTTATTTAGTAGGAAACTAACTAACACTAAAAACGCACGGGGGATTTGTTGCTTTAAACCCGTTGCAACAAATTCCAACGCAACTTGTTTCACGATTAACCTAACGCACTATATCCGGCACGCGCGTTCTGTTTCCCCCTCCTCCCATCTACTAGCGGAGCGCTCGCGGAACACGTCCGCACGCCACGGCGGTCGCAACGCGACTATCACTGATCTGGACCTCCTTCAGTGTCAAATTAATGTTTCTGTGACTCATATTTTGGTTTTTTTTCCAGTTGGGGTTTGTATATAAAAATCTGAAAAAAAAATGTAAAATGTGCGCACTATCATCATATGTATCTCTAATTGTTTTCAATTTTTTTTATCTAATAGATTCGGAGAAAATGGTGGGAGAAGCGAACACTACATTTTACCCTCCCCCGCCCCCCACGGTCGAGATACAAAGTTGAAAATTCACAAAAATGTTTATTTTTTCATAAGCTATCGAATGGCCCATTCAGAACTCCGATTGGTTTGGGGGCACATTTCACTGTTATATCCATCTATGCCCTTTGTTACCATATAACATTTCAAAACAGCACGGAGTAAATGTCATTCATCGAAATTTACATTATGCGCTACAAGTAAGCATGGCTTCGACGAAACACTTACAAATAGTTTAAAACCTTGAAGTGCATCCTTTAGCGAAACGGATGAAACTTTGTTACCACGTAAATATAATTGTTCATTTATATATTTTCAGTCCGGTATAGACAGAAGCCTTGTCTGCGATTATTTGAGTAGGATTAATAAATATGAACAAGATTAATAAACGTTAAATTTACGTCCTTCACTATATGTTGCAATTTGACGTATATCATCGGATTTATGAAAACCTGACGTTTCTAAATCGAAAAATCTGTTTTGCACGTTTTAGGTGATATATGAATTTCAGTATTTTTCAGTATATATGTCTTTATTTGCGTCCCTTTCAGGTTTGCAACTTATACACATTTACAACAAAAACAACAAAAACAACAAACAACAATCATCTCCAACGCCGTCTCACTCTCCTCAGGCTCTCCTTGGGCTTCCGCATCCCCTCTGCCTGCATTTCTTCCTTTGCTTCCCTCCTTCTCGCCATTCGCCCCCTTCCCTCACCCCGTCCCCTAAACCCCTCTCTCCCCCGGCCCTCTCCTCTCTTCTCTCACCTCCCCCCAACACTCCCCTCTCCCTCCCGCCACTCCCTCTTCTCTTCCTCCCACCTCCACCATGTCCCCTCTATCTTGATCCTTCCATCTCCCATCCACACCCTCTTCCCCTTCCTCCTTTCCTCCCACGCCTTTTCCACTACCCTCCACCTCATCCTCCTTTCTTCCCATGTACGATCCTCCTCTATCCTTACTCCTCTCCCCCTCACTTTCCATCTCCTTGCCATCATTTTTTCCTTACCCGCCACACTCTTCATCCTTACTACCACCATACCCCTATCATCTTCCCCTTCCCTTCCTCTCCTTCTCAGCTCCCTGAATTCCTCCACCTCCCCTCCCACCCCCAGTTCCCCCATCAATTCCCGTATTTCCTCCCTCCTCTTCTCTGCTCCTCTCCTCAGCCCCTTCACAATCATATTCCTCCTTCTTCCTTCTCTCTCCTTCTGCTCCTTCCATATTTCTATCTTCCTCAACCTCTCGGCCATCTCCTGTTCCAACCTCTTCTCTCCATTCCTCTCCCCTTTCTCCAGCTTTCCTTTCCTTTCCTCACCTCGCTCTGTCCTCTTCTCCCTCCTCCCTTCTCCTTTCTTCTCCTCTGACTCCAGCTTCCCTTTTCCTTGTTCACCTCGCTCAGTCCTCTCCTCCCTCCTCCGTTCTCCTTTCTTCTCCTTCTCTGTCTCCACCTTCCGTTTTCCTTCTTTGCCTTGCTCCGTCCTCTCCTCCAACCTCCCTTCTCCTTTCCTCTCCTCTGTCTCCAGCTTCCCTTTTCCTTCTTGATCTCCCTCTGTCCTCTCCTCCATTCTCTCTTCTCCTGTCTTCTCCTCTGACTCTAGCTTTCTCGCTCTCCCTTCAATTCTCCTTAACCTCTCCTCCATCCTCTCTCTCTCTTTCCTCTCTCTCTCCAGTATTCCTCTCAACTCCTTGATCTCCTGCTCAAATCTTCCTACCACCTTCATTATCCCCTTCATCCACTCCCCCAACGTCTCCAAAACAACCGTCTTCCCCATCAGCTCCATCTGCCTGTCTATCTCCCTGTCCATCCTCATCCACACAAACCTCAAAATCGTCTCTGCCATTTCTCCATACTTTTCCTTCACCTCCTCAGCCATTTCCGCTTCCTCTTCCTTCTCCCCTCCATCTCTTCCTCTCTCTCCCTCGTCCTCTCCTTGTGACCTCTTATCCCTTTTCTCTGCTTTTCCTGCTTCAGCCTCCTCTCCTCTCCCACACTTTCCCCCTTCGTCTTCCTTCCTTCTCCATAACTCCTGCACTTTTCCCTCCTTTCCCTTTTTTGTCCTCCCCATCTCCTACACTCTCTTCGCCTTAACCTGCCTTCTTCTCTCTTCCTTACCGACTCTCTCACCGCTCTTTCTCTTCCCTCCAGATGTCGCTTCCTCCGTTCCCTCTCTTGCTCAACTCCACGGTTCCTCCTAACCTCGCTTTCCGCTTCTCACTTCTCACATCTCCCACGTCTCCTCCTCCTCCTCCCCCGTTCCGCCCACGCTTCCACCGCACCCTCTCCTTATCCTCTACTCTCCACCTCTCTCTTTCGCCCTCCCTATTCACTACACCCCTCTTTTCATCTCCTTTCCCTCGCACACTTGTCACACCCGTCCACACTGTCTGGCCCCGGAAGCGGAAGTTCTGATTTGCTCAGTATTAATTGCGAAAATAATATTAGTGGGCATTATATTCATAATGAGATAATTTTCATAAAAACGAATTGAACGCCGTACAGCAAACAATCTTCAGGAACAGTGTCCTATCCGGAAATACAAATTTACATTCTTAGTCGTTACTTCTCACACTCGTTCTGGTACAATTTTCTACCTGTAAATACGTTCGCAAACTCAATACTACTAGAATCGACACACGGCCTCTGTCGCTGCCCATAAGAAACGAAACACGTCGAACAACGTCGTCCCCCGTTCTTGCGTGCAAAAACGCAATCGCATTCGATATGCGCTGACAATGATCACTCTATCCAGTATTTTTCAGTAACGATTTATAAAAATTAATGGAATCTTCAAATTCCTCTGCGAAACCATAATTTGATTTATAGTGGACACCCTCCACACTTTCTTTTCTTTTTCTTAAATTATCACGCTATTCCGCTGCGAAAATTCGACGGTTCTTTGTAGATGGCAATTATCCATCTATTGCACGTTTTAATCGTTTTTTTTTCTCATTGCTCTACATATGTGGAAGTATACCGCCCTGGTGGCAATTGTAAAATTTGTTTAACTTCTAACACGTAGAAATCGCCATCATTTTCTGCGCATACTGCACTCGCAAGACGATAACTAGATGATTTGCTTTGACTATAGCAAGTGTTTTTTGGTAAATTATGTGCCATAATATTGTTGAAAGACTCATTATCCTGACCAGATGCAGCAACCAAGGATTTATATGCATTTGTACAATACTTATTAAATAAGGCTGATATAATTCATCGTGTAATAATTGATCTGAAAGGACAGTTTATTGTTTGCCAGAGCGATTTTTCCGATTGCACCAAGAACCACAATTCTCATGGGTATTGAGAAAGTAACCGGGAATACTACGTAATGTACTTTCTAAATATTGACAATCACCGACATTTCGAACAAGTGCATATCCAAAACTTTGTTTCAGATGTGCAATTGTTTCTTTTGTCATTTTCTTGTAATTGCGAAATTTATATAATTTTATACTAAAATTTTTCTTCAAATGATTTCGATCATAAAGTTTGAAAATTTTTTTATTATTCCCTCGACGCATAGTCGCGATCGTGCAACTGACCTCGTCGCTAATTAACACTCGTACAGCAAGATCGGCTTCTTTTAGAAACTTACTACATATTACACTACACAACAAAATAAATTTTTTTCTCTGCTACTGGGTTGAAAATAGGTTCCTTATAGTAATTCATATGCGCTGAATACGGAACTGCAATCGGATTTGCTTTGGCACGTCAGGAAAAAAAGTTATATATGTATAAATCTTTCGAGGATAATGCTATTAACTACGTTGAATTGCGAATGTGGGACATTTTGGGAAAATAAATGTGCGTACTTTGGGATGAAAACACTAAATATTATAATTAGGAAATTAATTATAAATGTTTATTTGCCTCTGAAATGAGTCAGAGGCCCTTAGTTACACCAACATTCGCAATACCTTCGTTTAAAAATGCGCCTATTCATCTTTCGTTTACTGAATCACTATATACCGAATTACCGAATCTTCTTATATGAAATCAAATAAATACATGTTATTGTGACTGTTGCACTGAACTAATGTAGGGTTTAAGGCGAGATACGTGTCGATGGAGAAGAAACATGAAAGCGTTTTGTTTATCCGAGTTGGAAGTGGGACTGCGGCGTCGCCTCACGAGACTCGATGGGCATTTCTTTGACAACAGTCGTACCTGCTTATTCAAATCACCACTCCTTAAATAAACCAGCTTAAGATCATTGGCATATGCGGACGATGTGGCGGTGTTGGCGGAGGACGAGGGGGGGATGAGGTCGGTGATGGCGGTGTTGGAAAAGTACTTTAGGAAAAAGAAGTTGGAGGTAAATGTGGGAAAGACGAAGAGATTTGACGACGGGAGAGACGGGGAGATTGAGGAGGTGGCAAGGTTTAAGTATTTGGGATATGTAGTGAAGAGGGACGGGAGGCAGGACGAGCAGGTGGAGGATAGGGTGCGGAGGGGGGCGGCGGTTTTGGGGCAGGTTTGGGGACTGGGGAAAAGGCTTTTCGGGGGAGATTGGGGAAGGAGGTTGTGGTTATATGATAAGTTAGTATGGCCAGTGGTGAGCTATGGGGTGGAGGTGTGGGGGTGGAGAGAGAGGGAGAAGGTGGAGGCACTCCACGAAAGGTTTCTGAGGTGGGTCTTGGGGGTGGAGAGGAGCAGCCTGGGTACATGCTAAGAGAGGAACTGCAGAGGGAGATTATGAGGGAAGGATGGCTATGAGGGCTTGGGGATATGAGATGAAGGGTGGAGGAGGGAGCCGGAGGAGCACTGGCCCAGGCGTGCTTAAGGGAAATAAAGGAGAGAATGGGTAGGAGGGAGGGTGAAAGGGGTTGGGAGGGTGAAAAGAGAGCGTTTTGGGTGAAAAGGGGGTGGAGGGTGGGGAGGGAGGCGAGATATATAAGGGGGGAGGAGATCATAGGGTGGGAGAAGGAGGAGCAGGAAAGGGACAGATGGGAGAGGATAGGAAGGTCGGAGTGGAATAAGGAGTATGGGATGTGCAAGGACAAGGGAGTCCCAGAATATCTAAAGAGGGGTTGGGGGGAAGAAAGGTGGAAGAGAGTGGCGAGGTTTAGATTGGGCAGTGGGTTGAGGGGGGGAGGTACTGGGGGAGCGAGGAGGAGAGGTTGTGTAGATTGTGCAGGGGGGGAGGGAGACGTGGAGACACATGTGGGAGGTATGTGTGAGGGGGGAGAGGAGGAGGGATGGCAGGAGGCGAGGAGGTGGGTGTTGGGGGGGGGGGGGGGGGGGGGGGGAGGAGGGGAGGGGAGAGGATTTCTTTAAGGAGGTGGGGGGGGGGGATGAGTGAATGGAGTGGGGTGGAGTGAGTGAGGGAGAGAAAGTGGAAACGGAAGTCCGAGAGCGAGAGCGTGCGGGAAAGGGAGCGAGTGTGAGAGAGGGAGAGAGAGCGTGAGTGCGTTTTGAGCGGCGGAGCGAGCGTGAGAGCGAGTATGCGAGGGGGGGAGCGAGCGGAGAGAGGGCGAAGGGCGAGAGGGCGTGCGGGCGAGAGAGGGGGCGAGCGGCGGCGGAGGAGGCGGGGGAGCGGGCGTAGTAGGCGTAAGATAGATTAAGGCGTGGGATAGAATTTAGATATAATTAAGGTTTAGGATTAGGTAGTTGTATAAGATTGTAATCCGCAAGGAAAACAATAAAGATTATATATATATATATATTAGATAAGACTCACATTAATTTCAACCAGTAGCAAATTTGAAAGTATAGGCTTCCGGATGGTCGCCGCGTTTGGGATCAGCTGCTTGCCGACGTTTCGCAAACGTTACAGTTTGCATCATCAGGGCAGGTTGCTCCGATACTGAAGCTTCCTAACTTCAGGATGTCCTTATATTACCGTGATCATCGTTCCGGATCATCGGTTTAGCCAATCAGATGTTTTAATTGATCAGCTGGTCAATTAAAAAAACCGGGAGGATCGGGTGCCAAATTGGGTTCACACTGTACCCACCATCTCTGTTGAGATTATCGGGATGCTTCAAGATTTCAAGGCCTTCGCGTAGCTCTGTGAGGTGGCTAATCTTTCAGCTTTGTCAAACAGTATGGAGTGTCCTGTCTCCATTTTATGTTCAGCCAATGCTGATAGTGTGATATGGCCCAGTTTGGTACACCGCTGGTGTTCTTTGATGCGTGTATGTTAGCGCCAGATGAAAAATCAATAAATCAATAGTAAAGGAATAGGAATATTAAGATAATAAGTAATTGTGTGGTTGCCAAGGTGGTAACAAGTGGCCCGACGCCTTGTTGTGTATCACCGGGGCAACGCGCTATTCTTTTGAGAGGACAGCTGATTGCTCCAAGGAGGCAAGTGCGCCAGGCCGATGACCCGACGTCATCGATGCTTCGATTACGCACGCCACGTAATAAATATTTGAATAAAGGATCTGGCCACGGAGTGGGGGGAGCGGATGCTCCCTGGAAAAGAGGACCGAGGCGAAGGACGAGGCACTTACCCCAGAACCTTGATTTGGAGTGGATTATTCATTTTTCATATCTGTAATTATAACATTTACTTATCGTCCTCCCGGTTTCTCCTACGTACACTTTACCGCAAGAGCAGGGGATCCTGTAGACCCCTGATGAACTCAGCAGGGGTCTGGGATCTTCCCAGGCTAAACCGATGATCCGGAACGATGATCACGGTAATATAAGGCCATCCTGGAGTTAGGAAGCTTCAGTATCGGAGCAACCTGCCCTGATGATGCAACTGTAACGTTTGCGAAACGTCGGCAAGCAGCTGATCCCAAACGCGGCGACCATCCGGAAGCCTATACTTTCAGTAATAATGGCCGCGAAAGCCTCGAATCTCAGTAGCAAATTTATTGTTGCATAGTGTTATTTATCAATACTCCACCAGCATTAGCTTTCATTGCTTTCGCATTTTTCTCGGAGTTTTGACGGCAATCATGGTTGTCTTTTTTTCTACCCGTATCACAATATTTACATCTTCTGATTCTATCAGTATAATAATTGATTATCTTTCCACTCAAAGATCCAATCATTATTCTGTATCCGTTCAGACTATTGTAACTTCTGCCATTCCCCTGCTTGCTCCATCCCATACACTATGCAACAATAAATTTGCTACTGCTTCAAATTAATGTGAGTCTTATGTAATATGGTGCGCTGATTCTGATTTTGCATTCAGAATTGTCGTAGCACGTCTGGATTTAAAGTTACAACTGAAAATCATAAGATATGACTTTAATAATATAGTCATAAGATTATTAAAACCTTCTACATGCGTTATTATGTAGCTGCATCAACGAGCCGTATTATTTGGTATGATGTACGAATGTGTGTGTGTATTTTCAAGGTTACTCTGCTTTATCCGTCTGTAAAAAGAAAAGCGTGCAGTCGTAAAAACAAATAAGCAGACTTTGACAAGTTCTAACTTGCGCTCGAGCTAGAGCGAGCGGGCAGGATTCAACATGTTTTATAAAATTAGTGTGGGATCTTATACGGAAAATAAACGAAGGTGTTAATAAACGTAAAGATGGTTTATTTAAGGAGTGATGATTTAAATAAGCAGGTACGACTGTTGTCAAAGAAATGCCCATCGAGTCTCGTGAGGCGACGCCGAAGTCTCATTTCCAACTCGGATAAACAAAACGCTTTCATGTTTCTTCTCCATCGACACGTATCTCGCCTTAAACCCTACATTAGTTCAGTGCAACAGTCACAATAACATGTATTTATTTGATTTCATATAAGAAGATTCGGTAATTCTGTACATGGTGATTCGGTAAACGAAAGATGAATAGACGCACTTTTAAACCAAGGTATTGCCAATGTTGCTGTAACTAAGGGCTTCTGACTCAGTTCAGAGGTAAATAAACATTTATAATTAATTTCTTAATTATAATATTTAGTATTTTCATCCCAAAGTACGCACATTTATTTCCCCAAAATTTCTCACATTCACAATTCAACGTAGTTAATAGCATTATCCTCGGAAAGATTTATACGTACATAACTTTTTTTTCTGACGTGACAGAGCAAATCCGATTGCAGTTCTGTATTCAGCGCATATAAATCACTATAAGGAACCTATTTTCAACCCAGTAGCAGAGAAAAAAAATTATATTGTTGTGTAGTGATACCATAGGAGACAATAATATTTACGATTTGTCTTATAGCAGAATCACACCTTGTATTATTATTTTCATCACAATCATTCATAGCCGAGATTAAAATCATATGATGAGGGTAAATTTCTTCAACTATTTCTTGTGGTCCAGGAAAGCGAAAAGGGGATAAATGACGGATGGAATAGTATTAGGAAAGTATAATTGTTTTATTTATTATTTTCAGTATATTTTTATTTATGTATGTGGGATGCGTAGAGAGGCAGGACGGGTGAGAGAGACGGAACGCTTAAAAAACGTGCGATAGTGCGTAAGAAAGGAAAATGCGTTCCGTGTGGATGTCATTGTGTAGCTGACAGTTCAGTAGTAGCAAGTACCGAATAAACAAAAAAGATTTAAGTACGTGTGATTGTAATTTCTGTGTTGTATTATATCAATGTATTTCACTATAAAAAAACGACCCCAAACAATATTCCGACATTTCCCACATATATAATTTAAAAAATACCGCTAAACAATTTATGGGGCATTCCATGCCAAATCGCACACTTTTGTACCTCAATCGCTTCTATTTTTTTTTCAAAATTGTATATGTTTTTAAGACCGATAAAAAACGCGTTCATGAATTTTTTCAGCTTTTTTTGACCATCCGTTTCGGAAATATGAATTTTTTTGAAAATTTTGTCTCTTCTTTTTTTCAAATGCTCATAACTTTGCGAAAAATGCAGCAATTGGATTGTTCTTTTTTTTCAAAATTTCTGTTTTTGAATGCTCTTTTATGAAAAAAATATGATTCTAATCTAAATTATTGTTTTCATTGTTTATTTACCGCGCGCTTTGTCGATGCCTGACCTGTTAATTACACACAGTATTAAAGACTCTTTTTTAAGTTTTTAACGAATAAAAGATAAAAAATCGTTTGGTAAAATATTCACAATTTGAATTTTGATTATTTTTTTTGCCAAAATAAAAATATTTAATTATATGCACTAAATAATGATCTCAAAATAATTACGCAGAATTAAAAATATATATCGACTACCAAAATTTTAGTATAATTTTAAAAATAAGTATATATCGATAAAACAACTATTTGAGATACAAATGATTAAAAAAACAGAATGAAGAGGATCTGCGATTTTATGCGACCCGCGGATGTTGTGAGGGACGGTACACCTGTACCGGCCCAGTCCCTTTCTTTTGTATTTCTGAGTCACGCGTCTTTGGTGTCGCGTGCCCCTCCACTTATTCAGTGTCTCCTGTTGCCATGTCGATTAGTTCGTTCGACGCGTAGCAAGTAAGACCTATCTCCGTCTCCGGCCTCTCCAACAGGTTATGGGCCCAGATGCCGAAATAGTACTACACGTAAAAAGTGAAAAGTGAAAAGTACGACGTAACCGTGCGAACCGGAAAATACGTGTCGCGTGTGCATACGGTTAATAGATAAACGCGATGTCGGGCATCACGAGAATCGAGACTCTGACCGGCACAAACTACGACACGTGGAAAATTCACATGCGTGCATTGCTAATAAAGTGCGACTTTTGGGACTACGTGAAAGGTGGAATCGAAGAACCAGCCATCGTAGCAAACGAACCCGCGTCGGTTGCAGCAAATTCGAAATGGAAGAGCAACGACGAAAAGGCAATGTCCGAAATTCTTCTAGGAATAAGCCCGGCGGAACTAAAACAAGTGAAGAATTGCGCGACTTCACGCGAGCTGTGGGTGAAATTGGAACAGATCTTCGAGTCGAAAGGACCAGCGAGGAAAGCCACGTTGTTAAAACAAGTCGTTCTAAAGAAAATGCAAGACGGCGAAGATGTGCGCGAGCACATTAAATCGTTCTTCGACGTGGTAGACAAGTTAGAAGCAATGGAGGTAAACATCAATCCAGAATTACTTTCAATTTTGCTGTTATACAGTCTCCCCTCGACGTTCGAGACATTTCGATGTGCGATTGAATCCCGCGATGAACTTCCCTCACCGGAGGCCTTGAAAATAAAAATTATCGAGGAACACGACGCGCGCGGTAAGGAACGGCCAGAAGTACAAAACGCAATGGCTGTCGGTAGAAATTTTGCAAAACAATCCCACGACAAGAAAAAGAATCGCGCGATCGATAGCGGTAGCTGGGACTCGTCGGTCAAAATTCGATGTTTCAAATGCAACAAGGTCGGACACAAGGCGGCCGAGTGCAGACGCACTCACGGGAACGCACGACCACACGCAAAGTCAGCCGACATAACGAGTCTGTATGCGTCAGCGTGCGACGCCGAGGCATTGCGTATCGATGAGACAAACGATAAGCGATGGTGCCTCGATAGCGGGTGCACATCGCATTTGTGCAAAGATGCGAGGAAGTTCCGTAGGATAGCGAAAATGGACCGCGCATCGTTAAATCTAGCGAGTAACGCTTCGACAACCGTCGTTGGAAGAGGAACCGTCTCAATCGCGACGCATGTTGAGGGTACCGAGCGATACATCGACCTTGAGGATGCTCTTTTTGTTCCCGATCTGCGTTCGAACCTATTATCGGTGGGAAAAATTGCGGATCGCGGTTTCGAAATACGGTTCAATAAATATCGGGCATCGGTCATTGACCGAGCCGGAAACGTAATCCTTACAGCTGAACGCGCCGGGGAACTGTACTACGTTCAGGACAAAAAGATAGAAACGTGCGGCGCTATCTCGAGTTCGGTTCGCGACGCGGATGAGCACATTAGCGATCTAATGCGCTGGCATCGTCGATTAGGCCACGTAAATATCGTCGATATCCGAAGAGCAAAAAATAACCGTATGGTCAAAGGCTTGGAAAAAGCGAAACTGGCGGGAAGCGTCACATGCGAAATCTGTGCGCAAGGCAAAATGACGCGAGCACCATTCCCGAAGGGTAACCTTAAGCGAACCGTACCTCTCGAAATAGTGCATACAGATGTGTGCGGCCCAATGAGGGTGGAATCGAACGGAAGGTCACTATACTTCGTCACATTCATTGACGAGGCCACTCGATGGTGCGAGGTGCGGTTTATACACAGGAAGAACGAAGTGTTCCAAATGTTCCGCGAATACCAGGCGATGGCGGAAAACCTCACTGGGAGGAGGATAAAATTCCTGCAAAGCGACAACGGTCGCGAGTATTGCAACGGAGAATTCGACGACTTTCTCCGTGCTCGCGGTATTCAGCGAAGATTGACCGTACCAAGAAGTCCGGAGCAGAACGGCCTTGCCGAACGCAAGAACAGGACTCTCGTCGAAATGGCCAGATGTCTTCTTATCCAATCGGGGTTACCGGCCTCATTTTGGGCGGAAGCCGTATCAACGTCGAACTACATCCGGAATCGATGCCCAACAAGAAGTTTGGCAAAAATGTCGCCGTACCAGGCATGGCACGGAAGAATACCGAGCGTGGCTCATTTACGCGAGTTCGGGTGTAGGACCTTCTGTTTAAATACGAGTCACCAGAAGGGGAAGTTCGAGCCTCGTTCGAGAGAGGGAATCCTTGTTGGATACGCCGAGCAATCCAAGGGATACAGGGTCTGGATACCGGCCCTAAGTAAAGTGGAAATATCCCGCGACGTGAGATTCTCGGAGAGCGCATCAGTGAAGACTGAAGAAATGCTTCAGGAATTTGCGCCCGTGGAGATGGCCAATCAGGAGTACCGCATCGGCGGCGAGCCTCGAAACACTACCATCGTGGTAAGTCGGGAGCCACAGATGGGGGAGACGATCGAGGAAGGGGGCCACCGACAACGAAACGAAGGTCCGAGGCGCGGCAGAGGAAGACCTCGCGTTGAACGCACCGGACGCAGAGGGAGGCCTCGAAGATTGTTCCATCCAGCTGTCATGGAGAATCCCGAATCGGAGCCAGACGTCCCAGTGCAACGCGAGGACGAGCACGACCACGATGAGCAAAATGAAGACGCACAGTCGGGCGACGAGACTGAAATGGCATGCACAGCCGAAATTCCCATAAGATGCGCGATATCAGGGAAATCAAGGGACGAGTGGAAGTCGGCGATGGCCGAAGAAGTGCGGTCGATCGTGAAAAACGACACATGGGACGTGGTAGATAGTCCAGCAGGCAAGTCGAGCATCGGCGGCCGTTTCGTTTTACGAAATAAATATAATCCGGATGGATCCCTTCAAAGAAGAAAAGCGCGGATAGTAGCGCAGGGCTTCGCGCAGAAGCCCGGGGTCGATTTCTTCGAGTCTTTCGCTCCGGTGGCACGCTTGAGCTCGATCAGAATTGTCACCGCTCTTGCCGCACAATATGGGATGAAGATGCGCCAGTTCGATGTCTCTACGGCGTATCTCAACGGAACCCTTGAAGAGGATGTATTCATGAGAATACCACAATTCTTCGAGGAGGCCTTGGAGGAGACTGTTCGGGTCGAGTCGGACGTCGCAATACGGAGAAAGGCCGCAGGAATGCTTGAAGACATAAGGTCGGGCAACAAGGTGTTTAGACTGAAGAAGGCATTGTACGGCCTGCGCCAAGCTGGTCGAAGCTGGTACAAGCACCTCGACGAAAGATTGAAAAAGCTGGGGGCCAAGCCCTCTAACGCAGACCCTTGCGTCTACAGCATTGGTCAAGGGGAAGACTCGGTGATCATAGCCATTTACGTTGACGACATCTTGATCGCTGCTCGCAGGGTAGAGTCGATTAATGAAGTCAAGAGTCACCTGGGCAGGTCATTCGAAATAAACGATCTGGGAGATGTCAAGTGCTGTATCGGAATTGAGTTTCAGCGCGAAGGCGAGAGTATATTGATTCACCAGAAAGGCTACATTAGGGATCTGCTAGGGAACTTTGGAATGTCAGAGTGCAACCCGGTGTCCACGCCTATGAACACCGGAACGAGACTCCAAAAGCGGACGGATCCGGCTGACCCAGAGGATGAAAAGCTGCCTTATCGTGAGTTGATCGGGAGCTTAATGTACTTGGCGGTAGCCACGAGGCCCGACATCGCCCACACGGTGAGCTATTTGAGTCAGTTTTTAACATGCTACGACGGATCGCATTGGGCCGCTGCAGAAAGGGTGCTCAGGTATTTAAAGCACACAACTGATTATTGCCTTGTGTACGAGCCCGGGAAGCAGTCTACAAGAGGATATGTCGATGCCGACTGGGGAAATTGTACGGTGGATAGGAGGTCTTTCACCGGTTACGCATTTGTTCTAGCAGGCGGAGCTATCAGTTGGAATTCTAGAAAGCAGCGCACGGTGGCACTTTCGTCCACCGAATCCGAGTACATGGCCTTATCCGAGGCGGCGAAGGAGGCGGCATTCCTTCATGGTTTTCTGACGGAGCTCGGGTTTCACGGTCTGGCCACCGTCACGATGCTGAATGACAACATTGGGGCGTACAAGATTGCCGACAATCCTGTGTTTCACAACAGGACGAAGCATATAGACATTCGTCACCATTTCGTGCGAGAAGTCCTCAAGGACGGACGGATCAACCTGAGGCATGTGTCGACGGACGAGATGGCCGCCGACGTTCTTACCAAGGCTCTTCCAGGGGCGAAGCATTTGAAATGCTTGTCGTATTTGGGCATGAGAAGGGGGTAGCTGTGCTGAACCGCGTGTCGAGGGGAAGTGAAGAGGATCTGCGATTTTATGCGACCCGCGGATGTTGTGAGGGACGGTACACCTGTACCGGCCCAGTCCCTTTCTTTTGTATTTCTGAGTCACGCGTCTTTGGTGTCGCGTGCCCCTCCACTTATTCAGTGTCTCCTGTTGCCATGTCGATTAGTTCGTTCGACGCGTAGCAAGTAAGACCTATCTCCGTCTCCGGCCTCTCCAACACAGAATAAGTGTCGGAAATTGAAGAAAATGGTGTTTTTGTCGATTTGTTAGTGCTCAACAAAAAAAATTGCTGTAAAATCACGTGGACCAAAATAAAACGTACAATAATTTACACAGCTTTTCAATATTTTCATTCACTAATTGTCGTCCTTTCTCAGCAGCTATTCTACAACTGTTTTGTGCAGCCTCTTATATTGCGGGGCCAACTTCTCCTCCAGACCGTTTAAATAATCGTGTTGAAATTGTCGATACATTTAAACAAGCCAATTATTTGTTCAAACCGGTGCAACCAAGCCAGCAAGTATAGCACATGTAGTTACAAAACCCGGATCAGTATTTTAATTCAGAAACATAAGTTTATTTTTTTTCGTAAGTATTCATATAATTCGAGAAATTCCTATCTTTTAAATAAATATTTTTTAAAGAATAAATATTTGTTGACTTACCGAGAACTGCGCTTGTGTTAATGTCAGAATGCTTGGATTTATTGTTATGTGTGACATGTCCTTTCCCAGTTGGTACTTTTGTTATTGCAAAACATTTAGTACACTTAACTTTTAGGATTGAATTTAACCCTAAATGTCTTTCACCGACTACATTATCAAGACAACGCACTTCTTTACAACGACAACACTTTAAATATTTGCCTAATACTTTTCAATCGACAATGCGATTGCCTTCACATAGGATAGATTTGACATTATTATTTGTAGTCAAATTATTTGACTCTTGTTTCTCACGTAAAGCTTTTGCAATTTTTAGCTTTTTATCAACCACTTTTTTTTTTTATAAATTTTCCTTTATGCCAAATACAATCATCTATAATTGTTTTTTAAGTTAAAGAACAACGAAAATAATGAGGTATGTACAGCGTACAGAATCTATAAGTTAGTCTGGACTGTACAAGGTGAGTAGCAAAGTAAATGTGGGATATCAGAAATATGGAAGAACGACGCTATAATTTTAACTTAGAGAAATATATTAGAAAATATATATGATTGAATGATAAAATGCATCCGTCCGCTTAGAATCGTATTTACGACTACATGGCAAGTACGCCGCTGCGTCACTCGCGACAGTGACGTTTTTCTCCCGCATGTGTGTGCCTTTGCATCGCCGGCCGCGTTGCACAACCCAAAAAAATATGCGACGTTGTCACATTTCCACACAGAATAATATTTTATAGTAAGTGTATATCCATATAGAGAATATAATAGTGTAAGAGTACAATCACTTACAAAAAAACATAGGCTATAGGCTTAATCTGGTGATATGTATAATATGGGAACTAAGCCAAAACTTTTTACATGGACTGTCGCAGAGGTACTACCTTAACATAGAATTTCGTAAAACCAGTACCAAAAAATTCGTAAAATACAAAAAAAAGTCTAATCGAATCGTGAACAGAACGAATTTCTTAAGATCTTAATTTCTCTCTATGTTGTCTTTTATTGTTGTATAACTTGTAATTCTCTTACTTGGCTGAGCTTTATAAACATCAGTACTTTAGTGCTTGAATATCGAATCGTGTTAAGTTTATGTAGCCAACTTTTCTTTTACTATTCCATCCCTTGATTTTGTTCACGAATTACTGTGGACTAAAGCGGTGTTAGTATTGCCTCGTCTTAAAATCGATTAGCAAAAAAGGGTTCAGCTGAATGGAATGGTCTGCTGAGTAAAAAAGGGCAAAATTAAACATCAGGTTTCCTTATCAATTCCTCAAAATGCTATGGACAAACAATTTGCACAAACTCACAGTTACACCGGTCGGCAAACATTTGTTTATTTATTAATTAATTTAAATTTTTCTTTATCCGCAGTCAAGATACAACGTTGAAACGCCAAACAAATGTTTCTGTTTTTATAAGTTATCAAATGCCTCATCAAAATTTAATTTGTTTTTGGGGCACATTTGATTAACTTATTCGATTATACACTCCGACCGACGATTGAACCGTCACGTTGAAAGGATGAATAATGCGCGTTTGCAACATGCTCTTGAATAGCACAGCCAGGTTCAAAGCTATTTCGTAATTCACCGGACTGTCGCCTAGACGATGATACACCGCGTACCTGCAAACAGAGAAAGAGCACAAAATATTATCTGATATAAATTAAAATGACTATCGGCTGTTGTGAGTGTCTCAGAATCAATGACTATTCAGTACTTACTAAATTGTCGCCAATGACGGCCATCTTCAATAAATAAGTCTAGTACTCGGTGCAAAAAATTTTCAAGCTCAGCAAAAATACAAGATCAAACGTCTTTAAAAAAAGAATAATTTAACAAAAATATAACCGAAAAATAAACACATTGATACACATAGGAATAGGATTAATAGGATTATCAAAATGGTAAAGCGTTTACGATAAATAAAGAAATATGTAAAACAGAAATGATCATAGAGATAGTAAACTAACAATATCTCTGACCAAAACCAACCTCGGAACAGTCGCAGTTTTCAATATTATTCACGTCTGCTGTTTTGTTAAATAACCAATTTTGCTTTCCGCTCTGTCTATTTTAAAACTTCCCAAGAATACGCACAAAAGTGAGACTGATAATTAATTTATTGTCCGAAATTAACGACGTTTTGATTACAGGTAGCCCTCCTATAACACGGTTTCGCTATAACACGATTCATAAATTGTGGAAACACTCCTACATCACGGCACCCTATATCACGGTTTTCTCTCTAATACGATAAGAAAGTAGCGAAAACCTTAGTATGACATTGTACTTCAAGAATCTGCGTCGAGCCGCGGTATGTTTAAGGCTTAATTTCGTCTTTACGACACATTTTTGGAAAGGCAAGTTTCTGTCCCAAATTATGTTTGCTTAAAGATAAGAAAATACCGTTTAAGTAGATATTTATTTCTTTAGCAGTAAAGACATGTCTTGGGCCATCTTTTAAAAAGAGAAAAAATATCTCATATTGGAAAAAGTTTTAATTCAAATAAAGCAACAGTCAAGGTCAATATTTCTGTTCTTTCTTCGTTAATTGTTTTTTATAAGATATATGTATATAAAATATGTACATAATATATAAAATGCCTGTTTTTGATAAGATTTCGAAACGTAGCCCCCCTTTTTGTACCAACTCTGGGTCTCATACAGCACGGCATCACACAACACGGCGTTTTCTAGTAACCTATCTACCGTGTTATAGGCGGGTTACCTGTACATACTGCCAAAAATTTATCGGTGTACAAATACATTCTATACTCACAGTATTTTCTGACAATTATGAACGATATGAATACTTAAATACTAAAAAATAAAATTATAAAACTACGTAAGAACTTCATTCCAATCAATCGATTAAAAACCGTCAGAACCATTCTTAGTAAGTATAAAAAAATGAGTAAGTAAATTGGTATGCCATCGCGCTAAATATTAAGGTATGTCATTGGCTTATGAAGTTACCTAACCCAGAAACTATTTTTTCACATAGTTTTACTGTTTTCGACTTCTACTCACTTTCGCATCTTGTTTTTGAAATTCAACTTTCATATTCACATTTTCACGTTTTTAGCGCAGAGACAATTGGAATGCGACAGAGTAATAGTGAAAAGTCATAAATTGCGTCTAACAAAGAATAGATTTCTCTTAACATCATACCTTATCTCCATATAAAGTAACATGTTTTAGTTTATTACTGTCGAAATAACTGAATCTAATTAATACTTGTATGTCTTCGCAGAGAGGTGTCGTTGCAGACCTCGACTTAGCAAAGAAGTATAATCGGGTTATAGTTATGCCAACGCTGGAGGACGTATACCAGAAAACGTGTTCTGATACAAAAAATTACGTTATGATGATAAGCGAGAATGTGAAAAAAGCGAAAGGAGCATTTGTTTGTCGCCTAAACCCAGTCGGTGTATCGTACTTGTCCACATATCTTGCTCCTGGTATCAGAAAAGGATTTAAACACAGACAAGCCATCAACCACAAGTAAGCAAAAGTGAAGTATTCTTTAATCATGTAATACATATGTTTTGTTGACAAGGCAGAGAGAAAAACCATCGCTATTATACAAAAGAATATTTCCTGGAGTGAATTGTATAACGGATCTTAATCAGCCCCTCTTGTCATCTCAATGACAAAAGAGCACACCTAAACCTGTGTGTCAAAATAAAATATTGGACTGGTAACTAAGTGATTACAGATCTCAAATAGGAATAAAAATTCATCATTTTTACTTATCTTGGGAGAAATAGTAGGGAACAGGCGTGGTCTACACTATAGGAAAAAATACGTTTATCGAAAAATGCGTCTGTACACTGAGCACAATCGAGAAGCGACTAAACGTCGCCGCGAGGAATACACGTGCAGGGACCAGAAGAACAAAACACACCTGCTCGCGACTGCTTTGATCTTCATTTATTATCAATACTCACCATACAGTTCAAATAACCTAAATATTGGGACCCTGAATAAGTTCTCGCTGTTTTTTCTCAAAATTAAAGTTTAATAAAAACTTTTAGGGAAAAACCTGTTATTGGATGTTTTGGCCATCACTGGCCACTACTTGTTCCCATCTCTCCGGCAGCATTTGAATTCCCCACCGGAAGAACGAAGCGTCTTTTGAGGCAATCCAAGAATCGACCCATTTTTTCGCGTCCTCATAAGAACGGAAGTGCTGGTTCGTCAGGCTATTGCTCATCGACCGGAACAGGTGGTAGTCCGAAGGGGCGATGTCTGGAGAGTATGGCGGGTGGGGTAGAATTTCCGACTTCGGGCTTTCAAGCTATGCCTGACCCCAGGCGTCTTTCAATGTCGCGCGGCTTCAGCTGATAGGGGACCCAATAACCCTGTATCTGGATCATTCCTATTGAGTTTAACCGTTTTGAGACAGTTGTGTCAACTCCTAATGACTCTCCTAGTTTCACTAAAGTTTGGCACGATTCCTCAAGGAGTAACGCATCCAGCTCCTCGTCTTCGAATTTTTTTGGCGCCCCAGTGCGTTCTTTATCCTGCAGGTAAAAATCACCGTTTTTGAAGCGCCAATACCAATCTCTGCAGGTTGTTTCCGATAACGCATGCTCTCCGTATGTCTCCTTCAAAATTCTGTGACCCTCTGCTGCAGATTTTTTAGAAAAAAATAATGCAGCAAGACTCCTCGCAAAAACTCTTTTTCCGGAACAAAACTCTCCATGTCTAACTCGATTGCACAGCAAACCGTTTATGCGCCAGTGAGACGAAATGCTCGGAATTTCTCACTATCTCATTGCACTTCTAAACGGATGCGTCCCCCCCAGAAACTGCGCACAGATAGGACCGGAAACACCATTTGTTCTCAAACAGCGAGAACTTATTCAGGGTCCCAATACATAAACACAATAACTTAAAAATACAACTTTATTAATTTAGGTATTATCCGTTTTTCCGGATGACTTTCTGTGATTTTCCAGGCAAGGTCATAATTCCATGTTTATAACGATTCCACTTTTTGCCAGCACCATTAAATGAGATTTTACATCATGACCAGGAATAAAAATTTTACAATTTTGGGAGTTCCGCATAGAATGGAATAAATGGAAAGAGCATAGATGAATAAGACGGTAAAAAGTGTTCTCAAACCGATTGAAATTCCGAATGGGCCATTCGATAGCTTATGGAAAAAGAAATATATTTGTAAGTTATTAACTTGGCCGAGGTAGGGAGGAAAGGAAAAAAAAAAGATGAAAAAAGAAAGTACCTAACAGGGTTCGAACCCAGACATAAGTTTCCTCCGACTTAAAGGAACCGACACTTTATCGTTGCACTAGCAATGTTCTTGTCTCGATCTTCATTCTTTTAGGATATAAGGCTACACTATACTATCGAATTCTTCCATATATTTAGTCTTCTTGTTTTCATTTGTGCGACTGTTCAATGTACTCAATGACATTAAATATTCTATAAAATAGTTATGTAACAAAACGGTAACCAAAATTTACCTCACACGATGTTCTGACAGGCCGAAATTGACTAACAGTAAGACGCGTTTTTTGATCATCCCGACACTATTGCTGTAAATAAAAAATTACGAAACACATCAGAGAGACGTTAATTCTAATATTACATCACAGGAAAAAGCGGCATCACTAATCTAGACCTTTTTCTTTTTTCTTTTTATTGTCAGGGAAATCTTCGGAAGACTTCCGGCTTCTTTGCGGCGAAGCCGGGGTATGTCAGATTCCTACTGGCTAAAACCCAGACCATACTCCTCAGAGGAGGGTGCTGTACTGGGCGTCGCACGGCGTCCGCCCAGGAGCGTGGGATCATAACGGCATAGTACTCTCGTATATAACTCGATTATACTATTCTGGGCCTCCTTCAGTGTCAAATTAATGTTTTTTTTTTTACTTATTTTCTGGTTTTTATTTTTTTTTGCGGTTGAATTTTTTATATATTCTACTGGCCATACGTACCTGGTGGACACTTGGTTTTTGTGGAAATATAAACAGATATTTTTTTAAAGAACTTAACATAATATTTCCTTGGCATGTATTTCACACGTTAAAGCACATATTTGCTTAAAAAATGTATACATAGGCAAAAAGAATTCTTTTGTTTTATTGTAAACTAGAAAAATTACCCGGCGTTGCTCGGGTGAAAAATGCGGTGCTTTTTATATGTATTTTGCAATTTCAAGCGGTAGTAATTTGAAATCAACGGTGTTTATGACTCGACACATGCATTATAGGTTTTTTTTCTATTAATTTTCGTTCAGTAGTGAATAATGGAATAGTAACTGTCATTCATTATTGTTTGTGTAATTATTTAACTTCCGTTACATTAGTCAAGGCATATTTCGGTTGTTCCACAGACGTGTATGGATGTGGCCGAAAATTCTGCTGTTTTGTAATTCTGCTATGTAATCATCGCGTTTACCATCGAGGCTATAGTATTTAGATTTATAGCCTTTTCTCTACCTGCATTATTTATTGCACTTTCTTCTCGTCGGCCGATGTGGTAAAATTTTATTGCCCTTGTCCCTTTAGTGGTCTATCAGTGGCTACGCTCTAAAGAAAAGGCCTATGGCATTTCTTCTTTATATGCAAAGCTCGTACACATGTATATCCAACCCAAATGTACATACGTACATGCATACATGTAAATACGCTTACATACATCTACATAAACAAACATGTGTGTAAGCGTCACCGTAGAGAAAGAGGGAGGACACACATATAAGGTGGTCGATGTATGTTCAGAGGCCAGATATGTTCAGTTAATTGAGTGACGACTGTTACCACTCCATAGAGGACTGCGGCGTTATTTGGAAGTTCGCTGGTGTTTTGCACCCGAGGCGACGGCAAGGGGTCTGACACCTTACTGCTGGGTCGCGAAGGGATGCATAGTTTATTATGATGAGCCGGAAACGTGGCTGACGGACCGACGGTATCGATGCCTCTTTGTCCGCGCGGCGAGTTAACGGTTCGTGGAAAAGGACCCGGCCACGGAGTGGGCAACGTCTTTTAGACGCCCAGATAAGAGGGCTTTAGCAACAGGCATGGAAATTACACCAGAAACTCTTACGCGAACGAACACCATATCGATAACTTTCAGACATGTGTATCTCGCCTTTGTAGTATTTTCGGGTGTTCAAGTTTAGACGTAAATAGAAGATTTATCAGGCGTTGCCTGGGCATCGTACGCAGTGCGTCATGTAAATATATTTTAATTATAAGCGACAAAATTGATCCGGACAACGTTTTTCAGTCGGGACGTATACAGTGCGGCATTTTTATATAGAGCGGACCCTGAGTTAGCCTTTCCGCGGTGTAGCAACGTTCCACATCACCCATGAGGTCTTGCTATTGGATGCGTTATATCTTTTTTTTGGTATGGTGATTTCCCCAGTAGGCTACATATCCATGACAATACTAATCCAATTACCGAATTGAAGTATGGATCGGATTATTCTAGATGTTTCAATTTCACAAATGGCGATTATTATTTTACTCCTTCAGACAGATCGACATACTAAAGCAACTTCTTGATTGCAGTATGAATCGGATTATTCTGCATGTTTTAAGTTCCACAAACCGCGATTATTATTTTACTGTTCCAGACAGATCGACATACTAAAGCAACTTCTTGATTGCAGTATGAATCGGATTATTCTGCATGTTTTAAGTTCCACAAACCGCGATTATTATTTTACTGTTCCAGACAGATCGACATACTAAAGCAACTTCTTGATTGCAGTATGAATCGGATTATTCTGCATGTTTTAAGTTCCACAAACCGCGATTATTATTTTACTGTTCCAGACAGATCGACATACTAATGCAACTACTTGATTTAAGTATGGATCGGATTATTCTGGATATTTAAATTTCACAAATCGCGATTATTATTTTACTATTCCAGACAGATCAACATACTAATGCAACTACTTGATTGCAGTATGGATCGGATTATTCTGGATGTTTAAGTTTCACAAATCGCGATTATTATTTTACTCCTTCAGACAGATCGACATACTAATGCAACTACTTGATTGCAGTATGGATCGGATTATTCTGGATGTTTAAGTTTCACAAATCGCGATTATTATTTTACTATTCCAGACAGATCAACATACTAATGCAACTATCTGGTCGAAGTATGGATCGGATTATTCTGGATGTTTAAAATTCACAAATCGCATGTAAAATAATGTCACGTTTTTCAAATTCTTGCCCTATTATTACAACAGCCACTTCATCGTGAACGGGCACATTAAAACAACCTCTGTGCGTATTAGGTGGCCTATTATCTACATGAATGACAACTTTGAAATTATTATCCGAATTATGAATTTCATTTTCCAACGTGGTTTTAAAACTTCTAATATACTTATTTTCAGAATGCAACATTTCTTGCAACTCCGTAACAATATTTTAATCCAAATTGGGAAAGTTTTTGCACCTCAAATTGGCTTCGACTGCATTGTCTCCGACAAAATACAGTTGGAGAAATTTGGGTTCCTCAGCAGAATTTTCGGGTAAAATGGAACCAGCTAAAAATCTCCGGGTCCTCCCCTGTGCCCGCGGCGCCCATCGTGACGCCGCGCATCGCGCCCGGAGCGTCTTCGAGCGCGCCATGCGCTGCGCTCTCTTCTTTTTGCCGCCGGCCGCTCGCGTCTCCTTACAATATTGGGAAGTGGGCGATCAATTTGGGTATTTTTGTTGATTTTTTTAACAATGAAGGAGTCAACTTTTCCAACTTCCATAAACGGTTTTGGATACATTAGTGAAAAGACTATGAATAGAGATCGAATTTAAATCGCCGACGTTGCAAACTGTAAAAAAAATAATTGTTTAAACAATTAGCAATAAACTTTTACAACGTTTCATAATTATTTTGCTATGTCGGGAGCAAGTCCAAAAGAATGCCGTAAGAACGAAATCTCTAGCATGTCGGGAAGTGGGAGATCTTTTTTGCTATTTTCGTTAATTGTTTTAACAATGAAGGAGTCAACTTTTCCAACTTCCAAAAACGGTTTTGGATACATTAGTGAAAAGACTATGAATAGAGATCAAATTTAAATCGCCGACGTTGCAAAATGTAAAAAAAATAATTGTTTAAACAATTAGCAATAAACTTTTACAACGTTTCATAATTATTTTGCTATGTCGGGAGCAAGTCCAAAAGAATGCCGTAAGAACGAAATCTCTAGCATGTCGGGAAGTGGGAGATCTTTTTTGCTATTTTCGTTAATTGTTTTAACAATGAAGGAGTCAACTTTTCCAACTTCTAAAAACGGTTTTGGATTCATTAGTGAAAAGACTATGAATAGAGATAAAATTTAAATCGCCGACGCTGCAAAATGTAAAAAAAATAATTGTTTAAACAATTAGCAATAAACTTTTACAATGTTTCATAATTATTTTGGTGTGTCGGGAGCAAGTCGAAAAGAATGCCGTAAGAACGAAATCTCTAGCATGTCGGAAAGTGGGAGATCTTTTTGGCTAGTTTCGTTAATTGTTTGTTTAACAGCGAAGGAGTCAACTTTTTCAACTTTTTCGAACTTTCCGTTTTGTTTCGAGAGAGGAGCTAGTAGGGGACAAAATTTCAAGTCGCTAGCACTTGCGGAAGTACCAAATCTTGAACATCCGGTAATTAAATTTTGCCGTTCCGACGATGTTTAACCTAATTAGGAGTAAACTTTTGGAACTTTTTGGACCGGTTCGGTTAGTTTGAAAGCAAGATCTCGCTGATAAAAAAAAATTAAGTCGCTAGCCCATCGGGAAGTGGTCTAACCGAATTTCCGGACATTTGACATTTATATATATAGAGAAGAGAAGATATACGCGTAGCACGACTCGAGCCCTCGCAACGCTTCGTCTATAAAGCGCTGAAACGTTTGCGCTGCGTTGCGCAACCCGAACGTCATGTACGGGAATTCGAAGAGTCCAAAGGGTGTTGTAATCGCCGTCTTCGGGATGTCTTCCGTGGCGACCGGGCTTTGGTTATAGGCGCGGACAAGGTCTATTGTTGAAAATATGCTCTTACCGGCTAACATCTGGGTGCAGTCTTCTATGTGCGGCACGGGGTATCGGTCGGGGATCGTGCGAGCGTTCAACGCACGATAGTCGCCGCAGGGTCTCCATTCCGCCGTTCTCTTGGGCAGCAGATGAAGAGTCGATGCCCAACTGCTTTCTGACCTGCGGGCCACTCCTGCCTGCACCATGGTTTCGAACGTGGACTCGGACGTGGCTTGCAAAAAACGGGCTGGCCGGGTGTCGTGCGGATGTGATGACGCGTGCTGTGTTTCGGCTCGCGGTGCGTTCCTGTGGGCCTCGTCACGTCCGGGTATTCTGCGAGAATACGATGATATTCGGTGTCACCGGCGATCGCTCTTATGCTGGGTACCCCGTTCATCGCTACTCTTCCGCGTGTAGTCAGGCCGGTTGACTGGTCGATGAGCCTCTGACGCCGCAGATCCACCAGCAGGTCGTAAAAATGTACGAAATCGGCGCCGATTATAGCGACAGCAACTTCCGCCACGATGAACCTCCAGTGGAAGTCGCGGCGTAGCCGCAGGTCGAGCTTCAGCTGCACGGTTCCGTACGTCGCGATGGTAGATCCGTTGACCGCGTGCAACGTGTACGCTGATTTCACCTGCGGTCGTTTTAGATGAGCCCTGGCCGTGTGCCCGAGGTACGGTCGGTGATGAAAAGGCGACGGCTCTGCGTAGGCACCGTGTCGTCCACCGTCGAACACGACTGGCCTATTCGTTTCCCTTGAACGTGCACGGCTGACGACATTTCGTTGCTGCAGCACCGTGCTTCGTGTGGTACCAGCAGATATCCGAATTCGCCACGTTCCTGGTTTGGCTTCGACCATTCCGTGATCCGCTTCTTGCCCGCCCGCGATTTCGCGAGAACGAACGCGGACGGCGATACTCGCGACCTCGATCTCCGAGCAGGCCCTTGAGGAGAGATTCCAGGCGTGCACAGCAACACGCGTCACCGCACCCACGTTCCGCGGGCCTCGCGCCTGTCGCGGCGACGTTTGCGCGGGGGACGACCTCCGCTACGCTATCGGCTACCTGGGCCAGCTGGCTCAGGTTCACCTGCTGCGCCAGAAGGACCGTTTGCACGTGCGTCGGCAAACGCCCGATCCATAAGGTTTTGAGGACGTCGTCCGAGACTGAATCCTCGGCCAGGCCCCGTAAGTGTCGTAAAAATTCCGATGGCTTGCGGTCGCCTATCTCCTCGTGCTCCAACAACTGCCGGATCTGTTGGCTTTTCGTTACCGACAGCCTTGACACGAGGGTGTCCCTCAGCACGTCGTACTTGCCTTGCTCCGGCGGATCGTCGATTACATCGGAGACAAGGTCGGCATATCTGCTGGGCAAGTGGCTGCAGACGTGGTTGTATTTGGATGTATCGCTCGTGATTCTCGCCAAGGCGAACTGCGCCTCGAGTTGGCGGAACCATGTTCGGGGATTCTTTTCCCAAAACTGCGGCACTTGGACCACTGACACCCCCGGTATTGCACTGCCGCGCGGCGAGCACTCTTCGCCCGTCGGCACGGCGCCGAGTGTTCCTTCCGGGTTCGACATTTTTTTTCGTTTTTACGCTCGTTGCGACGAAAAAAGTTCGGTGCACCTCTGACTGTTTCCTTTCTTGACTCGCGTTACTCCTCTCGTTGGGGATCACGTCGAGGTCACCACTAAAGGAGGATCGCTGTGAGGGGTTCTGTAGAGACTTCGTAGCCGGTTTGTATAAGAGTTTTTATTGCGCTCTATGCGGCGGTTCGTTACAGACTGACTGAAATCTGGCTCGTGTCGTCACGAGTGACAAAGGCGCATCGGACGGCTCGGGCCCGGGGTCGATGACGCATCGTCCACGCGGGTCCCTTGTCGGTAATCCGACTACGCGACGAAGTCTTTATCGGTGCCGCCACAGTTTCTTTTGAGCAAAACTCCTAATCCATATTCTCGGCTAGAGAAGATTATTAGCAAGACCAGGCCAGACCTGATGGCGCATAACTTTAAATTGTTGAACAAATCGAGCCTAACCCCACGGGTTAGTAGTATATAGTTACCGCGTTTCTCTTATTGTAATATTTTTCCAAAAGAATATATTATCTTATATTGTCTGAGAATTTGCCCATTTCATTCCCGAAAGACCTTAACTCAGGATTGCCATTTATTCAATCTTAAATTCACGACAGGGCCAGGGCCCACGACGATCCGCAATTGCTGTCAAGCGGATCGTATAGAGTAACAAGACGAGCCCTCTTTTGAGATACCCTTTGTACCCCCTCCCTCCTTTTCTTCCACTCGTCCTGTTCGAAGTAACTCAGGTTACACTAGAACAGTGTACGACCGTCGATTCGAATAGGTGCACGGCCGATGGGTAACAGTTGTTACTCAGGGTTCGAGCCCGCGAATTGATCAAGCGCAGTGGCGGTTAACAAATGTCCAATCGACATTATATAATTCGCTCCGGCTAGGTTCTGCTGTAGAGAGACGGTTAACAAGTGTTTCCAGTCGTCACTATATAATTCGTCGACCCAGCAGAACCGTCAACACGTGCGCCTCCCGTACAACATTCCGTTGTCTATCGCACGTGGTCGTCCCTTCTTCCTATCGTAAATTTCGTCCTGTTCGAAGTAACTCCGGCTACATTAGAACAGTGTACGACTGTCGACTCGAATAGGTGCACGGCCGATGGGTAACAGTTGTTACTCGGGGTTCGAGCTCGCGAGTTGACTAAGCGTTGTGACGGTCAACGAACATCCACTCGTTGTTGCATGATTCGTCGCTACCAGGTTTGCTGTCTGATCAACGGTTAACAAGTGTTTCCAGTCGTCACTATATAATTCGTTTGATCCAGCAGACTGACAACGTGTGCGTATCCCAACGACATCCAGTCGAATCCGCACACGGGAACCCCCTTTCCCTCCACGGACGATCCTTACGGCATTTGCCGCTCGATGTCGTAGGACTCATCCACCGTATCCCTACCAGGATAACCCCATCCCCCACAAGGAGCTCGTAACAAAACTTCCAGCCAAATCTTACTTTTTTTATTATTTAACGGCTGGGTGTAGGTTAGGCTTCCCTTTTATAGTGCTTTTGTCGATAGAAATGATGTTGTTGCACTTTAGGCAGTTAAGATCTAACCCAAACCTCTACTCTAACCATTGTTTGATTGAAAACTGTTAAACATTATGAAAGGGAAGCCTTGCCCACACCTAACCTTCGCCAATTCAATATTATTTCATTTCAAATACGCGCACTTTACCTGCAAATTTGTCCGTACGCATGCGCAGATATCAGTGGGCATGCGCAGATGTCGTTCGCGCTGCCGGTATGGCAGGTTTTATAATAAACTTTAACACTTAATAACTTTTTAATTAGACGCGAGCGGGCTTTTTGGCTTTTACAGATCTTATTTTTATGCAAAAATTGATGTTCCTGCAAAGTTTCATGCAAATCGGTGCGGAGGACGGGATTCTTTACCTTTACCAAAGTATCAATATCACTATTGAGTCTGTGGTACTACTACAAATTTTTGAAATGTGATCTTAAACAACATAATGCATCAATTGTACTGTCATTAAGCCTCGGACGTAATTTTGTGCAAAAATTACCAGCTGTCGGAAACGCTTTTTGGTAAAGGTACGATAACTTGCCTTCCGCACGGATTTGCATGAAACTTCGTGTAATGTTAGATTTTTGCATAAAAATAAGATCTGTAAAAGCAAAAGTTGCCGCTCGCGTCTAATTAAAAAGTTATTAAACGTCAAAGTTTATTATAAAACCTGCCTTACCGGCAGCGCGAACGCTATCTGCGCATGCGCACGGCGAAGTTTGCGGCTAATTCGCGTGTATTTGAAATGAAATAATATTGAATTGGCGAAGGCTAGGTGTGGGCAAGGCTTCCCTTTCATAATTTTTAAGGGTTTTCAATCAAAAAATGGTTTGAGAGTTGGTTTAGGTCTAGATTTTTTTCAGCCAAATCTCAATTTTCATTTTATTTCTATGGCTAGGTGTGGGCAAGGCTTCCCTTTCATAATGTTTTTGCGAGCTGGGTGTAGGCTAGGCTCTCCGTTCATAATGTTTAAGAGTTTTCAATCAAACAATGGTTTGAGAGTAGGTTCGGGTTATATTTTAATAGCAAAAGTGCAGCAACATCATTTCTATCGACAAAAGCACTACAAAAGGGAAGCCTAGCCCACACCTAGCCATAGAAATAAAACGAAAAGTAAGATTTGGCTGAAAGAAATATAGACCTAAACCAACTCTCAAACCATTTTTTGATTGAAAACCCTTAAACATTATGAAAGGGAAGCCTTGCCCACACCTAGCCATAGAAATAAAACGAAAAGTGAGATTTGGCTGAAAGAAATATAGACCTAAACCAACTCTCAAACCATTTTTTGATTGAAAACCCTTAAACATTATGAAAGGGAAGCCTTGCCCACACCTAGCCATAGAAATAAAACGAAAAGTGAGATTTGGCTGAAAAAAATCTAGACCTAAACCAACTCTCAAACCATTTTTTGATTGAAAACCCTTAAACATTATGAAAGGGAAGCCTAGCCTACACCTAGCCTACGCCAAAACAATATTGCAAACTTCACCGTACGCATGCGCAGATAGCGTTCGCGCTGTCGGTAAGGCAGGTTTTATAATAAACTTTAACGTTTAATAACTTTTTAATTAAACGCGAGCGGCAACTTTTGCTTTTACAGATCTTATTTTTATGCAAAAATTGATGTTCCTGCAAAGTTTCATGCAAATCCGTGCGGAAGGCAAGTTATCGTACCTTTACCCGCTTTTTCAGCATCTACGCTAGTTGGTGCGACTGTTAGTAATGCGTGATATACTTTTTCCAAGTATTTACCTCTAAATCCCTCATCTTCAAGTAAATCGATTTCTCGTCGAATGGTTTTTGATATAACTGATTTCTGTATTGTATTTTGGTTTGTTGACATTTTTTTAGTTATCGCTAATTTAAAGTTTTGTTCAAGAGACAATTCCTTTTCACTATCGACATTAGTGTCATCATCATCTTCGATAACTGTACCGAATTCTTCTGAATGTGGATAGGTTTGTGGATAAAAATGTTAAGAAAATTTACTATAATCTTGATCAAATTTGAATTAATTAGTCTCCTTTCTTCTTTTTCATTTTTATTTTTAAAATCATTATAAATATGTAAATACCGTAAGACATTTTCTATTTCGGTATGTTTTTCTTCCGTGCGATTTTTCAATGTAATATATAATTCTTCAGATTGTGATGTGTGCTGTTCTTTCAGTGACTGCAACATGAAATTTATTGTTGCATTAGCTGTTAATAAATTAGAATGTCACAGACGTAATACCTCCACAGCCAGTTTTATTGGAAGTAGAGCTGATACAGTTCTGGATATTAAGCCGAATTCACTATCGGAAAAATGAATTTGCATGTTTAAGTCGTTTATTGCTTTTCTAGTAAATACCGAAAAATCGGTATTTAAAGATGTGAATACCGGTATTACAAAATTGTACAAATGGCTCAAAATACCGGTACAGTGAGTCCTGTTTTTGTACGGAGGATAGGGACCGCATAAAAGAAATCGTACAAAAACAAATTCGGAAATTTGATTAACACCGACATATAATAAGCATGTGTCAAAATCATCTGTAAAAAAAAATCGCACTTAGAAAATACATCAATTGGGCTTCCGCTTCCGGGGCGAGACAGTGTGGACGTGTGTGGCAGGTGTGCGAGAGAAATGTGATGGAAAGAGGTGTACGGTGACAAGGGAGGGCGAAATGGAGAGGTGGGGTAGAAGATAAGGAGAGGGTGCGGTGGAAGCGTGGGCGGAACGGGTGAGGAAGAGGAGAAGAGGTAGCAGGAGTGAGAAGCGAGAAGCAGAAAGCAAGGTGAGGAGGAAGCGTGGTGCCGAGCAAGAGAGGGTTTGGCGCTCCGCTCGTCCCTAGGCACCACAGCGATGTCATTGGTTGAACGTCCCACCAATTAGAGTACGAGTTGAAGTTCGAGGAAATCGCGGGTCATTTAACTAGAATGTAGATAATTGGTGCGTTCGGGGAGTCACTACGAACGCTATGAACGCAAACACTACCAACGGCGTTCGCGGAGCCCGATAGCGCGATGGTGGTATCAAGCTCCGTGAACGCTCTACAGCGTAGCGTTAGCAGACGATCATCGTTTTGTGGGGGGGTTTTCAAATCGAAAAATTGTTTTTCAGTTTTTCTCACATACAAAATCGTTTGCGGGCTTAAGTTAAATAAGATAAATTGTTGAAAGTCGACTAAACTGGAGGCTACTAAACATATTTTTTTGTTGAACAATAAAAACGAAAGAAACTATTATTATTATTTGTCTGGCCCGCGAATGAGGTTATAAATTTCAAAATGGCCGTTGGCAGAAAATAGGTTCCCGTTCCCCACTCCTGACTTACAGCGTGTGGTGCTATTGGCTGTTCACGGAATACCCAGGAATACCCCACGCAACGCAATCGACACACTACCTCGGAAGAAATAGCGTTCGTAGCGTTAGTCATGACGTCGCACACCATAAGTAGTGACGTCACGGTAGTGTTTGATTGCGCTACCGTCGAGCTCCGCGAACAGTCTGTAGCGCCAGATAGCGCAAATAGTGACTCCCCGAACGCACCCAATATGGTAATAACAAAGGTTGTTTAGGGTGGAGACGCACCGTCTTTTGTTTAATCAATAAGTAAAGAGATCTGGAAGCGTGAAGAAGGAAAAATTGTCTGCTTTCTCGAAGTTTCTAAAGCCTGTTCTGTAGATGATCATAAATTAGTTGTGTGGCGAATACTGAGCCTAGGGAATACCTTAGGGAGCCGCTACAAGGGAACGGAGGAAGCGACACCTGGAGGGAAAATAACAGAGCGGTGAAAGGGTCGGTAAAGAAGAGAGAAGAAGGCAGGTTACGGCGAAGAGAGTGAGGGAGATGGGGCGGACGGAAAAGGGAAGGGAGGGAAAAGTGGAGGAGTTTTGGAGAAGGAAGGAAGAGGAAGGTGGGAAGTGTGGAAGAGCAGAGGAGGATGAAACAGGGAAAGCAGTGAAAAGGAAGAAGAAATCACAAGGGGAGGACGAGGGAGTAAGAGGAAGAGATGGACTGGAGAAGGAGGAGGAAGCAGAAGGGGCTGAGGAGATGAAGGAAAAGCATGGAGAAATGGCAGAGGCGATTACGAGGTTTGTGCTGAAGAGGATGCACAGGGAGATGGGCAGGGAGATAGAGCAGAGGGACAGACGGATGGACAGGGAGTTTGAGCAGATGGAGAACGCTGTTATTGAGATGGTGACGAAGGGGATGAAGGAGATAGTGAAGGAGGTAGGAAGAAAGGAGCGGGAGGTCGAGGAGCTGAGCGCAATACTGCAGGGAGAGAGAGAGGATGGAGGAGAGGTTAAGGAGAATTGAAGGGAGAACGAGGAAGCTGGAGTCAGAGGAGAAGAAAGGAGAAGGGAAAATGGAGGAGAGGACAGAGAGAGGCGAAGAGAGAAAAGGGAAGCTGGAGACTGAGGAAAGGAAAGCAGAAGGGAGGATGGAGAAGACGACAAAGCGAGGAGAAGAAGGGAAGGGGAAGATGGAGACAGAGGAGAAGAAAGGAGAAAGGAGGATGGAGAAGAGGACAGAGCGAGGCGAGGAAGGAAAAGGGAAGATGGAGACAGAAGAGAAGATAGGAGAAGGAAGAAGGGAGGAGAAGACAGTGCAAGGTGAAGAAAGAAAATGGAAGCTGGAGAAAGGGGAGAAGAATGGAGAGAGGAGGGTGGAAGAAGAGATGACCGAGAGGTTGAGGAGGATAGAAGTCTGGAAGGAACAGAAGGAAAGAGAAGGAAGAAGGAGGAATATGATTGTGAAGGGGGTGAGGAGAGGAGCAGAGAGGAGAAGGAAGGAGATACAGGAGTTAATGGGAGGATTGGGGGTGGAAGGGGAAGTGGAGGAAATCAGGAGAGGAAGGGAAGGGGGAGACGAAAGGGGAATGGTGATAGTCAGGATGAAAAGTGTGGCGGGAAAGGAAGAAGTGATGGCGAAGAGGTGGAAAATGAGGAGAAAAGGAGTAAGGATAGAGGAGGATCGTACATGGGAAGAAAGGAGGATGAAGTGGAGGGTAGTGGAAAAGGCATGGGAGGAAAGGAGGAAGGGGAAGAGGGTGTGGATGGGAGATGGAAGGATCAGGATAGAGGGGACATGGTAAAGGTGGGAGGAAGGGAAGAGGGAGTGGCGGGAGGAGGAAAGGAGTGATAAGGAGGAGGGGGGCGAAGAGAAGAAAGGGCCTGGGGAGAGAAAGGAGTAGGGAAAGGGGCAGGGGGGGGCGAAGGGGGCGAATTGGCGAGAAGGAAGGAAGCAGAGGAAGAAACGTAGGCAGAGGGGAAGTGGAAGTCCAAGGAGAGCCGGAGGAGAGTGGGACGCATGTGCAGGATTGTTGTTTTGTAAATTGTATGGGCATGTATAATGATTGTTGCTTTGGTTTGTAAGGTGTATAAGTCGCAAACCCGGGAGGGAAGCGAGAATAAAGATATGTAGAAAATACATCAATTATTTACGAAATAGGCGAGAAAATGCTTTCAAACAAATTAAATCATTAAATTAGACCCGGGATTATTTTAAAAACATTTTATTTCACATTGTAACTATATGCATGGAGAAGTTTTCAAAATGCACATGCACTGCTACTCGTCGTGATCCGAAACGCGCATCTTCTTATGATGACTTGGTTCAAATTCGCTTCCCTCGCTTGAAGATGCGATTTCAATTGATTGACTATTTGTCCATGAAATCGATTATCAATTTTTGTGACGTTTGAATCGAGGCTGTAGAGTGTGTAGAGACTAAGGGAGTGAGGTGATGATTTGAATGGCAAATACGACTTGAAAGTAGATAGGAAAAATAATTAGGATAGGTTGCAGTGCAGGGCGGATTAGGATAGGATAAGTTTCGTGCATGGAAAAGAAAAGAGACCAAGGGTTTTGGTATACGATTTGGGGTAATAAAATCGCGGTTGGGTTGCATATTAATGAATGGATTAGCGGAGGGTATTACCGTTCGTGTTGGGCGAATGATTGGGTTTTTCTAACTGTACATCGACATTATTACGCATTCTTAACATCGTAGATAAAACTCTGAATACCGAGCGTATACTGTTTGCGCGTCGAGGTAGAATATATACGTAACTGACTGTGCTTTGTCAGAAGATTGTTTAAAACAAATTAACAGAATTTCGCGGATTGCACGTACATTGTCGTCAAGGAGTCCTCGTATTCAGGGTTCGTCCACAACATGTATATATTAAAAATAAACAATAAACAATATTTTTTTTGTTAAAATCATATTTTTTTCTTGAAAGATCATTCAAAAACACAAATTTTGAAAAAAAGAACGATCCAATTGGTGCATTCTTCACAAAGTTATGAGCATCTGAATAAAAGAGCCCAAATTTTAAGAAAATTCATATTTCCAAAACGGACCGTCAAAAGAATCTGAAAAAATTCATGAACGCGTTTTTGATCAACCTTAAAAACATATAAAATTTAAAAAAAATCGAAGGGGGTGAGGTCGGAAAGTGTCCGATTTGGCATGGAATGCCTCATATGTACACTGATAGGAAACATTAACCCTTTGCACTCGGCACCGTTTCGGACGTTACCTACCAACAACTCGACGCTACTTTTTCGCGAAAACGTACACCCTGGAATCGTGATATTCTATAGCACAATATTTTGGAACCGAGTAAGGCATTGTAATGACATTTGGTTTATATGTATTTGTGGACATTAAAGAACACATATTTGCAAAGAGAAATCAAAATTTGTTTTCTATAATTTTTCTATAGTATGGTAAATTGATACGTCTTCTACGGAGATGTTTTCATTTCACTACTTGTATCGCTATCACTATGTATAAAATTTCTTCTATAAAGTTTCCCTATATCATTGACCCATACACGTGCAGCTTTGTTCCACTAATTCTGCATATCGCTCAACGGATTAGAGAATTGTATAGTCCGTCGTGAACGCACTGCGCACGCTCTCTTTTGCCGTGTGTTCGGGATTATCCGCAATAGAGTACGACGCTCGCAGGACTTGGTGCCTCGCTCGATCCAACTCCCTCTCCCTTATTGCAATTTCGGTTTCCGCTCCTTCTTGATTTCAGCTCCCTATCTCATCCTCCCTTCCGACGCCACGGGCATAAAAAACCAACATTTCCAGTTTCGCATTCCATTTATATCCCTTTCCATACAGTCCACTACATATCCCTTCCGCATACCCCCTTTTCATTCCGAATCATTTTCCACCCGAACCTAATTTTGGCTCACGCCAAGAACCTTCCAAAACACCGTGTAAAACCGTTTGATTTATTTATCATGCATCTTGATAATTTTATCATATTTTGATTTGTTTTTTGTGCCATTTTAATAGAAAACTACAGGAAAACATATGTTTCTTAAAAAAATTGCGGTGGAATAAGTTAATTCTCCGAAATCGGTAATAAACTTTCATGTCCCCTCAGAGGGGACAACCGAGTGCAAAGGGTTAAACTGGTGCCAACGCCGCTCAGATTCACATACCGCACAAAAAAAATCGCACAAAAATAAAGTCGCACAAAACAAATCGCACAAACCAAATCGCACAAAAATAAAATCGCATAGAAAAGAACCGCACAAAAACAGGACTTACTGTATTCGGCATCCCGGTGTACCGGTATTGCAATCCCTAAATAGAACGTATATTCGAATAAATATGGGCGTGGTGCGGATTTGCCCCGTGTACGGATTTACCCCACTGCACCTTATATTATCTTTCTTCAAAAGCTTATTACGTCTTCCTCACTATTCTTTTCACTATCAATTGTGCTTCTACGTCGTGCAATGATTATTTTAAAGGTAAATAATCACTGTGCGCTTGTCAGAAAAAGCATGTTTGCCGACTGAACGAAGGATCTGAGATAACTGCAGTGTGATCCCTCGCAGTCCTCTTTTCGAAGAGTTTATTGCTTTCACCAATTCGAAACTAAATCCTTTATTCTTTGTAAAAAATAGAGGGTTTGATAACAACAGGTTACCAACCACGCATGTGCTTTCTCGAATTGCGTTATTGCTAACCCCGCTTATTGCCTGGTTTACGTTTTGGTGCTTCGACAGTGGGATTTGGGCGCGCGAGAAACTCAACCGAATCACTTTGAGCGACGAACGTGTTAAATGAAACAAATGCACTTCCAGTCAACAGGGATTTTTCGAGCTTGCAGGTTTCAAATGGGTGAAGAATTTTAACGCAGAAAAAATAATGTGGTTTTAAAAAAAATGGTGGAAATCTTCCGTTTTACACTGTTAATATTTTACTTAACGTTAATCTTCAACGATGGAAACGTTTTACTCTCCCCTGCCCCCACGGTTGACTTACAAAGTTGAAACATCACACAAATTTTTCTTTTATAAGAAGCTATTGAATGACTCATTCAAACTTTCAATTGGTTTGGGAGCACTCTTGATTGTTTTATTCGGCTATGCCCTTTATACAGGGTGGTTTCGATCCGGTGGTACAAGTGAATAGGAGGTGAATCTACGTGCATAAATAAGTAAAAAAAAAACGTATGACAATTTTTTTGTAAACGCACTGTTTTCGAGAAAATTGACTTTGAATTTTCGTCAGGTACAAGTGCCCTAAAGCATGGCATTGTGTATCTATATCTATCGCTTTGCGTTGCTGCAACTACGTTCGGGCAGCCATGACGTCACGATAGGCCGGTTCGGTCTCACTGTCGCGTATACCGAATGTCCCTGCCGGACCTGCTTCGATGCTACGCAATGCTACAGCGCACCCGGTATATCTCGCCACGCTCAGGTGCGCTTGCACTTTGCAAAAAATCAAAGTTGATTTTCTCGAAAAAGGAGCGTTTAAACAACATCACGGTGGTTGTACCACCGGATCGAAACCACTCTGTATGTTTAAGTGGCACTTGTTGGTTTCTTAGATTATACATATTTCCGAACAAATAAAAAAGAATAGAACTAATAGTTTCCCACGACCGGACAAATTTTAAAAGTTTTCATATCCATCGAGGTATGTTTGAAAATTTTTTCCAAAAAATCGAAGGGTAGCGTGTTTTGAGATAAAAAACATTTTGTGCTTTAAATTAAAAATGAACAATGAAAACAATAATTTTCATTAAATTCATATTTTTTTCTTGAAAGAGGGTATTTTTCGCAAAATTATGAGCATTTGGAAAAAAAGTGACCAACTTTTAAGAAAATTGATATTTCCGAAACGAATGGTCAAAAAAATCTGAAAAAATTCATGAACGCGTTTTTCACCGGTCTTAAAAACATAAAATTTAAAAAAAAATCGGAGAGGGTGAGGTACAAAAGTGTCCAATTTGGCATAGAATGCCCCATATATAAACATATCAAGACTATCAGAGACCGTGGGGTACGTGACCATAATTCAACATTTCTAATTTAATATACTATATGTCTTAGTTTCCATGAAAACTTTATTACCAGACCTTTATCATCCTGTGATATATGGCGATATAATTGTTGTTTAAGAAGTAAAACAAAATGTCCAGGTGTGATTTGAAAATGACTTAACATTAATAGAATATTTAAGATTCCAAATTAATTCCTCAGCACTGTTGTTGTTGACGGCTTTTCATTTAATCAAAGCCTGTGGTGAATCAAATATATACATTTTATAGAAATTTCAAATGCGCGCAGAATTTTCAACTTTAACAATAAACGATCCAGTTGATGAAGTTAATGTCATTACTATACAGGGTGAGCCAGAATTCGGGGGAGAAAATTTAAGGGACGGTAAAACCCATGACTACAAGCACTTTTTGTCAAATAACATGTGAGGTGCAATTCAACGGATAAAAAGTTGCAGGGTAATTTTGCACCGTCACATTTAACGCGCTGACTGCTGCGCACGTTGTGGATGCCTGACCTGGCGGCGAAGGTGTTAAAGGATTATCACAAGAATGAAAGCAGATGTTTCACAAAACACTTTATGGACACTAATATTTTTGATTTATATGCTCAGAAATAAAAAGTTTAAGGGTAACACGCTAATTGCTACGCGAATTTATGGGGAAACAACTGTCAACCACACGCGCTGCTCAGATCAACGCTGGTTTTGTAGGATAGCAATGCCAAGCGTACTTCTAATTGTAAGATTAAAACTTTCTCAATGCAGATGTGTAAAAATATCAGGACCATTGTGTCCCATCATTCAAGACATTTATTAAAGACGATAAGCACCAATCCTACTTTGGTTTTGTTATCGTTTGGCCCGCTAGATAATACTTTACTGAAATAGCCCAAATCAGCAAAATCGGTTTATAGAAATGATAAGTGGTATAAAACTGCATTGAGTAAGTTTTAATCTTAGAAGTACGCTTAGCATTGCTATCGCCCAAGACCAGTGCATATGTATGCAAAATTCGGAATTGCATATAACTATAGACGCTCTAGAAGTACAAGTTTATTGTTACAGAGTTTTAATAAAATACGTGAAGACTACCGCCAGAAATTGTTCTAAATTGACGCGAAGCAGAAGTCGCGTTTGTTAGCATTAAAGAATTCCTTAGTGTATTTTGAGATAGAGTTTGAAGGGCGGACTAATATCGATCGATAACCGTATATGTGTGAATTTATTAGACATACAAACTTCATCAATAATGTTTAAGCTCGTCATAGAAAAAATGTTCACATAATTATTACTTTATTAGTCTCATTTTCGTATACTATGAAAGAAAATCAAGTTTTTTAGTCGTATCATTGATAAATGCTTAAAACGTTTCGTAGATCACGTAAGTATTAATAATCACACCATATTAGGCATGTGTATGTCCTTATAAGAGGAAAACAAATCGGGCTTAAACTATAGTTTCAGTCCTATTGTGAATACTATGTAATACCGTTTTTGTAACACATTATTTGATTTAAGCATATTTTTGTTTTCAGAATATTAAAGATGCATGAGGTCGGAATTATAAATGTCCTAGCGCTTCGTTGGATGGAAGCACAGAACACAGAAGAGAGTCCTTCTAAAGAACCAAAGCCCATCATATTTGCACAGGTCTCACTCGTATTTGCTGTGTTAGCAACTGGTATAATAGTTTCGATCATTATCCTTATACTTGAAAATTGTATGCAGTTACATAAATCATGGCGTAATGATCATCATTTATGTTACTAGAATGGTACGCGGGTTTATCCAAAGAATAAAATAAATATTATGGCTATTTTACTCTGTAGGAGCTATTTAAATGTTGCTTTATTTTGAAATTCCCATTCCTGTTTGCAAGCAATTTATATATGAAATTCCGACTGTATTCCTATTGTTCGAGATTTAGGTGGTTTATCTCGCGAGATTTGCCGCGATGGTGTTAAGCCGGGGTTGAGACAAGTAAATTCACAATGATTAACAGTCGTTTATTCTCAGGTACATTTTTGAGATTTGGATAGTCTATCGAGCGAGCACATTAGAGATTTGATCGTTGATCGCGCGTGTTTCGTTAGCGAGATTTCGAGATTGAGTTGTATATTTGAGAATAAAGTCCACGAGATTATATTAATGCACAGAGGACTGGATAAGAGATTGAGAAGCACGAAGTGAACCACGTTGCGCCGCAATGTAGCTGCCACATAATTATATTAATTATGTGGCATTTCTGTGCAAGAACGATTGTTCGAGATTGAAATGGTAATCAGTAACTTACATAATCTCGTGGCTCACAAGTATGCAGGAAACACAATTACTACTCGCTAACGAAACTCTTAGAAAAACACGTCCGTTCGCAATTTGAACCGTACGTAAAGTAAAAGGGCCGGTCGCACGTGGGCTACCGGTAGCCGGTGAGATGCGTGACGTCACACCATGTGACTTCGGGCGCTCAGGAGCTGCTGCCGCCGAAGTCCTGTGGCCGGTGACCCAATTACTTCGGGAGATTCCCGAACACCTATTTATAGTAATATCTGATTTTGGGTGATGTTAAGTGAGCAGGTTTTATCTCTAACAACTATAGCCACAACAGGTTATATAGGTAATAATTAAAGGGGCATATGGAACCACAGAAACGAAGAATGATTCATGTACGGATCATACATACATGTATATCGAATGATGTATGATACATATGTGAAAGATATAAAACGAGATTCTTGAAAAACCGCAGGAATCTTCATGCTTTGTGGTTAATTATTTTAATCTTTAATAAAACATTTATTTTTATCAAATTCTGATGAGTAATCTGTCGTTGGTTGCAAATAAACGAAGAATATATTTGAGGGGAGATGTACATCTGGGACTAAAACTTTTCGGTAACCACTGTTCTTAAAAATCTTAATGATATAGAAATTGTGAAAAAAAGCCGAGATATGTGGACTAGATCAATGTACTAATTGTAACTGTCACATGATCGATTCTTGATCACCTGCCGTGGTTCAAGATATTATCCCAGATGAAAGATATGCAGGATAATTATTAATCCGTGTTGCACCGACAAATAAGGCATTGCACGAATTAAAGTTCTGTTCGTTACTCACAATGTTAGTTACCCCTCCCCAGTTAAATATGTACTGCACGTCGGTGTTTTGTTGTTCTGTTCACTTCTACGTGTAAAAAGATAAAACTAAATATAGTTTAACTCAAAGACAAAAAGCAGTCGTCTACGAATATGTAAATAATTATTAATTAAAATGTTTAATAAAAAATTATTGTCCATAAAATTAGATTTACAAACAAATAAACTTAATTACAATTAAATGATTCAGAGGCGCGGAAAAAAGCATGCTTTTAGGGACGAGTATTAGTATAAAGATTGGAAACCACTGCCCTAAAATGTTACGGTTCACCTGTGCATAAAGTTTATGAATGTACTGCATGTAAATTAATTCGGGCTATAGAACAGTCCAACGCTCATTTCTATTGGGTTACGTTGGTCTAAATTACCTCAGAATTAAAAAAAGGAAAAAATATTTTCGTTAACATATACATCAGTGGATCCCAACTTTTATGCAATTACGGCCCTCTGAAAAAAATTGTTTAGGGTTGCATGTCGGCATCGAACACAACAAAAACATAGAATCAATAAAATTCATACTATATAGCAACTGACTAAAAAATTCTTAACCCCGCCAATACCAGATTTACATTGTGCTTTTTTTGTCGAACACACTGAAACTATAGTAATTACTCATATACTTAAGACATTTATCCGATAAAAAAAAAGATGTAATTGCGATAGTATTTTACAATTATACTAATTTTCTAATTTGTTATAAAGATATTGTGTACGATTCATACGTTACATATAAAAATATACCTACAGATGTCTATTTATGAAAATTGTGGTCATACTACCATGTTATCTAACTTCTCATCAACAGAAGAAATATTTATACTGCATTCGTTCACGACATTACTCACCATTTGGTAATTGGTCGATCTCTACTGATCACTCTTTTATCTCTACAGATCACACTCGATCGCAATAGTAATAGACATTTTTCAATTATTCAAACAGAGCACACTTGTCAATAATAAGTTCATTTAAGATTCTTTGCTCATGAGTATTGACGTGTATGTACACCTATTCTAAAAAACAAACAAACTGTTCTGTCTCCGTGGGTAACGCATCGAATAGCAACGAATTCTTTGTTTTGCCCTGGCAAGCGGAAGGGCCTTATGGATTTCAGTTGTTCACAATCCACTGAACGCGTAACGTGTAATTTATCGTCGTTAGTGGTGTTCCATCGGTATAGTGCTCCTATAGTTTTCTCAGCCGGAAATCACGCCACTAAGAAAGTTTCAAGGTCTGATAGGTCATCAAGATTTCGCGAGGTGGGAGAAAAGTTTAAATAAAGTGTTGGAAGTAACTGGACAAGCATATCAATGGATGGGCTTCCTTTGGGTTTCGTGGCAAAGATATCGCACAACTGCTTCTACAGCAGCTCCGTCTGAGGGAATTCTGTTCTCATAGATGAAACAACACAGGTATGTGGTTTCATTAACTGCTTCAGTTTCATGGAACGCAATCGCTCTATTTAGATTCCGTGTTAATATCTACACAATCGTGCGCGCCACAGCCAACTATACTTTTTCCACTGCGTTCGGACCGACCAAACCCGCTGCCCAACGCGCATTTTTGTGGTATTATTTAAAGCATCTGAGTTCATGCAATGGTACATGTTATAAATTTATTGGTTTATGATCTGGGCAACAATAAACTTTACGACGCAAAGGTACTGGGGTAAGTGCCTCGTCCTTCGACTCGGTCCTCTTGCCAGAGAGCCTCCGCTCTCCCCACTCCGTGGCCAGGTCCTTTGTTCATTTGTTTATAATATTGCATGCGCTATCGAAGTATTGATGACGTCGGGCCATCGACCTCGCGCACATGCCTCCTTAGAGCGATCACCTCTCATCTCAAAAGAATAACGCATTACCTCGGTGACATACAACAAACCATTTGTTATCACCTCGGCAACTTCACAATTATTTACTACCTTAGTTACATATTCTTTTAATATTGATTTATTGATTTTCCAATCTGGCGCTAACATACATTACAATATTCATAAACATATTGCGCACAAACAGTTTTCTTGATAGTAGAGCATACTCCATGTTGATACTATAAGAATAACAGAACAATAAAAACGCGTTGCTAAGGTCAGAATGAGGAAATCTCCCCCATCGGTTGGATAAGTGTTAAAAAGAAACAAGTACATGTGGACGCTATTGGACAACTAACGGTCCTCTTACAGTATGTAGAAGTAGCACTTTTGCGTCGCTTAGTCCTGTTTGCAATCGATTCAGACAAATATTATGGCATTATTCGTTCTGTTTTATTCAATGTTTTTCAATGACTGTTGGGACTCAAACGGAATTATATTCAGTGCTTCTTATCTCACTGTCGCTCAGACTGCGTAACTGCGTAACGAGCGAACTGCTTTTCTTTTCCGCAATGATTGGCAACAATGCGTACTATTGGAACGTTCTAAAAGTATTTCAAACAGGTCGCCTCTACAGTATTAAGTCCAACAGTTGAAAGGACATAGCCGAATAAGATCGTCATAAGTGTTCCTAAACCGATTAAAATTCTGAATGAACCATTGGATAACTTATAAAAAAAAGAAATATTTTGGTGAGTATTCAATCTTGTATCTAGACCATGGGGAGTAGGAAAGGCTACAATGTACTACTGTCCGCTTCTCCCAACATTTTCTCGGAATTTAATGGATATACAATTTGAAAAAATCAGAACTATATATAGTAATGGTTCCTACATTCTAGATTTTATTACCGGATTTTTATATAAAACTAGAAAAATTACCCGGCGTTGCTCGAGTGAAAAATGCGGTACTTTTTATATGTATTTTGCAATTTCAAGCGGTAGTAATTTGAAATCAACGGTGTTTATGACTCGACACATGCATTATAGGTTTTTTTTCTATTAATTTTCGTTTGGTAGTGAATAATGGAATAGTAACTGTCATTCATTATTGTTTGTGTAAATATTTAACTTCCGTTACATTAGTCAAGGCATATTTCGGTTGTTCCACAGACGTGTATGGATGTGGCCGAAAATTCTGCTGTTTTGTAATTCTGCTAAGTAATCATCGCGTTTACCATCGAGGCTATAGTATTTAGATTTATAGCCTTTTCTCTACCTGCATTATTTATTGCACTTTCTTCTCGATGTGGTAAAATTTTATTGCCCTTGTCCCTTTAGTGGTCTATCAGTGGCTATGCTCTAAAGAAAAGGCCTATGGCGTCTTACTTTTAGACCGTGTTCGGTCGCATTTCTTCTTTATATGCAAAGCTCGTACACATGTATATCCAACCCAAATGTACATACGTACATGCATACATGTAAATACGCTTACATACGTCTACATAAACAAACATGTGTGTAAGCATCACCGTAGAGAAAGAGGGAGGACACACATATAAGGTGGTCGATGTATGTTCAGAGGCCAGATATGTTCAGTTAATTGAGTGACGACTGTTACCACTCCATAGAGGACTGCGGCGTTATTTGGAAGTTCGCTGGTGTTTTGCACCCGAGGCGACGGCAAGGGGTCTGACACCTTACTGCTGGGTCGCGAAGGGATGCATAGTTTATTATGATGAGCCGGATACGTGGCTGACGGACCGACGGTATCGATGCCTCTTTGTCCGCGCGGCGAGTTAACGGTTCGTGAAAAAGGACCCGGCCACGGAGTGGGCAACGTCTTTTAGACGCCCAGATAAGAGGGCTTTAGCAACAGGCATGGAAATTACACCAGAAACTCTTACGCGAACGAACACCATATCGATAACTTTCAGACATGTGTATCTCGCCTTTGTAGTATTTTCGGGTGTTCAAGTTTAGACGTAAATAGAAGATTTATCAGGCGTTGCCTGGGCATCGTACGCAGTGCGTCATGTAAATATATTTTAATTATAAGCGACAAAATTGATCCGAACAACGTTTTTCAGTCGGGACGTATACAGTGCGGCATTTTTATATAGAGCGGACCCTGAGTTAGCCTTTCCACGGTGTAGCAACGTCCCACATCACCCATGAGGTCTTGCTATTGGATGCGTTATATCTTTTTTTTGGCATGGTGATTTCCCCAGTAGGCTACATATCCATGACAATACTAATCCAATTACCGAATTGAAGTATGGATCGGATTATTCTGGATATTTAAATTTCACAAATCGCGATTATTATTTTACTCCTTCAGACAGATCGACATACTAATGCAACTACTTGATTGCAGTATGGATCGGATTATTCTTGATGTTTAAGTTTCACAAATCGCGATTATTATTTTACTATTCCAGAGATCGACATACTAATGCAACTACTTGATTTAAGTATGGATCGGATTATTCTGGATATTTAAATTTCACAAATCGCGATTATTATTTTACTCCTTCAGACAGATCGACATACTAATGCAACTACTTGATTTAAGTATGGATCGGATTATTCTGGATATTTAAATTTCACAAATCGCGATTATTATTTTACTATTCCAGACAGATCAACATACTAACGCAACTACTTGGTTACAGTATGGATCGGATTATTCTGGATGTTTAAGTTTCACAAATCGCGATTATTATTTTACTATTCCAAACAGATCAACATACTAATGCACGGTAACTATCTGGTCGAAGTATGGATCGGATTATTCTGGATGTTTGAAATTCACAAATCGCATGTAAAATAATGTCACGTTTTTCAAATTCTTGTCCTACTATCACAACAGCCACTTCATCGTGAACGGGCACATTCAAACAACCTCTGTGCGTATTAGGTGGCCTATTATCTGCATGAATGACAACTTTGAAATTATTATCCGAATTATGAATTTCATTTTCCAACGTGGTTTTAAAACTTCTAATATACTTATTTTCAGAATGCAACATTTCTTGCAACTCCGTAACAATATTTAAATCCAAAGTGGGAAAGTTTTTGCACCTCAAATTGGCTTCGACTGCATTGTCTCCGACAAAATACAGTTGGAGAAATTTGGGTTCCTCAGCAGAATTTTCGGGTAAAATGGAACCAGCTAAAAATCTCCGGGTCCTCCCCTATGCCCGCGGCGCCCATCGTGACGCCGCGCATCGCGCCCGGAGCGTCTGCGAGCGCGCCATGCGCTGCGCTCTCTTGTTTTTGCCGCCGGCCGCTCGCGTCTCTTTACAATATTGGCAAGTGGGCGATCAATTTGGGTATTTTTGTTGATTTTTTTAACAATGAAGGAGTCAACTTTTCCAACTTCCAAAAACGGTTTTGGATACATTAGTGAAAAGACTATGAATAGAGATCAAATTTAAATCGCCGACGTTGCAAAATGTAAAAAAAATAATTGTTTAAACAATTAGCAATAAACTTTTACAACGTTTCATAATTATTTTGGTATGTCGGGAGCAAGTCCAAAAGAATGCCGTAAGAACGAAATCTCTAGCATGTCGGGAAGTGGGAGATCTTTTTTGCTATTTTCGTTAATTGTTTTAACAATGAAGGAGTCAACTTTTCCAACTTCTAAAAACGGTTTTGGATTCATTAGTGAAGAGACTATGAATAGAGATCAAATTTAAATCCCTGATGCTGCAAAATGTAAAAAAAATAATTGTTTAAACAATTAGCAATAAACTTTTACAATGTTTCATAATTATTTTGGTGTGTCGGGAGCAAGTCCAAAAGAATGCCGTAAGAACGAAATCTCTAGCATGTCGGGAAGTGGGAGATCTTTTTGGCTATTTTCGTTAATTGTTTGTTTAACAATGAAGGAGTCAACTTTTTCAACTTTTTCGAATTTTCCGTTTTGTTTGGAGAGAAGAGCTAGTAGGGGACAAAATTTCAAGTCGCTAGCACTTGTGGAAGTACCAAATCTCGAACATCCGGTAATTAAATTTTGCCGTTCCGACGATGTTTAAACTAATTAGGAGTAAACTTTTGGAACTTTTTGGACCGGTTCGGTTAGTTTGAAAGCAAGATCTCGCTGATAAAAAAAGAATTAAGTCGCTAGCCCATCGGGAAGTGGTCTAACCGAATTTCCGGACATTTGACATTTATATATGGACCGTTTATTTTGAAAGTGGTGTAAGTCCACTTTTAAACAAAAATGAGTTATTACGTAATTTGTATTCAATCTAGCGTAAACTCTTTATTTATAACGTGTTAGCATTTAATATCTTAAAAATGCTAATACTTTGTTCAATTTAAAATTGATCGATTAAAGAAATTGCATATTCATTGATTATGAAAGTGGTGTAAGTCCAATTTTCATAGACATAGGTGGGTAATTTGGTTACACATGCTTTATTTCACGAATCTTGTACACACCACAGGATTATTATGATGTCATAAAACAATGTAGACAGAATAATACAGTTATTTTACACGAAATTCTCTCGTTTTATTTGATGGAAAATAAAGAATCTACAAATCGCAATTCAAAAACGGGTAAGAAAAATTACTAACGGAGAAAAAGTAAACTCGTTGAAAATATTTGGATGTGGTTTTGTAAAAGTGCGCCGTATGCTATTGTATATAAAATATCGATGGGGGATACAGAATTTTAGACATTAGATTTATCACTTACATGTCGGGAAAGACCACCAAACTTTGAAAGAATTGTCCAAACACCTTTGTATAACGATGCCAAACCAAATTACATACGAAAAATATAAGCATTGAAGCAGTTATTTTACCTTAATAACTAAACAATAGCTTAATAGCAAACTTAAATAATATAAACTAATTAACGTTCAAAATAAAAAATACTAGTCCCATTTTATTTCTCCTTATTATTTATAAACAAAATTGGATTAGTATAATATATATTTGAAGTGATATTTATTTTTTCAGAATTGAAACAAAATGATTTTTACAATTGACTAATTATGAAAGTGGTGTAAGTCCATTTGCAACCCGTAAATATACATTATTTCAGTTAAATTCGCCTAAAAGAAATTTATATAATCAAATTACACATTGATAAATCCGTAGAAACATTGCCAGACTTGATATAATTAATGTATATTTTTTAATTGATTAATATGCTAACCTTTAATTTACTCGAAACAACAGAAAATGGACTTACACCACTTTCAAAATAAACGGTCCATATATAGAGATGTCAAATGTCCGGAAATTCGTTTTTGCAACGTCGGCGATTTAAATTTGATCTCTATTCATAGTTTTTTCACTAATGAATCCAAAACCGTTTTTGGAAGTTGGAAAAGTTGACTCCTTCATTGTTAAAACAATTAACGAAAATAGCAAAAAAGATCTCCCACTTCCCGACATGCTAAAGATTTCGTTCTTACGGCATTCTTTTGGACTTGCTCCCGACATACCAAAATAATTATGAAACGTTGTAAAAGTTTATTGCTCATTGTTTAAACAATTATTTTTTTTACATTTTGCAACGTCGGCGATTTAAATTTGATCTCTATTCATAGTCTTTTCACTAATGTATCCAAAACCGTTTTTGGAAGTTGGAAAAGTTGACTCCTTCATTGTTAAAAAAATCAACAAAAATAGCCAAATTGATCGCCCACTTCCCAATATTGTAAGGAGACGCGAGCGACCGGCGGCAAAAACAAGAGAGCGCAGCGCATGGCGCGCTCGAAAACGCTCCGGGCGCGATGCGCGGCGTCACGATGGGCGTCACGATGGGCGCCGCGGGCACAGGGGAGGACCCGGAGATTTTTAGCTGGTTCCATTTTACCCGAAAATTCTGCTGAGGAACCCAAATTTCTCCAACTGTATTTTGTCGGAGACAATGCAGTCGAAGCCAATTTGAGGTGCAAAAACTTTCCCACTTTGGATTTAAATATTGTTACGGAGTTGCAAGAAATGTTGCATTCTGAAAATAAGTATATTAGAAGTTTTAAAACCACGTTGGAAAATGAAATTCATAATTCGGATAATAATTTCAAAGTTGTCATTCATGCAGATAATAGGCCACCTAATACGCACAGAGGTTGTTTTAATGTGCCCGTTCACGATGAAGTGGCTGTTGTGATAGTAGGACAAGAATTTGAAAAACGTGACATTATTTTACATGCGATTTGTGAATTTTAAACATCCAGAATAATCCGATCCATACTTCGACCAGATATTTGCATTAGTATGTTGATCTGTCTGGAATAGTAAAATAATAATCGCGATTTGTGAAACTTAAACATCCAGAATAATCCGATCCATACTGTAATCAAGTAGTTGCATTAGTATGTCGATCTGTCTGGAATAGTAAAATAATTATCGCTATTTGTGAAACTTAAACATCCAGAATAATCCGATCCATACTGCAATCAAGTAGTTGCATTAGTATGTCGATCTGTCTGGAATAGTAAAATAATAATCGCGATTTGTGAAATTTAAATATCCAGAATAATCCGATCCATCCTTAAATTCGGTAATTGGATTAGTATTGTCATGGATATGTAGCCTACTGGGGAAATCACCATGCCAAAAAAAAGATATAACGCATCCAATAGCAAGACCTCATGGGTGATGTGGAACGTTGCTACACCGTGGAAAGGCTAACTCAGGGTCCGCTCTATATAAAAATGCCGCACTGTATACGTCCCGACTGAAAAACGTTGTTCGGATCAATTTTGTCGCTTATAATTAAAATATATTTACATGACGCACTGCGTACGATGCCCAGGCAACGCCTGATAAATCTTCTATTTACGTCTAAACTTGAACACCCGAAAATACTACAAAGGCGAGATACACATGTCTGAAAGTTATCGATATGGTGTTCGTTCGCGTAAGAGTTTCTGGTGTAATTTCCATGCCTGTTGCTAAAGCCCTCTTATCTGGGCGTCTAAAAGACGTTGCCCACTCCGTGGCCGGGTCCTTTTTCACGAACCGTTAACTCGCCGCGCGGACAAAGAGGCATCGATACCGTCGGTCCGTCAGCCACGTATCCGGCTCATCATAATAAACTATGCATCCCTTCGCGACCCAGCAGTAAGGTGTCAGACCCCTTGCCGTCGCCTCGGGTGCAAAACACCAGCGAACTTCCAAATAACGCCGCAGTCCTCTATGGAGTGGTAACAGTCGTCACTCAATTAACTGAACATATCTGGCCTCTGAACATACATCGACCACCTTATATGTGTGTCCTCCCTCTTTCTCTACGGTGACGCTTACACACATGTTTGTTTATGTAGATGTATGTAAGCGTATTTACATGTATGCATGTACGTATGTACATTTGGGTTGGATATACATGTGTACGAGCTTTGCATATAAAGAAGAAATGCCATAGGCCTTTTCTTTAGAGCGTAGCCACTGATAGACCACTAAAGGGACAAGGGCAATAAAATTTTACCACATCGGCCGACGAGAAGAAAGTGCAATAAATAATGCAGGTAGAGAAAAGGCTATAAATCTAAATACTATAGCCTCGATGGTAAACGCGATGATTACATAGCAGAATTACAAAACAGCAGAATTTTCGGCCACATCCATACACGTCTGTGGAACAACCGAAATATGCCTTGACTAATGTAACGGAAGTTAAATATTTACACAAACAATAATGAATGACAGTTACTATTCCATTATTCACTACCAAACGAAAATTAATAGAAAAAAAACCTATAATGCATGTGTCGAGTCATAAACACCGTTGATTTCAAATTACTACCGCTTGAAATTGCAAAATACATATAAAAAGTACCGCATTTTTCACCCGAGCAACGCCGGGTAATTTTTCTAGTTTATATATATAGAGAAGAGATTGAGTTTATTCCATCCACTGTTTTTAATTCAAAGTTACGACAATTTCTTCTCGTGTCTCTAGGCGTTTTTTGTAATTTGGGTCTGAATAATATGGTTTCACATTTGCTATAGTTAATTTTAAGTTTCCACGTTTCTTTCGCGTAGCTTAGGTTGTTGAGCATCTCTTGAAGTGTTTCTTTTACGGTTGTTACTTTTCTGTGCTTTGTATATGGGTCATTCCATGTCAAATCGACCAGTGGTTGGAATCGACCAATTTTGATTTGGATGAATTTTGGTCAGAACTTTTCTTTTATCATAAAACGAAGTCCTGCCAAAGGAAAAAAATTAAAAAATTTTTTTTTTGGGAGTTATGCGAACTTGAAAATGTTGCCATTTTTCCAGTTTCTAAATCTTATTTTTTTAATATCTCGAGAACTATTATAGGTACAGAAATGGGAAACAACTTTTTTTAAAGAGCATACTTGGAACTGTAATAAAAAATTATTGTAAAAAAAATTTTCGAAAAAATCGCTGAATTGCAGAATTTTGAAAACTAAAAAATCTTAAAAATCGCTGAACCCCCATTTATTTTTGGCTCAAATTTTTTTCTAAGGTACCTCTAACTAATCTCAAAAGATGCTGAAATGGTCAAGAAGGGGTTTTTTTTCTTTCAAAAGATATACATTTTTGAATTGATACAAGTGTATTTATCATTTTTTCATTCAGTGTGTTCCAAAGAAAAAAAAAATTCATATCTTTTGAAAGAAAAAAAACCCCCTCTTGAAAATTTCAGCATCTTTTGAGATTAGTTAGAGGTACCTTAGAAAAAAATTTGAGCCAAAAATAAATGGGGGTTCAACGATTTTTAAGATTTTTTTGTTTTCAAAATTCTGCAAATCAGCATTTTTTCGAAAAATTTTTTTATAATAATTTTTTATTACAGTTCCAAGTATGCTCTTTAAAAGAAATTGTGGCCCATTTCTGTAACTATAATAGTTCTCGATGTATTTAAAAAATAAGATTAAGAAACTGGAAAAATGGCAACAGTTTCAAGTTCGCATAACTTCCAAAAAAATTTTTTTTAATTTTTTTCCTTTGGCAGGACTTCGTTTTATGATAAAAGAAAAGTTCTGACCAAAATTCATCCAAATCAAAATTGTATTTATCCTTATTTCATTCAGTATGTGCCAAAGAAAAAAAAATTTTCTTTTCAGAATTCAAAAATTCATATCTTTTGAAAGGAAAAAAACCCCCTCTTGAAAATTTCAGTATCTTTTGAGATTAGATAGAGGTACCCTAGAAAAAAATTTGAGACAAAAATAAATGGGGGTTAAACGATTTTTAAGATTTTTTCGTTTTCAAAATTGTGCAAATCAGCGATTTTTTCGAAAATTTTTTTCACAATAATTTTTTATTACAGTTCCAAGTATGCTCTTTAAAAAAAATTGTGGCCCATTTCTGTAGCTATAATAGTTCTCGAGATATTTAAAAAATAAGATTAAGAAACTGGAAAAATGGCAATATTTTCAAGTTCGCATAACTTCCAAAAAAAATTTTTTTAATTTTTCTCCTTTCGCAGAACTTCGTTTTATGATAAAAGAAAAGTTCTGACCAAAATTCATCCAAATCAAAATTGTATTTATCGTTATTTCATTCAGTATGTGCCAAAGAAAAAAAAAATTTTTTCTTCAGAATTCAAAAATTCATATCTTTTGAAAGAAAAAAAAACCCCTCTTGAAAATTTCAGCATCTTTTGAGATTAGTTAGAGGTACCTTAGAAAAAAATTTGAGCCAAAAATTTATGGGGGTTCAGCGATTTTTAAGATGTTTTAGTTTTCAAAATTCTGCAAATCAACGATTTTTTCGAAAATTTTTTTCACAATAATTTTTGATTACAGTTCCAAGTATGCTCTTTAAAAAAAGTTGTTGCCCATTTCTGTACCTATAATAGTTCTGGAGATATTCAAAAAATAAGATTCAGAAACTGGAAAAATGGCAACATTTACAAGTTCGCATAACTTCCAAAAAACAATTTTTTAATTTTTTTCCTTTGACAGGACTTCGTTTTATGATAAAAGAAAAGTTCTGACCAAAATTCATCCAAATCAAAATTGGTCGATTCCAACCACTGGTCGATTTGACATGGAATGACCCATATATAATTAAATCATCCGCGAATGCTATTGCTTTTTTTTTTGTTTGAATTTATACTAGGGTCATTCCATGTCAAATCGACCAGTGGTTGGAATCGACCAATTTTGATTTGGATGAATTTTGGTCAGAACTTTTCTTTTATCATAAAACGAAGTCCTGTCAAAGGAAAAAAATTAAAAAAATTTTTTTTGGAAGTTATGCGAACTTGAAAATGTTGCCATTTTTCGGGTTTCTGAATCTTATTTTTTGAATATCTCGAGAACTATTATAGGTACAGAAATGGGCAAAAACTTTTTTTAAAGAGCATACTTGGAACTGTAATAAAAAATTACTGTGAAAAAAATTTTTGAAAAAATCGCTGATTTGCAGAATTTTGAAAACTAAAAAATCTTAAAAATCGCTGAACCCCCATTTATTTTTGGCTCAAATTTTTTTCTAAGGTACCTCTAACTAATCTCAAAAGATGCTGAAATTTTCAAGAGGGGGTTTTATTTCTTTCAAAAGATATGAATTTTTGAATTCTGAAGAAAAAATTTTTTTTTTCTTTGGCACATACTGAATGAAATAACGATAAATACAATTTTGATTTGGATGAATTTTGGTCAGAACTTTTCTTTTATCATAAAACGAAGTTGTGCGAAAGGAGAAAAATTAAAAAAATTTTATTTGGAAGTTATGCGAACTTGAAAATGTTGCGATTTTTCCAGTTTCTTAATCTTATTGTTTAAATATCTCGAGAACTATTATAGTTACAGAAATGGGCCACAATTTTTTTTAAAGAGCATACTTGGAACTGTAGTAAAAAATTATTGTGAACAAAATTTTCGAAAAAATCGCTGATTTGCACAATTTTGAAAACTGAAAAATCTGAAAAATCGTTGAACCCCCATTTATTTTTGGCTCAAATTTTTTTGTAGGGTACCTCTATCTAATCTCAAAAGATGCTGAAATTTTCAAGAGGGGGTTTTTTTTCTTTCAAAAGATATGAATTTTTGAATTCTGAAAAGAAATTTTTTTTTTCTTTGGCACATACTGAATGAAATAAGGATAAATACAATTTTGATTTGGATGAATTTTGGTCAGAACTTTTCTTTTATCATAAAACGAAGTCCTGCCAAAAGAAAAAAATTAAAAAAATTTTTTTTGGAAGTTATGCGAACTTGAAAATGTTGCCATTTTTCCAGTTTCTTAATCTTATTTTTTAAATACTTCGAGAACTATTATAGTTACTGAAATGGGCCACAATTTCTTTTAAAGAGCAAACTTGGAACTGTAATAAAAAATTATTATAAAAAAATTTTTCGAAAAAATGCTGATTTGCAGAATTTTGAAAACAAAAAAATCTTAAAAATCGTTGAACCCCCATTTATTTTTGGCTCAAATTTTTTTCTAAGGTACCTTTAACTAATCTCAAAAGATGCTGAAATTTTCAAGAGGGGGTTTTTTTTCTTTCAAAAGATATGAATTTTTTTTTCTTTGGAACATACTGAATGAAATAACGATAAATACACTTGTATCAATTCAAAAATTTATATCTTTTGAAAGAAAAAAAACCCCTTCTTGACAATTTCAGCATCTTTTGAGATTAGTTAGAGGTACCTTAGAAAAAAATTTGAGCCAAAAATAAATGGGGGTTCAGCGATTTTTAAGATTTTTTAGTTTTCAAAATTCTGCAAATCAGCGATTTTTTCGAAAATTTTTTTCACAATAATTTTTTATTACAGTTCCAAGTATGCTCTTTAAAAAAAGTTGTTTTCCATTTCTGTACCTATAATAGTTCTCGAGATATTCAAAAAATAAGATTCAGAAACTGGAAAAATGGCAACATTTTCAAGTTCGCATAACTTCCAAAAAAAAATTTTTTAATTTTTTTCCTTTGGCAGGACTTCGTTTTATGATAAAAGAAAAGTTCTGACCAAAATTCATCCAAATCAAAATTGGTCGATTCCAACCACTGGTCGATTTGACGTGGAATGACCCACTATTAATGTCGAACATTGACAGCAGATCGCAACAATAGATGTTAAATAGTGTTGGTGCGGTCACTGCTCCCTGCTGTAGTCCATTGGGTAAATGGTGTACACCCCACGATAACTCGTCCCCGCAAGCTACCTGGAATCTCCTGTCCTTTATCATGTCCCAGATTAGTTTAACAGCCGGTTTTAGAAATTTCTTTTTTATTAATTTGTATATAATTCCTTCCTGCCATACCGTGTCGAAGGCCTTATCAATGTCAATATGGCATGCCCCTACGCATTCGCCTTTATTGAGCGCTTTACTCACGTCGGAGACTAACACATTAATTGCGTGGACAGTCGAGTGCTTACTTTTAAAACCGAACTGTCTGTGAGGTATTATTTTTTTCCTATTTATAATATCAGTGATATAGTTATTAATTACTCTCTCGTATACTTTTCCTATGTTCGGAAGGAGGCTAATAGGTCTATAGTTTGCGGGATGTGCGGGGTTCTTATTTGCCTTTGGTATTGGCACCACTTTTGCGATTTTCTAAACTTTGGGAAAGTATAAATTATTAGTTATATTGTTAAAAAGAATGCAGTAATCGTTTATTACTTGGGATGGCAGATTTTTTAATATGATAGACTGTAACCGTTCCGGTTTCATGTCAAAAGGGACCCGATGTGTACGGCCCTTCCGGTGCGTGCGCAATTATTCTGCGGAATCGATGGGGACTCCTACCGATTCCGAAGTTATATAAGTGGCAGCTCGAGGTATCGGGGGAGCTTACTTTCGTTTCCAACCAACAAGAAAAGATCTATCCAGCAAGACTAGTACAACACCGAAGGGTCAAGGCAGGGAAGCAGCAAAACCTTGTGATCTATCTCAACCCATTTTGAGAGACCGGCCATCCGAAGGCGTTCTGCCAGGACAACTTATTAGAGGCACGGGACTCCGGAGTGGGCGCCGTTGAATAAATCCGGTATAGAGAAGAAGAAACAAGGAGCGACTCGAGCCACCAAATCCCGACTAGTTAAGTTAATTAGTTTAACAAAAGACATTAAGCCGTGCGCGCGCTACGATAATTAAATGCCGACATCGAACACTTGTCAAAATCCAGACTCTGCGCGGACCTAGCAGTTGTAAGAATCCACCTTTGTAAAATAAATATAATTTGTAAAAATAAAACGGTTACAAGACATACCATCGACCCCTGATGACCGTTTCGAATTTAGTGATCTAAATATTTTTCTTAGGGAACTTTTACTGACGAATGGTGCGTCCTTGTATCCATTTCTTTTAAGTGCGGTTCTTCTATGGTTAAATTTTAACAACGTTGTCTTATTATCTCTTTCGGTGTTGATTTCTAATTGGAGTTTGTTTGCTGCTGCATTAACTATATTAGTTCAGCCCGCTCTTCTCATTTCGGAGTTTGTGTATATACCGCCGCGAAGTGCGCACCCAGTATTTCCATTTTTGTGTTGTTTTCTGTTATAGTTATTACATTATTTATTGGTGGGGATAATTTACTAATTATACCGGTGCTGAATTTGTTTATCGTCTGTGTGTCTAGTTCTAAGTCCTGTATTTTTATCTTGCCTTTGGGTCTAAATATTTGATTGATTTGTGGGAACATTTCTTTTGGATTATTGAGAGGAATGCTGCTAATTTTGTTACTCCAATACGCGTTTATCGATTTCTTATGTCTGTCTGTATTATGTGGGTATGTCTGTCCCGTAGACTGCTATCCTGTATTCCGGATTGTCCAGAATCCACCTATGGAGGTATTGGCATCTGATATTTTCCGTGGTGTTTCCCCACTCCTTACTTTTGGCATTTAACCCTCCGAATACGGTGACGGAGTCACTTTTGACTCGCATTTTCAGACCGGTAACGCACACACTCTCATGGTTGGCGGCACCGCCGAACGGCGTGAGAGTGTGCGTTATCGCTTTCGAGCGGCGACACATCCGGCTTAGCGCTGCCCCACCACATTCTCAAACATTCGCTGCAATACGGAAAAGAAATTTAGTTTGCCACAGATCTGTGAACAGTGCGCACCTTTGGGCTATAGGGCCAACAGGAAGAATAATTCTAAAAAATTCCACTATACAAGGGTAACAACGTACGCGATATTCATTTTGTCGTGGGAGCAACAACCGTTACACAACAACGTGTCATAAATGTACAAGATATGTGTGTGGCAACCATTCTACACAACTCGTATGTAGGAAAAACACCCCTACTCACATTAACTACGCTTTCTCTTTATTTGAACACACTCGATACTACAATTTCACAACGCTCAGTCTCTCTCTCTATTACGTTTCCCCGTTCTCCCAAGAATGCCCGTCTCCTCCTCGGGCCTGCCCGGCGTTCCCGCCCGGGCTCACCGTGTTTTGTCTCCTCTCCTCCATGCCTCTCGTCAATTGTCCTAGGCCTACGTCATCCCGGTGCGTACACGAGGTCTTACTCATACGCGTTGCAATCGGCCCTTCTCAGGTATCTGCGGACAGAAATAACGCGGCGCGATACGAACCTCCCGTACTTTCCCTACACGTACAAACACGTGAACGTTTGCACGAATGAAGATAAAAATTAATTGTAAATAATCAAAAATAATAAAAATATATTTTTTGTACATAGGACTTATTACTCAATATGTATATATGTAGACAGAAACCCGAAACTCAGCGACAGACTGCGATTCCAACTCCTTTGAATTATCCGACAATGTAGATTACCCAGTAGTAGTGTATCCGTGAGACCTTCGAGCTCGAGCAACCGACCGATGAGTCACATATCGGTGAGGAGCTCAAGCGACTTAAGAATGGATTAGTGAATGTCGGTGTGACGAGTGACTCGGGCTTCGTACTTTATGCGCAGTATACGGAGGGTTAAGTCACCTGTAATTATATATGTGTTATCGAGTTGGTCAAGTTTCAGTTCCCCGAATAGCTTACTGAATTCGTTTCTGAATTTTGGATCATTCCGACCCACCGCGTATACAACTATTAATATTATTGTTAAATTGTTTTTAATTTTTAGTTTTATTGGGAGTGCATCTATGCATTCAAATCTATCTGTTGTGTTATTTTGTACTATTGTGTATTTGTAACTCCTTTTTATAAGTGTGGCTATACCCCCTCCCTGGCAGCATTCTTTTCTATCTTTCCTTATAATTTTATAAGTTTTATATTCAATTTTATGGCGCGGACCAAGCTTGGTTTCGACTAACATTACTATGTCCGGTACTTTTTTGTACAGGAAGTTTCCTAGTGAAGCTCTCCTTTGGTTTTGAATTAAAGAGTTTACGTTTATTTCTATTATCTTGAGTATGTTCGGCTTATGGCTTATTTTTTTTCTATTGCCTGTATCTGTAGCCATTATAGCACTCCTATTAGGTTTGTAACTATTTCCTGTAATATGTCGATTTTCTTATTGCAATTTTCATATAGGGCCACTGGCTGCATAATTTTTTGGTCTACGTGTTCAAATAATGCCGTTATCGGGTTAGGTGTGTTGGTAATTATATTCTCTACTGCATTTTTTGTATTGTTCCTACCCATAATCGTGGCTGCCGCGTATGTGCGTGCCTCTCTAACCTTCGTGTGCGGCATATTATTTCCTATTTGTTTTTCTGATCTCCTCGGCTCAACCTTGTCCCGCAGTGCCGTACCTGCTTTAATCTCCCGTACGTTACCTGCCGTTTTCTGGAAGACCGCTTGTGCTTTTGGTTTTAGGCGTTCCTTGGCATTTTTGTACGCAGGGCAACCTCTATAGGACGCCGGATGACCGTACTGCTTGCACAGGACGCAGTACAATTTATCTGCGCCCTGTCCTTTTTCTTTTTGAAGCGGGCAACCGTTGGGTGGGTGGTCTTTGTCGCATTTAACGCACCTATAGGTTAATTTGCAATTAATTGCCGCATGTCCAAGCCGTTGGCAGTTTTTACATTGAATAATATCCTTTTTTGTTATTTTTTCCCACCTGATTGCGTGGTACATTAATGTGCGAATATTGTGCAGCTTTCCGGGCTCGCTGTCACCGGAAAACTGTACGATATAAATTGGTAATTTGACGTTTCTTGTTTTAGAGTTTGCTGTCTCAAATCTTTTAACACTAATAAATTTCAGTTTGCCCATATTTAATTTTCTTAACTCTACGGCTACTTCCACGGGCTCGAAATTGTTGCTCAGTCCTTTTAATAGGAATGACTGCAGCCTTTCTTCCTTCGGGGTATAAGTATAATATTGTGTTTCCACTGTGTCTAAAGCCTTTATTGCCTGCTTGTATTTTTCATAATCACTTATCTTAAGGACGTGGCCCCCCTGACGGTTATTTTTTATTAAAAAGTCTTTGATTTGTGCCCCCTTTGTGATTACTTTGATCGTGTCTAGGGAAGTTTGGCCCTTCACTATTATTGGCGGCGGTGTCCTCTTCTGCGCCACCTCCGGTCTTCCCCTTTCTTCTGTTCCTTTTCACCCATCCTGTTCCGATTCTTCTTCCTTCCTGTCCGGTGCATGAGCGTCACCTTCTCTGGACCTCCTGTTTTTCTTGGCCACTATTTCCTGCCACTGCGCGCCGTCCTCTCCCGGCGCATCCTCTTCGGCTGTCCTATTTTTACCTTCGCTTACTTGCTCTCTCTCTTTCGTTTGGTTCTTGAGTCTGCTATTCTCTCTTTTCAGAGCCTCCATTTCGCTCTTCAGCTTCACGAGCTCCTTCTCCAGTTTTTGTATTACTGCAAGCGTGCCATTCCTTCCCTCTCCATCCGAGGGGGAGGCGCTTCCTTTTCTTTTAATCATATTAGCCCTTTCCCTCAAAAGGGTGGGATGGGCAATTTTTTTTTTTTGTTTGCTCGTTTAATGAGCTTACTCAAATGCTCTGGGCTATTCGCCTTCGAGCATATTTCCTCAAACTTCCTTTGGTTTTTGTTCACCGTCGATACCGACGGCAATACACTTTCGCTTTGAACTTGCTGCTCTATTTTCCTCAAATTGTCAGTATTAGCCGAGATTTCAGGACTTGCGTCCTCGGATCTCTCCAGCTTATCACTTGTTTCTTGATTCAAATCTTTATCTATAACCGTCCTTTGCTCGTACACTGTGTTCGCTCCAATTACAAACACAACCGCTCTCTGTGAAGGACTAACGAGTACTGTATAATCAGACGCTTTACTAACTCGGCTAGCACGGTTCGATGCAAACCACGTAAACTGCAGGGTACTTAAACATGTATATCATTTTGTAAAACATTCATATTTTGCAAAATAAACCTCGGTGAGACGGAAGAGGGGAAGTGCGCAAATGCATTTTTTTGAAAACCCCCTAGTTAACAAAAAAAAAGAACTCTTTTGAGTTTATCAACGTACTGCAATGAAGAAACATGTCCTGGACTACTGCCTCGAAGAAGATCTAAGGGCAAACATAACTCCTTACCGTACAATATCCCAGCCGGACTCTGGTAGTTTCATGTTCCGCAGAACGATATGCTAATAAAAATAAATGTATCGAATCATCCCAATCTTTTTGTTGATATAATACAAATAACGGTAAATACTGAAGACTTGTGCGATTCAATCTTCCCACTCCCCAAGAGTCTTTAACACTTCTTGGAATAGTTTCGACTCAATCGAACGTCCCTGATCGGTATGGATTTCCGCAGGTAGACCATGTCTACTAAAAACGTGTGATACCACAGCTGTTGCTATTGTTTTAGCTTGGTAATTTTCCACCGGAATAACTTCTAGCAACTAAATGAAATAATCCAACACCACTACCAGAAATCTGTTTCCATTAAGCGTCTTGGGATCTAGTCCCAATATGTCGAGGCCTATTCGTTCAAATAGAGAACCGACGTTATAAATTGGAAGGTTCGCTTGTCCTTTCTGCGTTGGTCCTTTCTTTGCCGTGCAGGCATCACAAGTTCGACACCAATCCTCCACGTCTTGTTTGCAACTGTCCCAAAATAAATTTTTCCTTAACCTGGCCAGTGTTTTATTTATACTAATGTGCCCAAGATTGAAGAATCATGAGCTTCTTGAAAAATCTATTCCATGCTGTTCAATGGGACCACGAATTGAAAAACATCTTTTCGCCCGTCTCCGGATACCCATTTTCTGAACAACAGCCGAATCTTTACCTCTAATGAGTCCCAAATTCGCTAGTAGTATTTGGTCTTCCTTTTTGGATTGTGTCTCTTCGCTTCTAAAATAAATTTTAAACTTGAGTCTTCCGTTTGTAACTTTTGCCATTTTCTTTCTTGATCTTCGTCGCTAAAACAGACTCTCTTGCACGTGGCTTTCTCAGAAGTTATTCCTTCTTTGCTCTCTGCTTTATTACATGATCTACAATTACCACATGGATTTAGAGATAAAGCATCCGCATTATCATGGTGTTTACCATACCTATGTTCAATGTCAAAATCATACTGACTCAATTCCTCTAACTAACGAACTCTTTGACTTTCGGGGTTTTAGAATGATAAAAGCCAACGCAAAGCGCTATGGTCTGTACGAATTAAGAACTTTTTACCATAAAGATAGTGATGAAAATGTCGTATGGCTTTAATTACAGTCACTAATTCCTTTCTTGTTGCACAATAATTCCTTTCCGGTTTACTCAAGACGTTACTGAAATATGCTATAACTTTTTCCTGGCCATTATGGTTTTGTAAACTGCACCTATTCCGCAATTTGAAGCATCAATGTCTAAGATAAATAACTTTTCTACATCTGAATAAACTGAAATTGGTGAACAAATCAAACTTTGTTTCAACCTATCGAATGCTTCTTGACAACCTGAATCCTATTTAAAATCTTGATTTCCTTCTTTCTGGTTAATCTGTATGAAGATTTGGCGATTTGTGCAAAATGTTTCACAAATCTCCTGTAATATGAATCTAATTCAAAGAAACTTTTTATTTGTTTCCTACATTTTGGAATCCGCCAATTTTTACCTGTTGATACTTTTTCAGAAACTGTAGTGATTTCTTCTGCAGAAAGTTCTTGACCTAAATATGCGTTCTTTCTATTGAAAAATATGCGGTTTTTGGGATTCGTAAGTAACTTTGCCTCTCGCAGACGCTGAAAAACCTGTTCTAAATTATCCAATTCCTTGACAAATGTACCATCAATTATTATGAAGTCTAAATAGACTAAACAAATGTTCAACAATAACTGCAATAAGACCTTATCCATCAATCTTACAAATGTAGCCGGTGCATTGCATAAGTAATCCGAAAGGCATAACGACAAATTCTTATAATCCATTCTGTTGTGAATTGCCGACGCGGAGTCACTTCGCCGCTCGGGAGCGCGCCGCGTTTGTTTTTGTTTGGGTTTTAGGCCAAAAGGCCTTTGTTCTGCGGCGTGGACCGAGGACTGTTCGGTCACCTCACTCGAAGCGTAACCGCCACTCAGTATAGACGTGTACCCACATTGTAGCGTTAATAAAGCATATTTTAACAGGTTATGGGTCCAGGTAATCGCGAGTGAGTAAAAAAAAAAACGTGTCGTGCGATCCGTGTGTGCTGATCTTTTGGAATCGGAACGAGTGTAAATATATATATATAAAGAAAAATGGCAAACGTCACGCGAATTAACAATCTTAACAAAAACAACTACGATAACTGGAAAATCCAGATGCGCGCGTTATTAGATAAAAACGACGCGTGGAAGTACGTCTGCGGGGAAATAAATGCGCCGATGGTGACAGCCCAAAACACTGCATCGGAAGCCGCGTTTAAGGCATGGTTAACAAACGACGAGAAGGCGAAGTCGGACATCATACTCTCAAACAGCCCGTCGAAAATAAAGCAGGTAAAAGACTGCAAAACTTTAAGCGAAGTGTGGCAAAGATTAGAAACCATGTACCAGTCACGCGGTCCTGCACGCAAAGCAACGTTATTCAAACAATTAACGTTGCAACGGATGAACGAAGGCGAAGATATTCGCGAGCACCTCAGGAAGATTTTCGACGCAGTGTGCAAATTGAGTGATATGGATGTCGTAATAAATTGGGACTTGTTAGCGATTTTATTACTGTATAGGTTGTCGCAAAGTTACGAAAATTTTCGATGCGCAATCGACTCACGCGATGAACTACAGGCGACCGAGATTCTACGAATTAAAGTGACGGAGGAGAGCGATGCGCGTAAAAACGAGACACGCGATATTGTGTTGTATGCGATGACCGCTGGAGGACTTGCGAAAACAAATCGCGGAAAGGCGAGTGCCAGTGCTGAGTTGTCGGTGTTCGCATCTATCGATGCGGGGCTAGGTCGCGAAGTGTCATTTGCGGACAGGGACAACGAGTGATGCCTATACAGTGGCTGCACCTCTCACCTGCGTAAAGACTTGGACACCTTCGTGAAAATTAGCAGAGAAAGTCAGGAAAAATTGAATTTTGCGAGCGGTGTGACGACGAACGTAAACACGTATGGCACAGCTCACTTTTCGTTGATCATGACGGGTCGGAAACGTCCATGACGTCAAACAACGCATTGCACATGCCGATTTGCGGACAAACTCATTATCCGTTGGAAGAATCGCAGATCGTGGCTATGAAATTATTTTTAAAAAGGACCGAACAGAAGTAATCGACGAAGCCGGACACAGAAAGCTGATAGCCGATCGCAGAAACGGGCTATATTACGTGCGGCAGATGAGCACCGCACAAAAGCATTGGCATTGGCGTTTGGGACACCTCAACCAAGCGGATCTTTTTCAAGCGGAGTGTAGCGGAATCACACCTAGTGGTGAAACATGTATTAAACACAGTAAGAAAACGTTGAACTGCGATGTTGGTTTAAGAGGTAAGATGGTAAAATCACCTTTTTCGGCGAATTCTGAACGCGCTACATCCACGTTAGAGGTCTTACGCAGCGACGTGTGCGGTTCGATGCGGACGTCGTCGAATGGCGGTAATCGATATGTTAGCGCCAGATCAGAAATCAATAAATCAATAATAAAGAAATAAGTAATTAAGATAATAAATAGTGTTGTTGCCAAGGCAGTAACAAGTGGCTCGACGCCTTGTTGTATGTCACCGCGGCAACGCGTTATTCTTTTGAGAGGACAGCTGATTGCTCTAAGGAGGCAAGTGCGCGAGGCCGATGACCCGACGTCACCGATGCTTCGATTAGGCACGCCACGTAATAAACATTAGAATAAAGGATCTGGCCACGAAGTGGGGGGAGCGGATGCTCTCTGGCAAGAGGACCGAGTCGAAGGACGAGGCACTTACCCCAGAACCTTGATTTCGAATGGATTATTCATTTTTAATATCTTTGATTCTAACAGATACGTTCGTAACATTCATCGATGACCATACTAGATGGTGCGAAATACGTTATATAAAATCGAAAGATGAAGTATTCGACGCTTTTAGGGATTACGCGGCGTGCATAGAAAGGTAAATGGGCCGTAATGTCAAAAATCTTCAGTCCGATAACGGCAAAGAGTACGTAAATGCGCGTTTCGATGGTTTCCTGAAAAGTCACGGGATAAAGCGTAGACTGGCGGTCGCGTATAATCCGCAGCAAAACGGCGTGGCGGAGCGAAGAAACCGAACGCTACTGGATGTCGCGTGATGTTTACTATATATATCTTTATTCTCGCTTCCCTTCCGGGTTTGCGACTTATACACCTTACAAACCAAAACAACAATCATTATACATGCCGATACAATTTACAAAACAACAATCCTGCACATGCGTCCCACTCTCCTCCGGCTCTCCTTGGACTTCCACTTCCCCTCTGCCTGCATTTCTTCCTCTGCTTCCTTCCTTCTCTCCAATTCGCCCCCTTCGCCCCCCCCCCGCCCTGCCCCTTCCCCTACTCCTTTCTCTCTCCAGGCCCTTTCTTCTCTTCTCCCCCTCCCCCTTATCACTCCTTTCCTCCCCCCGCCACTCCCTCTTCTCTTCCTCCCACCTCCACCATGTCCCCTCTATCCTGATCCTTCCATCTCCCATCCACACCCTCTTCCCCTTCCTCCTTTCCTCCCATGCCTTTTCCACTAGCCTCCACCTCATCCTCCTTTCTTCCCATGTACGATCCTCCTCTATCCTTACTCCTTTTCCCCTCATTTTCCACCTCTTCGCCATCACTTCTTCCTTTCCCGCCACAATTTTCATCCTGACTATCACCATTCCCCTTTCGTCTCCCCTTTCCCTTCCTCTCTTTCCCAACTCCCTGATTTCCTACACCTCCCCTTCCACCCCCAATTCTCCCATTAACTCCCGTATCTCCTCCCTTCTCCTCTCTGCTCCTCTCCTCACCCCCTTCACAATCATATTCCTCCTTCTTCCTTCTCTTTCCTTCTGTTCCTTCCAGACTTCTATCCTCCTCAACCTCTCGGTCATCTCTTCTTCCACCCTCCTCTCTCCATTCTTCTCCCCTTTCTCCAGCTTCCCTTTTCTTTCTTCACCTTGCACTGTCTTCTCCTCCCATCTTCCATCTCCTTTCTTCTCTACTATATCCAGCTTCCCTTTTCCTTCCTCGCCTCGCTCTGTCCTCTTCTCCATCCTCCTTTCTCCTTTCTTCTCCTCTGTCTCCATCTTCCCCTTTCCTTCTTCTCCTCGCTTTGTTGTCTTCTCCATCCTCCCTACTCCTTCCCTTTCCTCAGTCTCCAGCTTCCCTTTTCTCTTCGCCTCTCTATGTCCTCTCCTCCATTTTCCCTCCTCCTTTCTTCGCCTCTGACTCCAGCTTCCTCGTTCTCCCTTCAATTCTCCTTAACCTCTCCTCCATCCTCTCTCTCTCGTTCCCCGTCTGCTCAAACTCCCTGTCCATCCGCCTGTCCCTCTGTTCTATCTCCCTGCCCATTTCTCTGTGCATCCTCTTCAGCACAAACCTCATAATCGCCTCTGCCATTTCTCCATGCTTTTCCTTCATCTCCTCAGCCCCTTCTGCTTCCTCCTCCTTCTCCAGTCCATCTCTTCCTCTTACTCCCTCGTCCTCCCCCTTCATCCTCCTCTCCTCTCCCACACTTCCCTCCTTCCTCTTCCTTCCTTCTCCATAACTCCTCCACTTTTCCCTCCCTTCTCTTTTTCGTCCGCCCCATCTCCCTCACTCTCTTCGCCGTAACCTGCCTCCTTCTCTCTTCTTTACTGACCCGTTCACCGCTCTTTTATTTTCCGTCCAGGTGTCGCTTCCTCCGTTCCCTCTCTTGCTCGGCTCCACGCTTCCTCCTAACGTCGCTTTCTGCTTCTCGCTTCTCACTCCTCCTACCTCTTCTCCTCTTCCTCTCCCGTTCCGCCCACGCTTCCACCGCACCCTCCCCTTATCCTCACCCCCAACTCTCTCTTTCGCCCTCCCTTGTCACCGTACACCTGTTTCCATCACCTTTCTCTCGCACACCTGCCACACACGTCCACACTGTCTCGCCCCGGAAGCGGAAGTCCCCGTGATGTTTACTCATGCAGTCTGATTTACCTCCATCGTTCTGGGCAGAAGTCGTACTAATGGCGAATTATATCCGTAATCGCTGTCCATCGAAAACGTCAAATGGAAAGTCTTCTTTTTGCAATCATGTATAAGAGGTTGCTGTGTACAAAGTACTTCATAGATCATAGATTTTCAAATGCGTGGCGTATGCGTTGCATAACAATCCAAATAAGGGGAAGTTCGAGCCCCGATCGCAGAAAGGCACATTTATCGGATATTCGGAAAATTCAAAAGGTTATCGAATATAGGTAGTTGCCGGAGAAAAGACGGGTCATAACAGCCAGGGACGTAAAATTCGTGGAAAAATTCGATAACTTTCCGGAAAGGGAGTACGACGGACTCCAACGTGAATCTGTAGTGGGTAACGAGAGCGACCGTGGCGAGGACGGCGTTTTGGTCGGTCTACGCACTCGGAACGGAAACCGCGAGAGCGCCGAAGAAGGGGCTGAAAACACGGATCGCGAAATTGCGACGACGAATAGGCGTCGCGAAAGGCCTCGACTGGAACGCACGGGAACGAGGGGAAGGCCTCGTAAAATGTATAATATGGCCAACACCGGTGGTTCGGCGGATGCCGAGCGCGATTTCGTAGCTGAAATTCGCCTAGAACTCGTTATTGAGAGTTCGGACGCAGACGAGTGGCACAATGCCAGCACAAGCGAGTTAAGGGTAATAATTAAAAACGACACTTATTGTTAGTAACTCGTGGAACGACCGAAAGACGCGAAGGTGATCGGGAGCCGATTAGTTTTGCGAAGTAAGTTCGGTCCGAACGGCAAACTAGAGAGACGAAAGGCCAGAATAGTAGCACGAGGATTTTCGCAGCAATATGGGATCGATTACAACGAGACGTTTGCGCCCGTGGCGCGTTTAGAATCGATAAGAACCATGGCCGCTCACAGTGCGCAATGTGATATGTTTATCCACCAGGTAGATATAACATCCGTGTATTTAAACAGTTGTCTCGACGAAGAGATATGAATCGAAGTTTCCGATCATATCAGTGTTGCATTGCATCTCGTCATTAAGACGGAGAAATGTAAGTAAATCAAAGCAAAGGCGCCGGAGATACAGTGCGCCTTGGCGTGTGGAGACAAGGTTTGCCTGATGCAAAAAGCTCTCTACGGCTTAAAACAAGCCGGCCGCAGCTGGCATCACAAGCTAGACAACGAATTGAAAAAATACGAATTAGTACCGAGCGGAGCCAATTCGGGCGTTTATTATCAAGGGCAAGGAAAGGATGCTCTACTAGCACTCGTCTATGTAGACGTTATCCTTATCGTTTCGCGTCACTGCGATAAGATTTATCGTCTTAAAGATTACTTAAAAAATACCTTCGAGGTAAAGGATCTAGGCAGCGTAAACTGTTGTTTAGGCATTGAGTTAGAACCATCAAAGAATGCTACAAAACACCAACGAGGATACATAGAGAGCATTCTACGTCGCTGCGCCATGTCGCACAGTAGGCCGGTTTTGACGCCATTCGAATTATAGACTAACAAGGGGAGGATCAGGGTTGTGGGTCACCGATTTTGTTCAAATTTTGCACAGACTTTCTTTAGCCGAAAATATTGGACACGTGTTTTGCCAAAAGTGGCAACACTCCCCCATTTTTGAAAAAATCGAGGTCAAAAATCAAAATTTTTTGATCGCGCTGAAATTTTGCAGAGGTGTTTAAAATTGCCTCCTAAAAGATACTTACACATTTGTTTTGCAAATAAACAATGTTTAAAAATGTACATCGTCGTTAAGTTGTATAAAATTTACTTGGTTTTCATCGAAGCGGCGTAGCACAGTTAGTATGGTACTAGCGTAATAACTGACGGTCCGGGGTTCGATTCCCGATGCGGTTTTGCGATTCGTTTTAACGCGGACAAGTTTTTTCCTCTGACAGCTGTCGCAGGTCTTAATAAAGTTTTCGATATCTTTTTTCATATTGTTCCATACATATTTCGCGCGTATTCTATTATATGTTTTTGTAATTCCCTTGTGTCCTCCAATTGCTGAGCTGTGGTTTTCTTTTATGGTCGCATACCTATCCTATAACGGCATACCTATCTTCTAACGGCGGGGTTATTATTTCGTCCAGGCATATGTGCGTGATTATGCCGGTGTTTCCGAATATGTAATTGATGATCCCTTTTACGCGGTGAAGTTGCGTTTCAGGCACGGAAAGATCTTTTATTGGTATAGCTATTGTTTTTACTCCGTATTTATTGCATAATTCCCGAAGGTTACGGAACGCGTTAAATATTGTTTCTGTTTCTGGTCTGCCGTTCGACCGGTTACTGATTACGACGCTAAATATGTATTTATTTCCTAAAGCTTTAACTACTATTTCTTCCGGTTTTAAATTTTGTTCGCGGATCCATGCTTCTGAAAGTAAACATTTGTTAATAAGAGTCTTGGTTGCAGGTCTGGTAACTTCTAGATCCGCCGATATAAAGTGTATGTAATTGCTGTTGATCGTGAATATTGTGTCTTTTGTTTGTATTATGTTTGTCGCGGTGTCCCTGTTCGAGAGATTTTTTAGAAACCCCGCGTTTTCGTCTGTTGCTTCCACTAAATCTGTTGCGATGTTCGGTTGTCTGTATGTACCCGGCTGTATTTTATTGGAACTTCGTGTATCGTTCGTGACCGTTTCCGTGTTTGTTAAGTGGTTTTGTCTGTGCGCGGTGTCTATCAAGCTGTTTGTTAATGTGTCGTCTGGAGTAGCGTCTTTTTCGTGCGTAAATGGGTCGTTGCGAATCTCGTTAATATGTTTCTGGTAATCGTCTATGCCCAGTATGTCATTGTCGCTGATATTTGAGTGTTCGCTTCTGTTAGCTTGTGACTCTAGTTTTGTATTGTACTGCGTTTCTGACGTAGTAGAGTCGTCAGTTTCGTCTCCTGACTGTTCGTTGTAGTTAATGATATTTCGCGTGCGCAGTCTTTTAAAGATTTTGGTTGGATTGTTAGACTCGGGGTGGGCTTGTCGCGATTCGTCGTCGGATTGTTCGTCTGTCTCGTCTACCGGTTGATCTTTTGGGATTTGTCGTCGCGTCTGTTCGTCATCGCTGCTGTTTTCGTTGGTTGTGTCGCGTGTATGTGTTGATTCCGAAATGTTGTTTCCTTTGGGGTTCGCTAAAGGTTCCGAGTCCATCATTTGCGATCTGTGAGGTTGATTATGCGCTAGTTTCGTTCTTTTTCTTAAGTTGTAACGCGTTGTACCTATAGAGCTATTTGCTGACTCCGTTGTTGTAAATCTTTGTCTTTTACGTAGGGTGGTGGTATTTGTAACTCTGGGTTTTTTGAATAGGTTGTAACGTGTTGTGCCTGTAGAGTTATTTGTTGCATCCGTTGTCGTGGATCGTTGTCTTTTGCGTAGGGTGGTGGTGTTTGTAAGTCTGGGTTTTTTGAATATTACGGGTTTAACTACTTTTCGTGGTCCTTTCCGCAAATCATACTTATGTTTAGAATCGGTATTTGTGTCTGAAGTGGTGGACCTTACTCTTTTTGATTGGATTGGGAAAATATGAGTGGGTTCGGGTGGAATCCTAGAAAGGGCGTCTGCATTTTTGTTATTCTTTCCGGCTTTGTACACTACTGTGTAAGAGTATTCCTCTAATTTGAATCTCCATCTTAGTAATCTTGACGAGGGATCGCTAACATTTTTTAGCCAAATGAGTGGTTTGTGATCGGTTACTAATGTAAAAGTGTTTCCGTATAAGTATGGTCTAAAATGCTGTACGGCGTATACAATGGCGAGTAATTCCTTTTCGGTTGCTGTATAATTGAGTTCCGCTTTGTTAAGGGTTCGTGAAGCATATGCTATAGGGAGATCTTTACCAATTTGTCCTTGACTAAGTACTGCGCCTAAGGCGTAGTTTGAAGCATCTGTTGTTAATATAAATGGTTTGCAGAAATCGGGGTATTGTAAAATAGGAGCTTTACACAACGCGTCCCGAAATTGTTCAAACGCTGCTTGATGTTCGTGTGTCCAGTTGAATTTAATATCTTTTTGTAATAAATTGTTCATTATGCGCGCTATTTTCGAAAAGTTTGCGATAAATCTCCTATAATATCCTGCTAAGCCTAGAAATTGTTTTATTTGTTTTCTATTTTGAGGGACGGGGTATTCCTTTACTGCCTTAATTTTTTCCGGATTGGGTTTGACGCCATCCTCTGATATGGCATGGCCTAGGTAAGCTACTTCACGTCTGAGGAAAATGCATTTATCGGGTTGGAGTTTGAGTCCTGCAGTTTCTAATCTTTGCATTAATTTTTTGAATTTTTGCTCGTGTTCAGATAGTGACCTGGCGTATATTACAATGTCGTCAAGGTATACGAATAGTTCGGTCCCGTGTAGACCTGATAATACGTTATCCATTAGTCTTTGAAAAGTGGCCGGTGCGTTTTTTAAGCCGAATGGCATTCTGTTAAATTCAAAATGCCCCTCTCGTGTCGAGAATGCTGTTTTAAATGAGTGTTCCTTATCTATTGAGATTTGGTGAAATCCGGATGCTAAGTCGAATGTGGAGAAATATTTTGCGCTACCTAACTGGTCTAAAATATCTGTAATATTGGGTAACGGGTATGCATCTCCGATTGTTTTTTCATTTAATATCCTGAAATCTATAACCATTCTCCATCGTTCGTTTCCGTTTGCGTCCGGTTTCTTGGGAACCACCCACACCGGAGAATTGTATGGCGAATTCGAATGTTTTATAATGTTTTCGTTTAATAATTGTGTAACTTGTTTTTTATTTCGTTTTTGTGTGTTTGGGGGTGTCGGTATTGTTTTGTATTAATTGGCGCGTCGTCTGTTGTCCGTATTGTATGTGTCACGAGTGATGATGCTGTGAGTTTATCCCCGGGGAGGTAAAACAAGTGTTTATATTCCCGCGTGAGTTCTAGGCCGTGTTCTTTTTCCTCTTGAGATAGGGAATCTAATCTAAGATGCTTATGCAGTTGTGCGACGCGTTCGGCTTGTGACCTGGGTTCGGGGGTCGGATTTCCAGATGTTGAAAACGTTAAATTTTCTATACTTTGGGTTTGCCAGAGTCCTTTTATTTCAGTATTTATGACCGCCTGTACGTCTGTTAAGTTTTCGGCCACGTGATCCTGAGTGTTACCAGACCTACTCTCTATTGTTTGCGTCGTGGGCTGTTTTATATTTGTTATACCCAAGTTATTTTCCTTCGGGCTGTTTAGTGCGTCGCGATGAGGTTTGTTTAGATATTCTACTTCTATGCATTCTCCGCGCGTAGTTGTCGGCTGTTTATCAATTGTTGCTGTGGACCTCGGTCCGGCAAATGGTTTACATTGCTCTAGTGCAGTGGATAAACGCGAAACTTTTGAAGACGTGTTATTTGTAGTTGTTAAATGTTCGGTCGATTTATGTTTAGAATTTGTTATTTATTATAGTTCTAATGAATTTTTCTGAGTTATTGGCCGACGGATTGTTGAACCTCGGTTCATCATGCGTCTCGATTTGTACGAGCGTTGCCGTCGGGGTTGAAAAACTCACCTCAAATTCGTTAGTATTGTACGCGTACGAATATGAAATGCCGTTGTTGTTTGTGACTAAGGCGCCGCCTGCATATACTTTATCCCCTAAATCTAAGTTTTCTAAAATACCGATTTTGGGTTCCTTCGTGTTTGTCAAATGTATAGGTATTACTTTAGCGGTTCGCGCGGGTATTTTTATTGTGTTTGTTAAAAATGGAATGATAGTGTTTTTATCAAGCGTTAGGGATTTTGAAGAGTATGAAACCGATGCCCGCTCTTTTTTACTAAATTCGTCTCCTATTATTCCGTGTTGCTTAATTGGGAAATTGTTTGGAACAATATGAAACGTGTGCACGTTATCGTTGATAGTAATATTAATTCCGCCTAATGTATAAGCAGCCTGTGGTGTGATACCTATTAATTCAATAATTTCGTTTGTGCTATATCGTACTTCAGGCGGTATGCAATTCTTCTTTATTAAATTTACTTCCGCAGCTGTATCTACTAGGAATTCTAATTCAGCGTCGCGAAATTCGGTTACTTTTAGTAAATCGACCGGTGTACGGGTATCTTCGTGCATTATTTTTAAAATGGTTACGTTGTTGGCTGGGAGAGTTTCGGGGTGTCCCTTAATTTGCCGGCGTAAGGGACACGTATCTAGTTTAAACTATCTGATACTTGCGCTTGATCGGTTTGTTCCGCGGATGCCAGGCGTACATTAACGCTTCTAAATTTCGAACGGCACTCGTTTATGTCATGACCCCGTATTTTGCAATGTGTACAAAACTTTTGATTTTTCCTTAGTACAAGGCAATCTTCAAGGATATGGCCTGGTCGATTACAATACGAGCAATGTGGTACTTGAGTGTTTGTGTGTGTGTGTGTGTGTGGTATTTGTTGGTCTGTGTACTGTCTGTTATGTGCGTAGCCGCGTTGCGAGTCGGGTCGGTATAAATTCCGTGCGTGCATATTTGGCTGGTTTTCGTAACGTGGGTTTTGTATTTGTCTTGTTGCGTCCATTGGTGTTTGTTGAAAATTGTTAGATGGTGTGATTGGTACGAGAAGGTGCTTACTTTAAACGGACAATCGTTGTAATTATGCCCTGACCTTCCACAGTACTGACATTCTGTGTCGAAATCCAGATAAGCATTTTGTGATGCGTTTAGTCTGGCTTGTCTATCTTTAATATGTTCCCAAGTTGCTATCGCGTTTTCTATCGCCTCCTTGAGCGTTTCCGGATTTGAATATCCTACTTTGCTTTCTAATTCGGAATTGTGTAAGCCTGCCACAAAGCTACTTAATGCGCTATCTGTTAGTCCCTTTATCATGCCCAGAGCAATTTCGGGCGATTTTCTCGATCATCTCGAGCGAATGATCGAGAGCATTGCGGCGGCATCAAGGCCTGCGGCGCGCTCGCGATCACGATCCCGGTCGCGATCCCGGTCGCGGATGTCGCCTGGAAAAGGGGACGGCGAACGGCGCGAAGATCGGCGACTAGAGCGGCTCGAGATGTTGGTGGAGGAGCTGCGGCACCGGTCGTCGTCGCGGGCAAGGTCACCATGCCGTACCCGCCCCGGCGATGAGCTACTCATCCCCATCCTGAACCCATCAAAGGACGAGGTCAGTGTAGATATGTGGGTTCGACGAGTGGACGACATGGCGCGCCGATACGAGTGGGATGACCGCGCGGTGATGCGGCTTATCGCCACGCGACTCAAGGGGTACGCCCGTCGCTGGTACGACACGCGTCAGAACGCTGCGTCAACATGGCGCGAAACAAAAGTCGCGCTCGTTGCGCAATTTCGAAAGCCCGTCGCGTTCAACCGGCTTTTTAAGGAGGCGGCCAATTACGAAGCCAGGCCTGGCCAGGAGCTGGGCAACTACTGTTTTGAGAAATTGAACAGATTACGGCGGCTAAATATCGATATAAAGGACCAATACTTAGCGGACATGGTGATTGGCGGGATACCCGATGCGGGTATCGCACGCGCCGTGAGGTCGGCGAAACACGAGGACGTAAACGATTTGTACGCGTACATGTGTACGCTGGGGGCCATGCCGCGCGAAGAAGCCACGGTGATGCGGCCAAAGACCGGCAACGTACCGACGCGGGCAACACCGGCTACGACATCTTCGTCGCGGACGAGGATGCCACCTACCCTCCCGCCGACAGGGGCGGCTAGTAGCCACGCGGCTGGGGACGAAGACCGGCGGCCCAAATGCTTCAACTGCGGATTGGCCGGGCACATGGCACAGGAGTGCCGACGGCGGAAGCAAGTCCCTCCTAGGAGTACGACGGGACGTCGCCACGAGGGGAATAGCGAGAAGAAGGTAATGTGCATCGATTACTGCGTAACAGATGTAAATATGTATAGGATGGCGCTCAAGGTAAACGGTCGAAAATTCGAAAGTTTGATCAACACGGGGAGCGCGTGTACGGTGCTGCAGTTGTCGGTGGCGCGGAGTCTGAGGGTCGACATCGAAGATGCCGCGAATATAGTATTCCGACGTTTCGCGGGACGATCCGTCGTCGCGGGTAGGATCGCGTCGGTGACCATACGGATCCATAACGTAACGGCCGATGTACGTTCGTTCGTAGTTCCGGACGACTACATACCGTACCACGTCGTGGTGGGTAGGGATTTTTTACAACAGGAACATGTTGTAATGGTGAAATGCGGTCGCCGAGTAATTTTTAAGAACTTCGCGGCGGACGGGGTGATGAGGATTTCGGACATAGAGATGGGTGTCTGTGAACTTGCGACGCATGAATCGTTGAACATGGGGGATGTAAGCTACGCGATCTGGCAGGCATGTGTGGAATTAATTAAGGAATTCCATGACTGCGTATCGACGTCGACGTGCGATCTGGGAAAGACCGAATCTGCCGCAATAGAGATAAAATGCTTAACGCACGAACCCGTCGTGTATCGTCCGTATCGTTTGGCTGAGGTAGAAAGACGGATCGTACGCGATGAAGTCCGGGAACTGTTAGAGAATGGCATAATACGTGAGTCCGAGTCTCCGTACGCGAGCCCAGTTACTCTAGTAACAAAGAAGACGGGCGACTATCGTACGTGTATCGACTTCCGGAAACTAAATGCGATCACGGTTAAAGACAAATATCCTTTGCCGCTGATCGACGATCAGATTGACCAATTGGGAGGCCATCGCTACTTCACGGGGTTGGATCTTACGTCAGGATATTACCAGGTACCCGTCGCCGCAGATTCCATCGCGAAGACAGCCTTCGTAACGCCGGAGGGACATTATGAGTTCCTCCGTATGCCGTTTGGTCTTACCAATGCCCCAGCAGTGTTTCAGCGCTTGATGGATAAAGTGCTCGGACCACTGAAGGGTACGGTCGCTTTCCCCTATTTGGATGACGTGATCATCCCATCGAGGACCATTGAAGAGGGCATGCAGAGGTTGCGGGCGGTACTGGAGGCCTTCCGTAGGCACGGACTGACCCTCAAATTAGAGAAATGTTTCTTTTTTTAAGGAACGTATCGATTACCTCGGTCGAGAAATCAGCGAGGAGGGCGTTAAGCCTGGCAAGGCAAAAATAGAGACGGTACTGAGGATGGAGCCGCCGCGGTCGGTGAAGCAAGTCCGGCAATTCCTAGGGCTTGCTAGCTACTTCCGAAAATTCGTGAAGGGCTTTGCGACTCTCGCAGAACCTCTCACCCGGTTGACACGTAAGGATCAACCATGGTAATGGAGAGGACCACAAGACCAGGCGTTCAAGGCGATCAAGGAGGCCCTTACGACACGCCCCGTCTTGTCGATATTCGACCCAAACCGGCCCACCGAATTGCACACAGACGCTAGCTCACTCGGCGTCGGTGCAATTTTGTTACAACCCCTGGAGGACGGAAAAATGTCGGCGATAGCGTATTTCAGCAAGCAGACGACGACCGACCAGCGTTGTTACCACTCTTACGAGTTGGAGACGATGGCTGTAGTACTTGCGTTGCGTTATTTCAGGGTCTACCTGCTAGGTCTGAAATTCACAGTAGTCACGGACTGTAACGCATTGCGCACGACCTTCTCCCAGAGGGATCTGCTGCCCCGCATAGGACGGTGGTGGCTGAAGGTACAGGAGTACACCTTCGACATTGTCTATCGGCCAGGCGCTAGAATGGCTCACGCGGATGCATTGAGCCGTAACCCACAACCGACCATTGAAATGGCATACGTAGACGTCACAGAGGCGGAGTGGATCGTTGCCGCGCAGTTGCAGGATGAGCAGTTAGCGCGCATTAGGACAATTTTGGCAGATAAAGAGCGAACACCAGAGACAAAGCACTATTTCGAGGAGTATGTATTGAAGAATGACAAACTGTACCGACGGTGTCTAGACGGTAAGAAGGCATGGGTAGTGCCAGAGGACGCCCGACTGCAAATATGCAGGCTGTGTCATGATGACGCAGGGCATTTGGGCGCAGAAAAGACGATTGAGCGGATTCAACGGAATTATTGGTTTCCAAAGATGAGACGCTTCGTGACGAAGTACGTTAAAGCATGTTTGAGCTGCGCGTACTACAAGCACACTGCCGGGAAAAAGATGTGTAAATTGCACCCAATCGAGAAGGTGCCCGTTCCGTTCCATACATTACATTTGGACCACGTGGGGCCTTTCGAAACTAGTCCGAAACGTAACAAGTACATACTCGTAATCGTAGATGCGTTTACAAAATTTGTTATTATAGAAGCCGTCAAAGATCAGAAGACGAGGCATACAGTCAAGGCGCTCATGAATCTGATTCACCTTTTCGGAGCACCGACCAGGATCATCAGTGATCGAGGAACGTGTTTCACGTCCCGGGCGTTCCGTATCTTCTGTGAGACGTATGGCATTAAGCACACGCTGAACGCCGTCGCAACGCCCAGGGCAAACGGGCAATGTGAACGCTACACTAGGACTATTGTAAGCGCCTTGGTTGCGACAACAGCGGGGCAAGATCCGCAGGATTGGGACAAGAAGGTGAAGGAAGTGCAGAGCGCGTTAAACACGACGTTTAACAAGGCGATAAACTCCACACCGATGAAGGCGCTTATAGGGTGCGATGGTCGAAGCGCTGCAGAGGGGCAGATCCTAAGCGCGATCCAACCAGAGGTGGAGCGGTTGGACTTAGCTGACCACCGGCAACAGATAGCGGCGCATGTAACGAAAGAGCAGCAGGCTCAGAAAGAGCGCTATGATCGAGGGCGCCGCGATGCTCCAAAGTATGCTGTTGGAGACCTGGTGTTGGTACATGTTACTAGTGACCCCGCGACGGGGGGCAGCAAAAAGTTACACCCCCGTTACAAAGGACCGTTCCGGATACGAACGGTGCTGTTCAATGACCGTTATGAAGTCGAGGATTTACGCGAGGGCGTAAAGCGTGTAAGAACGGTAGTAGCAGCGGATCGGGTAAAACCCTGGATAGCTATCCAAGGGGAGGGACAACCGAGCGTTGACGAGACCCCGGTGAATTGCACATATTCCGTTTCAGCAACATAATCGTGTCCTTTCTTCTGCACAGAAAGTGAAGACGGATTACGTGGTGACCACTGGCGAAGGCGATCGAACCGGAGGGTGGACGCGGCTGTCGAGAGTTGCAGCAGGGAGGTGAGAAGTGAGCAGCGACGGAGGACAGGCTCGGAGAGGCAGTCCTGCCAACTGATATCCTCCCCCCCCCCCCCCCCCCCCCCCCCCCCGAGCGTACCACTAGGGCACGAGCTGTGATCGCACCATGTAAATAGATAAAATATATACCAGATTGACTGGCAGACATGGACGAAGAGCTGGAGAGGGGGGGATGGGGGGGTGTGCGGGTGGGGGGGTGGGTGATAAGATCCTTGGCGTATGCGGACGATGTGGCGGTGGTGGCGGAGGACGAGGGGGGAATGAGGTCGGTGATGGCGGTCTTGGAAAGGTATTTTAGGAAGAAGAAGTTGGAGGTAAACGTGGGAAAGACTAAGGTAATGAGGTGCAGGGAGGGGGGAGGGAGGTGGAAGAAGGTGAGCTGGAGGTGGGCGGGGGGGGGGGGGGAGATTGAGGAGGTGGCAAAGTTTAAATATTTGGGTTATGTAGTGAAGAGGGACGGGAGGCAGGATGAGCAGGTGGAGGATAGGGTGCGGAGGGGGGCGACGGTTTTGGGGCAGGTTTGGGGGCTGGGGAAGAGGCTTTTCGGGGGAGATTGGGGAAGGAGGTTGTGGCTATATGATAGGTTGGTTTGGCCAGTGGTGAGTTATGGGGTGGAGGTGTGGGGGTGGAGAGAGAGGGAGAAGGTGGAGGCACTCCATGAAAGGTTCCTGAGGTGGGTATTGGGGGTGGAGAGGAGCACGCCTGGGTACATGCTAAGAGAGGAACTGCAGAGGGAGATGATGAGGGGAAGGATGGCTATGAGGGCTTGGGGATATGAGAGAAGGGTGGAGGAGGGCGGCGGAGGGGCACTGGCCCAGGCGTGTTTAAGGGAAATAAAAGAGAGAATGGGTAGGAGGGAGGGTGAAAGGGGTTGGGAGGGTGAGAGGAGAGCGTTTTGGGTGAAAAGGGGGTGGAGGGTGGGGAGGGAGGCGAGGGACATAAGGGGGGAGGAGATCATAGGGTGGGAGAAGGAGGAGCAGGAAAGGGACAGATGGGAGAGGATAGGAAGGTCGGAGTGGAATAAGGAGTACGGGGTGTGCAAGGACAAGGGAGTCCCGGAATATCTAAAGAGGGGTTGGGGGGAAGAAAGGTGGAAGAGAGTGGCGAGGTTTAGGTTGGGCAGTGGGTTAAGGGGGGGGAGGTACTGGGGGAGCGAGGAGGAGAGGCTGTGTAGATTGTGCAGGGGGGGGAGGGAGACGTGGAGACACATGTGGGAGGTATGTGTGAGGGGGGGTCAGGAGGAGGGATGGCAGGAGGCGAGGAGGTGAGTGTTGGGTGGTGAGGGGAGGGGAGAGGATTTCTTTAAGGAGGTGGAGAGGAGATGGGCGGAGGTGGGGGGAGGGGAATGAGTGAATGAGGGAGTGAGAAGTGAATGGAGTGGGGTGGAGTGAGTGAGAGAGAGAGAGTAGAAACGGAAGTCCGAGAGAGAGAGAGAGCGTGCGGGGGAGGGAACGAGTGTGAGAGGGAGAGAGAGAGAGAGAGCGGCGGGCGTTTTGAGCGGCGGAGTGAGCGTGGGAGAGGGGGAGCGAGTATGCGAGCGGAGAGAGCGAGCGGCGAGCGGAGAGAGAGCGAGTATGCGAGGGGAGAGAGAGCGAGCGGCGAGCGAAGAGAGAGCGAGTATGCGAGCGGAGAGAGAGCGAGCGGTGAGCGGAGAGAGAGCGAGTATGCGAGCGGAGAGAGAGCGAGCGGCGAGCGGAGAAATAGCGAGCGGCGAGCGGCAAAGAGCGTGGGCGTAGGGTAGAATAAGGCGTGGGATAGAGTTTAGTTAGATTTAAGATTTAGGTTTAGGTAGTTGTTTAAGATTGTAATCCGTAAGGAAATCAATAAAGATTGTATATATATACCAGATTGAAATGGAGTCAATGCTGTCGTTATTTGGACACCTCTCTCAGAACGAGTTAGAGCGTATCGATAGCAACATCGTGGTAAAGCAGGGCGAAGGCGTCGAGGTGACGTGGTGAGTCTTAACGGGCTGTAGGTGCCCCACCTGAAACGTTGTTGGTCAGAAAGGGTATTCGGTATATTTCTGGGTTGTTGTGCGCGACAATCAGAAAGGGTACCGAATATATTCCTGGGCCGTGATTGACCGAGGATGAACTTAGGTCCTAGGTCAGAGAACGATGGCTAGAGGGAGTACTGGGTACTCCCTGGCCAAGGTAGACCAAGGATGGACTTAGGTCCTAGGTTAGAGAACGATGGCTAGAGGGAGTACTGGGTACTCCTTGGCCGAGGTGGACCAAGGATGGACTACGGTCCTAGGTCGGATTGCAGCGGTCAGAAAGGGTACTGGGTACGCCTGGGCCACTGCAGGTTGAGGAAGGACTTGGAGTCCTAGACTGTATCGGCACTGGGTGCCCGTACGGAGTCGTATCGGGAGGAATCGAGTGGCTACGAAGACTACGATCGCAATGGAAGCAAAAACGGGCATGCGAGCGGGCCCTGTTTACAATGGCTACAGCACAGGATAAGATAAGTTGAACCCCGTTTGTCACCGGGCGTGTCGTATGTGGTTAAATATTACTAATTCCAACTTATTGCAGGCTCAGTCTGAGGACAGACATACAGTCAGGTTGGCCGAATGTACGGAATACACGATGCAGGGCATGCAACGGTGACGTCACGCTGTTGCCACCGCCTTCCCGCGCGGTCGTGGAACCCGCGCTCGTCTTTTGCCCGATCTTCCCTTGTTTCGGCCCCTCTCTAGGTTTCCTCCTGGGGAAGAGGAAACGGCCGAAGCCTTCTTCTTGAGCGAACCGCGAGCGAGTGTAGACGTGCGAGTTTGAGTAAGAGAGTTAATTTCCTAAATCAGTCTTTTTCTTACACACACCTGACCTCAGTTGTCCATGCACTCATCTTCGTCGCTCGGTACATCAGTACCCGCATCACTTTCAGACCACTGTTTCATCTGATCTGCCACCGACGATGTTTGTTTTGGCCCTTCATGCTCACCGACTTTTGCAATCACATATCGATCATTGCGCAATACTCGCGTTACAATATATGGCCCTAGAAATTTTCCAGCTAATTTTAACTCTGACCCTGCTTGCGTTCTTTCGATTACCACTATGTTATCAACTTTATATGTTGTCGCTTTTTTCCTATGTCTGTTAAATCTTTTCTATTTACGGTTTGTATTTCAAAAATTACTCTTTGCATTGTTTCACGAGTAACTAACAAATAATCATTGTTCTTCTCTATAAATAACAACCCTCTTCTAACTACATAACCATCTTTCGACGCATTTGTATGTAGTTCGGTTTCTACATTCACACGGAATAATCGCAGGACAGGCTTTTCGCACAACATAGCCTTTAATTTCTCGAATGCAAATAATTCTTCGTCTCTAAAATTAAATTGTACTTCCGACGCTGTATTTAATACTATCTTTAAACGATCTATTGCACTGTCATAATCAGTCGCGGGAATTATTAAATCATCCATGTATATGAGAACGGTTTTTGAAGCTATCAAGTCTTTAAAAATAGAATGAATAAACTTTTGAAATATCGCAGGAGAATTACATAAACCGAAAGGAACTTTTAAAAACTCAAACTGCCCATCTGGCACGATAAACGCTGTATATTTACGGCTACTCGGACTCCCCGCGACATGGAAAAATCCATTCTCCACATCTAACGTATGGAAAACTTTCGCGCCTTGGAGAAGATCTATCTGATCCTCAATCAAGGGGAGAGGATAACGATCTTTTATTATCTTTTTATTTAATTGTCTATAATCAATACAAAGTCTTTTAGTACTGTCCTTTTTCCCTACTGAGACTACGGGGCTAGCGTACTCCGAACGAGACGGCTGAACTATATCCCCCTCTAAACAGTTGCGAATCTCTGCGTTTACCTCTTCCTTGTGCGTGATGTTCACCTGTATTGCTACGTCACGCGTCGTTACCGGCTCATGAGTGTCGTTCACTGTTTGGGTAATGCGTCTGTGCTCTTTATCTCCAATGTATGATAAATCTACTTCGTTATTGTTTTCGCAACAATCAATTTTAAGAATTTCTGACACATTCTCATCTGACGCTCTATAGGTTTAACAATAGAAATGTTGTTTTTATCTCTAATTAATCTTATTTGGTTTAGGAAATCAACACCGACTATTACACAGTGCTCCGTTAGGTTATCGGCAACTACGTTAACGCACATTGTGTACTCATTACCATCTACTTTTATACTTGCTATGAAATAGCCGTACGAGTAATGCTCCAAACCACCCACACCTCGGAATTTAATAATATCGTGGTGTAGATGAGGTGCGCCTATTTCAAAATATTTGCAACACGCCATAAGACAACAGTCACTGCCGGTATCTATTAAGGTCGTTATCTGGCACCCATTAATATTAAAGTCTTTAGGGCTTTTCACTTCTTTGGTCTGCGCAATAACACAAATGTCTTTAATCGTGGTACTCTTTTTAAGGCATTCTGAAGCCCTGTGCCCATAGTCTCTACACGCAAAACACTTAACGCCTTTGTCCTTCGTTGGACAATCTGGAAACAGATGATCCTTCGATCCACAGCTAGAGCACCTTTTCGTTGAACCTGCTCCATTGCTTGATTGCATCGGCCCTGACTGTGCCGTGCCCCCTCTTCGCTGCACCGTACTCGCATCCCGCTGCACCGCGTCCGCGTCTCGCTGTGACGTCTGCTCGATCCGCTGCTCTCCGCTGCCTCTCCATGACCCTTCGAACCGCCGAGAAGTTGACGCACTTCCCACAGCTCCAAATTTTCGTAACGAAAGGTCATTGCCTCTTCTCGCGTTGTCGCTTGTTTTACACCTCCACGGTACTGCCTCGAATGCTCGCAAAAGCATCGCTTTTGCGCTGAAACTGTGCATTCGCGCTTGGTCTCGTAAATCCGGATCTGGTATCCCCCGGATAATATTCTCGACCATCTCTTCTTCGTCGATTGGGACTTTATTTGCAAGAATCACTTTATCGTGGAAGTAATCCTTGAAGGCCTCCGTTCTTCTCCAAACGCGTTGCTCGAAGTTACACCTTCGCTCGGCCTTTCCTGGTTCGGCCTTTTATTTCCACCATAAACGTGTCGAACGGCATTCGCAGATAGTCCGGCTTCGAATGGAACCACTCGGACGCGTGTCCCTTTAGCGACATCCCTATTAGTGCCTTGACTTCTTGTTCTGATAATTTATAATCAGTTTTCAGCCATCTCAGCTGATTCTCCCACCTATCGAACGAACCACTCTCTCCATTGAAATTCCCTAATAGCTCGCTGATGGCTTTTACGCTCATCCTGTGCTGGCTCACTGGTGCACTGCTCGCCTATTGTTACAGGCGCTGGCTGCGATACGCTCAGATTTTGCATCTGCTGCATCAACTCGAGCTCTCGACGCACAAGATCCAGTTCGCGTTCGGCCACTTCTTTTTCTCGACGTAAAACGTCCTTCGCTGCACTCGTTATTGGGATTTCCCCGGCCACACTGGCTTCCATCATTATGCCTGCATCTTCGGTTTTTTCGCTTAACACTGTACGCGCAGTTTCACTGACACTGTCCTCCGACCAAATCTTGGAAGGATCCACCGATAATAAGCGTTTAACTAACTCAGTTTTTGCACCTGTTGTTTTCAACCCTAACTCTTTTAATTTGTCCTTAAGCTCTGGTACCTTTCACTCTTGCAGATCACGCGAATCTGTACTCATTGCACATTTCGATCGCCACTTCAACACTGGTCACAGTTTCTTCAATTCCATCTACGGTCCTTCAATCCCGACTACGCTTCTTCAATCCCCCCTACGCTTCTTCAATCCCGGCTGCGCTTCTTCAATCCCGACTACGCTTCTTCATTCCCGACTACGTTTCTTCAATCCCGGACGAGCCCCCAAGTGTGTGGGATTAAGGTTGCGCGGTTAAGATTGAAACTCGCACTACTTATTACGAAATGTTTATTATTAAGGAATACTGTCTCTTTCTCACTATGTGCGCTATTTTCTCTATTAAACTCTTTCCCTTTCTCTCACTTTCTCTGTCTCTGTCTCTGTATCTCTGTGTCTCTGTCGCTGTCCCTGTGTCTCTGTATCTCTGTACTCTGTCTCTCTGTCTCTCTGTCTCTCGCTATCTCTCTCTCTCTCTCTCTCTCTCTCTCTCTCTCTCTTTCTCTCACTACGCACTCTTGACTCTCTGCTCGTACTCTCTTCGCAACGCTCTAACACTCACTGTTTGTCTTGCGACTCGCTCTGCAAGGCTTCTCGCGACTCTCTTGTTTGACGCTGTTTACGAGACTTTCTCCCTTCTCCTGCGGGATACCTCCCTTTACCACCAAATTCCACCTCAAGGCCCTTTTGGTGCGTCGTTAATATTTATTTGCGACGCATCGCCTTCGCTTCCAATCTCGCTGCGCCACTCACACACACATTCACACTTTCATAATTACTTGCACACGTTTAATTTATACATCCCACAATATTAATAGTGGGTAGAATTTCTCTCGGGTAAAACAAACAAATATTCTTTATTTAATTAAAAGTTCCAATGTTACTAATCGATACACGCACACACACTGTCGTCGTCACGTTCGTCCGTCCTTTCGCGCTGTTGTCGTTCGTCAAACTGTCCTCCAAATTGTCCATCGTCTTCGCGTAACCCCTCCCTTCGGCCCTTCTGCGTACTTTCGCTCGTCCACTGTCGCTAAGCCACTCGTCACCACTCATCATGCATACAGGCACACGCACACACATACATACAATTCTACAATATCCAGGCCGTTGACTGCATCCAACTGCTACCAGCCTTGCCTTGTATCTCTTCTTACGGGTTAAGGGATCTTCCTTGATGTTATACACCCATTTACTTTTTATTATCCTTTTGTTGTTTGGACGCTCCACTACCTCCCATACTTTATGTCTCTCCATTGAGTGAATCTCTTCTTTCATCGCACTTTCCCATTCTTTCCAATTCTCTGATTCTTTGGCTTGCTGCACATTCTTTGGAATTTCTTCGTCCATTACAAACATTGCACTTTGTTTATTTCTTATTCTGTCTGATCTTCTCAACACTTGTCTTTCTGCTCTTTGGTCCCTGTTTTCCTGTTCAACATATCTTCGCGCTTCCATTACTTCTCTATTTGTCCCTTTTGGTCGTCCCTTATTTTCAACTCGGATCTGTTGTTAGGGGTCTGCCAGTCCCTGTTCCTGTTCCTGTTCCTCTTCCACATTTCTATTTTGTATTTCATTTTCCTCAATGACCTCGTCAACATTTGCATCATCATAAACACTACTGTCACTTTCATATGTCCCATTTGAATCCTCTTCATCGACTCCAAAATCTTCACTCCTATTCTCTTCATCCAGGCCTACTATTACTAACATACTGTCATCCTTGTGTTTCTTTTCATCATTATTTTTCAAAAGATCTGCTCCGTTCTTGCTCTCATCGAATTTCACATCACAATCATTTCTAACCTTTCCTGTTTCTGGTATATACACTCTATAAGTATTATTTTCTGCATAACCTATAAAAATTCCTGTCAGTGTTTTTGGTTCAAATTTGTTTTTCATACCACCTTTGTCCAACACGTATGCGACACATCCAAATCTTTTCATATACTTGACATTTGGCTTCCTTTCATTCCACATTTCATATGGTGTTTTACCATGTACTCTTGACTTTATTCTATTCTACAGGGTCTTTCTTTTAACGCGGAACGCTCGATATAGTGAAAACGCTAACGTGGCAACAGCGCTAGAGTCGATACGGTCAAGAATGTCGGCACCGCCGGCGCACTGTCCCCGGCGGCGCGTGTATCAAGTCTAGCGCTGTTGCCACGTTAGCGTTTTCACTATATCGAGCGTTCCGAGTTAAAAGAAAGACCCTGTATTCTCTTTATCTCTATATCTTAATTTATTCTATATCTGCCTCAGCCCAAAAATTCATGGGCAGCTGGGAGTCTGACATCATTGATCTAGTCATTTCAATCAATGACCTGTTCCCCCTCTCAGCTGCTCCATTACATTGAGGTGTTCTAGCTGGACTTAGTTCATGTTTAATCCCTTTCGTCTCTAACCAAATCTTTAAATCAGTCCCAATAAACTCCCCTCCACTGTCTGAACGTATCACTTTTAGTCTTTTTCCAGTTTGGTTCTCCTTCAGTATTATAAGCTTTTTCAGTTCTTCTGCTGCTTCACTTTTCTTTTCCAGTATCCTGCCAAAGAGCACTCTGGAGTAGTCGTCAATTATTGTAAACACATACCTCTTTCCTCCTTTTGACGTTGGACTTATAGGGCCAATCAAATCCATATGCCACAATTCCAGGATTCCTCTCGTCTTTCTGCATTCCAATGCACGATGCACCTTTCTACACGCTTTCCCTTCCACGCAGCATTCGCATTGCACATCAATTTTGTTTTTTTTCTTCCATTCCTATTACCAGATTTTCATTCTTCATATCTTCTACGATCGTTTTGTTAGCATGTCCTAGCCTTCTATGCCATATATCTTTGCCCATTGTCGCTACAGCAGCTTCATTTATTAAAGCCATGGACTCCACAAAATATGCGTTTCCTCTTCGTACTGCAGTCATTTGTATGATTCCCTGTTCTTTGTAAATCTTCGCGCTATGTTTGTCAAACTTTACAATATACCCATGGTCCGCAAACTTAGCCACAGACAACAAATTTAAATTCAAATCTGGTACATATAAAACATTTTTCAATCTCACCCTATTCTCAATTTCTTCTTGTTTTATCAAGACATCCCCAGTGCCACTTGAGACCAGTCTCTTCCCTTCTTTGTCCGCTAACGTGATTTCTCTCTGCTCATCGTCCAGTTCATTAAAAATTTTTTCATTTTTAGTCATATGGCTAGTCGAGCCTGAATCCAGCAGCCATATTGTTTCCTCTTGATTATTCTCTGCTGCTCCTTTTTCATACATATGATCTGTTGCGGTCATCACAGCTTCATCTGTAGCGTTCATCATTGATTCACCCCTACTTCTTCCACGTCCATTTCCTCTCCAATGTCCTCTTCCTCTAAATCCACCCCTGTGGGTCGTTCCATTGAAGGGTTTGGCGCTTCTCGTCTCCTTGCATTCTGTGGATTTGTGCCCAAATCCCTGGCAGTTAAAGCATTTCATTTTTCCGTAACACTCACTCGATACATGACCCCTTTTTCCACAGTTGTAACAGTTTGTTTCTGTCCTAGTCTTTTCCCTTGTGCTTCTGACTCCTTCTGGGTCTCCCATCATCTTCTCCTCTTTCCATCTTTCCTATCTCGCTACTTCTTGTTTTAATGAATATCTTATGTCGTTTATTGTGACATCTCTTTGATTCTCTAAAATTCGTACGTTTTGATCGTATTCTGGTCTCACACCTCTTAAGATATACATTCTAATTTCGTAATCATCTATAATTTTTCCTAAGGGTACATTGATTCCTCAGTGCTTCAGCTCTGTTTATGAAGTCATCCACGTGTTCGTCCCTTTTCATTCTTTTTGTTAATTCATTCAATGCTTTCGCCTTTATCTGTTCTGATTCGGCCGCCATATTATTCTTGATTGAACTCCACATTATATCTGCATTTTTTTCGTTGCAGTATTTTAATACTTGCGCCCTGCTCATTGTATTAATCATGATTGCCCTTGCGGAATGATTATTGTCGTCCCATTCATCCCACAATTTAAACTTTATTTCATAGTCGGCGGTTCCCACTTCCGGTTTTTCTATCGGCTTTACCCCAATTATCTTCTTCCATAGTTTTTTAGCTCTCAAAATCCCTTCAATCTTTTCCTTCCACAGGAAATAATTTGCGTCATTTAGCGGCTCGACACCAACAAGGTTCCAATTGTCGGCCATTGTTCGTTCTGTTCTTCGCACGTTTTCGTCTTTATTATTTTTCCAAACTCTCTGGACGAAGAACTTATGAACCATGCTCTGCTACCATTTGTTGGGAAGGTGGGTTCTGCCGCCGTCTCACAATGAATGCACCATCTAATCAAAACATATAATATATAGTTTATTTTTGCGTCCCTAATGGGTTTGCAACTTACAAATACCTTAACCTAATTACAATCTTAAACTACCTTATCCTAACGCCACCACCCGCACCTTAACCTACGCTTAATCTAACGCCGCTCGCCGCCACCGCCCTCTCGCTCTCCTCCACACCGCTCGCACGCTCGCACGCTCCCTCACACGCTCGCACGCTCCCTCACACGCTCGCACGCTCGCACGTCCTCCGCCGCCCGCACGCCCTCCGCTCTCCCGCCTCTCTCACGCTCTCTCGCTCGCCTGCTCCTCTCCCACTCCGACTCCACACTCTCACCCCCTCTCGTCCCCTCTCACTCACTCTCCCCCCCCCCCCCCGTGGACTCCCGTTTCCTCAATCACACCACACCCCTCTCACTCTCAACTCTCCCACTCATTCACCCCCCTCGCCCCAACTCTCCCCATCTCCTCTCAATCTCCCTAAACAGCCCCTCGCCCTCTCCCCCCCCCCCCCCCCCAGCACCCACCTCCTTGCCTCCTGCCATCCCTCCTCCTCCCCTCCCCTCACGCAAACTTCCCATATATGTCTCCACGTCTCCCTTCCTCCCCCGCAGATCCTGCAAAGCCTCTCCTCCTCCCCCATCCAATACCTACCCCCCCTCATCCCACTTCCCAGCCTGAACCTCGCTACCCGCCCTCATCTCTCTTCCGCCCACCCCTTCTTCAGGTAACCCGGCACCCCTTTCTCCTTAACCCTCCCATACTCCTGGTTGTACTCCGATCCCCCTATCCTTTCCCATCGCTCTCTCTCCTGCTCTGCCTTCTCCCAATTAACTATCTCCTCCCCCCTTATTCCGCCGACCCCCCCATTCCATCCCCATCCCCTCCTCTCCCAGAACCTTCTCCTCTCTCCCCCCCAACCCTTTCCTCCCTCCTCTCTTCCCATCCTTCCCTTAATTTCTCTTAGGCATTCCTGCACCAGCTCCCCCCCTCCCCCCTCCTCCACCCTCTTTTCGTACCCCCAGGCCCTTAGCGCCATTCTTCCCCTCATTAGCTCTCTCTGTAGCTCTTCCCTCACCAAATATCCCGGAGTGCTCCTTTCCACCCCCAGCACCCATCTCAGATATCTCTCCTGCAGGGCCTCTACCTTCCCCCTTTCTGTCCACCCCCACACCTCCACCCCATAACTTACTACAGGCCATACCAGCCTGTCGTATAGTTAGAGCCTTCTCCCCCAATCCCTCCCAAACACCCTCTTCCCCAGCCCCCACACTTTTCCCAGCACCGCCGCACCCCTCCTCACCCTGTCCTCCACCTGACCCTTCTGCCTCCCATCCCTCCTCACTACATAACCTAAATACTTGAATTCGGCCACCTCCTCTATATCTTTCCCCTCCCACCTCCATCTCACTCTCCGCCATCTCCCCCCCCCCCCCCTCCCTGCACCTCATTACCTTCGTCTTGTCCACATTAACTTGTAGCTTTTTCCTCGCAAAATACCTCTCCATCACTGAAATCACTCCCTTCATACCTTCCTCATCTTCCGCAATCACCGCCACATCATCCGCGTACGCCAGCGACCGAATCTTCCTCTCTCCCACCCGAACCCCTCCCCATCCACCCCTCTCCAACTCCTCATCAATGTCCGCCAGCAGTAGGGTGAACAGACAGGGGCTAATTGGACACCCCTGTCTTACCCCTCTGACCGTCCAGAACCCTTCACTCATCCCTCCCCCCGCTCTGACCCTACACCTCGTCTCCTCCACCAGCCCCCTGCACCTCCGCACCAGGCCCTCCCTTACCCCCCTCTCCCTCAAGCTCCGCACCAAAACCTCCCTATCCACTAATCAAAACATATATATGAGGCATTCCATGCCAAATCGGACACTTTCCGACCTCACCCCCTTCGATTTTTTTTTTAATTTTATATGTTTTTAAGGTTGATCAAAAACGCGTTCATGAATTTTTTCAGATTTTTTTGACGGACCGTTTTGAAAATATGAATTTTCTTAAAATTTGGGCTCTTTTTTTTCAGATGCTCATAACTTTGTGAAAAATGCACCAATTGGATCGTTCTTTTTTTAAAAATTTGTGTTTTTGAATGATCTTTCAAGAAAAAATATGATTTTAATCAAAAAAAAATTTTTTATTGTTTATTTTTAGTTTAACCCTATCGCTTCGAGCGCCGGATATATCCGGCGGCCGCGCGACGACCTGTGGGTACGAGCGCCGGATATATCCGGCATTCGCGCGAAGGATTAATATAATTTTGTATAATTGTACATCTTTTCATTTGCAAAATATAAAGCATACGTGCTATATTAGAGCAATAATTGATTTCTTAACCATAGTAATTATTTAAGGCTTAGAAGAACGTAGCTATACACAAACACCACGCGCACTGTGCACATTTCTGGTGCATGCTTTCGTTCAGTGACGGCACTTCAGCGGACTGGACTGCCGAAGCGAAAGGGTTCAAGCACAAAATATTTTTTATCTCAAAACATGCCCCGATCGATTTTTTTGAAAACATGTTCAAAATATAATTGCGTTAGTCTCGAAGGTTCTGGGGTAAGTGCTGTGTCCTTCGACACAGTCCTCTTTCCAGAGGGCCTCAAGCCCTCCCCACTCCGTGGCCAGATCTTTCTTTGACTTGTTTATAACATTCTAACGTGCAGACGTAGCATCGATGACGTCGGGTCACCGGCCACGTGCATGCACTTGAAAGGGTCGCCTATCTCCTAGGCGCCCAAACAAGGACGTCATGCCCTTTGCTTACGCTTCGGGTTGCAATACCCTCGATAGTCACATTCTAAGATATACGAGGCTTGGGCCTCTTTATGACAGGCTCACCCCACCAGGGTGGCCACCCAGCATGCGTCTTTCCCATTTTTTTCGCATTGACGCTGACATACTTGTTCTCTGCAAAAACCAACAGTAATCCCATGATGTTCAGATTAAAGCGGTCTCGATATCTTGCCGCCATGTTGGACATCTCCTGATGGAATCTTTCGCCATGTTCGTCGCTCACGGCTCCCATATTTGACAGAAAGAAGGTGTGGTGCGAATGCAAGAAATGCATCTTTAATGACATTCGACAACCGAGCTGCTCGTAGGCTGTTATAAAATTGTTCACAAGTTCTGCATAATTGTCTGCTCTACGGTTCCCAAGGAAGTTGTTGACATTACAAGCACAAATGTGTCCCAAGCTGCTTGTTCTTGTTCTGTGAGCTCCAATCTTTATACTTGATCTCAAATAAATTTTCGTATTTCTGGTCCAACGAAGACACCTGCTTTCAATTTCACGTCAGTTTTCATCTTCCCAAACTTGCCTTTTTGGTACTGAAATCCACGATTTGCTTGATCCATGCATGATCGCTGCAAATAACTGTTTCATAAGCCTCAGTTTGATGTGGAGTGGAGAGAAGTAAACCGTATTATGATCCTCAAGAGGTACACATTGAACGTTGTGCTGTCCGACTACAGACAAATTTCTGGGTGGCCAATTTTTCACTATGTAGTGATTCTTGTCATCGTGACTATTCTACAGGCATAGAAAGCACATGTACTTTGTATAGCCAGTTTGCATTCCTAGCAGAAGGACTACAACCTTTGAATCACCGCAAATGCAAAATGCAAATGTTCCAATTATGCTCCGAGTACTTAATCAGCATCAAGAGCATCTATATTGTTTCGTACGTTTCTTTCATTTCCACGGCATGAGCAATAACAATTGATGGTTTCTGGTTGCCATTGCTTAATAGTGCAGCTTTCAGACTGCTTGACCTAGAGTCAATAAAAAGAGTCCACTCATCTGCTACGTATTGGCTGTCTAGTTTTTTCATGAATCCTGTCACGTCATTGCAGAAACACACACTGTGTTCAACAGCAAAGTATGCTGCAAATTTTATGTGGCAATGACGAAAATGCGTAATTGTAGCACCTCTCTGGAGTAAGTTCCACTTCTTCAGTCTGGAACCGATAGGTTCAGACTTTTCTTTTGACAGGAACAAATCGCGAACCAGATCGTCCAGATCGACTTGGCTTATGGCAAATGTGGTTTATATGTGTACGTCTGTATCACTTTCTTCGTTGTTTATTGCATCGTGATGAAGGAGGAATTGGTACTGGGTGATCTATACCATGCACTACAGGCTTTAGAGCAGACTGACAATCAGGATACATGATTGTTCATTTGTTCTTCTTGCAGTATCCGGATATGTTTGTCATGCAGAAACAGCAATCCGACTGGTGATTTGTCTGCTCCCGCCAAATCATGGGAACAGCAAAAGGCATTCGATTTCGCTTACCGTTTAACCACTGTGTCAGGCCGGAATAACAAACGGTGTAACAGAGATGAGCAGCCCAGGATTTCGTTTGATCTGCGATTTCACATCCAAAGTAATGTTTGTAAGCAATACGTAGTCTTGTGGTCATGTTCTTGCGCTGGTTGGATGTCGTACACTTGCCACAAATGTAGCAAAAGCAGTCCGGATTGTTTACACAATTTCGGCTACTCATCTTGTAACCGTTTTTATTTTTACATATTATTTTTAATTTATATGTATGGGTTGAACAACCGCTAGGTCCGCAATTAGTCGATAATTACATAAGTTCGATGTCGGCTTTCGGTTCTCTCATAGCACGCACGGCACAAAGTCTTTTGTTGAGTAATTAGTTTAACTGGCTTTACGTGATTCTTCTTGGCTTGGGTCGCACTGACTCCTTTTCCTCTTGTCCGGATATTTGTCTCGGTTTGTCACACTGGAGTCCCGTGCCTCTCAATAACCTTGGCTGATGGCCCTCGGGTTGCCGGTCTCTCAGGATGACTTGAGGTAGGTCACCAGATAGTTATACTCCCTTTGCCTTGGTGTTGAATTTGATTGCCTTCTCTTATACTAATTACTCTTACTATGAGAAGGAGAAGAATCCCTCTCGCACCTCGAACCGTCCCATTTATGTCTTTGGATATCGGCAGGAGTCCGCCCCGATTCCGCAGAATAATTGCGCATGCATGGAAAGGGCCGTACACAACGGTACCTTTCTGGTATGTAACCGAAACGGTTACAATCTCTCGTTTACTGCATCACCGTATACCGAATTACCGAATCTTCTTATACCAGATCAATTAAATACATCTTATTGCGACTGTTGCACTGAACTAATGTAGGGTTTAAGGCGAAATGCGTGTCGATGGAGAAGGAACATGATAGCGTTTTGTTTACCCGAGTTGGAAGTGGTGCTGCGGCATCGCCTGACGAGACTCGACGGGCATTTCTTTGACAACAGTCGTGGCTGCTTATTCAAATCATCACTCTTTAAATACATCATCTTCACGTTCATTAACACCTTCGTTTATTTTCCGTATAAGATCCCACACTAATTTTGTAAAACATGTTGAATTCTGCCCGCATGCTCTAGTTCAAGCGCAAGTTACAACTTGTCAAAGTCTGCCTATTTGTTTTTACGATTTTACGCTTATCTTTTTACAGACACATAAAGCAGAGTAACCTTGAGAATACACACACACATTCGTACATCATACCAAATAACACAGCTTGTTGATGCAGCTACATAATAACGCATGTACAAGCCCGACTAGAAATTCTAACTGGGCACACGTTAGGTCCTAATGCGGCTAGCCTAATTTTCTTTTAGGCCCCAATGGGGCAGCCCCATCAGGTCCGCATTGGATGTGTAACGCGAAATACGAGCGCCTTCCTAACCGGGAAAGGCGCATTAGGGCCGTCTTAGGAAAGCCGCATTAGGGCCGTCTTAGGAAATGCGCAGTAGGGCCGTCTTAGGAAATGCGCAGTAGGGCCGTCTTAGGTTTTGCCAATGACTATCCAATGAGGTCAACCCCATTAGGCCCATATTAGAACAGCCTTATTAGGGTGTCATTGGGAGACATGAATAATTTTCATATATATATATAGGAACTTTGCTGGTAGAATTGGGTTGGTTTATTAGCGAATGAAATAAAGCTGTTTTGGTTACAATTTTTAATTTATTAATGAATATTGGAAAAGGTATGTAATAAGAAAAATTAGGGAATTATATAATAAAACAAAGAATTATAATTTATTAAATATCGTCGATATCAATCTTGATGTAAGATTGAAGCATCTTCATCCGGTTGCATTTTACTCTTCTGGCGTAACCCTCCGAATACGGTGCCGGAGTCATTTTTGACTCGCAATCCGAGAGCAGTGAGGCACACAGTCATGGTTGGCGGCAACCGCCGAACGGCGTGAGAGTGTGCGTTATCGCTTTCGCGCGGCGACACATCCGGCTTAACGTTGTCCCATCACATGCGATGTAATACGGAAAAGAAATTTAGTTCGCCACAGATCTCTGAACAGTTCGCACCTTTGGGCTATAGGGTCAACGGGAAGAATAATTTTAATAAATTCCACTATACAAGGAAACAACGTACGCGATATTCATTTTGTCCTGGGAGTAACAACCGTTACTCAACACCTGTCATAAATGTACAAGACATGTGTGTGGTAACCATTCTGCACAAACTTGTACAATTACGTGAACGTTTGAAGTTGAAACGTTGAACGTGAAGTTTACTACGAGACGAATGAAGATAAAAATGAATTGTAAAAAATCAAAAATAATAAAATTATATTTTTTGTACATCGGCTTATTACTCAATGTGTATATATGTAGCCAGAAACCCGAAACTCCGCGACAGACTGCTGTTCCAACTCCTTTGAATTATCCGACAATGTAGATTACCCAGTAGTAGTGTGTCCGTGAGACTCTGACTCCGTCTTCGTACTTTAGGTGCAGTACACTTTTATTACGTCGTTGTCCGTCAGGGTATTTTCGGAAAAAGTTGATGAAAACGATGCTAGAAGAAGAAATCTTATTTGATTTAAATATTTTTTTTTCATAAATCCTAATTAATTAACGCAAATCGTATAAATAGAAACATGGTAACGTACCTTTGATAATAATAAATAAATTCGTATTTCGGAAAATGAATCATTTTCCCTCCGATGCTTTCACAGGATTGAACTTTAACGCAAGTTCTCGCGTCAAACAAGCCCATTGCCGTATATCTTGGATGTCATTATTCTGTGCAGGCTCTTTTCCTATCTCATTGTTCATAATAATCTGATGATGATGCACAAGAGTGTCTTCTTCATCTGTTCTGATACGTACTGTATCCTGTTTATTTCTTTCGTCTTTCTGTGCTGATTCGTCAGCAGTATCATTATTATTATTTATTTGTAAATTTAATAACACATTCTCATTGTCTTTCGAAACGTTTCCAACGCCCGATGAGTTACAATTTTCTGAAATTGCAATTCCACATTCTTCGTAAATCCTCGAGTCGATGTTTTTTGCCATCACGGATATTTCGGAATTTACAAAATCTGCACACTGTTGATCACTCGATAATAATTTACGCCGCTCACGAAGTCGTTCGACTCTAAGACGTGTGAGTTCACGAGTTCTCAGCGCTCGCATATCATCCGACATCGTCGAGGATAACCAAATAGTCGAGTCGAGGATAAAGTTCTTCAAATACTAGTGAAATCCCCGATAATTAATAAAAACTATATATTAAATCAAAATACAAAGTTCGTGTTCGTAGGTCGTAATTTCGTGTCCGTTCGTCTTCGTAGACTTTCTTCGACTGTCGCAGCTCTTAACGACTGCACGTGCGTTCGACAACCGTACAATGTTATCGCATCGGGTTCGTCGCGCTCTTTTGTTCGGTCGGCCCTTGGACACACACACACACGTTCGCTCGCTCTTAGCCATTCAATCCTTCATTCCACATATATATATATGCATACCTCTTGTGCCAGTAAGGTTATAATTGAATTAAAATTCAAATTTTTCTGTATATAATATGTTGCAGTAAAACCTCAAAAATATAATATTAATATTATTCGCTTCATTAGAAAATATATGTATTAGATACTGTATGCTTTAAATTAGCAATCTGATGGAAGAATATTTTTTATGTTATTGAAAGCGATAATGTAATATATATGTATAACTGCTGTACGCATATTGTGTTGACCTTTAGCCGTCACAATCAAAATAATTTAATTTATTCTATAAAAATATAATTAAAACTCTCAGAGTTAAACGTATTTGTTATTTGGCATATATATATAATAATTATAATAATTTCGCCCAACTTGGGTGTACGCACGACCACACCATTTAGGCTACGTATGGCATTGTTAGGAGTGCCTAAGTTAGGCGTCAATTGTTTCTTCCCAATTAGGGCCTAATGCGGTAACGATTAGGCTTGCCCCATTTAGGTATGCCCAATCGTTTCCACATTCGGCCCGCATTTACCTTTGGGCATGTCTACTTGAATTTCTAGTCAGGATAGGCGTGGACACGACCACCCTTGTTTGGGCCGCGTATGGCAATTGTTAGAAATGCCTAACATAGGCGTGGACATGACCACCCTTGTTTGGGCCGCGTATGGCAATTGTTAGGAGTACCTAAGTTAGGCGTCAATTGTTTCTTCCCAATTAGGGCCTAATGCGGTAACGATTAGGCTTGCCCCATTTAGGTATGCCTAATAGTTTCCACATTCGGACCGCATTCACCATTGGGCATGTCTACTTGAATTTCTAGTCGAGTGACCACCCTTGTTTGGGCCGCGTATGGCAATTGTTAGGAATGCCTAACATAGGCGTGGACACGACCACCCTTGTTTGGGCCACGTATGGCAATTGTTAGGAATGCCCAACATAGGCGTGGACACGACCACCCTTGTTTGGGCCACGTATGGCAATTGTTAGGAATGCCTAACATAGGCGTGGACACGACCACCCTTGTTTGGGCCACGTATGGCAATTGTTAGGAATGCCTAACATGGGCGTGGACACGACCACCCTTGTTTGGGCCACGTATGGCAATTGTTAGGAATGCCTAACATGGGCATGGACACGACCACCCTTGTTTGGGCCGCGTATGGCAATTGTTAGGAATGCCTAACATAGGCGTGGACACGACCACCCTTGTTTGGGCCACGTATGGCAATTGTTAGGAATGCCTAACATGGGCGTGGACACGACCACCCTTGTTTGGGCCACGTATGGCAATTGTTAGGAATGCCTAACATGGGCATGGACACGACCACCCTTGTTTGGGCCGCGTATGGCAATTGTTAGGAATGCCTAACATAGGCGTGGACACGACCACCCTTGTTTGGGCCGCGTATGGCAATTGTTAGGAATGCCTAACATAGGCGTGGACACGATCACCCTTGTTTGGGCCACGTATGGCAATTGTTAGGAATGCCTAACATAGGCGTAGACACGACCACCCTTGTTTGGGCCGCGTATGGCAATTGTTAGGAATGCCTAACATAGGCGTGGACACGACCACCCTTGTTTGGGCCGCGTATGGCAATTGTTAGAAATGCCTAAATTAGGCGTGGACACGGCCACCCTTGTTTGGGCCGCATATGGCAATTGTTAGGAGTGCCTAAGTTAGGCGTCAATTGGTTCTTCCCAATTAGGACCTAATGCGGTAACGATTAGGCTTGCCCAATTTAGGTATGCCTAATCGTTTCCACATTCGGCCCGCATTTGTCTTTAGGCATGCCTACTTGAATTTCTAGTCGGGAGGTTTTAATGATCTTATGACTTTATTACTCAAGTCATATTTTATGACTTTTAGCTATAACTTTAAATCCAGACGTGCTACGACAATTCTGATTGCAAACTCTGAATTAGCGCACCCTATTACATAAGGCTCGCATTAATTTCAATCAGTAGCAAATTCATTGTTGCATAGTGTATTAGTTCACCCATTCGAAAGCTACAGTGGGTAATAAAAGTATTTGTACACCCAGTTTTTTGGCAATAACTTTCTTGACAAAACCAACTTTCATAAATAGTCTACTATCCACAGATGTAATCTGGAAAGTAACAACATTTTTTAATGCATAAGACAAAAATTAAACAAGAAATATGAGAATTTTAAAGTCAAAAAAGTATTCGTACACTTGTAATTATACTACAGGGTGGCGCAAAAGTAATGTCATAGTTTGAATTGGCTGCCTTTTTGTTATAAATGAAAAAAAAGAGCTCTGTTTTCATTAAAAGTTTACTTGAACGTGTAATATTGGTTACATTACTTCGAAAAAATTATATGGCTCAAATGGCCACCTCCGGAGCTGATGCATAATTGCGCTCGTTTTACGGCGTTTTACATTGTGCCTCGCAAAACATCTGGCTCCAAATTTGCGATTTCTCCTTCAATGTTACCCTTCAAGTCTTGCAAGGTTCGTGGTTTGTTGTCGTAAACGCGAGATTTTAAAAAGCCCCAAAGGAAGAAGTTTGGTGCTGTTAGATCTGGTGATCTGGACGGCCAGTTCAAATCTCCAAAACGGGAGATCACTCGACCTGGAAATTGGTGTCTTAAAATCTCCATAGTTACCCGAGCTGTGTGAGCAGTTGCTCCGTCCTGTTGCAACCAACAATGTTTGAGACCCAATACAGCAACTTGCGGCAAAAAAAACTCGTTTAGCATCTGCCTCTAACGCTCGCCATTTACGGTTACGGCGGTGCCATCGGCATCTTCAAAAAAATAAAGACCAATCGCTTTTTCACTGAAACGCCGCACCAATCAGTCACATCCCCTTTGCATCAATAATAGCTTGTAGCCTTCTTGGCATGGATTCGAGTAGTTTTTTTGTCAAATCTGAGTGTAATTTTTCCCATTCTTCGCGAGGGACTCGTTGTAATTCACTTTAATTTGATATTCTTTTTCTCCTAATTTTTATATCTAATAGATGCCATAAATTTTCTATAGGATTAATAGCCGCAGACTGTGGTGGTGTTATTAGTTGCTTCGGGACATTATATAGCAACCATTCTCTAATTTTTAAAGCTTTGTGCTTAGAATCATTATCCTGTTGGAAATGGTAGGCGCCATAGAGTCCTAACTTGGCTGCAGTATGCGGTAAATTATGGCGCAGCACCTCGATATAATTTAGTGCAGTCATGGTGTCATTAATAAATGCAAGATTTCCGACACCGGTGTACGCCATGCAGCCCCATACCATCACGTTACCGCTACTGTGCTTGAGAGTTGCTCGAAGGTTCTTGCTTCCCAATTCGGTATTTGGTTTTCTCCAAACAGATTTCTTTCCATCCGACTTCATTATATTCAATTTACTTTCGTCAGAGAAAATTATCTGTTTCCAAAATTCAATTGGCTTAATAATGTAAGTTTTGGCAAATCCGAGCCGATTCTCGCTATTTGTGTCGCTAATGAATGGTTTTGTAGAGTGTGGTCGAGTATAGGCGCGTGCGAGTATGAGTGAGAGCGTGTGTGTGCCTGAGCGTGTGCGGGAGAGAAAGAAGTGTCAGTTGAAGATCGCTTGCGTTTCCTTTTCGGAAAGCGTGCTTATTGGGCGAGTATGTATGGCTGAGAGTGTATGTGTGGCCGAGTGCGAGGTGATGAGCGACTGAGGTCAGAGAGCGTGCGGCAGAGTTTTAGCGACCAGCGAATTGTGTGCATGCGATTTTACTTTAGTATATCTTTTGAGTCTTTGTGTGTTTTATATAACGTGTTTCTTGAGCTTTGTGTATTTTATGTAGTGTGTTTTTTTTAAGTCTTTGCGTGTTTTATATACTGTGTTCTTTAGAGTTTTCTGTGTTTTTTTATAACTTGTGTTTACAATAAATATAGTCCGCTTCAGTTGTTGCAACGTCGACCCACACTAAATATCATTCCCAGCAAAATTCCTACAGTTTCTTCCTGGCACTTCTACCGTATATACCGGCTGAATGCAATATATTTCGCATAGTTTGCGTACACACAATCTTTCCCGATGTTGTCTCAATATCGTTCGACAGTGTAGGAGCACTTACAAATGGATTTTCAATCGCTTCTTTAACGACGTTGCGACGTTCTCTAATTGATAATGCCATTGGGCGACCCGATCGTGGCTGGTTTTCTGTACCTTTCGTCCTTTCATATTTTTTGACAATGCATTGTACTGTTGTAAAAGGTAAACTTAACGTTTTCCCAATTTTCCGATAACTGTCGTCACGTTCTCGAAGAAAAATAACGCGATCGCGCACGGATACGGATATTACACTTTTCTTCATTGTTGTGCTCTTTAAGTGAGGTTCAAAGACCAACTGGTATGAGAAAAGGACTCATACTGCTATGTAAACAAGTAGTTGTTTATGTTCGCTCGGTTTCACAATGATACTCCTTCATTTATCGAAGAATTTCGTAGTAGGGATACGTGTACGAATATTTTTTTACCTTTGAAAATCTCATGTTTTCTCTGTAACTTTTGCCTTATGACTTATAAAATATTGTTACTTGCTACATTGTATCTTTAGATAGTAGACTATTTGTGAAAGTTGGTTTTGTCAATATATCATTTTTTTCAAGAAGGTTATTGCCGAAAAACTGGGTGTACGAATACTTTTTTTTATCCACTGTACATCGCAGTCTTTATTCCATACGAATTCTTTTCCGTTTGCCGGGTTGCACAGTGGTTTTGGCCGTTCGGAACGGTGTTCTAGGAATCTTGCATAGAATATCACGAAGCCAAGAAACGAGTCTAATTCTTTGACATTTCTTGGCCTTGGACATTTATCGATCGCAAAGCCTAACACGTCTAGTTTTTCTTGCATAATTTTGCATTTTTTTAAGTTAAGTCTCAGGATGCATTCCTGTAACCGGGAACAGCCTATTTTAGGTTCTCGCTGTGCTCTTCGGGGGTGCGCACCGTTACGTAAATGTTGTCTAGGTACGCGATTGTCCGGTCAATTCCCGCCAAGCATTCGTCCATCTTCCGTTGCATATCGGCCGGAGCCGTTGAGATTCCTTCTGGGATATTTGTATACCGAAATAGACCTTTGTGGGTGACAATGGTTAATGAATCGCGACATTTTTCGTCGACCAGAAACTGCATGTATGCGTGTTTCAAATCTAACTCTGTGAATGTTTCACCTGCTTGCAGGACGCTAAATATCTCGTCTATCGTATGAAGGGGGTATTTGTCCACGGTTATGTATTGATTTACAGTTTTCTTAAAATTACCGCAGATTATAATTTCACCGTTACTCTTAAATATGGTATGATTGAGGTAGCCCATTCGCTTATTTCGACTGGTTCTAAGTGTCTTAGCGCGACTAGTGTTTCGATTTCTTTTTCTATTAGTGTTCTCAGTACATGCGCTGCATGCTGGCATTTTAGCGATATTGGCTTTGTATTTTCCTTTAAATAGATTTTTGACGTACTTTTATTATAACGACCTGTGGTATTGCAAAAAAGTTGTGGCTAAGATTTTGGCAGTAATTGCGTTAGGGTACTCGCATCGATTTTGTGTATGGTTTTCTCATCTTCCCTATCTATGTGCAATCGCCAGCACCCAAAAGCTGCGAGCCATTGTCTACATATTAGTGACGGCCGCCTGCCCGTAATCACGAAGTAATCCAAATTGCATGATTTTCCGTTAAAACCCACAGTTAGGTTAGGAAATTTACCGATGGGCTGCATAGCTCTCCCGTCGTAACCGTGCAAATTCGTTTATGTTCTGACTATTTTCGTGTCCCTAAATTGTTTGTTGAAAACTTTTTCGGAAATTACCACCGCGTACGTACCGGAATCTATTTCCATTTTAAGTTCCACTCCGTTAACACTCACGTCAACGTACATCGATTCCGCTTCGCAATCTCCGCTTACATTACTGTTACCTATCTTACGTAGTTCGTCCTCAAACTTGTAGAAATCGTTCCGGTGAAAGTGATGTGGGTCTTCGTTCGGATATTTGCTAGCTGAAGGTTCTTCGTCTTCTTCTTCGCTGCTGTCATTTTTCAGTAATTTTATCTGCCTTTTCGTTTGAGCTTGCTTGGCGAAACAGATTTTCTCGATGTGCCCCCTTTTATTGCATTCCCTGCATACGGCGTTCCAAAATTTGCACGTGTACCGAGGGTGCCCAGAGTCTTCACACCTGGCGCATACATCACTTTGTATAGTTTCCGTAGGACTTGGGCATTGGTCCTTCGTGTGGCCGCGATCGCCGCAGTTCCAACATGCTCTTGTATTCCCTTGTTGCCGCTGTTGTTGCCATGACGTGGCGTTCCCCGGCCAACCTCGCTGATTTTGCCCGTACCTGTAATTTTGCGCTTCCGCCCTTTGGTTTTGTCGGATAGCGAACATTTCTTTTTGAGAATTGATTCTTCCGCTTGTGCTTGCTTTCGCGGCGTTTTCGAATGCTGTCTCCCGAGCGACGACTTCTTTCAATGCTGTGTCATAGTCTAATGTTTCTATTTTGAACAAACTTACTTTTGTTTCATGATCGCGTATGTCGCATACCAGTTGGTCACGGAGTGCGTTTTTTAAGTCAGAGAAATTGCAATTTGTTGATATTTTTTTTAATCGCGCTGCAAATTCGGCTATGCTTTCCGTTTGCTCTTGTCCCGCTTTGAAGATTTTATTCCTCTCCATTACTTCGGAGGGCTTTAGGTCCAGATGATCCGTCATTAATTTTTTTAGTTCGTTATATTTTCTATCCACTAATGCCGTAGGTGCACTCAGGTTTTTCATTAGCTCGAACCCTTCCTCATCCAACGATGTTAACAATATCGTTGCTTTCTTTTTATCTTTTGTAATATCGCGGGCGAGGAATTGGAATTATAATCTTTCCACAAATGTACTCCAATTGCCCTTGTCAAAGCAAAATGTTATCCTTTGTTTATCTGTCATTGTGCTGTCCGTATCTGAGCCGTTAGCTGACTCGAACGATTCGTCTTGTTCGTTGGTAGGTGTGTGGGAAATGGTTGCGTTTGAGCTTAAACTGTGCTCTTTCACGTTGTTTGTCTCTATTTTTACCTGTTTAAAGGTATTGAAAGGCACTCCGCGTTTTTTTAATTTGGATATTATTCCTGACTTTGGTAGTTTCTAGATCCAACCTGTATTTTGTTGATTGTCCTTGTGCATATGATTGCACTGTTTCACTGAACACGTTGTTGCAATTGTTACTATCTTTGCTTAGTTCCAAGGCTTGCGCCGTTTATCCCCGCCGCCATAAACAGTAATGTTCTCGCAGGGAGCTGCAAATAGTAACTCCGTTATTCTGATCTGGTTTATTTACTTGAGTCCTTACATAGGTCACACTTGTCTATAACCCGTTCGGTACACGACTGGCTCGCTACGACAATTCGGCCTGGTGCCAACGTTACGCACTCTCACAAACTTTCATCCTCTCATCCTCACACGAGCGCTCTCGCTAGCCTAACGTTAGGCACCACAGGATTTAGTCTCTGACCAGGCAACGTCATGGACAAAATTCGCAGGAACGTTTCGCGATAGGTTCTGGAGTCCGGCGATCCAGAGGAAGGTGCGCGATGATTTAAATACCGAAACGTACCAACCGCGGTCGAACTTAACGAGAGTACAATACGCTTGTGGCGACCCTACTCTGCCACTAGATGTCGCACGAACATCCCTCCGCGATCATTTTTCCCGCTAGTGCTCGATCGTTCTTCGATCAGTACATATACGAGCCTAGCGGGACGCCCTAACATCGGGCAGCAACGTCTAGGGCAGGATCCGTCGGCATAGCCCTACTGAAGAGTCCACCGACTGATCCAGGACGAAACGCACATTCTTCACGCTACGCAATTAATTGGAAATGCGCGGGATCTCAATCCTAGACCATCTGAAGAACAAATCGTTCTAGCTGTGTCACGGCACTTCACTCAAAAGGTAGACGATTGCGTGATACGCTAAAATATTAAAACGTACGTGTTATAAATTTATTGAGGTGATTTAGGCAACAATAAACTTTTCAACACAAAGGTACTGGGGTAAGTGCCTCGTCCTTCGACTCGGTCCTCTTGCCAGAGAGCCTCCGCTCTTCGCGCTCCGTGGCCAGGGCTTTTGTTCACTTGTTTATAATATTGCATGCTCAATCGAAGTTTTGATGACGTCGGGCCATCGACCTCGCGCACATGCCTCCTTAGAGCGATCACCTCTCATCTCAAAAGAATAACGCGTTGTCTCGGTGACATACAATAAAGCATTTGTTACCGCCTCAGCAACTTCACAATTATTTACTACCTTAGTTACTTATTCTTTTATTACTGATTTATTGATTTCCTTATCTGGCGCTAACACGGCGAATCTGACAAACTTCACGCTCTCGGGAAGTATCCACATACCATCAAACATTCATGTTTAACAATTTTCATGCCATCGCAACAAAATACAACACAACCACAATCATATTAATCATTTGTGCACAATCACGCGCACTATTTACACAGATCTCGGGTCGTCCACGGTTCCACACTTCACACGTGTTCTGCCGCCACCCACGTTTTACTTATGATAATCAAACATTTAAACTTATCATTCGGCTAGCAGCCACCAAACATTCACAACGCAACACAACCAGTTGCCGATAACCCACACGGGTACTGCACAGTCTTTTTTTTTCTTTTTTCTTCTAAACTGTACGCTGACACATGTCACCCTGAACTTCGAAAAGTTCTTCTTCGCCACCTTCCCATTGTCCATTCCAGGGGCGAAATCGATTTTTGGGTGCAATCTGTGGCCTACCGCTTTTTCCTAAAATTTTGAACCGGTCATTCTCTAAGATTTTTATAATTTTAAACGGGCCTACGTATTTCGCTTCTAACTTTGCTCTTCTTGTATCTCCCGGTTTGACGAAAGCCGTATCGCCTTCTTTATAAGAAACGCGGCACCGACGCTTCTTGTTAAATATGTCATTTTGCGTTTGTGCGTTCATTCATAACTTTTCTGCTGCCAACTCGCGATCACGAACGATATCTATTTTAAACAGCAATCGACAAAGTGAAAATCTGTAGATTTTTAAATGGTGTTCAATGTTGCTTGTAAACATCTAATTTTCTTCAGCCATTCTAATAATTTCTTTAATTGTGTAGTGAGTAAATTCGTTACTGTTGAAACATCTCTCTGCTTGTTCGTTTGCTCTAGGTGCTCCCGTGGTGATTAAATTAAACTCAACCCCTTGTTGTTTTATGAATTGTTGAAGTGGCTTATAAGTGGAATTTGTGGTTCTGTTTAAAACAATGATATGCGGCGTGCAAAAAATGTTTGGGAAAAGATCAAGCGGATCTTTTGGAGGCCTTAGTGAGGCGAAGTAATTTTGTTGTTAAGACACAAATACGCTAGCTGCGTTATAAAGCTTAACTGAGTTATGGTGAAGTGCACTGATATATTTTATAGTTGTAAGTTCTTTATTCCAAAAGTGGTTTGTACAAAGGTCAGATCGGTACTACAATTTGCTTTAAAATCATGTGTCGTTGGGAGCTAATTAGTGGGAGAGGAACGGAAAGGCGGGAACACAGGTAATAGGCTTCGGAAGAAAGAGAGGGGGCAACAATAGCGAGGAAAGTGCGCTAAGAGCCGCAAGTAGCGGGGAAAGAGACAGTGGAAAGAGAGAGAGAGGGAGACAAGGATAGTAGGACAGTCGGAGCAGGAGACAAGTAAGCACGACATATTTTGCCTTGTGGTCATTGGCCTTAGCCTCAGCTGATTTGCCGTCGCAACAAAAAAGGGTTAG